>OY856409.1:475713360-476959610 GCA_963693085.1 Alisma plantago-aquatica
AGAAGATCAATGTATTATATTCAAAAAAAAAATTGCATCATGAAAAACTACTTGAGTGTATTCTGCTCCGAATACACTCGAGTGTATTCTAGCCTGACTCTCTCTCTATATATACTGTATTTTAGTTTGGCTATATATATATATATATATATATATATATATATATTTATATATATATATATATATATATATTTATATATATAGAGAGAGAGAGTCCACATAGGGTGTTTGGTGTGTTTCTTTCTTATATTATTCTAGATCACAAAACAGTCCTATTTTTATCTATACAATCTAGAAAAGTGTATGGTAGGTATTTTTTGATCTTGTACAGTTAAAAACTAGTATTTTATTCTAATAAGGTAGTGGAATGAGATTGTAATATAATTTTAATATAGTTTATTGCTTTTTTTTTATTAAAAGCAGTCCTTATTTATTCCAAAAGGGTTATAAGAAAGGTCTACATGGGGTTGAATGTAATTTTTTCTCAATTTCCATGAATGATAGACTAGCCTTCATTTTATTGTAGATTAAATGTTCTGAGAAGTTTTGCATATTGGAAGTTGACTCCTATTTGTCTTCAAACCATATCTCACTACATTTTGCAGTGAAGGGTTTGCTGTGTGGTACAACCATGGTCATAGGAGCTGGAAGATGTTGTTGTGACAACATGTTACTCGGATGGATTCACATAATGACACGGTCGATGCCAAAAATTAGCCATAATTCATTTCATTCCTAGAAGATCTATTTAGTCCTCTTCCTTTCTATTATGTGTTTGGTATGACATTAGTTGAAATATATTTCAACATATTTCATTTCTTCCTACCTAAATTACAAGATTTTTATATAATATACCAATCTTATCTTTTTTTAGTTAAGTCCATGCACAATCTTTAATCTAATATTTTCAAACTCATGCAATGCACGATATACATATATATATATATATATATATATATATATATATATATATATATATATATATATGTGTATAAGATGTATTGATATCTTGAGAAATTATAATGAAAAAAATGATGTCTAGGAGTTAATCAAAGAGGTGTTCTTCTTATGCTCTAATTAATGAGCATCTTCATGTTACAATTATATAAAACAAATATATTATATTATCATTAGATATTGTGTCTTACTATCTTTATGGTTATAAAAAATTTAACTGAACCCCAACAATACTCTTAAGACATATATCACTCTTAGTTTATTATTGATCCTTAAGTTATTTGAAATATGATACTCAATCCTTAAAAAAATTTGCATTTGAAACATGCTTATTTTCTCTCTTAAATTTTATCTTCCATGCTCTAAGTCATGAATTATGAAAATATATGACATGAAACTTCTAATGATACCATGAATGATCCATTTGGGATGTGTCTTAACATAGTGATAGTTTATAAAAAAATATATAGGGGAAATAATATGACATGACATACTATAGTTAGGGTCAATGTTTTAGTATGATTCCATAGAGGGGACATGATCTAAAGTACAAAATTAGAACATATATTAAATATCATTAAATTAAAATAGTCATACAACATCTACACGGGTAAAAGAACCCAAGTGATCTTGGAGGAAAATAAAGTGTGGGGTACATCAAAACTACATAAGTAGATTGAAAGTTATTAAGAAATATTCAGCCATGATTCCTCCTTTTCTTCCTTAATAAAGCATCGTTTGAATGGAATCAACCCACAATTGTGGTCATAACTTGCATAGAAGAGCCTCCTTACCTACAACCCCAACATCAACAAGGTAACTACCAAATTAGTTGGCTATACCTCACACTAGTGATAGATCATGCTTGAGCACACCAAATCAACAATTGATACCATAAAAAAGAGGTGAGGTTTGTCTTAGACTAGAAAATCCTAAAATACACTACCAGGATAATAAACCTAAATCACAAACACAGAAAGGACTTATAACAACTTGAGAAAGCATTGGAGTCCAGCGGTGGCCACCCCTTAGCAAAGTATTTAATGCTAACAATCATTGATGAATCAAGGATGTATGGAGATGACCATGCCAACACCATTGTCTCACCATTATCCTATGCCTCCACTAAAGCATAGATAGAAATGGGAACAATGCATCCATTATCAAATCAAGGGTCCCCAAAAATTCCCCTCCCCACACCTTCAACATGGACAATCATAGAAAACCCCCTTTAAGGAGGATCACAAGAACCCAAGCATGTATATAGCAATAGATAGGCACAAACAACATATAGGAAAGGAACCACCTACACACTCCACACTAGCAACCTACGAGGTGCGGTCACTGCCCAACAAAGGGTGCAAAAGCACACCTACCCTACACTACCCAAGGCCACGCCCAAAAACATATCATTGCCACCACTGTCTAGGGAGAGAGTGATGAGGGGTTACACAAAGAAACATAGCACAAGATTGAAATATGTAATTAAGGAAACTCAATACTAATGATGATTTTATATAACATGGTCCTTTTATAGTTATTTGAAATATGATCATATTTTTGACCAATAAATATATGATATTAAATCTTGTTAGTTTATATTATCTATCACATGTTTAATTAGTTTATAGCTTCATCGCTTACATTGTTGTCTAAGAAGGTTCAAAAATCAGAAAATCCCCAAGTGAGTCAAATTAATATAATAATCATGTCTTTTAATAAAATACTTTTGAACATGAAGTGTGATTGATTAAGAAAGTAGAATCATAATACATAATTGAGTTATATCCTTGAGAACAACACATATTTCTTAGTGGTTGGATATTAAGAAAGGGAAACATGTATACTTGCAATGATCCAAGGATTGTGAGAAGTTATAAAGATTCATATATACTTTTTATGTGTGGGAGAATAGGAATCATCATTAGGCATGGTCTCGTCATCTCTATGAGATCACTTTTGTAGAAAAGAGGATGAATCAAGTGTTTCATTTGATATAGTCTAGATGTGAATGTGTTGAAATGATAAATGACAATTGCATGTGATATTATGAGTAGTTGTTTCCAGAGTACCCAATTAAGCACAAATGTTCAAGTAGCTCATAGGCTATTGAGCTCCTTCAAATTTATTTTTTCTCAGAATTTGGGTCATGGTGAGATATTAGTGGGATTAGAAGCCCTAAAATCTTATAAAATGGGCTATTTAAATTAATTTTTATTATCATTAACTTTTCTAAATAGTTAGATTAATCAGAGTAAGACAAGTAAAAAAGTCAAACTGAATACAAAAGTTGTTATTTAATTAATTATTAATTGAATATCTATAATTGGGCTTCTAAGTGGTTATAATTTTATACATTTATATGATTTCTTAATTGAATTGGATATTATAACATAATGAATATTATTATTTGGAAGACAATCATTTATTTATGAAGTAGAGCATTAATATCTTTCTACTCTACACTAAACCCCATAATATGTTGTCATTGCATGTTTACATATGTTAAGTGAGAGTGTTATACTGATTGGGAATATATCTATCTAAGTCTCAACATTATGGTTAAACATTTTGTGACTTATGGAAGAATCACAAAGACCAAGATACTTACCTAACAAAGTTTAACAAAGATCAATTTAGAATGCAAAACTCCCATTTTCCTAGGTTTTTGGTGTTAGTAGTTGATACTTTATGAAACATTAACTCTCAATTAATGTTTGTTTAATGTGTAAGTTGTTGAATTTGATAAGACTGCAAATCATAACATAACTTACTGTATATGGATGTAGTCAACATTTATGATTGATAAGATGTGTATAAATTTATGAATATTAATACGTCAATGTCTTAAGGTCCATATCTTGATACCATATAGCTTAGAATTGGCTAAATTTAGTGTCCTTTTGTCTTGACATAGAATTGATGTTTGAATTGAGTATCTTTCCTTAAGAATATAGGATGCATTCCTAGTCTAGTTGGTTGGAGATGTATTCATATCAAAGATGTTATTTTAGATGATATTGTAATTGTATTGTCTAACTCTTTTGGCACAAAGCTGAAATTCATGTCTTCAACAAAGGGGAAATTTCACAGATGTTTTCAAGCTTAGATTTTGTGTTCAATTTTATGATATATGATATTTTATCTACTTAAAAGGGTTGGAGTATATACAATAATCATTATAAAAACTTACTTAAAAGTAAATGTGTCCTACACATAACTAAATTTCTAGAACCATATTTCGTACTAAAAGGGAAATGATTTGATGTTCAGTTGAATAGTTATACCATATTCTAGAACCATTCTAGAACCATATTCACATGTCCAAGTTCATATGTCATGATCTTGCAATCATTTAGTACATCATTCTACTCATTAGGGGGAATATTTATCACTTAAGTACCTTTTTACTTCCCATCACCCAACTCTATTGACTATATGCCCCATACAATGGGTGCTTAGAAAAAATGAGGAGAAATGTGAAACCCAAGGTTGCATCTAATTCTAGAACATGTAGTTTCTAACTTGAAGTTCATCTATAATTACTTTTCCCTAAACAAACACTAGTAAACGTTACAAAATGCCCATGTCTCAAATTTGTCCTAGTTATAATGTCATGAGGGACTATCATGTGTAAATTAGTAGATCCATGGTTATGTGGAGTCCTAGATTGTTCGCCAATCTATACATGGCAATCTTAAATTAAAATCCTCACAACAAAGATAGGTCCCCGTTTATACACCCCATTCTATATATATATGTTGATGGGAGAAACTGTAGAGAGTCGCATTGCATCAAAGTTACAAAATATAAAATGGATATATTTATGAACATTTGTAACATTCATCAACAATCTTATTATACACATATACTAAATTTTACATAATTTGTTGTAATATAAAATACAACTAGAGAAAGAATATTATTAATATGTATGTACACCACAAAGGAGATGTAAAATAGATTTACACTTAAAAACATGTGAAATTCACATCTCATGTCCTAGATTCACAAATAGCTTTCAACCTATACAAAGTATAAATAATGTTAGCATGTATATTATGTCAATGGGAGAATTATAGTGTACCAAAGTCACACAATAGAAAAATAAATATAATCATGAACATCCATAACATTCACAAAACATCTTATTATGCACATATACAAAATTTTACATACACATTTTATGAAATTAAAATACAAATAGAGAAAAAATATTATTAATATGCAAGTACACCAAAAATAAAATGTGCAATAGATATACAACTAAAAACATCTACAATTAACATCACACTTCCTACTATCATAAATAGCTCTTATCCTAAAAAAATAAAATATATACAATGTCAACACAAATGTAGTGTGTACGTGGTGTATTGGGCTTACCAGAAAAGTTGGTTGCATAATGAGTTTGGAAGTATTACAAATATAGGCATATTCTTATATCAATAACAACATTTGTTAAGAACTATATAACCCTTATTTTACATCAAACATCAACTTCAAAAATATTTTGCTAAAATTGAACTTAAATCATCAAGTTAACATGAATATCAAGAAGCAACCCTATAATATATGTCTTACACGCTAGAAAGATCACCAAGAATTCCCAAGTTTAGATCTCGTATGTAGAGGAATATTAGTAAACTACTGCAAAGGCCTTTGGGCCCAACATCAATTAGGAACCACCTGGTTTATTCAGTGTGCAACAATCATAAATCTAAGTAAATAAAAAAAATAAAATAAGAAATAAAAATATAACACACATAAAAATTCGAATGTATAACATGATTATTTCCATGAATCTTCATTCAAAGTTCTGATTCCATATCCATGGAGTGAATTTTATTCAGATCAAGAGTTGTTTTCAAACAATTAGCCATATAGATTATGTTCACCATTATACAAAGTTTCTAGGGTTCAATTATTTTGTGTGTTTCATTTAGGTCATAACCAAACCCCATGCTCCAAGGTTAACTTTTCAAATTTATTCCAACCATACTTGGTGTTTAAAATATTAAATAAGCATCAGAGATACCTACCTTCAGATCATGTGAATGAGGGTTCAAAATCACACTTGTTTCATAATTTTCAACTTATTATACAAACTATTATTATTAAACATTTGTGTTCATCATCATGTTTAATGTGTTTTATATATGTTTAATATGAGTTTGTTTACAAGTACAAGCCATTAATGTATATAATCAATTATTAATCGATTGTTATTACCTCTAAATCTGATTTCATAAGTAATTACATATATTCATGTATCAAAAGCGAGATTTGATTTCATCACAAACTTCATACAAATATTGTAATCTTATAGTTTATATTTAATAAATTCACAAGTCTTATATTTTTTTCTATGATAAGTCTAATTTTAGGGATGCTTATTAGGGTTTATTAATGAAATCATATGGTGAGCATTGACATTTTGATATGAGTTCATAACTATGTTTTGACATTAGTGGAAGTATATTACAACTTTGCAAATTTATTTCATTAATATAGAAACTTATTATCATATAGGGATCTATTTTCAGTATTAATTATTGAATATACATAATCATCATACGATGAGTTGGGCATCAATTTTTGTACTTCTATAAAAAAAAATTATTCATAATTTGTAAATTAGATATGTATAAATCATATTAAAAAAATAAACATGAATTACATTTATACGATCAACCATGGTTGATGTTAATCTGGTTGTATTGGATGACATGACATGCCTAAGGGTTGCATGCATACTCTTATGATTGTTTGATAGATTGAGTTCCATGCATAGCTGCATGTCAATTCATGTCTGCACAACATGGGGCATGTGATATATTAGTTGTTAGCTCTCACTCTTCTTATGTATCTTCGTTCTTCCATTTCCCATAGGGCATCGTTGTTCCAAAACACTCCATTGGCTACCCACTCCAACATGATAACATACAATCCCCACATGATTTCCCATTCACCTTTGTGTTTGCAAAGGGTATCCATGCAGTTCATTTCATGGATGAAAGGAATTCTAGAGCCTTTGACCAAAAAGACTATAAAGCATGTCAGTAGAGATTGATGATGAGAACCAGAGTTTGAATTTTGGGATTTGCACAAGTTTTTAGGACCTCAAGGAGGAATATTGAGCCTCCATGAATGAAGACCCATAATAAGGCATCAACAAGAAGGTCAGATGTGGTCTACTGAACTCAACTCCCAAACTTAATAGAGGTGGAGTGTAGCAATTAATCACAACTAACTATGTTGTTAGAAACCTTTGTGTACCTCATAGGGTGCAATAACCACTGACTTCAATATTAGGGGGTATCTCAAAATGTCTATGCATACTTGATGTGCATATGTATATAAACATAAATAGAGAGGGGGGAAGAGTTGAAGGCTTGATCTAACTCTACACCAAGAATGTGGTGTCACGGATCATAATCCACCTCTCAAGCGACCTATATTTCAATTCCCCTCACCAAAAACTCTTGATTTTTTTGATAAAAAAAGTTATTGGATGTTCCTCATGTATCATTAGTTATGAAAGCATCACAAAGAGAAAACCTTGTGTTGGCCATTAAATTTCACACATCAATAGTCTTTATGATTCCATGTCATTTGTTGCTTGATGGCCAACCCATTGTGACTAACTGTGGCTAGACCTTGGGTAGAGATACATGAATAAGTGTGATATTAAAAAAAAAGGATTGAATTGGGGATCATTCTTCCTTCATTACTTATCCTCAACTTGAAACCACAATATATTTCAATTGATGACTTTGTATCATATGATATTTATTTTGTGGTAGGAAGCTAGATCTAGATCCTAGAAAAATTTGAGCCCACCTTTTTACCACTTATTATAAATGCCAAAGGGAGTTCTTCATCATAACTATGTAAATAAGAAGTAATAGTAAAATAAACTTCAATAATTCTTAATGAATGAAAGTACCTATGAATAGTGATAGGGGTCACCAAGAAAGGTAGGATGACATGATCATTTTCCCATAAATCGATTATGAAACTATATATATGTATATTATACAAGCATATACTTTAATGAATACAGTTGAACTTGTAACATATTGGGCAATAGACTTATTATTGATCTATAGTACTTCATTCCACCTCTTGGAAATCCAAGCCTTCAATTTATTACATATTGTTTGAATTATATATGAATACTCTTATCTATGCATTAATTATATTCTTGATGATATAGTCTGATCCATTAGATCAAGACCATCTCTCACGTCTACACTCAATTGCAAATCATTATTCTTAAAATCACATTATTATTAGAATTTAATTTTGAATAACCAATTGAAACACAATAGCTAGTCAAATTATAGCCTTGTAATTGGGAGTTAGTATTTATTAAATTTGAAGAAATGATATTTATGCATGTAGTTAAAGTTATTATGAATTGGAAATGTAAGATATGAGCTATACAATTCGAAAAATAAATAGATAGAGAGAGGAAGAATATTGAAAGCATTGTGAGGTTTTCCGTATAGTAATGATGAAATGGGAATAATCATCAATTAGTAAACAATTGAGTAATAGTCAATATATAATGAAGCATTATTATAGATGACCAAAAATCTTTTACATTAATATCACTTAGTATATCTAAATAAATGGGTGGTAAATATGTCGAGTAATGGAAAGATAACACACTTTGTATCTTTAATAATATCATTGTGTGTCTTCACTTATTTAGTGCTTAATTAGACAATTAGTAATTAACATAGTCGATTTTTGTAACAATAATAACATTAGAGTTTTATTACAAGAAATAATTTTTAGTCTACATTAATGGTAAACCAAAAAAATTCATGACATGTTAAAAAATAATTTATTATAGATATTCACCAGTAAGGCAATGATATCTTTGGTTATGTGTCCATTTAATGCTAACCATGTACTCTAGAAATTAAAGAAATGATAACAATTAGGAAGGGGCAACAATGTTCAAACATTTACTTACCTAATAGTATTAATAGAAGGAAAGAAGAATCAGGTGAAGGCATTTTTTATGTAGGAGTAGATGGCTAGCGATGAAGCATTGCAACCATGAGTGCACACGGGGTAGTTTTGGGGGCCGCAGTCGGTAAGGTTACGATCACAAAAAGGGAGGAAGAGGATGCAAGGGGGAAATGAAGATCCATTGTTGGTTTGGGATGTATAACCTGATTCTATGGAACAAGATCCCACATGCATTGTCGACACTTGTATAGATACTTCATCTCCTAATATGGTTATGGATGATGTACAATCAGATGATTTTGGTGAAGTTCCTATTGAAGATTCTTCCTCTTTGCTATCTCCTATTTCCTAGGCTGCTCCTGTGGCATAGAGTTTACAAGCATTACGAATATAATTTTCTTGCTGAAGTCCAATAGGCGTCTCTTCCTCAAGCACAAAATAGTTGTCCCTTGGACTTCATTCTTACACTTCAGACCAATTTTGTTCTGATGCCTTAATGTGAGGGTTACATGACCAGAATTACATTCTAGTTCTCCATCTCCAACCCCTACTCTTCCCAGACACTTTTGGCATGCAACAACTAGACATTGTCATCCTTCATATATATTTGTCAATGATGATGATCTTGAATCGGTTAATCCAGATGATATCTTTATTAGCAACTCCTCAAGACTTTCAGAAATTTGTATCTCTAATATGGCTCAATCAATTCTTCATAAACATTGGTGCTATGCGGTTGTAGTTAAACTACTTGTCTACAAAGTTGGCTACCTAACTCTTTGGGATCGTATCAAATCATTATGGATGTCAGTGGGACGATCAAGTATATATGAACTGAGTATGAAGAACTTTGTGGTTCTATTTTTGTGTTCTCAAAACTAAGAAAATGCTCTTATTGGGGGTCCTTGGACCATCTATGGGTGTTTTCTCGTGGTTAGTTGTTGGACTCCATCCTTTATTCCAACTTTGGTTCACCGTAATCTATTATAATTTGGGCCCGTATCGTGGATATTCCTCTTCACATATACAACACAACTGTCTTTGAATGTATATGCCAAATTCTTGGTAAACTGTTCAGATTCGATACACTTACTCTTAATTTCTCTCACATTTGCTTTGCATGTTTGGTGGTTAATATAAACACAACTATCCCTATTCAACCTATTGTTCTTATTGAAGTAGTCGCATATACAATTGATTATGAAGCCTTGCCTCTAATTTGTTAATCTTGTTGAAAATTGGGTCATCATCAAGGTGAATGTCCCTTGCATGATAAAGAAGCACTTCAAAAACTAGACATTAGCTATGCACATACTCAGATCTTCTATGGGTCCCTAAAGAAGAACAGTGGGAAGTGTGTTACACTAAAAATATACATTCAAAGAGACCTCAATGTCAGTCCCAAATACATAAATTTGGGAAGGATAAATAGCAAATAGACAACCCTACAAACTTTGCCTCTCTGGCTAACCATTTTTCCTTACCACATGATCTAGAGATTTTGGAAGAGGTTCCATCTATTTCTTCTAACCCCATTGTACATCAAGGTTCAACCCAACAATCTTTACAAAATATTTGGAATCGGTATAGGAAGTCTATAAACATTGCTCAATCTATTGCAACTCCCAGAATTTCATCTCCTAATCCTCAACCATAGACCACATAGCTATATTTGGATCGTTCACAAATTAATACCACCAACGTTCAAGGTGTTCATAAACATGTTTTTCCAGGTCTGGATGAATTCATTACCCATGTTCATTGTGAAAGTAGTCGGGCTAATCAACCAAAAATTGATGTGATTCTTGAACTACCTTCATCACTTTTCTTAGTCCATTTCCCTACTTCCACACTAAATTATAGTGGTAAGTTAGACAGGTAAATAAGAAGTTCAAGTGGCAAAATGAAGCCTTCTCCTAATCAGATTAATTCTATAAAACAATCATTAGATAACGATCACTTGCATTCAATTCAGGATGGAAAGGATGAAGATTTGTTATGATTCATTATTTCTTATGACTGACATCATATGTTGGAATGTTAGGGGTATTGGTAACAACCTTACCTAATGTAGATTACATGACTTAATTCACATACATAAAGCTAAAATTTTGGTGATTTTGGAACCTCTCATATCAGGTTCAGTGGTTGATGTTGTTATAAATCACCTTGGCTTGACTTGTTCACATTGAGTGGGAGCATGGGGCTTTTATGGTGGCATATGTGTTCTTTGGAAACCATGGGATACAATAGTTCAATTACTTGAGAGGCATCATCAATATTTACACTCTAGGGTGAACGATTGTTGTTTCTTAACCTTTGTTTATGCTCACCATATACCTCAGATCTGACATCTTTTATGGCACCACATACTACGTGTCAGCACATACATTTCATAACCTTGGATTTTAATGGGAGATTTTAATGTGATGTTGTCTCCTTCTAAAAAAATTGCTAGTGACTTCTTTCAGTTCTCATAGTCAAATTTTTTTCAAGATTTCATAATGAATGTTGACCTATCAGATTTTGGTTTCACTGGTTTTCCATATACCTATAAAACAGACAGTGTTCATGACATACTTGATCGAGTCTTGGCCAATTCTCACGTTTTGTTATCTTCTCAGAGTTTTCAGGTTCATCATTTAACCCAGATATACACTTATCATAATCCTCTACTTTTCTTCTCAATGGCTTGTCCTTCTTTCAATACATTTTTTAAAACACAAATTAGTTGGAATTTTGATGCTTCCTTCAAGAAGCTTCTTCATAATCATTGGTCGCATTATATGGATTTCAATCCTACTTTATCTTCCATTCAAAGATATATGGATGCTTGGGATCATTCACACAGACATGTTATACAAATCACAAAACATTTACTGCTACAAAAAATTAGTTCTCTCCATGTTTCTCTTGTAGATATATACTCATCTAAATTAGACTTGTATTGTAGTCATTTACAACAACAACATGATACTATTATAGCTAGAGAGATTGTGGACCTAAAATACAAGACTCATATTTCATGGATTAAGGACTAAGATGCAAATTCGTCATTCGTTCATGCACATATTGAGATGTAATGGCTAAAGAACTCTATTACTATGATTTTGTATGATGATGATGTTGAGATTGTGGACAATCCAATATTGAAGTAACATGTGTTAACATAATTCAAGCAACAACTCAAATCTAGCTACATTCCATCTATGATTTAGTGGAATGAAGTTTCAAGTAATTATGGACATGTTTCTCCATCTCAGGATGCTTCCGTTGCTCACATTCCAAAAGAGTTGGATATTTTGAACACTTTGAAAATGATGGGCCACAACAAAGCTACTGGGGGATGGTGTTAGTGTAGAATTTATGCTCAACAACTAGCTAGTTATTAAGGAATTTGTTACTCAAACTGTTGTAATAGGTATACTGGGATTTCCTCTTAACAATTCCTTATGTTACTTTATCATTGCCTTGATACCAAAGGTTACTAATCCTTGGAGGTGCAACCAGTTCAGACTCATTTCTTTGAACAATGTATGTCTTAAATTAATGTCAAAGGTGGTAGTTGTTCGTCTGAAAGTCTACAGTGATGAGTGGATTCTACCTCACCGATTGAGTTTTATTCATGGATGAAGAGTATCTGGTAATATAATCCTAGTAAAATAACTTATTCACAATATGTGGAGACCACACTCTCAGCCCACAATGACTATAAATATTGATTTGGCCAAAGTCTACAATCGTTTGTCCTGGACCTTCATTTGGATGTTATAACTAAAGTTAGATTTCCTTATAATATAGAATTTAGGTTTTGAGGTGGACTAAGATGTAAATTTACCAATGTGTATTAGTCACCCATTTAAAGTAATGAACTTATTCTAATGGTCAATTATGGTGAAGCCTTCAACCTTAACTCAATCCATGTTCTTTTAAGATCCAAAACTATCCTAGTTCACAATCTATGGTCAAGAAATCTAGGTTATCATTATTACTAATAAGTTTCCCAATTTAGGTACTAAGGTAACAATATCATATGGTTTCATTTCTATGGAGCACTATTGAGTAGATTACGATTAAAGGATCCTAAAAGTAAACTTATACATTCTAAAATAGGGAAAAGTAGTCTTTGAGAGATTTCTAATGAATTAAGGATAAGGAAAGAGAAAAGATATGTTTGTACCTAGAATTGGGGATGTTACAACACACCACCCCTTAAAAAGAATTTCATCCTAGAAATCTCAAGTAAAGAGGGAGGGGTAGGTCTGCAACATCTCTTCTTTCAACTCCCAGGTAGTTTCCTCAAGGCCATGGTACTTCCAGAGAATCTACACAAGCTCGATCACCTTGTTCATTAATTGCTTCATTCTGGAATCTAAGACCTTTACTGGAAACTCTTCATAGGATAGATCTTCTCATAACTCAATAGGCTCTATAGTTGGTACATGATAAGGATCCTTCACATACTTATTTAGAATAGACACATGGAACACATTGTGAATCTTATCATAAGTGGGAGGAAGGGCTAGACGGTAGGCACACTCTCCAACTCTATCCAAGATCTCAAATGGTCCCACAAAATGAGGGCTCAACTTGCCTTTGACTTTAGACCTTGCTATAGATCGGATTGGCTTTATCTTTAGAAACACATAATCACCAACTAAGAAACTGACATCAGATCTCTACTTGTTAGTGTATGCCTTCTGTCGATCTTGGGCAACCTTCATTCTCTTCTTGATCAAACAGATCTTGTCAGTCATCATTTGCATGTCATCACTCTTCATCAGCGCTCGTTCACCTACATCATCCTAGTGTAATGGCAAATGACATGGTCGATCATAGATTGCTTCAAAGGGCGGTATACTAATGTTGTCTTGGTAGTTGTTGTTGTAAACAAACTTAGCCAACAAAAGGTATTTGTCCCAAACACCTCCCCAGTCCATCACACAAGAATGCAACAAGTCCTCCAGAATCTTATTTTTCCGCTTTGACTGACCATTCGTCTGAGTGTGGTAAGTTGTGTTGAAATGTAGGTCAAAACCCATCTCCTCATGTATCTTCTTCCACAAGCGAGAGGTGAACTTGGGGTCACGATCAAAAACTATCGCATTGGGAACTCCATGTAGGCGAACAACCCAATACACATACAATTGTGCCATATTAGGAATCTTGTATGTACTCTTGAATGGAAAAAAGTGAGCCAACTTGGTCAGGCGATCAATAACAACCCAAACCGCATCGTACCTATGCTTTGACTTTGGAAAACCAGTAACAAAATCCATAGTTATTTTCTATCATTTTCACTCTAGTATCTCAAATGGATGGAGAAGACCGCCGATACGTTGATGTTCAATCTTCACTTGCTGGAACATCAAGCACTTTGCAACATACATAGCAATATCCTTCTTCATGTTCTTCCACTAAAAACCCTATTGTAAGTCCTTATACATCTTCGTGGTACTAGGATGAATCATGTACTTGGACCCATGGGCTTCACCCAGAACTCTCTATCTCATATCAGTAACACCAGGTATCCACAATCTATGGTGAAAGTGGATAGCACCATCCACTCCAACAGAAAACTCAGACTGTGGTTTCTTTGTCAACATCTTCATCTCATCAAGCTCATGTTGTCCAACTATGCAGCAACAACTTTAGAAATCTAGGTGGTAGTGACAGTCAAACTAGCCAGCTGCACTCTCATCCTCTCCATAGAAGAGTCATCACCAACATCTGGTAGCTCAGGTCTCCAAATCGAAATTTGTTCTAAGCTCCTCCATAAGAAACAACTGATAGAACCACAAGTTGCATCTTTTATCCTACTCAAGGCATCAGCAACAACATTGGCTTTACCTAGGTGATAAGTGATGGTAAAGTCATATTCTTTAACGTACTCCATCCATCATTTTTGGTAGAGATTCAAGTCCCTCTGAGTCATCAGGTAACGTAGACTCTTGTGGTCACAAAAAACCTCAAATTGTACCCCATACAAGTAGTTTCGCCATATCTTCATATCATAAACTATAGCAGCTAGTTCCAAGTCATGTGTAGGCCAATTTTATTCATTCTTCTTCAAATGGCGAGAGGCATAAGTGGTCACTCATCCTTCTTACATAAGGATACAACCCAACCCTACTTTAGAAGCATCAATGAAGATAACATAGGGTTTACCCTCGATAGGAAGAGAAAGCACATGAATAGAAGTCAAACACTTATTTAACTCTAGGAAGCTCTTTTCACACTCAGAATTCCAGACAAACTTTGCATCTTTGTGTGTCAACTTCATCATCGAAAGAGTCAGCTCGGAGAAATTTTGCACAAACCTCCAATAGTAGCCTGCAATGCCCAAAAAACTGCATATCTCCAAGGGATTCTTTGGCGATTGCCACTTTGTTACAGCCTCAATCTGAACAGGGTAAATAACAATATGTCCTATTAGGGCTGTAAATGGGTACGGGTCTACCCGTGTACCCGCAATTCCTTACCTGCTAAAACCCGTCACAGGTCCATATTTCTAGACCCGCTTACCCGCATACCCGCTTACCCACATACCTGTATTAGAGCGGTTCTAATAATGGGTATACTCGTACCCATACCTGCTATACCCGTGTACCCATATTAGTAAATAAATAGATATATATTTTATATACACATGTATATTTGTCAGAATCTATGGTCAAAAGACCAACTAGACATCATCTAACGGTCAATGTGCCACTGCTTTTAGATTAGTCTGTTCTTCTAAACTTCTACCCTTTCTCGGTTACTTGGTAACTCAATTCATATTTTCACAGTTCTCTCTCTGGTGTCAGCGGCGACGACGACACAAGCTAGGGTTTCTGGGATAGCCACAGCCGCTAAATGCTTGGGCTAGTGTTGCTGCTCTCAGGGTCCCAGCTGATCCAGAGCATCGCTTTCTCAGACCATCGCATCCTCTGCTCTCACAGTATCTTCTCTGATCTCCATGCCACGAGTTTCTCGATGCATCGGCTCACTGCCTCCAACCTCCGACTCAGCAACCTAGGACCTCGACTCCATCATCCCAACTGCCAACCTCCCTCGATCTGGTCCATTCGACCACACCCTGATTCCGGCTGACTAGCCTTCAGCTTCTAGCACTCCGGTGGGTAGCTGTGACTGGTCCATCAACACCAGCCAACACAGCCACCTCTGCAATCCTATCAACACTGACATGAGCTCCAGAGTCTAGGCCGACCATATCTAGAGTCCTGTGTGCCCATGTTTTCCCACGTTGACGCATGTCGAGTCCCCTGCTGCCGCCCAAGATTCAACTCTTGCTCAATCTGATGCCCAAATTCCACACATTGTTACTCTAGACGGGCATCCAACTCTTGCCTCCAGCCCCAACACACCGACTCAGACACCTACCAGAACTGCCACCCCTGACACTGACAACACCTAGCCACCAGTGACGGTGCCCAACCGCCTCCAGATTCATCCGTCATCAGATCATCAAAAACACAGAAATCCCGCTACCGTCTCGAACCTGGATGCGTTTATCCTGCCATCGTTGTGATCCAAGCGACATTTGCCCAGATCCTTCCAGCGTCTAGTCCTCCCCGAGTAAATCCCAAAGTTCCAAAAAGGTCACTCCTTTAGTTTATTTTGTCTCTGATTGTAGTTGATACTATCTTTTACTTCATGTTTCTTATATATCATATAGTTTCGAATGTTGTAAGGTTCAAGTTTCAGTGAGATGTATGTTATCTTTGCGTGACAATCCAGTAACAAAATACTACAAAAGGAATGAACCATCACTTTTTTTATTAAACGATGGACATGATTTATTTATGACAGCTACACAAACAATGATAAAAGATGAACATATTAAATATAATGTTCGCATAACCATGACACTTTTGGTATTTTAGAATATAACATTCTATGTAGAACCGTATACCTATGGACCCGCACCTTATACCCTTGTGATATGCGGGTCCAGGTATGGTGCAGGTCTGATTTTTATTAATACGGGTCCAGACCTGTACCCATACCTACTAAATTAAATGGGTATGGTTTTGGGTATGATCATACCCGCACCGTACCCGCACCGTTTAGAGCCATATGTCCTGTCGATATATCATTGCCAAGAAACATCACCTCATTAGCCAAAACTCACACTTTGAGAACTTTGCATAGATCTGATGTTCTCGTAAGGCCTGAAGAACAATCTATATGTGCTCGTGATGTTGGTCCATAGTCTCATAGTAGATAAGCACTTCGTCAATGAACACCACTACAAAGCTATCTAGGTAAGGACGGAAGACCCAATTCATCAGATCCATGAAGGTGGCAGGGGCATTGGTTTGGCCGAACAACATGACTAGGAATTCATAATGCTCGTAACGTGTATGGAAGGCTATCTTTGAGACATCATCATCCTTCACGTGTGTATGGTAGTAGCTGCTACACAAGTCCATCTTCAAGAACACAGTTGCAGACTTTAGCTGGTTGAACAAGTCACCAATGCACAGTAGGGGGTAACGATTCTTGATTGTCACCTGGTTCAACATGCGGTAATCCATGCACATCTGCAAGGACCCGTCTTTCTTGTTCATGAACAGGATAGGTGCGCCCTAGGGAGAGACACTAGGGCATGTACACCCCATGTCTAGAGCTCTTGCAGCTACTTCTTGAGCTCATCCAACTTAGCAGGAACAATGCGATAAGGTGGCTTGGAGATAGGATCCATGCCCGGTACAAGGTCGATAGAAAACTTGACTTCTCATGTGGGAGGAAGTTCTAGGAAGCTCGTCTGGGAAGACATCAAGACAATCCCGAACCACATCAATGTCATCTAACGCCGGTGGTGTAGGGTTAAGAACAACTGATGCCAAGTAGTCTCTATAGCCATGTGCGATGAGCTTCTCCGCCTTGAGTGCAGAAATGATGAAATGTCAATGTCCTTTCTTTCTTCCCTTGATACAGAAACGCTCGCCATCGAGGTGCAACAAATTAACCTTTTTATCTTCATAGAAAAAGGCAGCCTTAAACTTCTTTAGCCAGTCCATTCCCAAGATAATGTTGAAGGTTGTCATATTGAGGATGATGAAGTCCGAATGGAACATCTTGCAAGAAATGCATAGGTCTACAATAGGGATTTTTAGGAAAGTAGAAGATATCTTACCAGTTGGAGTTTCAACCTTTAGGATATAGTCCATATACATACATTCTAATCCTAACATGGTTACAAGTTTATATGATATGAAGGTGTTTGAGGCTCCATAATAAAACAATGCTTTTATCAGTTGTTCAAATAAGTGCACAATACCTTCAATGACTCCATTATCATTAGTGGCTTCCACGATGTCCATGGAAAAGACATGTCCGACAAGTTTCTCAATAGGTGGGAGACGTCCTTGTTGATTGTTGTTCTTCAGGGTTTGGTGTGGATGAGGTTATGGCTGTGGCTGTTGGGGTGCCTGTGGCTGAGCAGGTGCGGCAACCCTTTGGAGCTTGGAACACTGAGACCTGATGTGTCCAACTTGGCCACAGTCGTGGCATGTCAAGAGCCTCACATATGGTCGAGATGTAGTCTGCACAGTAGGGAACCTGTCAGGAGGGTGGTGACACTGGTAACGGTTGCACTTGTCATGACGATCATTGCTAAAGTTCTTCTACTTGTTGGGACTCTGAGTTGAGGGTTGAAAACTTGGATCAGCCTCCAAAGTGAGGGCTTTATCTACCATCTACTGGAAGGTGTGAGTGAGATGCAGAACAAGAGCTCGCCCAACTTGGTACCTCAACCCCTATAAGAAGAGTGTAGCTCGGCGGTCCTCTCTAAGACCTATAACACAGTGCTCTAACAACAGGAACCTCTAAAGATAGGTAGAAACGCTCAAGGATCCCTACTTCAAGCTGTAGAACTTCACCTCCTTCTTCTTCAAAGTGGAGGCGTAGATGTACTTCTGGAGGAGAAGAGCAAGGAATTGCTCCCAAGACATGTTGGAAGTGTCACAAGTATGGGCGACACCATTCCACCAAATGCGTGCTGGCCCGTCGAACATGTAGGTGGAAAAGCAGACCTTCTGGTGAGGAGGGCACACCAAGCCCTCGAAGGTACGCTCAATGTCCAACACCCAGTCTTCGGCCTTATCCACCATCTCGATCTCTCCTTCACCCTTGAAGTAGGGCGGCTACATCTTGATGAACTCTGTGAGGGAGTACTCAATGGGCTTCTCAGGAGGAGGAATGGTGTTGACACGCCCCATCACAGAAGTGGCCAAAAACTGGCACAGGATAGCCAACTCTTGCTTTGGAGTAAGTGGAGGTGGAGGGGGCTCTGAAAAAGGAGGAGGCGCTATGACGACTTGGTGACCTCTAGAGGTGGCATGTGCATTGGGTGTCGTCTGCAGTGGTTGCACGTGTTGCATCCCAAACTGTGGACTTAGAGGTATAGAATATCCATCTACTAGCCTCTCATGGGACTGGGAGGACCAACTGCTCTTATCCTCATGAAAACATAGATAGAGATAAGGATCCTAATATAAGTTTGAGATATTGCACCGCCGACTACTAATGCTCTGATACCATTTTGTAAGGTGTGAGACCCACTATGGGGACCACTCCCTACTTTAAAATTTTGATAACACTATATCAATTCCCCAAACATTTGATCATAACATATAGATAGAAGGGAAGCTAAATCACTCTCAATAATATGACAAAATAGAGCATAAAGTAATAGCAGCGAAAAATAAAGTTTAGTTATTACATGATCCAATTATTTGTAAGAACTTATCCACATGGATACAAAAAGAACATAAAGGAAACTAAGACTAAATGGATCAACTAGAGAGGGAAATGTAGCATCTCAAAAACTTCCACGAACTATTGTTGATCAGGTTCTGCAAACCTTGGGTCCTCAAGTACATGCTCCTCCTCTAAGGTCACCACATGCTCCTCTGCACCCGAGTGGAAGAAAACATCACCCAAAACATAGGAAAGAAATTATAGAGGTCAGTAAAGTCTGAGTATGTACATATATAAAGTACTTTGGGCATTATAATGTGTTATAGGTATAAAAGAGATGTTCCTACAAGAAAGATGGTTATTTGAAATTAGGTAAGTTCAAGAGAAATGTAACAATAGAAATGAGGCATATTAAATTTCATATCACAAGCATGATAACAAAAGTGTCTTGCCATAACAATCATCCACAAATTCATATTGAAACAATAAACATTTAGAATGCATAACAATGTAGACTAAATATACCTAAAATATGGCCATAACACCATAGAATCATGGCCTAAAAAGAAATAAGGGTGGAAACACACACCCCGGGTGGAAACACATGCCCTGTATAAGTATGTTGTACATAAGTACCACTATTCTAGATATTCTAGTAAAACATGTAGCATGCTTTAAATAGAGAGGCATGACAAGCATTTCGGTCAATTTTCCATAAAAAGGGCAAGCATATTAAGTGGGGTCCAAGAAACCATATAAACAAGGTAATCTAGAATCTACATGGATATAATGAGTCAACATAAGGAAACATAAATGTCTAAGAAATTAGATTTTATTAGGAATAACAGTTAAAGAGACACATCATTAAATGAAAGTATGTTTAAGTCAAATAATGCCCAAAATAAAATAGAGAATGTACATACCTTATGATCAGACCTAAATATCTAGTAACACCTCCTAAGAATAGGGTTAGGGTTGTCTCAACCTAGTCACAATATATGTGCACTCAATTAATATAATGTGC
Source organism: Alisma plantago-aquatica (assembly GCA_963693085.1). Classification (NCBI taxonomy): domain Eukaryota; kingdom Viridiplantae; phylum Streptophyta; class Magnoliopsida; order Alismatales; family Alismataceae; genus Alisma; species Alisma plantago-aquatica. The sequence goes on from OY856409.1 coordinate 475,734,038, forward strand.
ATTAAATATCTAGCTTAGACTTCGACCCTATTGTAGGTTGGAAATCTGATTGTGAAACCTATCCATTAAATCAGTCACATTTTTCTGATTTCAAAATTGTATATTTTAGTATTTTTCCACTGAACCAATAATTACTTATGATTTTTACAACATAAAACCATTTAGTGATTAGAAGGGAAAACAAAATTGTGAATTGACCAAAGTACCCTCACATGAAATGCAACTATTAACATGTATGTGACACTGGAACAATGATCGAGAACATCACCCCTTGGTCAAACAGGGGTCATATTGTAGGAAATGTTAGGAATACCCCTCGTGGTGTCAATGGTCAAACCCAGGCTCTGTGGGTAGGACTGGGCTTCCACCCCCATGGATTGATTTCCCTGTCCCACACACCATGGATGCCTGCTTGAGCTTGCAGCTGGGATCGGAAATCCTTACATAGAACCCCTCACGTGATGGGAACTATATCCCCAGGTTCGCCTCATCATACTGAACCAAACGAGCATCATGATTGGTTCTGGGGTGGCCGGAAGATGAACAGAAGGTTCGTGTACCTCAGTGTTGCTTGCTCAGCATTAGTCTGGTGGGTCAAGAATAGGAAAGAAACAAATGTAGACATTCACATCACATCTAGGTGAGTTCGGGGATGCGAATCAAGGCGTGATACTCCAAACAGACACGTCGAAGGGACTGATGGCTCCAGCGGAAAAAGAAAACCGAGAGTGCTCATCGAAGCAAATCAAGGCATGCACGAAGATGTATTATAGTCATAGAGATCACAAAGGATTCGTTGGTGACCTCAAGACATCATGTAGGACTCACAAGGACCAGAGCACCAAGGTCGTCATGGCCACTGACCGCCATGGACAAGATGGTCACGAAAAGCCTTATCGACAGGGATATAGAAGGATTCAGGGCAAAATAAATACACAAAATGAAAGAGGGGGACTAGTAGTTGGTTACCTTGAGACTAATTGCTCTGTGGTGAATCCAGGCACCCAGACTTTGAGTTTTTCCTTCGGGGAAGACAACCACCGAACGAGCCTTCTACGCGATTATGATGGAAATTGACTGCAGGAATCTGAGGATGGGTCTATGAGGTTAAGTTCTGGACCAAGAGGGAGGGAGTGGTGGCTCCAAAACAAGGAATCAGTGAACTGGGGGAGGGCAGCGGCAGCTGCACACGGCCTAAAAGAGGTGTTCACTCTCTACTACACTCCATCACCCAATTTAGGGCTTGTTGGAAATGGTAGAATGAGTGGAAACCATTGGTGAAAGAATCACGCAATTCGGTGAAGAGTGGTGAGAGGATTCGACACGAGACTTCATCACTGGGTACTGTTGCGTTCCGCATGAGGAAGTCGGGGGAAGGGGATGACTAGGTCCGCCTCCCACTTGCTCGACCCGAAAGCAGTATGTCAATAGACCGGTCGTTGGACCAAAGTCCAAACTGTAACGCATGAAATCAATTAAATCAACCCCAAACTTTATATTAAATCATACATAGCCTTCTAGAGTCTAATTTAGGGTGAATTTGATGTCCAAAAGACCCCAAATTTTGAATGTTAGCTAATAAGGATATGAGGAACCCAATTATAGACTGGGATTTAGGTTTTGAGGTTTACTAAGCTGTAAATTTTCTATTCTGTATTAATCAACCATTTAAAATAATGAACTTAGTCTAATGGTCAATTACAGTGAAGCCTTCCACCTCAACTCGATCCATGTTCTTTTAAGATCCAAAACTATCCTAGTTCACAATCTCGGGTCAAGAAATCTAGGTTATCATTATTACTAATTAGTTTCCCAATTTAGGTACTAAGGTAACAATATCATATGGTTTCATTTCTATGGAACCCTATTGAGTAGATTAGGGTTAAAGGATCCCAAAAGTAAACTTATACATTCTAAAATAGGGAAAAGTAGTCTTTGATAGATTTCTAATGAATTAAGGATAAGGAAAGAGAAAAGAAAGGTTTGTACCTTGAATTGGGGATGTTACACCTTCAACGATGGGCCAATCTTTATTTCTTACTTGTTATATACCTTAGGATTTGGTTGATCTAAACGTTGCATCTATGGTTACTTTGACTGGCTCATGGGATGAGAACATAAATATATATATCCCTATAGAAGTGACATTGTGCATCCTATCGTTACCTCCTCCTAGACACTTCTATTCTAAGGATTCGAGGTCAAGAACATTGATTGAAAATGACGTCTTTACAACTTCTTGAGCTTATATTACTTAGTTGGAAGTGAAATATAGATCTGCAAATGGATGTTGTTTGTTGTTATGGAAACTACATGTACATGTCAAACTTCAAGTTTTCTTTTGGTTTATTTGTCATAGTTGTTTAATTACCAAAGCACAAAGGGTCCATCGACATTTTACTACAAAGCCTTTGTGTCACATTTGTGGTGATTCATTTGAAGATGTTTTTTATTATTTAGGTGATTGCCCTCGTTCAAAGGAAGCATGGACATTCTTAAAGATCACAAACTGGTCTCCGCATTTCTTCTCCCTATCTTTAGTTCCTTAGATACATTCCTCTATGACTTCTACATCTGATCGAATGATACTTTTTGTATCTACATGCTATTAGTTATGGCTATCTAGAAATGCCTTTATCTTTAATAATGGCATGCATTGTACCTCAGGAATCTTGACTTTGGGAGCCCTTCTAGCTTTCAATATCTCAAAAGTTTTACCTTGAATGGTTCAATATATCATCATCCTTTTCCACTATCTAACTTGATGTGGCAAAATCCTCTTACTAAATAGGTGAAGATAATATAGATGCCTCTGTTACACCTAACAAAAGTTCTATTGTGGTTGTTGTACATTCATCTTCTAGATCTTAGATATGTGCATCTAAATTTGCGGCACTGCATTTGGATCTTCCCAAAATGGTGTATTCTTTATTCAATAAAATGATGATTGAAACTAATAGTGAGGTTGTCATCTCTATTATTTTGAACAACAATAATATCTTTCTTGTGGCTTATTCTTGAATGCAATCAATTAGACATTACTTAGATATCCTTGGCGAAGTAATTATCTACAAGTGCACGAGATCCCAAAACCATGTTGCAGATTCTTTAGCCAAACTCCAACTTCATCACACATTCTATTTCAATATGTATCTTACACTCCCTTAGGGTTTGATTCTATTGAATTGACCACGGGTTCTATGCTTGTAATTTTTCCTATCTTTGATGTAATATGTTACTAGATGCACTTTGGTGCATTCTTCTCAATGAAAGTTCGTTTCCTAAAAAAGTAGGAAAGAAAATAGCCAGAGATCTAAATGATTAGGAGAGTTATTTGGTCAACGACTTTAATTGGACATCAAAGCAATACACAAAATTACTATGTAATTCATAAGGTTTTGTTTTTTCTCTTATAAGCTTTACATTTCGCTAGAGCAACTACCTAGGAAAGATGATAATTAACTTATCATCATGGTTGTTTCCAGATAGTATCAAGTAGGAAACTAATGATGAATTGCATTATACTTATATTTTGGGAACAACCATTTAGTATCCTCCCGTCACGCTTTGTCTTCTCATTCAACTTTTGTCTAGTCAACTTTAATACAAGTTCATGTCTAAAATTGCAAACAAGCTGGCAGTAATACTTTCAAACCATATAAAAACATATAAGGAAACTCATTCACATTCCCTTAACCTCTTTGTCGATCCTTGGTAGAAAAATGTTGTTGGAGTGCCTATTTCAATGTTAAAATCCCATGAGCATCACTATCAATTATCATAATATCATCAACATAGAAAACAGGGATGATGGTTCCAGCTTGAGAAGGCTTAATTTGGAGAAACCAAATCTAGCAAGAATGCCAATGAGTTTTGCAAATCAGACCATGGTGATTGTTTAAAACAGTACAAAGAGTCACTACTACAGAAATGGCTTATAAAGTCACTTTTCAAAGTGTCCGTTGTATAAATAAACTGACACCTAAACTCTACAATGTCGGTTGATAACATAAACCAACATCCAATCTATGAAGGGAGACCAGACACAGGTACCGCTTTTATTAAGTGTCGGTTACTTAATAAAAAACCGACACCTAAAATTAACCACCAAATCCAAAATTTCCAGCAAAAAAAATTACTTCCAAAATTTGACATATGGCTTCGGTTGATAAATAAAAAACCGACGACTAAAGGTTATTCGTGAGACAGAAATTGGGCACATTTTGGTCGTCAGTTTTACTACAACTATCGACGCTTATGAGTTTTCCCGCGCTGTCCGCGGGGAATTTTTCACACCCTTTAAGCGTCAGTTTGAAGTAGAAACCGACGACTATGGTCATAAATCGAGAACGATTTTTTTAATCGGCATATGAATATAGACGTCGGTTTTTTTGTAGCTTAAAACCGATGACTATAATCAAGAATTGGTGTCGGTTGTTGTTCAGAACCGACACTGTTAGTTTTAGTTGTCAGTTTTTTTGAATAACCGACGCATATGGTACAGTTAATAGCCCCGCAAACATAACTTTTCCCCCATTGTTATCTATTTCATTGCGACTCTAGGTGCTAGGTCTGGCAATTCTGCTCCCCGTCATCGCCGCCGTCGTTGCCCCGACCGCCGTTTCTCCCCCGCGCCACCACCACTGACCGCCGGCGCCCTCGCCGCCGCTCCTGCTGCTCTCCCTTCTGCCGCCGCTCCTCACCGACGCTTCTCCTCTCCTTGCCGCCGCCCCCACCGGTGGCTGTTGTGATCTCCTCTCCGCCTTCGTCGCCGCTCGTCTTCTCTCCTCGCCGCTCGTCTTCTCTCCTTGCCGCCGGCGCCGGCTGCCAGCTGCCAGCTGCTGCTAGGTCTTGCTCCGGCCGCTGCTCTCCTCTGCCCTCAAGGTATGCCCGCCCTGCCTTCTTCCTTCTTCCTCTGCTCCGGCGGCTGCTTGGGCGGTGCCAAGGCACGCCCAAGCAGCTGCTGGACATTTTTTTATTTTTTTTAAAGTTATTTACTTATTTGTGTTTAGGGTTTAGGTATTGATTTTGTTATGATTTAATCATCTACTTAATGAAATTTATTTACAAATGATTTAACTTTATTTTTCGATTAGTTATATTATTTGGTTAGAACATTCTATTGCAAAATTGAAATGATTATTGATGATAATCTACAATGTAGTCAGATTACTATACTGAAAGGTAGTTACTAATGTTATAGCCTAGAGTTCTCCTGATTTCTTGAGAATTCTGCATCATGCTCTGTACACACAATCACAAACTGGGTTTTCTTAGGATCCATTTGCAATGGTTTTGGTCCAGCATTTTGGTAGATATATTGAAAATACTTTGGTTTTAACTTTCCATATGAACATTTTAAATTATGCTTATAGATGATATGAATGACCATTATTATCAACTCTTCCCTTTCACCCTATTTGGCTAGTGCAATACCCAATAACACATGAGAACTTTATTTCACTCATAGAGAAACTAAATATTGGCACACGATAGCATTCCCCATATATTCAACTGATTCATTCTATTTGCAAAAAGGTAAATCAACTGTTACCTGATCGGTCGAGTTCTGTGTACCACCTATCCCATCCTTTAATGTTTGCCTAAGATTTTAACTTGTCCATTCTAGCATCCTAATTTGATTTGATTAAACCCTAACATTGATGAAACCCTAACATCAATTGTGATGAAACCCTAACATGTACATATCTATTATTGTGTTTGTTGGCCTAGAAACTCATCCAAGATTTACTCATTAGGAGTAAATCTTGGATAGTCCCCGATTTGGGACTGTCTTTGAACACCTAATATCACTTAGGATGTAAGTGTATAATGTGTATTGGGTTTTCGAGAAAATTTCGGTAGCATTTCCTCATTTGTTCTCTAAGTACATATGTACTTAGAGAACAACAGGGGAAATGCTGCCGAAATTTTTTTGAAAACCCAATACACATTATACACTTACTAGTGAGATTAGGTGTTCAAGGATGGGATAGGTGGTACACATTTATTATATATAAGAATGACATCACATGTTTTTGTTGGTCTAGAAAGTGAACAATCTTGGATAGGATGTAAGTGTATACCATAATCTTGTTGTAATATATACTTATTTTCTCTTTGATCATAGAATGGATAGATCATGGATGTCCATTCGCAATCGCTGCACCCCGGAGTTTATTTCTGGTCTTGACCAGTTTATTAGATTTGCCGAGGAACATAGGAAACAACCTGGAGATAGGTTCTACTATACATGTAGGCATTACGGTAACAACTTGAAAGTCAACACTGGTGACGAAATCAAAAGTCATGTCATGTGCAACGGGATTATACAAGGCTATACAGAATGGAACTGGCATGGAGAGATTTCAAACCCGAAACCAGTGGATGTCAATAGAAGTGCTTGTGTGGAAGAAGAAATTGCCTACGATGATGTAGATGTGAATGAACCAGTTCCAGTAGACATCGTTGATGCGATGCTGGATAGTTGTGGGGTAGAGCACACCGATCCACCTCCCATTTTTAGAAACATTGTGCATGATGCTGAGATACCGTTATATATAAGTTGTACTAAGTTTACGAAGCTTAGCGCTGTGTTGAGATTGTATAAGCTGAAAGCTAACAATAGATGGAGCGACAAAAGCTTCACGTCATTGTTGTCTTTGTTGAAAGAAATGCTTCCTGAAGGAAACGAGCTACCAATCTCAACATACCAGGTAAAGAAATTGTTGCGTCCAATGGGAATGGATGCCAAGAAGATACACGCATGCCCGAATTATTGTGTATTATTTCAAAGGACTATGTGGATTTGAAAGATTGTCCAAAATGTGATGCGTCACGGTATAAATTGACGACTTCGGGGGAGTCCAAAACTGGTTCTCCTGCCAAGGTGATGTGGTATCTACCTATAATATCATGGTTTCAACGCTTGTTTGCCAATCTGATAGATGCGAAGAATTTGAGGTGGCATGCAGATGTTAAGAAAAATAATGATGGGATCCTACGACATGCGTCTGATTCCCCATAGTGGAAGAAGATTGATCTATTATACCCTGAATTTGGTGAAGAAGTCAGGAATCTAAGACTTGGGCTTTGTACAGACGGGATGAATCCGTACAGGACATTGAGCAGCCAACATAGCACTTGGCCAGTCATGCTTGTTATATACAATCTTTCTCCCTGGCTGTGTATGAAAAATAAGTACGTAATGTTGTCGTTGTTGATATCGGGCCCTAAACAACCTGGAAATGACATCGATGTTTATCTTGAACCTCTGATTGATGACTTAAAGAAACTTTGGGGTGAAGGTGTGATGACCTATGATGCTTCACGAAGAGAGACATTTCATTTGCATGCTATGTTGTTTTGGACTATTAATGACTTTCCAGCATATGGGAATTTGTCTGGATATAGTGTCAAAGGAGCTAAAGTGTGTCCTATATGTGAAGAGAACACTGATTCAACAAGACTGTATATCTTGGTCATCGAAGGTTTCTTCTAAAATTCCATCCGTATCGTAGGAAGCGCAAAGCATTCAATGGATTGAATGAGGAACGGAGTGCACCTAAACCTATACCAGGGGAGGTTGTTTATGAAAGAGTAAAAGACTTTGTCAATGAATTTGGTAAGAGATCACAATGTACTATGGCCACACGGAGTGATAATTCTTCATTCAAGAAGAAGTCAATATTTTGGGATCTTCCTTATTGGAGTTCTTTGACAGTCAGACATTGTATCGATGTAATGCACGTTGAGAAAAATGTCTATGATAGCATCATTGGTACTCTGTTAAATATACCAGGTAAGACTAAAGATGGGATAAAATCCATACTGGACCTACGTGAAATGGGAAAAAGGTCAGAATTAACAGAATTACGTGAAATGGGTAATAAAAGAACATACTTACCTCTCGCTTGTTACACGTTGTCTAGAAAGGAGAAGAAAGCTTTTTGTGAATGCTTGGTAAATGTTAATGTGCCACATGGTTACTCATCCAACATCCGTAGATTGGTATCAATGAAAGATATGAAGTTGATAGGTCTTAAGTCTCATGATTGTCACACTCTAATGCAACAAATATTGCCCGTGGCAATTCGATCTATATTGCCGAAGCATGTAAGGTTTGCAATCACCAGACTTTGTTTCTTTTTCAACAGTCTCTACAGCAAAGTTATTGACCCTGATACTCTCGATAATTTGCAAAGAGAAGTGGTTGTTACCCTATTTCAGAAGTGGTTGTTACCCTATTTCAACAGTCTCTCCTTCGTTCTTTGATATCATGGTACATCTTGTTGTCCACTTGACTAGGGAAGTGAAAATGTTGGGACCAATTTTCTTGCATTGGATGTATCCCTTTGAACGATACATGAGCATTTTTAAAGGTGATGTTCGAAACCGTTATCGGCCTGAAGGGAGTATTATTGAAGGTTATGTGGCGAGAGAGGTTATGGATTTTTGCAATGACTTTCTCAGTGGTAATGACACTCCTGATAATGACAAGAATATTGACGAGCTATTTGGCAAAGGAATTTTGGGATCACGTGTGAAAGTAATCAGTCGTGAGCAGTTGGAACAAGGTCACTTGTATATTTTACACAACATGGATGAAGTGAACGTTTATATCGAGGAACATACCAATTTCATCAAAAGACAATATCCTCGAGCCAATACAATGTGGCTTGCTAGAGAGCATAACAAGACATTTATTAAGTGGTTTGAAGATAAAGTCTCACATCAACTATCTCAAACACCAGATGATATTACTGAAACTATCAAATGCCTCACCTTTAAACCAAAATTGACTGTTATGTCTTATGAAGGGTATGACATTAATGGATTCACATATTACACAAAGCGCCAAGATGATAAGAGTGTCGTCCAAAATAGTGGGGTCACCCTTCAAGCATCGACTATGTTTTTTGCAAGTGCAAAGGATAAGAGTCCACGTGAAGATAAAATGTCATATTACGGTGTCATTGAAGACATATGGGAATTTGACTACATAGATTTCAGAATTCCGCTCTTCAAATGTAATTGGGTTGATAACACCAAAGGAGTTATAGTGGATGAATTGGGTTTCACTTTAGTGAACTTTGAAAAGATTGGCGAGAAGGGTGAACCATTCATATTGGCATCACAGGCGAAACAAGTATTTTATATCGATGATCCTGCAAATGATAAATGGTCTGTTGTTCTTCATGGTAAAAGACAGTTCATTGAAGATCCTATAGATGAAGAACAGTACTATGATAAGTATGATGACTCGATTCCATTCTCAGTTGGATTGCCAACACCAGCAAATATTGAAGCTAATGATGACTTGTATGTGCGCGGAGATCACAATGAAGGATTGTTAATTGATAAAAAAATCGCAATATTAGAGGTATGTTTTATTTTATACGTTTTTATTTTTCTGAATATGTGAACTTTAATGCACACATGTGACATGCTTGGAATGTAAATGATGAACTTTTCCCTAAATTGTCAATCATGCTTTTAAAGACATCAATAATCACCCTAACTTGAAGAACTAGGATTTTAGGTATAAGAATGACAACACATTATTTGTTGGCCTAGAAACCCGTTTAAGATTTACTCATTAGGAGTAAATCTTGGATAGTCCCCGGTTTGGGACTGTTCTTGAACACCTAATCTCGCTTAGGATGTAAGTGTATAATGTGTATTGGGTTTTCAAGAAAATTTCAGCAGTATTTCCCCATTTGTTCTCTAAGTACATATGTACTTGGAGAACATTGGGGAAATGCTGCCGGAATTTTCTTGAAAACCCAATACACATTATACACTTACTAGTGAGATTAGGTGTTCAAGGATGGGATAGGTGGTACATGTACATTTATTATATATAAGAATGACATCACATGTATTTGTTAACCCTAGACCCTAATCTTGTTGTAATATATACTTGTTTTCTCTTTGATCATAGAGCTTTACAATTTTGTTGTAATATATACTTTGTTGTAATAATGTGAACTTTACAATTTGAACTTTACAATTTGAATGTGAATTTTTGGATGGCTGAGCATTCTTCTGATGACTGTGCTGATGATTACCATGAGGGTGAGGACATCAATGCGCCGCCTCACAATGTAACTTTAAAAATATATCATATATTTATATCTATATGTCCATTTATAGTTACATCTTGTAAATGTGTTTATTTTGTCAAATTTTATGTTGATGATGCACAGGTACCATCTGAAGCACTTGAGGCACTTGATCAGCAGCACCAAAAAGTTGACGAGAGAAGGGGCATCACTATGATGAAGAAGTTAATAGCACAAAAGGGTAATGGACCCAAACTTGTTGTGGATTTTGATAATGAAGGAAATGCATCTGGTGTGAATCACAATTCATTTGTTTCATATCTTGGGTATGTTACTTGTAGCCATTGCGGTTGTAAGATAGATTCTTGGTATAAAGTTTCTAAGGAGAAGAAAGACTTAATATGGAGGGATTTATGTGTGAGTTATTATTAATTTGCAATTCTATTTTGTAGATTACTAAATTTTTGGATACTAGTTAATAGAAATTCTATTTTGCAGAGTATATTTGAATTGGATGAAAAGCTGCATCGTAAATGCGTGATGCAACACTGTGGGAGAGTCCTAAGGAACTATAGGACAAATCTCACTTGAGAATACATAAAAGAAGCTGACAAGAGGAAGAAGATAGCCACTGAACAGTGGAACTTCCTGGACAAAGAAGAATGGGATGCGTTTGTCGCTTCAAGACAAACTGATGAATTCAAGGTTTTAGGCGTCAGTCTCAATCTCATTAATTAATATATGTTGTATTCACCTATTCAAGATTAACATTTAGTGTTACTAACCAAATCATTAATGTGCATACTAACTAGGCCCTCAGTGATGCACAAAAATCAAGGTGTGTACTGAATGTGCATGACCACACAATGGGTCCAAAGGGGTATGCAGGCATTCGCCAAAGACTACAGTCTGAGGCTACTGCTCAGTCTGCTGCTACTCAGGAGTCCTCTACCATAGGTAGCACACCTCCGCGTCGCCATGATGTCTGGATAGATGGGAGGCAAAATAAGAAGGGAGAAATAACGAAGGACGCAACTACTGAGGTGACTGCAAAAATGGTAAAATACAACTCTTACAGCAATAATTCGAATATTGATTATTTGTGCTGTTTACTTAATTACAAATTTTTGTTTTGGCGATTAGCGGGAGCTGCACGAGCTAAGGAAACAAGGCAAGTTCATCCCTGAGGGAACAAGGGATGAATTGACAGTTGCTTTGGGTAACCCAGAGCATCCTGGACGTGTTAGGGCTGCAGGCGCTGGTGTGGGCATCAAAGCTTTTTTTGGGCCATCCCAGCGCAAACATGTCCCAAAAGTGGGACTTTCACAAGAAGTGGTAACATATTCTTTCTTTATAATGTTACTGTAAAAGAGAATTCAATAATTAGAATTTGACGTTTCTTTTATCCATGTATAGGTAGATAAGCTATTTGATAGGAAACTCGAAGAAGCAATGAAAAAGTGGCAGGCATCTCAGACTGCCACTTACCAGACAATACCTACTGCAGGCTCTACTCCTACTCCTACTGCAGAGGTTGGGAGTAATCCTGTAGAACCACCACCTAGCACATCCGTTGTAAGTATTTTTATGACATAGTAACTAGTTTTTTAATTCAAGATGATATATTTTCAAGATGATATGTATATATGAAATTGTAGTCGTTTCAAAAAAAGATGATATGTATATATGTATATAACATTCTTTACACAAAAATTTGTAGGGGTTGAAGCCATGACGTCTAAAAAGTAATGAATATGTCGTTGCAGAGGCGTCAGCTTACCCATCCCTACCAGGGGACGTGTTTCACGGGTCTCCATTACCAGGTGGTTAGATTCGTGTGAGCCCGGTACATATATTACAAGGATGGGTGGATCTTCCATTGCCATATGCCCACCCAGATTGTGAAACGCTTGGTGAGGCAGAAGGCGGAGTGATATTGTGGTGAAAAGCGGATGTCCTCTTTACTGAAACTGTATGATAAATTTACATTACGTTATATTGTTAGTGTGTGTATATGATGTCAGTTGATCTGAAATTATATATATATATATATACAGGTTAAAAAGAAGACACCCACAACATCTAGGCCTCCACTTCCACCTCCTACATTACCCAGTTGGGTTCCACAGGACCTACCTGTCCCGTTAGGTCCTAACTGTAGGGGTATGGCAGTATGGTTAGGCGAACATGATATAAATTTCCCTATAACTGTTTCTTTAGATCCAGATTCTGTAGGTCAGTCATACGAAAGCAAACTATTTATACAAGATATTTTGGAGTTGTTTCAATATGATTGGCTAAATACATCTGTGATAGAGCTATGGATAAGGTGAGATCTTCTTTATACATCCATGTACCTTGTGTATGATCTGGTGATCTGGTTTCTTATTTATTAATGCATGTGTAATTAATACATATTTTACAGCTACTTAGACAAGATATGTGCAGATTTTGGATTCGAACATGTAGGATTTTTTATTTCATCTTTGATTAGTCTAGTAGCTAAAGACCCTACGTCAGTTCAAAAATACTGCTGTGAGGCTTTTACAAATTTTGCTCCAAATAAGAAGACGGTGATAATGGCTCCATTCAATGTAGAGTAAGTTTACTTTGCTTATTATAATTTGGACTTAAGAAAATTACATTTTTATTGTGGATTTTGAGTTATTAATTTTTAACTTTTTTACCTCTAGTGGTAGGCATTGGGAATTACTGGTTATTGTCCCCGAGACGTTCACTGTCTATTATCTTGATCCTAAGGGGAGTAAATTGAATACAAGATTTGGACACATAATGAAAATGGCATTATTTCGGTGAGAAATATTTCATTTTCATATCCGTTAACATATGTTATTACATTACTATTTAATTGCAATGTTCTGTGTTACATTAACATGTAGGGGTTTTGATGAGTTCAAAAAGGCTGGAGGAAAGGTCCCCAAGAAAAAGGACCAGCCAATAATTTAGAAGAACGTGAAAGTAAGTTCCCGACTGCAATATATGTATATATTATTTATGTGAACAATGCTTAATTAGTTGTATTTTTTAATATTGTGTATGTTTGAATTTATAGTGTGCTACACAAGACAACGGATGGGCATGTGGATACTATGTGATGCGATATATGCACATGATTATCAAACATGCTGCACTGGACATCGATTGTATTGCTCAGGTATTATATAGTCTCATTAGATAATATGAAATATATCAATCTTATTTATAGCTCATTAATTATATATATACATCATTCTCTTTACAGGTGTTTAAAGCTAACCCCACTACAGGAACGAACTTACCAGATGTACATGCTCCCTATACGACGGGAGAATTAAATGAAGTAAGAGAAGAATGGGCAAAAGCCATACAAATAGTGGGGGTTTTAAAATATAATTGAGATGTTGATAGCGAATAATGACTAAAGAATGATATTTTGTAAATGAATTTCTAAATTATAATATATGTGTGAATGTTTCTATCTCTCTGGATGTTTCTACATGTGTCTGAGTGAAAATGAATGAAAGTGTTGGTTGCTATATGAATATTTCTACATGTGTGAATGTGAATGAATGGAACTACATATTGCTAGCTACATGAATGTTTCTAAATGTGTGAAAATAAAATGGAACTGCAGGTTGCATTGCTAAATGCATGTGTGAATATTTTTGTTGTTAATTTTGTAGGTTTGTGGCCTGTTGTTGGCTGATATCAATGGATGTCGTAAAACCTATAGTCAACTGCAGGTTTCTCATCCTGCGACCAGCCACAGCAGGTCTGCAGACTGATAGAAAAAAAATAATAGGCGTCGGTTATTTGTATAACACCGACACACAAAGTTATAGTGTCGGTTTATATAAATAACCGATGCCTATTTCCTGTGGCGTGAAGGTATATGGCGTCAGTTTCTTATCTAATAACCGACGCTGATAGGTGTATGGTGTCGGTTTCTTATCTAATAACTGACGCCTATAGTCCCCTGATGGCGCGTTTTCTGTGGCGCGAAGGTATATTGCGTCGATTTCTTATCTAATAACTGACGCTGATAGTGCCCAAGATGGCGCCCTTTCTGTGGCACGAAGGTGTATGGTGTCGGTTTCTTATCTAATAACTGACGCCTATAGTCCCCTGATGGTGCGTTTTCTATGGCGTGAAGGTATATTGCGTCAATTTCTTATCTAATAACCGATGTTGATAGTGCCCAAGATGGCGCCCTTTCTGTGGCGTGAAGGTGTATGGTTTCGGTTTTTAATCTAAGAACTGACGCCTATAGTCCCCCGATGGCGCATTTTCGGTGGCGCGCGAAGAGTTTGGGCGTCGGTTTTGGAACCGACGCGAAATGGTTGAGCTTTTAGTGTCACCCACATAGGTGTCGCTTAGAAACCGATACTAAAATCCTTAAATAACCGACACTAAAGGTAGGTTCTGTAGTAGTGAGTGTTTGAGATGATAAACTCTTTGGGACGACTCTCAATGAGTATAAAATATCATGGGCTATTTCATATACACCTCCTCATCGAAATCACCTTGAAGGAAGTCATTTATAATGTCATGATTAAACAACAAAATAAGTCATTTCATCAATATATTTGAAATAAATTTGATAGAGAATACCCACAAAAATCAACAATATTTGTTTCTATAATAGATTGGACAAGATCCCATATCCCATTCTCATGCAATATTGTCATTTGCTAGAGCAATGTAGCTATCCAACTTGGCAACTGTAGGGCCTCAATATAATTTTTAGGAATCCAAATACAATCGAGCTTCTAGGCAATCAATTTAGCCAATACGAGAAATCTTGGATAGGAAATATGTATGACATATGGGATGGCGAAGAGTGCAAGAGTGGATACCTTTCCAGAGATCCATGGGGAAGACTAAATCCTCAGACATGAATATTGGTTCTGGGTCTTTTTTTTGTAGGAGGAGGATTGACAAGAGGGTGTCAGATCAGTTAATGATCCACTGGGTCAGAAAGATCAAAGAACATTGCAGATTCATAAAAGGTAACGTCAAAAGAGAAATACATGTGATGGTTACTTGGACGATAACAGTGCTAACCTTTCACAAGATGGAATTGCTAATGAAAACCATTTTGTTAGAGCGGGAATCAAGTTTATTTACTCTAGGATCAAAATTATGTACAAAAGTAGTACATCTGAAAAACACACAAAGGAATATGGAAACTCGTTTGCATAGGGAAAACAATGAAAAAAGGCATCTTACTCCAAAGAATAGAAAATGGTTGTCGATGGATAAGGTTGTAGGTTGGTAGAACAGTTTCAAACCTATAAGTTTTAGATATTTTTCCTTAGAATATAAGAGTACGAGAAAAATCGAGTAAAGGATATTTATACGTTATGTCAACCCATTTTGTTGTGGGATGTGAGCGTAGGTATGTTGGTGAATGGTTCACTATTCTAGAATAACTGGAGGAAACATGAGCCGAAATATATTCCAAATCATTATCAGTTCAAATATTTTAACATAATTATCAAATTGTGTTGAAATTGTCTTATGAACATTCTAGAAAACACCACTCATTTCATTAAGAGATTTTAACAAATATGACCATGTTATACGAAAGAAAGCATCAACAAATATAATGAAATAACAAAATCCATTAACACTGGTTGTTTGAAAGGGACCACAAATATCATTATGAAAAAATCAAATGTAGATTTAGAACAAAGACTAGTTTTTTAGGGAACAAGCTCCTATGATGCTTCCCAAACTCACATAAGTCACTTGGAAGACTTCCTAAAATAGATAAAGAGGTTTTTAGGTTCTTTACCTTCTGAGGAGATGGATGACCATAACATTGTTGTAGATGAAGAGGTGTGCTCACAAGTAGAATAAAAGATGAAATGAGGTCACCAAAGTAATAAAGGTCACCAACTTTAGAACTAAAACCAGTAGTCTGAGAAGTTTGATAATCCTACATGACTACAAAACGTGACATTTTATGTAAAGGCATCAACTAACTTAACAACAAACACTAAATTGAAGGGAAAATGAGGAATATAATGAACTGATTGAAGTTTGAGACCAAAAGAGAAATTAACACATCCACGTTGTTGAACAATTTTGATGGACCCATATGCTAGAGTGAAAGATGAGGTAGGAAATATGAGGTTCAATGGAGGAAAAAAGTGCTCATACCAGTCGTACATTGGCTGGCCCCAAAGCCAACAATGCAAGGAGAACTGGATACCATAAGTCCCGATATCATCGCAGTTGGAGGACAGATGCGCCAAAGATGTCACTTCAGATTAATTGGTCATAGAATCCCCATATCCTATAGATTGTTGAGGATCCTACTGAGAGGCATGTAGGAGTTGCTCATACTCGACTAAGGAGATGGTCACAAACTAGTTTTCTAGATCTTTGGGCAACATGGGTAGTCTTAGTGTAACAACTGAGTGCATAGGGATGAGCGCACTTCTAATAGAACTTTTCCTTCAAATGGACAAACAGCTTATAGAAGGTACATTGTGGCCTAGGGAGGCATCTACGACCATGTTGTCTACCGTAGGTAATGACAATAATATTAGTTGTGATTCTAGTGGAGTATAAGACAAGTGGCAAACATCACATTGTTGGAGACAACAGAAAACATCTTCCAGAGTGGAAGAGTTGTCACTGGTCAAATAATGATGTGGACTGGAGCATAGGCTGGATGAATACTATTAAGATATATGGACGTGACAAGATTGACTTGCTCTTTGGTTTGATCATAGGAACAGAGAAGTTGAAAATAATCAAGTTGTTAAGAGAAGCTGACAATAGAATCAAAATATTCGTCAAGGGTCCTATCGCCTTGATTTTCACCAAATAATTCATCTCAGAATTTATAAAGCCTCAAAACATTCTTTTCTACATATAGTGTTGAAGGACAATGTCCCACACTTCCTTTGTAGTTTTATAAAATATGTACTTGGAGGCAATTGAAGGTTTCATATTATTCCATAACCAACTTTTGACTTGGTTGTTTCTTCAATTCTGTTTAGGGATTTCCTCAGTAGGTTTTTCAATAAATTTTGTCATACAACTAGAGTCTAGAATTGTTTAGATAGATGTCATCCAAAGTTGGTAATTATTCCATTCATGTTGATTATGGAGAGGGAGTATTGTCTTTATAGACAATGGTCTTAGGTGAATTTTTTTGTCGATCATGCTTTCAGACAGGATGAAAAAGTCACTCCGATAGGAAATCAGTTAATAAAGATATCAAAGTAATCACATTGGTAGAACAATGATGGAGAAAGGTATCGATGTAGCACATCGGTAAAACAATGGTAGATATACACAATCCTTGGTAAGGCGCACAGTGAGAAAGAAGAAGACTGGAAAGAAGCATGATTGTAGCTGTAAAGAAGCACGGGTATAAGTAGTATCACAGGAATGAAGCACTAAGATAGAAATAAGATACTAGATCCCTAGCAATAAACACTCACCCATGTATGTAGGTAGAATATATGGGGAGAAAACAAAATTAGTAGAAAGAAGTCAAGCTTTTAAAGCCTTGTTTTATAATGGAATCTCCATTGTGCCAAGAACAACACGCCATGAGTTAGATTTGATGGATGACAGAGAAGACAAGGAGAACTAGTCAAATTCTTAAAGAATTTGCAACACTAGAAAACACTCAATCAAGGAGTCATGGATGCAACTTCAAAGGGGGTGGTAGCCTATGACTCCTCTACCAAATATTAGGCAAAGGAAATACATACCCTCTAGAGCCAAAGACAACAGAGGCAGCCTACTAGAAATCACCACCCAGCCCAAAAGGCTCCAACGGTGGCTGAACTAGGAAATTGCCCCGTGGGCTAAAATGGCGCGACGTTGTGCTAACACTCGGCTGAAAAAATATTGAAACAGTTTTTCAATATAGCAAAGCTGAAATGAAAATAACAGATAGTTAATATAATAATGAATCATTATTATACACGAACGAAACTTCTTTATATGAACGTCATCTAGCATGTCTAATCGCATGAGTGGTACGTATATATTAACTGATAGAAAGATAACGCCAAAAATTGTTAGGATGAATTTATCAGCATCTTTAACCTAAATGTGATCTCTTCACCTATTTAAAATTTAATATGGCAAGTAGTAGTTACTGTAGTCAATTTTTATAACAATATAACATAGGAGTTGTATTAAAAGAAACAAAACGTTCTCATGACATATTAAAATTTTATCTATTATATATTTTCACTAGTAAGGTAATGATAACTTTGGTTATGTGCCCATCTAGTGTGACCATTAACTCCATAAATGAAAGAAGCAATGAACTAGTAAGAAGAGGAGAGAATATTGAAAATTTTACTTATTTAGGTAATATTATTAGAAGGAAAAAATAATCAGAGATCTGAATGAATAGTGAAATTATATGATTGACCATTTTAATTGGTCATCAATACAATGTACAAAATTGATTTTAATTTATAAGTTCTTATTTTTTCTCTTATAAGGTTTGTACCCGATTAGGCAGACTACCAAGCCAAGATGATAAGTAATTTATTTGCACGGTTGTTTACAGATCGTATCAAGTAGCAAAATAAAGATGACTTAAACAGTGATTATGTCTTGAAAACAACTTTGATAGTAGTGATAATACTTTCATTCCATATTAAGAACATATAAGGGATATTCATTCACAATCACTCTCGCAATCAAGTTGCCACCGACGGTTTCGTCATATGAAACACAAAGTTAAACGTTCACCTATCTTCTAATCAGACTGAAGTGATTCTCGTGGATATTCTTTCATTTCCTTAACTATGTAGGTCTTCCAAGACTCCTTCCGCCCACTAATATATCGCCATACAACTTCAAATCTATCAGAGTCAATCAAATCTTGTATTGTTGTCAACAAAATGAAGACTTTGGTCACGATCTATCAAGAAACTCCATGTGAGAACTATCTTTGTCCATCGTCAAGAGAAGACTTCCTCCCTATGTCACCCGGCCAAAACACGTTTGTTGCCACGTCAAAGCATCTCTAGACTACTGACAAGCTTCAGGCCTTGGCAAGGAGCCCAGTAATTACTAGTTTCTTTCTCTTCATTGATGCAGCCCCACAAACACCGCCATTAAAATCTCTACCCTCCTTCCCAGATCAGTTGATGATTCCTATTAGACCTAAGCTCCTTATAACTTCTCCTTATGACTCTACCATCTCTAGTGTATGACCAGCAAGCACGTGTGTTTCCCTCTATATGCCTAACCCGATGTTGACCCCTCTAAGTGTAGCGGCAAAAGTCAGAGATGCTCAACGACAACCTCCTTGGTTCCCAGCAACCCCAAGATCCAAGGAGAACATATTTGGCCTATTCCCCTATTTTATGATAGTTTATACCATCTCCATTCTTCATTTTTTCTAATGTTCTCTTAAAATTATCTAATAAAACTAATACTAATAAATTGATAATCATAATGATAAATGAATTTAAACCGCACATAATTAAATAAAGTAATAAGATGATATTAATAGTCAAGAAACATAGGAAAATGGAATCTAACATTGGGTAATGTCACACCTCGTTTAATTCCTTGGTTATCTTTCTTAGTTATTACGATCAATGGTGTGGGAAAATGGTAAAATAGAAATGATGCATAGTGTATTTGTTAAAAGATTAAATTGCATGTGTAGGATTAATCAAATGGAGAAAATGGAATAAATAGAAATGAATATATGAAAATTCATGGAAAATTCCTAGCATTCTAAAAAAATAGGTAGACTTTATATTCAACTTAGTTTGATGATCAATTAATTATCTTTTATATTTAATAAAAAAATGTCTAATAGATAATGTAATGGATAATAAAGATAACAAGGATAAATGTTGTCAAATATTACAACTTAAGTTTACATTTGAATTATTTTGAATTAGTAATTAATATTGAAAAATTTCAAATTTTATTCTATATAAACTAATAATTGATTAATATGCATGCAAATTAAAAAAAGAAAAAGAAAATGGGAATAAATGCTTATTCGTTATTGGAAAAATATAGGTATGTTATAAAAAAAATTCAATGTGTTGTTTTCCACTCGTCAACTGAATTTGACCCTAAATGATCCCATTCATCATAAAAAATGATATTTTGACCTAAGTAAGTAATAAGGTGATATTTTATTAAATAATGATTCAAATGGTAAGATTGGAAAAGAGGAAATAAAATGTTGTGAGTTCCCATATTAGAAATCTTCACACTATGTACCATTATTGTTTGGACATATAAAAAGTAATATATTTGGACAATCACTTCATTAAATATGTGTCAACCAGAGATTTGTAAAGTAAGTCAATGAATATACATAAACAAGTAACATTGATTAGGCACACATGTAGAATCCACCTTGATTAATAGCAATAAACATATTTGGAAATTTTGAAATAGTAATAATCCTAGATGAGAAAGAAAATCAAAATAGTAAATATTGAAGAATCACTACTTCCAAGCTA
This sequence comes from Alisma plantago-aquatica, assembly GCA_963693085.1. NCBI lineage: Eukaryota > Viridiplantae > Streptophyta > Magnoliopsida > Alismatales > Alismataceae > Alisma > Alisma plantago-aquatica. The sequence continues at coordinate 475,754,583 of OY856409.1, forward strand.
AGTGATAACACCATTATATTATACCTTATTCATTTATCTCTCTTGAAGCCACTCTTTAAATTGTGCATTTAGTGGAGTCTTGTTAAATTGAGTTAATATATTCTTGATTCCATTGTTGATTTATTTTTATCCCTCTTCAATTCTAATCATAGAGTATTAGCAAGTTGTGAAACCAATTTTTCAATTAGCCTTATCTTTCCTCATGAAGGTCACTGCAACCATTTTGGATCTTGAATATAGTCTAATATTAAAATATTAATATTTACTATTAAAATTGTCACTAGAATTGATCTATTCAAGTTTTTAATCCCTTGGTGAATTTGGCTCCTTTTAGAGCTTTGGCTCACTTGTGTGGGCCAAGTACCCACAATCATGTATAGTCGATAGGGATTAGTTTTATCCCAATATACTAAAGTAAATAATAAGGCACTAGTGTCGTTTTCTCTTAGAGTGTGGGAACGCAAGGCACTTAGCCCGAGAAAAGATATGCTAGGAAAGTGACAAATTTTAATATGTTTCATATTTAGACATATTTGGAAATTTTTATTTTCTTGAGTTGTATTGAAAATCTTGAGATAGTTGATATCATGTGAAAAAAATGTTGAATATTAAACAATCTTTTTTAGTTTATGTTTTGATAAACCTTGTAAATCATTATATTGAAACTTGACTTTTAGTCATATTGATTCTTATAATTCATAACTTGATTACCTAAATCCACCAAATAGTTCTAACCTTGTTTGAAAATGTATTGAGTCTTGTTTTGTTGTATAATTCTAAATATCTCAATAATAAGGATTTAGTACTAGAAATTACTAACCTAATTACTCTTTTTTCCATGTGGTGTTTGAATTTATTCCTTTGGGATATACATGACGAATGATCGATGGAAGATTCAGAGGAGACATGCATGAGATGTCCTCTGTTGGCTGAATAGTAGATACGAGTCAAGTATGTTTTAAATTGTAGTTCTTATGTATAGGTTACCATGAACACTGATGCAAGGAATGAAAGTACAATGACTTTTTTATATTTTCTTATTTAATTAATTTTGGAGAAAAATGGTCCATAATATCGAGATTTTACATAATCGCTTAATATTATCTCACCATTTCTCTTTTAACTAAAAATTCTTGATACAATTAATAAAGTAACATTTTGTTTCTTCAAGATTCATGATATTCATTGGATAATCTTTATTTAGGATTTGGATCATTCCCAAGCCTATATTCATCTAAATCTAAATAGGTTGTATAAATATGAAAACTCATGATATTGTGTAATGTGAAAAATAAAATTACAACAATTGCATAATTTCTCTATTCAAATGAACATTTACAACTAATATGTTACCCAAAAAAATATTCATGACAATCACTAAGTTTTTAGATTCAATTTTATAATTTGATTGGGTTAAGAAATTAGATACTATTTGTATTAGATTATCTTTGTGTTACTTGGATTTTTAGAAAGGCTGCTAAATTACTATTCAAGATGAAGTATGAAGTCAAAACTTGGTATGCTTTAGACCTTATATATTAGGCCAACATGGATGATATTAATATATTGATATAGACACAACCGATTGTCACACACATCGTATTTGTGGCCTATTGAGCAAGACATAAATAGACCCACTCAATACATTTTTAGCTTATTCTTTCCGAGATAAGATGCAATAGTCCCACCATTAAGTAACCAAATAGTCTAGTCTAGTATGTGCAAGTATCTGAACATGACACCACATAGTAGTGCCCTAGCTTTCAAAGTGTCTATCCTCATTGTTGGCTGAGGTTCTTTGCACTACATGTTTTTGTGAGGTACTTGGGTTTTCCACCCATTTCTCAATGGTGAGTTATATTTGGTTACAACTTCCACACTAGGGTTGTTTTGTTTCCCATGTAGAGAGAAAGAAAACTTTATATATTGTTTTAGTATAAAATTAATTAAAAACATATTAAAAACAAATGCCAAAAAGAAAAACTAAAACTAGAAATATCAAATTCCCTAGAAAAATCAATGATATGAAAATTCCACAATTTATCTTTTTAAATCTTATATGGTGTAGTTATTTCATCCATTTTCTTCATTTTGAAATTCATAGAAGTTAACATGTTTGAATATCATTTATACCAATTATATAGTAGGCTACCTGACAATGTAAACTTTTACGTTATATATATTTGATATCATATTTAAAGGAATGTCTTTAACATGTCTTGAAGTATCCATTTGTAGTATTGATGGCTGTTAGTAAGTAGTATGTGATCATGTGAATACTTAATATTCTAATAGTACATAAGATACAATTTATCTAGTGTGCTTTGGGGAAAGTGATCTTCTATGTATCGATTTCTATGTGGCTAATCTCAATTTTTAATGTAAACATTATGGGATAAAATTAAGCATTTGACAACTTAGTATTACAATGAATAAAGTGGAAGTGATATTGTATATTGTACCATTAGTAAAGTTTTTTTCATCTTGACATAGTAATGAAAAGTATCTTTATGTATAAGCATACAATATGTTTGTTCTTATAGTTCATCTCTTATGAAATGTCTTTTAGCTAGCATTTAAAAATTATGAACGTTGGATCTATCCTTTCTTTGGGAAATAAAAAAGTGGGTCCCAACAGTATGTAATATAAAATGAAATAATTTTTGTAAGGATACAATGGGTTTATGTCTTTTCCTTGCAGTACTTCTTCTATGTTAGGATTCATAGTTTTGTTTTAATGAAGGATGTCTATATGTTACATGTTGCATATGAATGTGGGATCCATTATAAATTACATATAATTACATTGTTAATTTAGTGCCAATGAATCTTTATTCTTGTAACACATAAGTGGGTCAAGAGATTTACTAAAAAGTAGCCATTTGGAAGACAACCTTACAAGATGTATTCTAAGAAACTAATATCTTGCTATAACTGCATGTAAACCCATAGGAACAAAAGGAATGGATCTACAATGGATCACTTTGATGAGGGAATAATTTGTGGGGCAAAAGAAGCACTATCATTGATAAAATGTATCTAGAGCAGTAGTAGCCATGACCCCTACCTTTCTTCCAGTAGTAGAATGATCTATGCTATTTGATCACATTTTGAATAAGAGTGGAAGAGACTCAAGTTGTTACTTTCCTATGTGGTAAATATATATAACATGGTAAAGGAAATATTGTAATACTAATTGTGGAAGAATGTGGCTAGAGAATCCAAAGAGAACCTCTTAAATAGACAACCAATATGATAAATTTCCTTAATGAAATACCCACAAAATCTCATAGATAACTCATTGGAGTTGGTGAACGGAGAAGACAACCCTCTATTCTCTCTTTAAGAGAAGTACATGGGCATGGGATATATATTCCTTCATTGATAAAACATCGACACTTACACGCTTACTAGATCAACAAGGGTTTGGTGGGATTGTCTGCACCCTTCTTTAAACATATTTCCTAACTATATTGGAGCATGCTTTGCCCTGTATTCATCCGCAATAGTGACTTTCAAAGTCTTGTACGGGTTATCTTATATGTACTAATCCCATATATTCACTATAATATTTCTTTGTATACTATTTTTAAACCAAGTATGTCCTTTGAAACAAAGAATTTTTCACCTTTTGGATAAAAATTATACATATAAACACATATTCTTATTTCTTATCTTGTTCAATAACAAGTAAAAAGATACATAGTTGTGTGATATCATGATCACCAATATTAAGGACATATGAAATATGTTTTACATATATGACTGTATAAATTTATTATCCACCATAGTTAGTTTTCCCTATGGTGAGCCAAGAATGATTATTCATACCAACAATAACATCAAACACTACAACAAAAATAGAAAGGATCTGGGTTGCACATTTAGGGAAGTAATCATTGAACACTTTTATATGGTTTACAAGGTATGATCCATGCACATTCTTTCTATGTTCTTGACCTAAAATTTAATTGTCTCTTTTATTGGGGGTGAGTGTGGTAGAACTAAGGGAGTCATTTCTGTGTTTCCTTGCCAAATGCAATTGCCCCCACTCACTCCTCCTGATTGTTACTCTCCCTCATTCCACTCACTCCTCTTGATTATCTCTGACCCTTGACAAACCTTACCCAATGCATGCTTCATTTCTCCCTTCCTTCATCATGCCCAATCCCCCAAATTATCCACTCACATGTATCCTCCCTACAAACTCCCTCTAGTACCCCCTTGTGTCATATTGATCCTCTCCTAGAGTGAAAGCCATGGTGAGCTTCCCTTGGAGTCAATCTTAGGGTGGTTCTCATATTGTCCTAAAGTAGATCTATGAGAAGTACCCTCTTCATTTATTGAGTGACTTACACCTAATGTTGGATTATCTCTCATCTCAATTGTTGACGATTGACATTTGGGTTTTAGGGCTCATTTTGTAATGAAGTTCTAGGGCTTTTTTTAGTCTTCTCTTTGTGATGTTTTAAGATAGTTTTGTTTATATACATAGTCCTCATCTCCCTCTACTAGATCCAATTTGGAAACATGTAGATCTTTGTCACTACATGTACAATTTAATCATTTCTTTTCATCTTTGCTAGTGGTCAGTGAAGGGGGAGGGCTTGATCCCATCTAGTATCTAAGAAGGAGTTTTACCTTGTGGTAATTAACTTGTCTCCTCATCCAGAGGTCTGTTATTCCCCTCTCTTTTCAATTTTCACTTCTCCACATGTATGTACTCTCATGTGAATGGAATATTCTCACAATTTTCTAAATAGCGGCTAATCTCATCCAGTATCTTCTAGCACTGGGAATGTAGAACAAAACCACACATATCATAGTTTTGCAATCCCCAAACCCTCAAATGGATACAAAATATTGAATACTTGTCTTAATCATAACACCATCCTTCATTGTTTTGTTATTGGCATAAAATTACTTAGGTACCTATATTAAAGCATTTTGTCCTATGAGCTTAACACTTATCAATTTTTGCTAGATTGCCAATGTATAAGTATTCTCTTCTCTCCAACCTTCACTTCTAGTTGTGCAAAATTTAATTTTTATGTCTATGAGTATAACTCATAATTAAATGATATTAACCTATTGTTGATGCATGTATTGCTTATTCAATTTTTAATTTTAAATAATTTTTTTGATGGACTATAAATCCTATCTAGGTAGTTCTTTGTGCGTATATCACCAATAATACTAAATACAATGTTTGGTTAATTGCACTTTTCACTTCATTCAAAATCTGAATCTATAATAACATTGGACTAATTCATAAGGATGATAATTAAATACTTATGATAATGGTCTTTATTGACAAAAAGTGGTACTTCACACATAACTTTAAGTAATTTGTTATGTTTTGTCAACTTCTTATGTTAATATTATGTATATAGATTATTAGCATATACGAGTTGGATGTACATAGATATACTTCATTAGTAGATACTGTTGCGAATGGGGGTCCACATTCATCTAATTTCCCTTTCATGTTATCAAGTTTCAGAAATGAAACAATGATATTCCCATGCAATAATTGTTGTTATTTGAAGTCTAAGGAATGAGTCTATGAACATGTCACGATGATAGTTTCCTACCTAATTTTTTTTATTGACCATGAAGAAATGCCAAAACAACTAGGACATGATTCTTATTTCATGAATGATTTATAAAATAACATTGAAGATGGTTATTTTCTTGGGTTTTTACCAGTTGTGTTTGCTATTTGTTGTTTAAAGAACATTGTGAAAAATTAGATAGGAGAGGAGATAGATAACCTAGAGCCACTAAAACTCTATACACTCCTAAAACTTGTTGAAGAACCTATTATGATGGTTTTAATTATAAATTTATCTATTCATATACAAATTAAAATTCTAAAATGTTAAGGCTGACTCACATTGGACCTACAAGTCCTTCACCTCATAACCAAACTATATAAAGTGGCATTTCTATATGGTTTGGAGGCATTACCTAATAGTCTCTATGGGGAAAATAAATTTATAAAATATATAGACATTTCTTACATTAAAATTGATGTTTGTCCCAATTAGGGGTGGACACCGTTAAGTTTGGTTTGGTTTACCACTAAAAATACAAACTAAACCATATATATTAGGTTCCAAATTTTCAAACCAAACCAAGCTATTATCTATTCTAAAAATACTCCAAACTGTTATGTGGGTTTGTGGTTTGGTTTGGTTTAGTTCAGTTTCTACTATCATAATCAATAAATCTTTCTGCAATGATTTTAGACAAAAAATAACTATTTTTGCATCATCTTAGTCAAGGCATATAGAATGATAAACAAACTTCATTATAAAAGTCAATGTTTAGAAATATGTAATATAAGATTACATATATAACCTATAAATAGAAAATGTCCAACTAACTTCAAATAAATATGCCTTATACCACATAGTCTAAAGTTTTATAAACTAATATAATTTATAGCTATCATTTGTTTTACACATTTACATGCACAAACTTATTGATCACAGTAAAATTTAGTTTAGATAAATATTTTTCACAATATAGATATATATAAAATAATATATTGATTTATTTATACATTGTTTTTGCTGGATTTGGTTAAACTGCACCCTCAAACTAAAATGAACCATTCATTAAGGGTTTAAATTTGTTTGGAACCAATCCAAACCATCAGACCGTATAAAACCAAACCAAACTGGTCAGTTTGGTTTGGTTTGTTTGAGTTTAATAGTTTGGTTTGGTTTTGTGCCCAATTGTGGTCCGGATGATTGTATGATCTATTATAAGGACTGGGAATCATGAGATTATTTTTCTCGATGTGGATCTTCCAAATGGGAAAAGAGGATGACCCTTAGGAAGAGATCATACAATATCTCTTAAAAGTCATCCTTTCATTTCCCAATTGTTCCGAGGTTATGAATCCTTTTTAAGTGTCCAAATTTCATTGGATATATAATGGCACCACAGATATAGGGTAAAAGATATGAAGTTGCAGCCTCCAGCGGATTTTGTAGCTTGGCAAAAGTTAGATATCCTTTTTTGGAGTTTTATAAAGATCCATGAAACTCTTAGTTGGGCATTGTCAATGATGGACTCAATACAATTGGGACACAAACATTTCATGTAGTACTTTTCCTATGATTTAACATCATACAATCTGCTAATCTGATTTTTCATGAAACAACCAAACTATACTATGTCCAAACTGATTTTCAGACCCAAATAACCTATAAAAATATTGATATATAATGATTAATTGATGAATTACAACAACTAGGGACAACATTCATTAACACATATGAAGCATTCTCAAATAAAAATATTGAAATAGGACATGTAATTTTGTGATCCACTAGTGATTTTCCTTCATATACCAACTTTTCTCGACATAATCTAGTGGGGAGTTTACTTGTCCTCATTTCCATTATACATAGGATAGTAAAGACAAAAATATGCGAGGAAGGATTTATATACATATCTCATTTCGTTGGTTTCTTAATGAAGGACATGCCTATCACCTCAATAAAAGGAATTTCAATGAAAAAAATGATGATACTGTAACATCCCGAGATTTGAGGCCTCGGATAACATGATCATAAAAGGAATGATTAGACTACCCATATCACCAAGGTGCACCTCCTTTTCCGGGAGCCCATCACTAAAGAACTCCATAGTTAAGCGTGCTCAACTTGGAGTAGTACTAGGATGGGTGACCAGTCGGGAAGTTGATCCTGGCTTGCGCGTCAGTGTGGACAAAGTGCGCAGTTAAGGCTAGTGGTAGTTTGTGGGGCCAGTCGTCATTCCTGAAACTCTACTGGTGCCTTGGGAAGTGGGCCCAGTCGTTACAAATGGTATCAGAGCCATAACCCCTCCAGTAGGTGGGTCCCACATGGGCATGACATGCCAGTCTTGAGCCGTGCGGTCCAGGCATGTAGGAAAGGGATGTCCATGGTTGACGTAACCACCCTTGCGCTGGTATTCCGTGATCGGGAGCTGGGTGTCCATGGGTCATTGTGGGCCTGCACTGAAATGGGTAAGAGATTATGAGGCCTTATAGTTGAGCCTTGACGAGGACGTCAAGAGTCTAAGTGGGGGAGATTGTAACATCCCAAGATTTGAGGCCTCGGATAACATGATCTTAAAAGGAATGATTGGACTACCCATATTACCAAGGTGCACCTCCTTTTCTGGGAGCCCCTCACTAAAGAACTCCATAGTTAAGCGTGCTCAGCTTGGAGTAGTACTAGGATGGGTGACCAGTCGGGAAGTTGATCCTGGCTTGCGAGTCAGTGTGGACAAAGTGCGCAGTTAAGGCTAGTGGTGGTTTGTGGGGCCAGTCGTCATTCCTGAAACTCTACTGGTGCCTTGGGCAGTGGGCCCAGGCGTTACAGATACACAAGAACCCAAACCCATTATTGGTGATATCCAATTTCTTTGCAGTGTTTGAAAATATTACATTTGGTAAGAAATCAAGTAAAGTGAAAAAAATAATGCACAAATGAGTAGATGTTTTATAGTTGAAGACGTGACAATTTTCCCAAAATTTTGGGACAAAATGAGTTTATTTTTTAGCATACCTTACTAGAATAAGTCCCTAATAGACACAACACATATATGATGCAGATAGAGAAATGGGTACGTGGTAATATTCGTTACACTAAAAAGCCTTGAGGAAAAATTCTAGCTACAATGTTGCAAGGACACCTAGATTTATGAGAATTTGGTATTAGACAAGAACTATGGCGATAAAGGTGGGACACATGAGCCTATTATGATGTCTCCTATTTGGTAAACCATGAGTATAAAAGAAAAAGATATATTTTTGTCCATATTGGCCTCTATGAAAGTTATAAGATGGTTATTCAACAAACATCTTTAGGCATACTAACCAATAAGATAAGAATTGTTTCCTATAAAAGTCATGATCATCATGTATTGAAGCAGAAGTTGTTGGTTGCTGCATTATGAAAATCATATTCATGTGAAGTTTGTGGAATGCCACTTAAACTATGCATTTATTACAAGATCACTTGCTCATAGATTGATGTAGATTATTTTAATTATATAAAAAAGAAAATATATATTACACTCTTAATTAGAGAGGTGATTATAAATAAAATATAGTAGTTGAGGTAACAATTTCTGACCCAATTTACTATCATTGGATCTATTCAATTGAAAGATACTAGAAAACTATAAAGAGGTATGTTCACAATAAGCCTTGAGGAGAATGACTCTTAAGGGGTATTTGGTGATGGATGATTGTCATTATTTTCAAAATATTTGAAGGTCATGAGTCACATGTAGGAGTTGTAGACACAAAGAAATTTGATCACATTGCATAGGATCATGCATGTTGTTATGTTCCTTTTGACAACATGAGCACAAACCCGTTTAGATGGTAAATGTAATGCATTATTTATTTCATTTTGTATTTATATTCATACATCAGATCAATGTTTAGGAAACATATTTTTGATAATCAAATCAATCATCCAAGACCAACTCTTTGAAATATTAAGTTGATCACCATCATGAAATCCCTTAGTGTTTTCAAAACCATGCATGTTATTTAAATAACCTTTCTTACTCATAAATCTATAATGAAATTAATAGAACATAATCAGCTGAAATTAAGAGACTTTTAATGTTGGAGTTCATATCAAATGATATTAGATGACTTGCACAAGGTTTCTCTTACAATAAGAATAATTGATGGTTACTCTACTAATGTCTATAAATGTCATAATGTATCAGTAGATTCATGATGTACAAAAAAATTAGTGGTTTTTAACTTTCAATAGAGATATCTATCTACTCCAGCTCTAAGGGTCACAACCCAATTTCTTCTAGTGTCAGTAACTATTTCTAGATCGAGGAGATTATCAAGTTATACAACATTCATAACATATGGAATCCATCATTACTATGCATTTGGTTTAATGAGATCTCTATTGCTGGCCACAAAGGTGATGAATGAGGATTCACACTTTACAATTTTCCCAAAACCACACATAAGTATGTTTCTTTCATATTTTCCTTCCAAGCTCTTAATGCTTCTATTTTCAAGACCTGGTTGAGAAATATTAGCATGTGTTGAAGGATCCACCGTGGGATTTATATGGTATTCTGTAGAAAAGAAGAGTTTTGTGTTGAGTCTACATTGGAAAATTCAAAACACAAAGATAGTGATAATATTTCTTGGGCTAGGAAAAATATGGATCATGCAAATGTGGTTTATCACAATTCGTTTAATGGAGAAACTAAATATACCACTCTGTTTGTTTTATTAAGTGAATTTCTTTAGTTGAAATGATCAAGGTATGTGTTGTTTGCTTCCATATTCTGAAAATGAACCTCAATTGATTATTTTCTTTTGATATCTAGTTTTCATGTATTCTTGGCTCCATTTGTTCATCCATGCAATGCAATGTAGTAATTCCATTGCATATTTCTCCAACCCTTTTTTATTATTTTCTTCTTTACTAGTTCGATGAACTAGAACCTATACATTCTTGTTCTTCAGACTGGTGATTACATACCTTTTATAATTCTCTTGAGGTATCTGAAATAACACGGGAAAATGCCATCAAGAGTAACCCATAGTCATGGGAATCAAGCATAGGTAGAAGAATAAGATCCCACACCCACCCCTACCCCTATTTCAGAACCCATTCAAGTAGACCTACAAGAATTATTCAAGAATGGTAAAAGTCAATGGACTCAAGACGAAGTAGAAACATCAGATTCCACACCCACTCCACCCTTGATTAAGAATATGTTCATGTGAAACCTATAATAAGTTATTACGATGGCTAAAAACCATGGGTATCAAGTCTACATAGAAACAATAGATTCCACACCCACAACCCTTCTCTAAAATACATTCAAGTAGAACCTACAATGAAGTCATCAAGAATTGATAAAATTCGTGGGGCTTAATGGAATAGACCCCACAACCATCCCTACCCAGGCTTTAGATTTCCTTGAATTGGAGCCTATATGGAAGTCATCAAGATTGTCTCACAATCATGTGTCTCAAGTTGAGATAGCAACAACAGACTCCACGGTTACCTATGCCACTAATTTAAAACCAGTTATTGTAGAACCTACAAGGAAGTCATCAAAACTGGGTCACTTAAGCATGCCTCAAGTTGAGGTGGAAACAACAGATCCCTTATACACCCTATCCTAGATTCCAAACCTTTGAGAATGGATTTTGAAATTGAAGAAAATTTAAAATCCAAGAAAATGTTGAAATTGAGAATTTGAAAAAAAAAGGAAAATGTTGAAATCAATACATCAAGAACGAGGCCCTAACTCTAGGGAAAATATTAAGCCAAAATATAGTAAAAAGCATAAGGTGGTTTTTGATGAAAAAGGGTTTGAAATTGGACATGAGGGAAAATATCTGAGCATGATGTGTGGCACATTATCTCTGAATCCTAGTATGTGGCTTGTAGACATTTCTTGGTTACATATACCTCGATATGAATTTGATAATAAAAAACATCATATAGTAATGGTGACATAAAATAGAATATCACTAACAAATTTCATTACATATTATCAATTAATTTGATGTGCTAGATGTATTTTAATTTGTTAGGCTGATTTTAATTTGAGTGGCCATTCCAAATTAGGAAAGGGCGTGGAAATATATTGGTTCTAGTCTTGGTAATTTGAGGGTTGATTTGATGAAAAAATAATTGTGTAATTATAAATATCATATAAAAATAATATTGACTAAAGTTTCTATGGACCCTCAAATGAATCCAAAATTATTCTTATGGTTGGATGATAGGTGGAAAATCCTAAAAAATAGTTAAACAACCAGATTTCACATTGATACATGATTACTACATTATTACTACATGTGACACCACTATCCTACATGAACGAGATAACTCAAACAAAGTGCATGATCCACGGCTAACAACAACACAGCCATAAAAGTATGTAAATTAAAAGCAACCTCATATAACCATCATTGTATGGAAATATGTTACATCAAGGTTCACAACCTGTAACATATCACAAACTATACTAGGTATTTACATTTGTATTGTCACAATCTTGCACACACCTGTATACAAAAGAACTTATTCACATGTACAAGCCCTTTATATACAACTACGACATACTACCAAAAACCTCATAATGTCATACAGATCATCTAAAAAACACATCCCCCTCCATACATGAGAGTACAAGGATGACACTAAGACTCTACTACACAACTCTAGCAACTATCCAACCTTCAATGACTACTGATCTCTGAGATGCTCTTCCTAAACAACACGATTCAGACCACACCATTGACGACCACCTAAAAAGATGTGGTAACCCACGAGGTGAGATCTGTGTCCTAGTGAGAGATATAACTCTTTGCCAACAATTATTGTTACCAAAGATATAATACTATTAACCAGGATGAAAAAATTCTACTAAATGAATAACTAAAACTGATTACACAGAATAATCAGGTTGAACATCCATAATTGATAAGCATAGCAACATGATAAGAACAAATATGAAGAACATGTATATCAGTTGATTTCTCTTACCGCATTTATAACAACTAAGCAATAATAAAACAAGGAAATGGTAAACATCCAATGTGAAGTGTGTTTAACCCTACACAGTTATACTAAGTGGCTACATTACAACTTTTAGTAATTCCCTAAGGATTTGATTTGTACCACCCAAATCCAACTGACTACTGTGAAGTGTTATTCTATACCATACATGATCTAGGAAGAGCCAGAATCCATGATCTTCTCCCCACTTAGTCCGTACAGATGAACACTATAGTGATATATCAGTCAAACTACCACCAGCGACATATAGTCAAGCTAAAAACACCTAGCCCAGTTTGGTACAGGTCTCGACGCTAGACACCAGGGTAAACCCTTCCAACGAGGTACAATTGCAATTGTTCACATTGTTGTCCTGACATATCATTTATGTAACACTGAGACAAGACTGCAACCATTCTCAAATACCTTAGGATATGGATGACAATGATGTACTCTCCAAGCACCCCGCAACTCAACAATGTGCTTTGAGTTTCCTTTAGGAATACTCATTTTAGTATGCATCAGGTCTAGATGTTGGAATGGATCTATGACCAAGGAAATTACATGATTAGGGTTCCACTTGATTAGTTATTTCCAATTGGGTGTCTTTTAACTACATCAATCAAGTTACATACAAAACCTAAAAGTATTGTACAAGGATAAGGGTAGATTGCAACAAAGGAGATATAAAACATATAAAGTATAAGTTGATCACATCACCATAAAGTATTGTTTCATTCCATACAGAAGGCCATCACCATTACCATATTATAATGGGATGCCCATACCTTGTCACATCACCTATAGGATTTCACCTCAATTAGATCACAAAGACACTTACAAGATTACAAGACCATTCACATAGATGCCTGTAAGAACATCATCATCTCTCCATGCCGCATCAAGGCTCATAATCATCACACATGTGTCCCATAAGAGATATCAAATCAAATAGCAGCCATGACACTTATTCAACAAAAGTTAGGGTTACATTAGGAGAGAGAAAAAACTTTATCATTATGCTATTTTAAGCAAGAAATCTTAGAAACTTAATTATGTACTTGAAATTAGGGTTAGGTTTCAACATTATAACTAAATTAGGGTTTCAACTCAGCAATAGGTGTAAACCCTAGTTATTACCGTCTCCCACATTCTTGGAAACAAGAAGGTCAAACACCATCACCCTAAGTTTAACTAAATAGAAAAACATAGAGTCCAAGAATCACCATTGACCAAATAGATTTTGGGCTTGTCATCTTCATCAACTGAAGAGAAGGCACCATCATCATGATCAAATAAGACAAGTGTATGGTGACAAAAAAGAGCATCACAAATATTCATCGACGAGAAGAATCTTGGTGACTGAAGGGATACATTCACAAATCATCGATCGTAGGGTATTCAAATATCACAACCACTTGAGTCAAGTCTTGGAAACCAAAGAACATGGTGTAAAACTCATTGACTAAATAAGATAATCATTTCAATGACCATTCAAGGAGATCCATACTTAGCATCCCAAAAACCCTCAAAAGTCATCAACCACATGATCATAACATTGTAAACATCAAGAGAAAGAAAACCACAACCAACACAAGATCAAAATAGGTTGATCATCATCATAAAACTGAAACCACAAAGGAGTAAAGCATAAGGTAAGGATCATCTCCAAAACCCTAAATCCACCATCAACATGAGAGGAAAACTGCACCAAGTAAAGAGAGAAAATCATCATTTTGCACATGCATTCAAGGTTCACAATTTCCATCATAAAGCTAGATTTCAGATGCAAGATTAGGGTTTCATCAAGAGGGGTTCATTTATTTAAGATCTCCATAAAACATAAACCCTAGATCAAAGGCATTATCACCATTCTACTTAGAACCATGTTTTAAGAGTAGATTAATTCCATGCAAAGTTAAGTTCAACAATAATCGAGGAGAAAGTTATATAACTCTCCTTCACAAGGTTGAAGCAACTCCAATAGCAAGGTAGATCATAAGAAGAGGGAAAACCCTAGATTGATCACCACTTCAGCCAATCTAGCACCACCTCAAAGAAAGAAGCACAAACTCTAGGTTAAAGGAGCATAAGAAAGAGGGCAAAGACCCTAGGCCGAAAAGACAAGAAAGAGACATGTTCTTCATCTCAACTCAAGCACCAAAATGGACAACCATGAATTCTTCCAAGAAGAGATAAGTTCCTCAAGAAACACAACCATGGAGAACAAGGGGTTTGGCCAAGAGAAAGAAGAAAGGTAGGGTAGCAATAAAAGGAAGATCAAGATGGGTAGACCACTTACCAAGATCAAGGCATACCAAAAGATAAACAAGGACAGATTGCTCCAAACCCTATATCAACAAGCAAAGGGGTTCAACTACCTTCTCCAACATCAAGCTCCTTCCTTCACTGCTAAGAACACAAAGGATATGAGATTCAAGGAGAAGAGATATAGAAAAGGGTGCAAAAGAGATCACTTTCATGAAAATATAGGGGCTAATATATCTAAGGGTAGAGAGAGAGAGAAGGGAGGTTAGGTTTCATGCAAAGATGTGTCATTTGTCCATCATATCTTGGCCATGCAAGCACTAAGATCATGCATGTAACAAAGGTCATTAAAACCAAGGAAAACTAGTGACCAACCTGGTCCAAGAAAGCCCATCGGTCTAAGGAAAAACTAGGCTAAAAGTCTAACGGTCGAAGAGAAATAAAAGACCAACGGTCGCATAGAACTCAACCTAGTGTTTCTTGGCTCATAGACAACCAATACCACTAGGTTAATATGAAACATTATTAACTGCATCAACATGATCAAAGGAACATCTTGGAAATCACTAAAACCAAGGGGATCATCAGTCAACCCTCAATGTCAACATCAAACTAGGGCATCCAAGCAAAACCCTAAAACATCAACACATGACGCCACCTCATCAAACCAAGCTAAACAAAATTTCCTTGAGGAACCACTCTCTACAAAAAGATGCTAAAACATGTGAGGTACATAAAGCATGTGACAAATTTCAAGAAAATCCCTAAACATGGGTAAATTGCAATTAGGTCCAAAACGAGCACATACATGTAAATCTAACTCAAACATCATCCAAATTGGACCAAACTGGAAACACAGGTTTGTCACATGTTATTAAAGAAGATCACATGATTAGATTAAAGTTTTAAGTATCTAATTATGATAAGCAAGCAAGATAAACTAGATACTTAGTTTAGGAGTCTTACACTATATATGATATGTTTTCTTTCATATTTTAGGAGATTATTGAAAAGAATAATGTTAATAGGATGATAAAAAACAGATCATTCAATACATTGTATCAAAGGATTTTGCAATGAAGAATCTATATTTGATAAGAAGACAATATCTACTAGAATAATTTTTAAAGTAATCTTTTTTTTGGGAATGGGTAAATAGTATTGCCAAAAAAGGATATAGAGAAAAATATACCCTACAAACCATTACAACATGTCTATAAACTAACTAGAAGGTAACTTTACAAAAGCCCCCAGAAAGTTTTGGACTGTACAGATAAACCATTTTCCAAGCCTTTTTTGGCTTTCACAACCTCTCTAATGTTTCTACAAAAAATTTGTATCAACTGTGTTTCCGTGGTTCTAATCTCACCATGGATCCGCCTATTCCTTTCCCTCCATACCGAAAAACAAAAGAGGGTAAGGCATAATCCCCCAAAGCCCCTACATAATTTAGTACTATGGGAATCATTCCATGTAATAAACTCTTGTAAGGATGAACTAGACACGTCCGTCCACCCATTCTTAAGACAAACAACCGCCCAAACATATCTGGAATAACTGCAGTTATCAAAGATGTGGTCATGGCTTTCCTCTTCCCTATTGCATAGGCAATAGGTGGCATCAAGCTCAATACCCCAGCTGCGCATTCGATCCTTGGTGGTAAGTCTTTTTAGAATAGCTTTGTACGTGGTGGTACTCCACTTGGGCACGTGGAAGGGGCCCCAGAGAGTTTTGAACCAGTTCACCTTATTTGCATGCAATAGTCGTGTAGGATATGCAACTTGTACATGCTCCTAACAAAATGGATTTGTTACAATTTTTGTATTCTAGTGACTTAAACATTGTGGTAACATTGATTAAAATATATTCCTATTGGATCTTATTTACTAAAATAGGAGGTGCAAATTCTACATTTTTTAGGAAGATATTCTAGAGAAATTGAATCTAAAGTAACTGAAGTACCTGATGATGGAGAGACCATTCTTAGTAGAAGTTTAGAGGATGAAGCTTGTCTTGATGCCATCAATCCCATTAAAACTAAGCTCCCTCGATTAGTTGGTATTGGCAATGATAAGATGGAAGAAAGGGGTGTAGTTCTACATGTAGGCAATGGAATCTTAAAGGAGAAAATAAACAAGGTGCGTGGTTTGATGCTATGGTGAAATTATATGGTTACCTTAATTGGAAGACAACCTTGTCTTGACTATCTAATTTAATGCATTTGTATGATGTACTTGAAGTTATACAAACTAAGGTAAAAGAAAAAAAATACTTTATCATGAAATGTCCCATAAGACAATAGGTGAAATGACAAAAAAATATGATTAATATATTAACCCCTTTATTTTCACTACTACATGTAAATGTACAATATCCCTACCTTCTTGACTATCTAAGTTATGCAACAATTTTAGATAGTATTATATGTCATCAACTTTTCTCAATTTATTATATAAATTTCTAAGAAATAGGAAGACCTAATTTTAGTTATAGGTATCATCCTCCAACATCATCTACTATACAATTAGGTTTCTATTATTCATGTTTAGATGGATGTCGCCATAGTTTAGTTGTCATTATAGTTGTATCATATTGTTGGACCAAACAAATATCTAGTTTTTGTCTGTTGTTGGGTTTAAATTTCTAGGGATGTCACCAGCACAATCATCATAGTCTACACATGTATAGGAGGCTTTAATGAGAATTTTAATTGCATCTTCACATCATTTAATTGTCCCTTGATTATCTACATCATACTTTTCTAGGGTGGAAACAATATTCAAGGTGATCCATGTAATAGATTCCTATTCTCAGATTCACAAATAGACCTTCTTGTTATGAAGATCTTCATTGTTTATAGTTTCTTAATGCGGTTCTAACTATTTCAATCATGTAAGAAATATCATTCAGTGTTTGAATATTTTTTTTATTGATACAAGAAATAGCAGTCTCTATGTGGAAGATAATGTCATGGTCATTTGGATTATAAGGGGAAATAACTTGATCTGTGAACATAAGAAATTAGTGTTTGTAGATTGTAAATTATTATAATACATAAGAAATCAATTTTGCTTCATTATCTTAGCTGCTTCATTTCATGGGTGAACTAAGTTTCTAGACATTGCTCCTTTTTTGTTTATATTAGATCTGGATATGTACAAAATGGTGTTTTTTGAGGTTATTTGCATAAGTTTATACTATTCTATTGGATAATTTGTTTATCTTATGAGTTTACTACAACATCAAGACGGTAATATGAGTATGTCTCCTTCATTAGATAAAGAGCAAATGGACTTGTTTGCTATCATTGTCTTTATTTTACAACAACAACCTTTTATTGCCTCATTATCTTATTTGGAATTCATATCAAGTTGGTTTTATGTTCTACTAACTAGACATTTGTCTTTGGTATTTTCTCATTTAGGGTAACAGATATAGTCCTACCAGTGCAATGGCGGTAATAGAGGAAATGCATTAGAGGTAATTAGGTGGAAGAATTTCTAGAAGCAAGTTGGAAGAAGGCCACCACTAGCAATGAGATGATTCATATCAGAGTAGTAACTTTTATGTAATGTTTTAAAATCAAATGGAATGCTCACAAGATATAATACAATGAAAAGTAAAAGTATGG
This sequence comes from Alisma plantago-aquatica, assembly GCA_963693085.1. NCBI lineage: Eukaryota > Viridiplantae > Streptophyta > Magnoliopsida > Alismatales > Alismataceae > Alisma > Alisma plantago-aquatica. Next base: position 475,773,051 of record OY856409.1, read on the forward strand.
AACACTTCATTTTGGGAAATATGAGAATTACAAGTGTTTCTTTTAATCGTTTTGAACTTTGTATTTGTTTGAACAATGAATATGAATGTGACTTATTTTGTCAACTAGATAATTTAATTAATCCAAGTATTTTCTAGTGTAAATTGATTATTTGAATATATAGAAAATCATATGTCAAAAGGTGGAGAGAATGCATGCCTCAAGGTCTTGTGTCAAAACTTTGGTCTTGAATAAAGACAACTCGAGTTTGGAATAATGGATTTCTCATGGATTTTAAAAGGTATGGAACAACAATTTAGATACTTTTCCTATCAAGCATTTATCCAGAACATAAACTTTTGCTTACCAAGCCTCCGCTCACGGTTCAATACTCAGGACATGTATGTGACCAATGACTTTGTCTCAGGAATCCGAGGGTAACAGTTAGGGAGGTATCACAACCCTATCTATGTTTTGTAGTAATGACTTAAAAATCTAGCATCACCAATGAATTACTTGTTGTCAATCTTGCAAGTGCGTTATTTTAATCATTCTCCTTAGTTTCTTAGAAATGTGTGGAAACAAATGTCAAATATTGGTAAGATAATTGAGTAGGACATTTATGTAAAATTGCGATATGCACTAGTCAACAAATTCATAAACAAGGCTGATTTATGATGATGGTTAATTTACATAATAATATCTGAACCATACATAGGATTTCTAACTTTAAGAATGTCAAGGTCTACTGCTTAAATTGACATTCCAAAATTTTAATGTAGTACTATGTTCATACATACTAGTTTCAGTAGATATATGAAATCACATCTTAAATTGACATTCCAAAATTTTAATTTATTACTATGTTCATATATACAAGTATATGTGTATTTACTTTTAAATAATGTTTGTCCATTTGATATGGAATATTGTAATTATAACAAATTTAATTCAAATCATGTTGGTGCACTAAAATGAGAGACGTATATAAAACAACAAGAGGTCTTGCATCGGGGATAATAATTAGACTTTAGGCCCCTCCTCACACCATTAATTAAAAATCAAAATTTGTTTATTGATTAGTATGCATTTCATATCTTCATTTATTATGTAGATTCTTGTGATCGATATGCTCAACTATGGCTTTTTCATGGTACTAGGCATAAATCAACTTTTTTTGTTGGTTAGGTACTGTAAATCTCGACTTTGTCATGGTGGGATTATGATTTTTGAAAAATGGCACCGATATAATGTAACATTGGTGTGTGATTTTTAACCACTATGCAGTTGTAGCCTTTCTTGCACTAAGTGTAAAGCCATTTTATACATGTTTATTTTTAAAATAAAGAAGATTAATTTATAATTTCAAAAATAAATAATAAAATTATCTAGCTTCTTCAACACATTTTTATATATAGTATAGATAGACATTAAATTACAAAGGACCAATTTGTAATTTAAAAAATAAATGTAATATTTCATCCAACTCCACCCACACTTGTGAAAATTGGTCCAAATTCATTCTATATGATTTTGTATTGGGATGAGAATTGGTCTTCACCAACAAACCTTTATCCAGTGTATTCACATAACATTCTCAGATCTGGCTCATATAAGAAAAGTTCAACAATTCTAGGTCAGGCCAAGCAAGATCCAAACTCAAGTACTCAAATATATTGATTTATTATTTATAAATGCATATATAATATTATGCATATATAATATGTAGCTTTTTAAGATACAATTATAAGTTTTTTACATTACATTTTATCTAAATAATTTTGGGCCATAATATCAATAAGGCCAAAAGAGAAATAGATGAAAGTAGATTTAATTTATATAATAAAGATAATACTTTTGATAATTTTCAACATAATCTCACCATATATGTTGGATGTATACAAATTTATTAGATGTGTTTTAGAACTCATCTCTACCGAAATATTGACCATTATTGAAACAAAAAATATCTTTCCAAGTCAACTCTAAGTTAGTGAAACTTCATAATAGGGTTAGATGTTCTTTCATTTATCTTTTAGAAACCTAAGATATAATTGTGATTACAAATTTTTCTAGTCAATACAATATATTCTTCATCTACATGTTTGGAATTGATTAACATGTTTTATGTTTAGTAATTTTATAAATGGTACATATATAAGTTATACGTACCAATCAATATATTTTTCGTAGACTCTATTAGTAAATATGTATCTATATGAATATTTACAGTTACTTTATTTTCATATATTATCCGGGCCTGTAACAAATCACTCAAAATTTGTATTTATTAAACATGTTGTACATGTGACAAGATAAACATGGGTTTAGAGTCTAAGGTACAATGCTCTCAATCTATAACCAAAATAGACATGAATACATGTTAGTCAAAACTCAATATGAACCCCATACTTCTATATATAAACATAGATATGCATAACATATATAAGGACCAATTGTAACTTTTTTAAAAAATAAACATTGTTAAAATTCCTCCTAACAGTTATTTAAAAATTATGTGCCACATGACTGTCCAATTAGAATAGCACGATTATTTTTCTATTCGACAAAGTAAAGAATAACCATGTATACATCATCTTCGATTAGTACGTGTATTGCACTGACTTCTAAACATCATGTTGTACATAAAACTTTAGTAGAACAAAGAAAGATCAATTCACACTTACAAAATGTAAAAAAGAAATTGCATACCTATAAGGACTAATCTGTAATATATAAAATATAGAGAAAATCTTTTAAAATCCTGATATGGGTTTTCTTATATAGTATATACTTCTAAAGATAGAGTAAAAAACTACTGTTTACTCAGACAGACAAATAAATGATTCAAAGAAAATGTGAATAAATGAATTTAGCCATCATTGTGGACCTTTTTATATAGTTCATGCAACTTTTTTTTGTGGGGGCAAGTGTTGTAACCTTTATTGATAACCTACTCAATTGAGTAGAGACCAGTTGTTTTACAATGTCACCAATTACATGTTACCGTGTGCTATATTATAAAAACTAACTAAACATAGTTACAAGGAGCACAAATATAAATTTGTCAGAACATCTTTTCTATCCATATTCGTCGATCTGGCATGGAATTGTAGAACCAAGTTCATTCATGACTTCTATGCTTCTAGTCAGGAATCCAAATATATATCACCAACACTCTAGCATGAAGCTTCAGTATTGATAAATTAGGCTTTAATTGTGATAGGCTTAGTCTTTCATCTTTGCATTTTCCTAGACCGCAATTCATTCAGATTGTTTCCATACTTGATTCAGAGACAAGTGTAGCATAAATTTTATCTTGTCGCTGCTACTATGAGTCTTCCAATCGATCTTCCATGAAAACTTTTTTAAATTTGTTACTAAAGTTGTTTTTGTTGAATGTAAATCCTTTAAATGTGTCTCATTTGATTAGTCCCGAGAAGCATCAGGGTCAAAAAATGTTGACAACAATTACATTTGATCTTTCAATGTGATTTCTTATATAGTATATAACTTTAAAAAATAAAGACAAAATTGTAGTTTATACACACATGGATGGGTCTGTAATTTCAAAAAATAATAGAAATAAATATATTGAGCTACTATGTGGGCTTTCGAATACAATATAGATGAATCTTATTATATGGCTTATAATTTTTAAAAGTGAAAGTAAAAGTATAATTTCAAATATATGAATCATCTTGTTATTCTAGAAAAATTATGTAGTATTCAACACTCTATGTGGACTTCTTTATATATTGTAGATATGTCTTCTTTACAAAAATATAATTTACACACATGGACTAGATTGTAATTCTAAAAATTATGGAAAAATGACATTCAATGTCAGCCCCTGTGTGGGTTTTTTTTATATAAGATAGTTTTATGCAGTTAAAAATATAAGAAATCTAATAAAAAAGACTGCACAAATTTGAGAAATTTATATTAATTTGAATGTTGTAAACATATGTTGTACTATATTATAGTTAAAAAGAAATGATATAATAAGAGTTAATGATATTTTTTTTTGGATATGAAAGGGATAGTTAAAAAGAAATGATATAATAAGAGTTAATGATTTTTTTTTTTTGGATATGAAAGGGCCATTAGGCCCCCCCTCCCCAAACAGGTGCGAGAGCCCGGATGACCCAAGAGGTTGTAAATACGTTGTGGAACGGCAGGTTTCGAACTCGGGACCCCCGGGGGGGCCAAGCCGTGCCTAACCAACCGAGCCACAGCGACCCGGTGAGTTAATGATAATTAGATTAACAAGAATTTCAGCATAAAAGAAAAGACATGTCATAATTTATCTTGATTAATATTGTTCCAGACATAGTGTTGAGCAAGAAGAAGAAGATACAAAAAACAAACACAATGAATAAAAGCTAGTGATACCCTTCTCAATGTCAACAATGCCATTCCAAGCCTTGTCAGACTGACGATGTCCTCCACCAGTGGCAGATCCTGGAATCGAAATTGGATGAGGCCATGCCATAGTGGTAACACTTGGGAAAACTTTAGTCAAGTTAGTCGATCACTAATCATAGACTACTCATCTCATTAACGTTTTACATTGATAAAAATGAGCGCTTGCTATATATCATGAAAAAAAATATAAAATGAGAGCAATTACTTGTCGTGCACTAATAAAAGTTAATAGCAATTTATCAACATTCTCCCATTGCCCATCTCTTTCAATATTGCTCGATGATTATGTAAAAAATATATAATTTGTAATGAAACATTATCTACATATAGAAAAACAAAATTCAATATACATTTATATTTATATTTTAACTTAACAAAAAATTCAAGTTATATTTTACTAAGAAAAATACATAGTTAAAGAATTCTCTGTGGTGTGTTGTATAAAATTGATTTACAATGAGTCGTGTGGTAGCATATATATAGACACCAAGAAATGAAGTACATCTTGAATACTATTTTCTATCCTTATATGTATCCTTTTGAGTTTCCAAAGATTAGAAAATACCACTGAAAAAATAAATACTTTCTAAAAAATAGTAGGCTTCCAACAGTTCAAAACATACCGATACTCTAATAATCTAATGTCGATAACATAATTAAGTTTTTATTTATCGTGTTTTATTACGAAAGGCAGAGTCACTCATATCGTTGTTGCATTAAGTACATTAAATACGTTGAAACAAGAGTCATCTCTCCCTTCACCCCGTCTTCCTCCCTAATCTCTTGCTTCTCTCTCATATTTCCTATTTCTTGCTTCTCTTTCTCCATTTCCGGCCATATTTCCTACATATGTCTGCCATCACATGTCTCTTCCATATCGCCCACTTTTTCATACTTTCCCACCATCTTGATTATTTTATAATTAAGGATAAGGAGAAGAGAAGTTATTTACGTTCAAAGTATTAATTATAAAACAACTATTTGTGGTTATGTTCACGCTATTAATTACGAAATAATTACATGCAAGGGCCATCGACCAATTATAGCCAGTACTAGACGGAAATTAGGTGAGACCACAAGACATTAACTACCTTTGAACTAACGAACACGTTAGGGAGAACCAAAGAAGGTGCAATGCTATTCTATCAGTCTGACCGTTGAAAGGTTAGTGAGTGAAAGCTCTAACTTCTCTCTAGTATCATCCCCATGGTTTCTCTGGTAGGGTTTCACCATTCTGCTTCTTCCTACCATCCGGCGAGCATTCTCTTCAGCTCATTAGCAAAGGTTCGTCTTCTTTCTACCTTCGGGTTCTTCACTCTACTCTTCTCACAAGCTCAAACTCATGGTCTAATAGGTAACAACTTCACCTCTTTCCCCCAGAACAACACTTTCTCCCACCTCATTACTCCTCATCATGCGTTTCAGTAGCCAGGGTCACATCTTGGGCATCTTCGGTGCTTACTATCACCTTTATGACGACATGCAGATCAATAAATAACAACTACTGATCTTCCACATGTGTCGACGGTTATACCGATTTTCATTCCTGACGTCCCAGGAACTACATCCCCTTCCCGAGATTCACTGTGTGGTTACTTCCCCTTACTGCGATCCCCCCTTATTCCGACCTCTCTATCGGTCTCTCAGTCTTCCCACTTCGATCTCTCTGGGGTCTTCCTCTGCTCATCAGGGGTTTATTTCCCCTGAATAAATTACCTCCCCAGTTAACACCTCTGTAACGATCACATCATGAGAACAAGGGGTTTTCTTTCCCTGGCCAAGTGTTACAACAAGCTTCACAAACCCTCTCCAGGTAAACCATCGATCTTTAGGAAAGCTCTGATGCAGAAACAAGCTAGGGCTCTGACTTCTCATTCCAGAGCTCCTCCTTGCCCACCCACTATGGACTCACGCTTCACATTCATGGAGTACCCACTTTCAAACCCAACGTATGCCACATGCATCCCTCTACCCAAAGCTTGGATTTACCACAAGTTTAACATCTCTCATGGCTCTTGCGAAGTCAAGATCAGCAACTGATCTTTCCCAGGGACAGTCTCATGGTCATCCTCAGAGGACCACCACTGGAAGAACAGAGCATCAACCTTAATCATCTCTGAGGGTTGGGCTCAGTTAACAGCTGACCTCAAGATGAAGCTGGAATGGATAATATACATCAAACCCTCTAGGAATCGTACTTTCCTAATCTGGGTAAGGGATTTCAATGCTGACACACCTCCTGAGCTCACACACCTGTATGAGAAAAAAGACCAAGTGAGTACATCATCATCAAACTCGGCATATCAACTCTTTGTTTGGGATATCCACCAACTGCCGATCGAAACCAAGCGCTGGCCCATCTCTGTCTCCTCTAGCATTGAGGAGGTCAATGAGGATGACATAGTGACATCACCACATTGCTCGAACTCCATCGCAAATAGGTATCAACTTCTTCCTACCAACAGTTCAAAGACTGAGCACCCTTCTCCAAAATCGCACCACAAAACCCTGAACTATCTTATCACCCCAGAGGTCGATATCATCCCAAAAAGTGCCCACCTTCTAAATCGCACTTTTCCTACTCTAGGGCAGGCAAACCCCATCTCTCTCATTAACAAAAGCCTAGAAAAATGTCCCAGCTCCCAAACATGGCAAAAAGCCCCTCCTAGTAGGCCTTTTCGGGCCCTCATCTGCTACATCTGCAGAAGTAGAGGCCACTCTGCTTCCAGATGTCCTTCTCATTTAACATGTTTCAGATGTCATCAAACAGGACATTTCAGAAGAAACTACATGGCACACTTTCCTTTGGGTTACCACCGACCTGCCACAGTCTCTAAGCAACCTTTCCCTATACAATTTTCTAAAAAAGCCACAACTTTTAAAGATTACCAATGAGTTCCCAGAAAAGGCACATATGAACACAAAGACCTATCATATCACTCTTACCCACTCACAAACAATGCTTTTGCATGCCTGGCTGATCTCCCACCCAAACATGCAGACCATCCTCCAACCCTTTGCAAGCATATATACACTAGAAGTTCACCCTTTTCAAAACCCTACCACAAACCCACAGATCACAAACCTTCATCTCAATAACCAAGCATACTCTTTACACCCCCCAAAGCATATGCTCCCAAAACTAACTTCTCTTCATCGAATATGGAAGCTCCTGGACATCTGGAGTACTCCAGAGCCCTAGACCTGCCTGCCAACTCAATGAGACTTCTAAAAGTCTTCACCTTGAGAAGCATTTTGGTTTCCATAAAAAACAACCTTGACAACAATCAAATTAAGGTCCTAGACGTCACCCGAGCCATTGCACTCCTGATTCCAGGACAGACTATTATCAAACCCAAGATCCTTTCCCCTACTCAACTAATTTACACGGTCCCTGAAGGCACCAAGATAGATCATCTTTTCAACCAACTTCTCACCATCCCCTGTGGGTCTAGCTTCATACAAGCAAGACTTTCCAAATGGTCGGTTGATCTAGGGGCCTTTCTAGCACCAGCAGGAGGGTCAGATTGGGTAGCCATATCAAACCTCCCACCTCACCTATGGGAAGATGATATCTTCATGGGGATAGCCCACACCATAGGGGCAACCCTACAATATATCAGCCCAGAAACCTTACACCCTACGCAATACATCAAAGCTTACTGCCTCTTTGCCGTCAAAGGAGCCATGTCACTACCTCCAGCTATCAACATAAGAATAGGAGAATCAAAATACAATATCAAATTATCAGCTGAACATCCCTCTGAAAATAAATTACCATCTCAGACCTATCCACCCATCTGCCTTCTTGGTTCTATCCAAACAAAGGTAAGAAAGACTTTACCCCTTCTCTTAAAGAAGGCGATAGACACCTTGTCTGGGTAAGAAATAACTCCAAAACAACTTCCTCTGGAAACTCAAACATCTTGTCCAACCATAAGAGACCCAGATCCTCAACCACCCCCAAACACAGTCTAGCTTCCCCACTAACCAGCTTGAACCTAACCTCTCCAATAGCTATAAAAGACAACAATTAAGACATAAGATTTAGCCCAAACACCTTGAAAAAGCTCAAAACTGTTATAATAAATGAGATCAGATCTTTGTAGAGTCCACAACTGAAGAGTGCTGGGCAAGGAGAAGGAACCACCACATTCTTAAAGATCATGCTATAATACCCTGAAGGGGCAAAAATGAAACATATTATCAACTGTCAAGTACCAGGTTCTTCTACAAGCTCCTCTTTTATCTCTTCGTGCAATTTATCACATGTACTTGATGATTCCTCCTCCCCATTGACAAATGAAAAAGATCAAGATCTGGATAACATTGAAGATTTAGCATCTTGGTCTAATATAACTAGCTTTATTAATTTTGCTGGTAAAATTGGTATTTAATTTGAGGATGAGGATAAAGAAAACAAAGCCTTAGATGATATTGATCTATTTTTGGGTTGGGCTAATCGTAGGGATTTGAAAACAACCCAAGTCAACTTCGAATCTCTCAAAATCCAGTAGATCCCCCCAAGATTTCAAATATGTTTGATTAATTACCACAATGAGAATCTCATCATGGAACGTCTTTGGGGCTGCTAACCTCAATAGATGTAAGGAAATTCGATCTCACATCTACAAAAATAGAATTGATCTAATAACTATCCAGGAAACAAAAACTTGTCTTTCTCCTTTGCACTCAAAACCATAGGTGGCAACAGGATAACTGAATGGATCCAAATTCATACCACCGACTTTAAAGGTGGCATTGTAGTGGGGTACAACAACCAAACTTTCACCCTTACCAACTCTTCCATCCTTGATTTCTCTATAACAATCACCATCAAAAAATCTTCTGATGGCTTTTGTTGGAATTTCACAGGAGTGTATGGTTAACTTGGAAACAATAAAACTACTTTCCTTTCGGAACTAGAATCTATTATGTCTTATCTGTCAAAATCTCCTTGGGTTCTTGGTGGTGATTTCAACCTCATAACCCAAAACTCGGATAGAAGGAACTCCACCAACTCATCTCAACATATGTCCACATATGACGAACACTTTAGTCACCTTCTAGTTAAACATACTTTGATTGAACTCAAGCCATCAAATGCCTCCTTCACTTGGTCAAGAAATCATACCTTCGCCAGACTAAACCACTTCATCTGTTCTCCCTCTTGGGAAGACCAACACCCCCTCTCTACTGTTCACACATCCCACTGAGCCATCTCAGACCACTTTCCCCTAATCCTTGACACCACCACGGTACCATGGGAAAAAAACCATTTCATTTTGACAACTTCTGGCTCTCATTAAGCAACTTCTCACTCAAATGTGTTGTACAATGGAAACTAATTGACACCCAGACAACAAACCTTGGACTTCACATTCTTCATAACACAAAAAAGATCAAAGCCCACATAGAAAATTGGCAACTCCTTAACCCAAACTAGCTCTCTGACACCCTCAAAGACCTTGAACAACAATTCCATCCTGTTGACCAAGATCCTGCTGCTAATCCAGTACTGGTCCTCTCTATCAAATCTGAACTGGAATTTACAAAAAACTGCATAGACATAAGATGGAAACAAAGAGCAAAAATCACATGGGTAAAAGAAGGGGATAAAAACACTAAGTTCTTCCACAAAATTTGCAACAATAACTTCAAAAAGAACTCCATCACATACTTACAGATCAACAACAGAATCACAACCCATCAAGATGCAATCACGAACCATATCACAGAACACTTCAAAAACATCTTCAATACAAACCACCAACCCTCCTGCCTTAACGACATAGTTTGGCCATCTATTTGTCCCACCATTTTAGAACACCCTTTAGATCTTGTTAAACCTTTCACATCAAAAGAGTTGGATTTGGCTATCAAAACCATAGGCCTAAATAAATCACCCGGGCTAGATGGACTTAATGTTGAATTCTACCTTGCTAACTAGGAGCACTACAAAATAGACTTTCTCACATTACTTAAGGCTCTTCATGAAAGTGATAACATCCACAACAACATAAGACATATAAACCACATGTTTATCACTCTCATAAAAAAAACCAACCAACCCGACCACATTTCTCAATTTAGACCCATCAGCCTCATTAATACATCCTACAAGATTATAGCCAAAATACTAGCAAATAGACTAAAACCTCATATCAAAAAAATCATCCCACTAAAACAAAATGCCTTTCTCAAAGGAAGAAGCATACAAGATGCCTACCTGATGGTCAATGAAACCATACACCTCTGCTACAGAAATAGAACACCATTGCTAGCTATCAAATTGGATTTTGGAAAAACATTTGACTTTGTTAATTGGCAATGTATCACAAAAACGCTTTCTGGCTTTGATTTTCCTGACAAATGGGTCAACTGGATTCATGCTTGCATCTCTACAAACTTTTTCTCCACCCTCATAAATGGTGTCCCCTTTAGCTACTTCAGAAACACAAATGGCCTAAGACAAGGGGACCCATTATCCCCATATTTGTTCATTATTGTCACAACCATTCTCTCTCAAATATTTCAACTTGGCAAAGCAAATGGCCTCATTCTCTCACCAATGGAATGTCAAGAAAACATAATACAATTCACGGATGATACAATCATCCTCACATCTCCAGAAGACTCCTCTATCCTCAACATCATCAGAATAATAGGAATCTTCTCGTACATATCTGGACTCAAAATAAACCTCCATAAGTCCTCCATCTTTGGGGTTCATGTTGTAAATTCTAAGCTGAATAGATTCAAGGAACTCCTTAAATGCAAGACTGAAGAATTTCCTATACAATACTTGGGACTCCCTATAACCCCTCACAACATCACACACTCCACATGGACTCCCATCTTAGACAAAATAAATAGGAGACTTTTATCCTAGACAAATAACTTCCTAAATCTTACTGGATGACTCACTCCTAAATAGTGTCATCACACCAATCACCACTCATTACCTTAGCTGCATCCCCCTCCCATCTAAGACTAGAAATCTAATAGATAAAACTCGGAGAAAATTCCTTTGGAACAACCATCTTTCTGACACAAATTATGGTAACCACTACTTTGACATCCCCGGATTTTGGCTTCTCCAAACCCTATTGGGAATGATAGTTCAGAATCTAAAAACATCATCCAATCATATCAGAGAGAGATGCGGAAGCAATATATGCGCATACATGAACATTAAACCATAACATACACCATAAAAATTTCTCAACATTCAACATGTATATATTACCAAGTGAGTTATTACAACACGATTTAAAATTACATATTGAATGAAAATTCTACAATCTAAGAACATGTATGCTAAACTAGGATCTACACAATAGGTACAACCTAAACAGTGCTCACTTCACATCTTTTATCCCACGCTATCTCTAAACCTAAAACATACGTGAAACAACGAATCAACACACAAGGTGTTGTGTACATGGGTAGAAAGATACATACTAATATGTTTGCATAATTGAAATGACTTGAGAAAGAAAGAGTAAAAGAAAACATTATTTAAAGCGATAATCAGGTAAACATTCCTTTTATTGCTTTCACTTTGATGCAGTTGTACTACTCATACTTGCACTCGACTTACATCTAGTGTGGGCAATATAGTATCATCATACATCTAACATGGGCCAAGGAATCATACATCCATGTTAGGCAACATACATACACACCAGGCTATGTGCTCTAGTAGCTACAACCCATCATACTTATTTATGTTCTATTAGATTTGGCGAAGTATAACTCATAATAGTTCAACCAAGCAATCATATCCAAATACGAGCATTCAAGATATCACATATCATATGCAACCAGAAAACTAGTCTTATACTTAATAAATCCCATGTACCTGAGTTCAGAGATTCCTATTTACATTCTGGATCATCTACATATCTAGTCAGCACCTGATTAATAACAAAATCATATACTAACATCAGATTCTCATCATCTTAACCCTAGTCTTGTTCATTAGGGTTTATATTATCTCATTAGGATATTCCAACATTTACTTGCATTATTGTCTTATATTTATCTTACTGACGTCATTTTCCAGATTATGATTCATTATCTGAATATTAGGTTCCATATCCTTTTTGGTGCACATATTAACCCTAGGTTACATCATTAACCTAGATTAGGGTTTTATAACATGTATTAAGATTCATCTTCATATAACATGGATTCTCTTTATCATTATGATCTCATAATTAAAACTGAGGTTCAATATACTGATATAAGTTTACTCTGTGAATTTCATCATTTTCTTGACCATGTATGCATTTATTGCATTTTATTAGGGTTATCAGCCCTAATTAGACATATTAAGCAAATTACATGATTTCGTGCATCAACCTGGACATATCTGACATCATATGCATTATAAACATGCATAAGGATTTACTGACATTTTATCATAATTTTATGTCATCATTTGATATTTATTACTCAAGAACTAAGCATTACACATATTACATGACATCACTGAGATTAATGCTTCAAAAGCCTGCTATTATAGTTCTATTGTATTCTACTCATTTTTCTGAGAATTTTGGTACCTTATTTGTATTTTTCTGACATGTGAGCTAATTTCTATGAGTTATATAAGATCTGGGCAATTATTGAACATTTACCTTTTTTAGCGAATCACGTCTCACCACGTGGCTCTTTGGGTGGGGCGACCTCCAGATCTTGGATCACATTGAATCGGCCAATCCGCGTTGGTTTGGGCTCAGTTCACTGACGGTTTGCAGCCTGGATTGCTGTGCTTTGTGATTGGGCCGCTTGGTTCACTAACTGGACCAATTGGTCCGATCTTTACTCGCTCACAGACTCCCGCGATCAGGATTGCGGCTCTGTTCACTGCGTGCGCCGCCGCGACGCTCAACTCCGGTGAGATCGCAAGGTCAGAAGAGGGTTCCTCAGGTGCAGGAGATCGTGCGGTCACCTTTGCCAGTTTGAACCGGATCAGGACGGCAGGGTATCAGTGTGTGGCTCCCCATGGAGCGGTGATCCACCGAGGTTCAGCGAGGAGGTTGCCGGCCGCGGAGGAGAAGAAGATGAGGGGAGCCAGAGGGGGTGCTGGGAGCTTGAAAAAGGGCCAGTGAGCTTCTGCATGGCCTTGCACATCTTGAGGAGGGGTTTGATTGAGGTCACGACTAAAGGAAAGGCCCAACCGGTAGCTGCATCGTGGAGGAGGTTCCTGGACGGAATTTGGTGGAGGGTGGATCTACTGAGTCACGGTTCAGATAAATTGCACGCCAGGGTAGACAAAAGGGGTCTAGGCGAAGCGAATGGAGGCTATTTATAGGCTCTTGAAGCTATAGGCAGTGAAGCCCTAAAAACTCCACCGCTGGAGTGAGGAGGTCAGGAAGAGCGAAGGTTAGGAGGGCACATCGACGCATGAAACTCAGTCGTTATTGGGATAGTTGTCCACGAAATCACGAGATGAAGTCAGCTCGTCGGGTGAAGGGTGGAGATAAGGGGGTGAGGTGGTGCATCGGGTCTGCTCGAGTCTGTTATCGCCTCTCCGCCCTTTGCGGGAGGTTGAAGATGGCTCTTGGACCCTTGGATCAGAGCGAGAAGCTGAGGCCTTGAATCGGACGGCTGAGGGTCGGCCCTTCATTAAATGGTCCGCGCCCAGCCTGAACCTGGGCCGCGTGACACATTTATTTGACCAGTTAAACTGAAAACTTAGGTCCTAAGGTTGAGAACAAGGCAAATATACACATAATTTCAAATGCTTATATCTCCTAATTGGGTGGTCCAATTGCAATGGAATTTTAGGTGTAGCTTTATAATGTCATGATGTAGATGTGGTATAAATTTGGGAGTGAAATTCGAATGTTGGCCATGTCAATTGACTATATATCGTATTTCATGTAATTTGACTTTATAAGATACTGGGGGTGGTATTAAGAGAAATTGATAAGCCAAAAATAATCAAGGTTGACATCAAACTCTAACATTGGTTCATATATACATAATTCCTCCAAGAAAATTAGTCCACTACTCACTGGATCACTAAATGTATGATTGGTCTCATGAGGACTTAATTAATCAAACATTTCACAATTGAATTCAATTAGGCATCATAGTCCTCCATCATATTTCCAATCACCTAATTTGGGTGAAGGAATCCATGATTGTATAACCAATTCCTCAATTTGGTATTTGGACATCTTACATAGAATGCTTGTCTCTCAATTATTGTATTAGTTATTAAAACTCAAAAATCTAGGTTATCACATTCACCCCACCTTATTTGGAATTTCGTCCTCGAAATTCAACTAATCACATCCTTAAGAGGCTATTTAGGAGTTCAACTTCATATACATCATCATTGTTAGGTTCTAAGACCACCATAGTTGCATGCATTCTAAGTTGTCAGCTTAGGGTCTAGAGATTCTTGGGTGTGTCCACCCCACCTTATATATGTGGAAGCATCACTTAATGTCTTAGCCATAACATGACCTTATGATGTCTTAGGGTTACATCACCCCTAAGGGTACATGTTTTGTTCATACATTTAAAGTTCAAGAGGAATTCATTTATTTGTCATGGTATTCAGATCATTCAAATCTAACATCATTAATATGTTTTATGATCAACATCTTACAATGATTTCAACATTAGAGAAGATTTATCTTCATCCTTGATATTAGGATTTTTCTACATAAGAAGGGCTTATATACCATGCTTGACCATTAGGGTTTCACCCTATGGTGTGATATTTATACTCAACTTAGAAGCATACATTGAGAAGAATCAAAGTTACGAACTATATTTCTGATCATATATCCTATGATCCAAAAATATCTTTATATCAAGTTCATTAGTTCAACTTTTATGTCTTGCATGTATTATGTGAAGGGAAAAAAAGAACATACTAAGTTTATCCCGTGATCTCAGCGTCAAATCTTTCATGTTTCATGTGAAGGGATAAAGAATATTTTATTGTCAAACTTATCATAATTTCAATCTTGGTGCTACATGTATGATATAGGGGGGGAAATATAGAATAGGTCAAGCTTATACGAGTGACTCCTCATATATAAATCATCCATATAGCTCAAGTGAGGTTTCTATCAGCATATATTAAGAAATTGAAGAAGAAGGGAGAACATGTATTTTGAGTATCTTTTGCACAAAGCATCATACTCTCATAACTAGAGTTCATATATTACCTCACTTGCAACTAATGATGAGATTCACAAAATATGTCACTCCAGCTAGGACCTAACTCAGCCAAATGATTGACTTTATCATATGGGTCATCTACCCATCCTTTTATTTTACCCAATTCTCACATATAGATTTGAGTCATGCATAAGGACTCAACTCAACACTTAAGAGTAATCTAGTGTAGGAATTTTTTTTTAACACATATATCATATATTGGAGGCTAGGTCCTATGACCTTCTCCTTGTGGGTCTTACTCTCTCTAGAGTTCACCACATATCTCATCCTACCACTAGACATCCTCCGTGTATAAGAGCTTGAGGCTCATGCATACTCATCTCTATCTTAACTTAGCTTATCTTAAGTAGGAAAAGGGAATGTACTTTCGTCATCAAGATTTTGCTTAAATTCTCCAAAATTGGATTCAACTAATATACAACTTAAACCTATATACGGAGACTTATACCATCAGAGATCAAACTTAGATAAGATTTCACATGCTTATTTCAACTATCATTCTATCATCTACTCTATCTATCACATATCTTGATAAGGCTCTAGACATCTAATCTAGACTACTCTCTTTTCTAGACTGATGTCACTCCCTTTCACTTAGGTTGCATGAACACCCACTACTCTCCTGTGTGAGGGACACATTTTTTTATATTTACATATATATAATAAAATATTATATAGTTTTTCTCCGAGAAAGAAGGCGTCAGAGAATACTGTCGAGGTGCGAGCCAATTGGGAAGCAAAACCAAACCAGCAAACTCGAGTGTCCAACACACAGAAGATAGTCTAGTGTCATGACACCTAGTAAAATGGTGAGAACGAGATGTAGATTAGTGTAGCTACCCAATACATATGAGCTCTATATGGAAAAGGTTTCTCACACTTGTCTAAACCTAGTTCTCGAACATCTGGGTTCTAATCTAGAGGCTAAGTCAGAACTTATTCCTATAAAACAACTTGCTAAATTTCTAGGGTTTAAAGTGAAAGGTGAAATTATGTTTTATGTTTCATGGTGAGCAATTTTTAGGTGTAGCTACTGTTCATGCTCTGATACCAACTGTGACGTCCCCGGATTTTGGCTTCTCCAAACCCTATTGGGAATGAGAGTTCAGAATCCGAAAACATCATCCAATCATATCAGAGAGCGATGTGGAAGCAATATACGCGCATACATGAACATTAAACCATAACATACACCATAAAAATTTCTCAACATTCAACATGTATATATTACCAAGTGAGTTATTACAACACGATTTACAATTACATATTGAATGAAAATTCTACAATCTAAGAACATGTATGCTAAACTAGGATCTACACAATAGGTACAACCTGAACAATGCTCACTTCACATCTTTTATCCCACGCTATCTCTGAACCTAAAACATACGTGAAACAACGAATCAACATATAAGGTGTTGTGTACATGGGTAGAAAGATACATACTAATATGTTTTCATAATTGAAATGACTTGAGAAAGAAAGAGTAAAAGAAAATATTATTTAAAGCGATAATCAGGTAAACATTCCTTTTATTGCTTTCACTTTCATGCGATTGTACTACTCATACTTGCACTTGACTTACATCTAGTGTGGGCAATATAGTATCATCATACATCTAACATGGGACAAGGAATCATACATCCATGTTAGGCAACATACATCCACACCCGGCTATGTGATCTAGTAGATACAACCCATCATACTCATTTATGTTCTATTAGATTTGGCGAAGTATAACTCATAATAGTTCAACCAAGCAATCATATCCAAATACGAGCATTCAAGATATCACATATCATATGCAACCAGAAAACTAGTCTTATACTTAATAAATCCCACGTACCTGAGTTCAGATATTCCTATTTACATTCTGGATCATCTACATATCTGGTCAGCACCTGATTAATAACAAAATCATATACTAACATCAGATTCTCATCATCTTAACCCTAGTCATGTTCATTAGGGTTTATATTATCTCATTAGGATATTCCAACGTTTACTTGCATTATTGTCTTATATTTATCTTACTGACGTCATTTTCCAGATTATGATTCATTATCTGAATATTAGGTTCCATATCCTTTTTGGTGCACATATTAACCCTAGGTTACATCATTAACCTAGATTAGGGTTTTATAACATGTATTAAGATTCATCTTCATATAAAATGGATTCTCTTTATCATTATGATCTCATAATTAAAACTGAAGTTCAATATACTGATATAAGTTTACTCTGTGAATTTCATCATTTTCTTGACCATGTATGCATTTATTGCATTTTATTAGGGTTATCAGCCCTAATTAGACATATTAAGAAAATTACATGATTTCGTGCATCAACCTAGACATATCTGACATCATATGCATTATAAACATGCATAAGGATTTACTGACATTTTATCATAATTTTATGTCATCATTTGATATTTATTACTCAAGAACTAAGCATTACACATATTACATGATATCACTGAGATTAATGCTTCAAAAGCCTGCTATTATAGTTCTATTGTATTCTACTCATTTTTCTGAGAATTTTGGTACCTTATTTGTATTTTTCTGACATGTGAGCTAATTTCTATGAGTTATATAAGATCTGGGCAATTATTGAACATTTACCTTTTTCAGCGAATCACGTCTCGCCACGTGGATCTTTGGGTGGGGCGACCTCCAGATCTTGGATCACATTGAATCGGCTGATCTGTGTTGGTTTGGGCTCGGTTCACTGACGGTTTGCAGTCTGGATTGCTGTGGTTTGTGATTGTGCCGCTTGGTTCACTAGCTGGACCAATTGGTCCGATATTTACTCGCTCACAGACTCCCGCGATCAGGATTGCGGTTCTGTTCACTGCGTGCGCCGCCGCGACGCTCAGCTCCGGTGAGATCGCAAGGTCAGAAGAGGGTTCCTCAGGTGCAGGAGATCATGCGGTCACCTTTGCCAGTTTGAACCGGATCAGGACGGCAGGGTATCAGTGTGTGGCTCCCCTTGGAGCGGTGATCCGCTGAGGTTCAACGAGGAGGTCACCATCCGCGGAGGAGAAGAAGATGAGGGGAGCGAGAGGGGGTGTTGGGAGCTTGAGAAAGGGTCGGTGAGCTTCTGCATGGCCTTGCACATCTTGAGGAGGGGTTTGATTGAGGTCACGACTAAAGGAAAGGCCCAACCGGTAGCTGCATCGTGGAGGAGGTGCCTGGACGGAGTTT
Source organism: Alisma plantago-aquatica (assembly GCA_963693085.1). NCBI lineage: Eukaryota > Viridiplantae > Streptophyta > Magnoliopsida > Alismatales > Alismataceae > Alisma > Alisma plantago-aquatica. Next base: position 475,791,878 of record OY856409.1, read on the forward strand.
GGTGGAGGGTGGATCTACTGAGTCGCGGTTCAGATAAATTGCAGGCTAGGGTAGACAAAAGGGGTCTAGGCGAAGCTAATGGAGGCTATTTGTAGGCTCTTGAAGCTATGGGCAGTGAAGCCCTAAAAACTCCACCGCCGGAGTGAGGAGGTCAGGAGGAGCGAAGGTTAGGAGGGCACATCGACGCATGAAACTCAGTCATTGTTAGGATAGTTGGCCACAAAATCGCGAGACGAAGTCAGCTCGTCGGGCGAAGGGTGGAGATAAGGGGGTGAGGTGGCGCATCGGGTCTGCTCGTGTCTGTTCTCGCCTATCCGCCCTTTGCGGGAGGTTGAAGATGGGTCCTGGACCCTTGGATCAGGGCGAGAAGCTGAGGCCTTGAATCAGATGGCTGAGGGTCGGCCCTTCATTAAATGGTCCGCGCCCAGCCTGAACCTGGGCCGCGTGACACATTTATTTGACCAGTTAAACCAAAAACTTAGGTCCTAAGGTTGAGAACAAGGCAAATATACACATAATTTCAAATGCTTATATCTCCTAATTGGGTGGTCCAATTGCAATGGAATTTTAGGTGTAGCTTTATAATGTCATGATGTAGATGTGGTATAAATTTGGGAGTGAAATTCAAATGTTGGCCATGTCAATTGACTATATGTCATATTTTATGTAATTTGACTTTATAAGATACTGGGGGTGGTATTAAGAGAAATTGATAAGCCAAAAATAATCAAGGTTGACATCAAACTCTAACATTGGTTCATATATACATAATTCCTCCAAGAAAATTAGTCCACTACTCACTGGATCACTAAATGTATGATTGGTCTCAAGAGGACTTAATTAATCAAAAATTTCACAATTGAATTCAATTAGGCATCATAGTCCTCCATCATATTTCCAATCACCTAATTTGGGTGAAGGAATCCATGATTGTATAACCAATTCCTCAATTTGGTATTTGGACATCTTACATAGAATGCTTGTCTCTCAATTATTGTATTAGTTATTAAAACTCAAAAATCTAGGTTATCACAACTACCACCTTGTTAACTAGGACACAATTTCAGCCCCAATTGATCAAGGTGGTTGGGGCATTCTCAACTTAGACACCCATGCTTTTTGCCTTATCACCAAAATCATCAGCTGCTTAATCAAAAATAAGAGGAAAATATGGACCAATCTAATTAACCTTAAATATTATCAAAATTCCCCTCCTTGGTACAAGGTTTCCGAAAAATCCGCCTCACCCCTTTGGAAATACATAAACAAAAATATTCAAAAAATCATCCAGATCATAAACACCCCCCACACTCGCACCTAAAAATCTCCCTTTGGAAAGACCCATGGTTCAAAAACAGCTCAATCCTAAATCTACACACAAACTGGTCCATACCGAACAACCTCACCAAAATTAATACAACCAAAGCTCTAAGACTTTTAACAAGCAACAAACCAAATGCGCTCAAAAGATGTATTGTTTTACATCTCCAACCAAAAAACCTTGCAACCATGATCCAAAACCTGGAACACAATTCATCAAACAACATCACATGGAAATGGGGTAATACATACTCAGTTAATACAACTTACACTTACCTTTCCTACAGAGGTATTTCACCCCCCACCGCCAAAATCTGGAAACAAAAATGGCAACAAAAACACACAATTTTCTTCTGGCTTCTTTTACACAATAAGCTGCTCACTGATCAAAACCTCTTTAGGAGAGGTTTCATTGGTCCCTCTAGATTCTCTTTATGTCATAACAACTTGCATACGGTGGATCACATTTTCTTCAAATGTTATTTCTCACTCAACATAATTTCACATTTTTTCAGTAATTTACAACTTGATCTCTCATCAGCTAACTTTACATTAGACCTATCTCCAAACAGACCATTCACATCCTTTAGTGGTGATGATCTCTTAGTCACCATTACTTGGAACATCTGGATTGAAATAAATAATAGATACTTTAACAACGTGTCAAGAGTGAGGCATATCATCATCTCTCAAATATGTACAGATCTTCATATTCTCACCATGTGTAGGAATGCAAGACCAGGAGGAGACTGAGGAATCAGTTGAAGGTGAATCGAAGGCTCGTTTTCTTTGTGAATTGAAGGCTATGGTGGATGATGAGACTGGCATCAGTCTGCTGCAACAATAGATGCACCTTTTTCTTAAATTGGCACTATTCATCCAGAACTGATCAACATTTTGTTATTTTCCATCTATTTCTGCATGTTACCTTCTCAAAGAGGCATGTTATGGGGTGCCTCCCCCATGAACTTTTGCTTTTTGTTTCATTTCATGCTCCCTTTTATCAGATAATCTATGTCAGGTTTTAGCAATGTTCACTAGAACATTATGCCATGTAACTATCGGCAAAGCAGGTGTTTGCTTGCTCTGCCCTCCATAAATACAATGAACTTTTCATAAAAAAATGAGCACGTTAAGGAACGTGTGAGGCCTTGGTCTCATGTGGCCCCAATGTGCATCCGTCGTTGTCCTCCACCTCCTCTCACCTTGATCACACCAATCTTCCAACACAGTTAATTACAAAAGGCGGAAATACCTACAACTGTTTTAGAATTGTAAATGAAAAAAAGTAAACAATGTTACATTGCATGATCTTATATATATATATATATATATATATATATATATATATATATATATATATTAATACAAGCATTCATCTGAAACTAAAGATAAAAATTATATTAACTTTTTTTATTAGTTTGTGTATCCTAAATAGAATAAGAGTGTAATACGTGTTCTACACACGTGTTATACGGTTGAATCAATATAATATATAATCATATAATAATTATGGCATAATGAGTTGACTAACATCTATTTTTGTTTGTTATAATAGATTTGTCAGATAAGCTTTTCATGTGAGTTTGAATTATCATTTTTGTGACTAATATGTAGTTAGTATTCAAAATAAGATACATACTACCTACTACAAGATGGATCGATTTGTAATTCTAAAAAATGAAAAAAGTTACATTCAACACACTCAATGAAGTTTCTCATATGGTGTAGATGAGTCTCCGTACACAATATAAATTTTGAAAAGAAAAAACAAAAGTATAGTTGTAAGGCCCCAAAACTTAATGAGTTGAATAAGCTTAATTATCATAATTTAATTCTTATAACCCTAATATAACTTTTTATATGCTTTGAAATCATATGACAAGCTTAAGTTTCAAATTTGGTCTAATTTGGACACTGTTTGAGAAAGTTATGCAATTTTATGCACATTTTGGACTTTTATGCAATTTACCCTATTGAGAGGATTTATTTGCAACTTATCACTTGCATTATGTTTCTTGGATATTATATCATCATTCTTGAGCTTTTTGATATATGTGAACCTATTTAAACCTTGGTTTGAAGGTGTTTTCTCCAAGGGTATTTTAGGGTTTACCCCTTCACGGATGAGCTACCTTTAGTAGCTATCAACTAATGAATTATTTGATTGGCTGGGAAATTTGACAAAGGAAATAAAATAAGGTCTATACACATGGTGGGTGCTCTTCTTGTGTGTGTGCTTTTATATTCTTAATAAATTAAGGCCATGGACACTTGGATAGATACTAGAACTTTAACCTTTTCTTTTTCTTTATCTTAAAGTTTCTTATAGTTATCCCCAAGAACCAAAACGAGCCATTTTCTCTCCACCACTTCCCTCCTTCTCCCAACCTTGTTCTCCCTCTGTGCTTCTACGAATTTTTCTGTCCAAGGAAGAAGAAAGTGGGGATCTTCTTGGAAAAAGGATCTAGGGTTGCAATTGACTTCATTTTAGGGTTGAAAAAGCTTCCTTCTAGTGATCTTGACCTAAAATAGTAAGAATTCCCTTCTTTCCTCCATTTATTTCTTTGTTATCCTTCCTCCTATCTTTCTTGAGTTCGGAACCTTGTTGTTCCATGGTAGAAATTGCTCTAAAGCTCTAAAACCCTACCTTTCTTGCTCCTTATGCTTAGGGTTTGCTCATTTAATGAAGAAAGGTGCTAGATGGACGAATTCATAACTTATTCTTGGATTTTCTACCCTACCTGCTTGAGTTTTCTTCTATTTTGGGTTTCATCTTCTCATTAGAGGCACGTTTTATAACTTGCTCCATGTTTATTGCTTACCATAAGCTTGCTAGCTCATGTTCTTGCTTGAAAATGATGATCCATGCACTAAAAAGCTATGCTTGACTTGGATTTTGATTTTTATAATGTTTCCTGTTCTGATTTAAGTTCTAGATGAACCTTTGATCATGCGTAAGTTATTTCTAAGGTATAATATTACTTGTATCAGGTTGGTTTGACAACCTATGGTGCTAAGCACCTATCAACCAATGGTCAATTTTAAGGTTTTAAGCGGATTTCTTTTATAAACCCATGACCCAATGATGGTACCATTGCAACCACCCCATGGTGTAGTCTTCATGACAACTGATGGTCGATATAAAAGGTGTCAGATGATGGTGGCAACCTTTGGTCACCCCCTTAGGTTAGTTTTTGTATCAATTAGAAGTTTAATGATCAACCATTAAGTACCCTACTGATGTTACCAATCAATGATGACATTAGCTTAATATTTGATGTTGATTAATGAATATAGTGATGATCTAACAACATATGGTGACTTAATGGTCACTAATTATGGTGTATCAGATCTCAAAAATCTATGGTGAGTTAATCATATATTTGTAGCATCAATTAAATCTTAAATCAATGGTTTCTTGGGTCACTTGATGCAATGGTCAAATCTATATAGTAATTGATGGTTTTAACATATGAACTTGACCCAATGGTCAAGATCTAATGTTTATTCCTCCAATAAACTAGAATGAGGGATAATGTAATATGTTGGTCCTAATAGTGTGATTTATATGGTTTCCTTTATATGATCAACTTAAGGAGCTTACTTGTTGACAATGGATGGCTTGTTTTAACTAAACAGTCAATTGTGGGTTTTACCCTACTCTCAATGGAGCTTTTTGTGTTGTTAATAAAGGGATGTCTAGGGTTAGATAGTGACTCTTTATAGAGAAAAAATCAAGGACTTCATAGGTGGCTTATCCAAGGTGTTTACTTATGTAAACAACCAATGGTCTTACCTTCTAAATATACAATGGTTCTGGGTGGCATTGTGGTATAGTGATATGGGTTGAATGATGATGGAACAAATGGAGGGTTACCCCTAATAAGGTAGTCTTATGTATTCACTCATATGAATAGAAGGGATGGTAACCATATTGTGTTGATATTTAACCCTAATGAGGTATAACTTGTTATACCTAGCTTTAATATAACTATATGATGGAAATTGGGTATGAATAGTCCTTGAATGACTAATAGAATCATGGAATACTCTGTTACTATTATTGAAATACTAGTATGCTATAACCCGATGGTTACACCTTGATTTATGTGTGGGTTCATACTTGAGAATAGTATGGAATGTGATGGTGATGCTTCACCTTATGCATCCATGATCCAATGGGGATGCCGTGAGTTAGGGTTTGGGTATAAGTGTTGATTAGTAACATTGATATAATTTATCATGTTGAACCTAACTCTAATGCAAATAGATAAATATGAATATTCATGTTTAACATTCTTATATGATGGAATGATGGTGTGATAACCTCCTTAACATGATCATAACCTTAATGTGTTAATTGGTGGTTATCATAGCCACATGGTTGATACTTTCTTATACTAAACATGTGCATTATGAATATGATGAGTGTTAATCATATCTAGATTCCTTGCATGTTGATGTAATAAAGGAATGTTCTTAATGTTAATATAACCCTGCTATGATTGTTTATGAATATCTCCTTGCTCATTAATGCAATATTGTGCTGATCTGGTGTATTATATGTAAGTGATGTAGTTGAGCCTTGTTATAAGGCATGGAAAGATAATGATGATCTTATAGGAAATAGTATGATGGTCTTAATGACTTTTGGGCATGGTTGAGCCCTGAATGAGGTATAATCATATTATGTTGATAAGGACTGATACCCTATGATATTGTGAAAAGGATTTATATCATGTGATATTATGATGGTCTTAATGACATTTGGGCATAGTTGAGCCGTAAATGAGGTGTAATCCTCTTGCGTTGATAAGGGTTGATACCCTGTTATATTGTGAAAAGGATTTATATTGTGTGATAGTATGATGACTAGTATAGCCTCATGAATGTCAAGTGAATAGTACCATGTGATGATGAGACGAGAAATTATGTTTCACACATTTTATATCTTTTAAAAGTTATGATATTTATATGATTGCTTGAAGTGAATTAGGGTTTGTATGTCCACTTGTTTGATGTAGCCTTAATTCACCCAATTGGCATATCTAATCAAGTGAAACTCTAATCATGTAGTGCTCTTTGCCATATATCCATCTGAGTGTCAGAATTTACCAGATGGTGAAATGATTATTCCTAAGGGAAACTTGGAGTGCACACTGTTGAGTATGTGGGGGTGACAAGTTTAGGATATATCCTTGTCATCCACAATGCAGATTGTGGAGGTTGGCTATGGTCATGACTCATACATCTGATGTGATTGAGAACGGCTGCGGTCATGTCCTAGTGATTATATATGTGGCAAGATTGGAGGATAACTACAATTGTACCTTGGATGGTAGGGTTTGTGTACCCACCTCCTTTCACTAGTGTCGTGACATGTACCAAGGATGGACTAGGCTGTTAGCATCTTGACCTTATGCATTGCTTTGGCAGACCCATACTGACCGGGGGTAGAGAAGATCTTAGGAGTCCGGCTCTTCCTCAATCATGTATGGCACTGATTTCGACTTAGCAATGGTCAGTTGGATTTTGAGTGGTATCCTCAATTTCCTCAGGGCATAATAAAGGATGTAAGACAGTTGTGTAGCATATCTGTTTAGGGTTATACACAATGTTTCATATTGGATGATAACCCTTGTTTTCTTTCTTTTCACTGAGATCATGTATAGTACAATAAGAGATAATAGATATGATTATGTTTTTTTGGTCATCTAGATATGCTTATGTTGTAGTTATGCTCACGTTGTAAACATGCTTATGTTGTCAAATATAATGACTCTGATGGTTAATATGATGATGTTAGCTATGTTTAATATTGCTAGCCATGCCTATGTAATTATAAATGCTTAAACTATTAATCATGCCTATGCAGTTAATTGTTATATGATGTTAGCTCTACTTATGATACAGATTTGTTCACTTTATTTGAGATGCCAATATTGATAGCCATGTTATGTTACTAGACATATTCATGATGTCAAGAATGCTTATGCTACTAGATTTATTGTATTGTTAGAAAGGAATATGATGATAGTCAGATTAATGATAATGATTGTTATTAGATGTAATTTGATGATATTTGAGTAGATATCTATCCAAAGAAATGGATTTATTTGTTATCTATATATACATTGATGATCATACTTGATGCAAAGATTAATTGCTTAATCTATTTCACGTACTTGAATTGTTGAATATGTTCAATTGATTATTAAATACTCCAACTGCTTAATTATCAACTATTTAAAATGTTGTAATAAATAAGAGTTTTTGGAGGTTATATCTCTTGCTGGGACATGGGTCTCATCCTTGTAGTTCACCACATTTTTTGTAGGTAATCGGAAGTGACGAAAAAAAACATGTGGCAGCAAAGAGGAGTTATAGTAATGCATCTTTGAGAAAGTTGATTAGATGTCTAGTGTGTCCTTGAGTCGTCCCTATACTCTCAGGTTTGGGCAGGAAAAGTTTGTATATGGTGTTACAAACAAATCAAAATTTTGTTAGCATGTTAATGTTTGTTGTGTGGCATATACAAATATTGTTCTCCTGTGTATATATGTTGTGGCTAAGGTGATAGAATAATTTGTATCAATTTCTTAGCATAGTATGGATATAAGAAAGATGTTGGGCTCTTATGCAAATATTTCTGAGATGGTGTTGACGCTAAAATCGGTTTTAATTTACCAAATTCTTTGGGTATGTGATTAATTAGTGATCGATTGTGCTTTATGTTTTGAGTAATCTCATTTAGTGTAACGGGTTCTCACAAGTTGGTATCAGAGTTTTAGGTTCACTGAGTCTACAGGGACACTAGGACTTAGGACTAGGATGATGTCAAAATTAGGAATATGACATAAGCATATGGTGCACATTGTCTAATCTCAATATTTGGGTGCCCTGGCGAGGTATTCAATTATTGAAGAACGGTAAGTATGGAACTCTTAGATTGTTATCTTTCTGATTACTTTGATCAAGTAGTCACTTTGAGACAATCTAAAGAGCATAACGAATAAGAAATCATGGTGTGAATATCTCAATCCTACCTAAAGAAGATGAGAATTGCATCATTATGTATCAAAACTTGAATGTTTGGTAACAATAAGAGAAAGATACAACACCATGAAATCTAAATCTGAATACAAATAAGGAAAAGAGGAGTTCTTGAAGATGTGATTCAAGAAGATAATGAAGTAAAAGACAGATAAATCTATGCTTATAAAGTGATTCAAGGTATTAAATCCACATAAGATGGAGAGAACTCCAATGATAAGTATAAAATGAGAACAATGACAAAGGAATAAGGTGGAACCTGAGTTAATCTCAGACCAATCTATGTGTGTAAGAAAGTGTTAATGAAAAATCAGCATGACATGTGAAAGAAATTAAGGGAGATGATCTCGATTTAATGAAACAAATGTGGAATATGAGTATTTACATGTTGATAAGTGGTTGAAAAATATAATAAAATATGAGAACATACCCAAGTGTGATAAGTAGTCATCAAGGAAGGAGTAATGAGATATGTTAATCATGATGATTCCTATGCTAATGGCAAGGAACCAAAAATGAAAAAGGTAAAATGATACATAAGAAGTTGTAACTTACATAATGAAGATAGAATTGGTTACCTTTTTGCTAGTGACCCTTGAACAATGTTGCTATGATGTGGGAAGTGTGTTTCCCTTTGTGTCTTTCCTATCTAGGGCACAACTTTCAAGTGGATCATTATCACTTGGTATGTATAGATACACTGCAAACATGAGAGTGGATAGCTTATTATAGCATAAGGTTGCTTGGACTATGGTTCCAAGATCATATAGTTTGTGATGAGTTTGCTTTTGAGCCTTCCAATAATTAGAAAAACTCCTCTTATATGTCTTGATATTTGTTATGTTGGCAAAAATGGATGAGATAATCATGTGAGTTCCTTATAGCACATGAGGTGGATACCAAGGTAATGAATCCTAGTATCCAAGATGTATCAATAGTATGATAAATATGTGAAGGTTGGAGATGTTTATTAAATGAACATTCCAAGTATTCTTCTCCCATAGAGAGAGAGAGAGAGTTGATGATGATCCTATAAATGTTGTTTGGAATGAAAAACAAAAGTGACTCTATAATGTTGTGTCTGGTCTAGTGATAGTTGGGCAAGACCACTATCAAGGATAGATGGTTTGTTCATATAGTAGATATAATTTTAGGATGATCACTAGAATTTAAAGTTGAACATTACCATTAGCTTTGTATAAGTGGCACAACAAGTTTTTATGTTCCATATTTGCAAATATCTTCTTATGTGGGGGTTTTTGTGTTGGCCCAAGATGATATATGTATGAATGATGTGACATCACCATGATATGCAAGTAACCATGTGAAGGTAATAGGATGAGGTGCAAAGGAACTACCCATCTTTGTTTACCTTGGATTTCAAAGGTGAAATCCCTGTTAGGGGTTTATAGTTGTAAGGCCCCTAAACTTGCTTAATGAGTTGAATAAGCTTAATTATCATAATTTAATTCTAATAACCCTAATATAACCTTGTTATATGCTTTGAAATCATAAGGAAAGTTTAACTTTCAAATTTGGTCCAATTTGGACACTGTTTGAGCAAGTTATGCAATTTAATGCACATTTTGGACTTAGATATTCTATCATCATTCTTGAGCTTGTTGATACCTGGGGCACCTATTTAAACCTTGGTTTGAAGGTGTTTTCTCCAAGGGTATTTTAGGGTTTACTCCTTCACGGATGATCTACCTTAGTACCTATCAACTAATGAATTATTTGATTGGCTGGGAAATTTGACAAAGGAAAGCTAAGAAGATCTATACACATGGTGGGGGAGACTCTTGTGTGTGTGCTTGTATATTCTTAATAAATTAAGGCCATGGACACCTGGATAGATACTAGAACTTCAACCTTTTCTTTTTCTTTATCTTAAAGTTTCATATACTTATCCCCAAGCACCAAAATGATCCATTATCTCTCCACCACTTCCCTCCTTCTCCCAACCTCATTCTCCCTCAGTGCTTCTATGAATTTTGCTGTCCAAGGAAGAAGAAAGTGGGGATCTTCTTGGAAAAAGGATCTAGGGTTGCAATTGACTTCATTTTAGAGTTGAAAAAGCTTCCTTCTAGTGATCTTGACATAAAAGAGTAAGAATTCCATTCTTTCCTCCATTTATTTCTTTGTTATCCTTCCTCCTAGCTTTCTCCTGGTCGAAACCTTGATGTTCCATGGTAGAAATAGCTCTAAAGCTCTAAAACCCTACCTTTCTTGCTCCTTATGCTTAGGGTTTGCTCATTTGATGAAGAAAGGTGCAAGATGGATGAATTCATAGCTTATTCTTGGATTTTATACCCTACCTTCTCGAGTTTTCTTTTGTGTGGGGTTTCATCTTCTCATTAGAGGCAAGTTTTATAACTTGCTCCACGTTTATTTATTACCATAAGCTTGCTAGCTCATGTTCTTGTTTGAAAATGATGATCCATGCACTAAAAAGATATGCTTTACTTAGATTTCAATTTTTATAATGTTCCCTATTATGATTTCAGTTCTAGATGAACCTGTGATCATGTGTACATTATTCCTAAGGTATAATATGGCTTGTATCAGATTTGTTTGACAACCTATGGTGCTAGGCACCTATCAACCAAGGGTCAATTTTAATGTTTTAAGATGATTTCTTTTATAAACCCATGGCCCGATGATGGTACCATTGCAACAACCCTATGGTGTTGTCTTCATGACAATTGATGGTCAAGATAAAAGTAGTCAGATGATGGTGACAACCTATGGTTACCCCTATAGGATAGGTTTTGGATCACTTAGAAGTCTAATGATCAACCATTAAGTACCCTACTGATGTTATCAATCAATGATGATATTAGCTTAATATTTGATGTTGATTAATGGATATAGTATTGATCTAACAACCTATGGTGACTTAATGGTCACTAATGATGGTTTATCATATCTCTAAAATCTATGGTGAGTTAATCATATAGTTTTAGCATCAATTAATCCTTAGATCAATGGTTTCTTGGGTCACTTGATGCAATTGTCGAACCTATACTGTAATTGATGGTTTTAACATATGAACTTGACCCAATGGTCAAGATCTAATGTTTATTCCTCTAATAAACTGGAATGATGGATAATGTAATATGTTGGTCCTAATAATGTGATTTAGATGGTTTCCTTTATATGATCAACTTAAGGAGCTTACTTGTTGACAATGGATGGCTTATTTTATCTAAATAGTCGATTGTGGGTTTTACCCTACTCTCAATGGAACTTTTTGTTTTGTTAATCAAGGGATGTCTAGGGTTAGATGGTGAATCTTTATAGAGGTCAAATCAAGGACTTCATAGGTGGTTTATCCAAGGTGTTTATTTATGTAAACAACCAATGGTCTTACCTTCTAAACATCCAATGGTTCTGGGTGACATTGTGGTATAGTGATATGGGTTGAATGATGATGGAACAAATGGAGGGTTACCCTTAATAAGGTAGTCTTACCTATTCACTCATATGAATAGAAGAGATGATAACTATATTGTGCTGATATCTAACCCTAATGAGGTATAGCTTGTTATACCTAGATTTAATATAACTAAATGATGGTAATTGGGTATGAATAGTCCTTGAGTGACTAATACAATCATGGAATACTCTGTTACTGTTGTTGAAACCCTAGTATGCTATAACCTGATTAGCAACATTGATATAATTTATCATGTTGAACCTAACTCTAATGCAAATATATAAATATGAATATTCATGTTTAACATTCTTATATGATGGAATAATGGTGGAATAACCTCCTTAACATGATCATAACCTTAATGTGTTAATTGGTGGTTATCATAGCCACATGGTTGATACTTTCTTATGCTAAACATATGCATTATGAATATGATGAGTGTTAATCATATCTAGATTCCTTACATGTTGATGTAATAAAGGAATGTTCTTAATGTTAATATAAACCTGCTATGATTATTTATGAATATCTCCTAGCTCATTAATGCAATATTGTGTTGATTTGTTGTATTATATGTAAGTGATGTTGTTGAGCCTTGTTATAAGGCAAGGAAAGATAATGATGATCTTGCAGGGAATAATATGATGGTCTTAATGACCTTTGGGCATGGTTGAGCCGTGAATGAGGTGTAATACTCTTCTGTTGATAAGGGTTGATACCTTGTAATATTGTGAAAAGGATTTATATCCTATGATATTATAATGGTCTTAATGACCTTTGGGCATGGTTGAGCCCGGAATGAGGTGTAATCCTCTTGTGTTGATAAGGGTTGATACCCTGTGATATTGTGAAAAGGATTTATATCTTGTGATAGTATGATGACTAGTGTAGCCTCATGAATGGCAAGTGCCATGTGATGATGAGACAAGGAATTATGTTTCACACATTTTATATCTTTAAAAGTTGTGATATTTATATGCTTTCTAGAAGTGAATTAGGGTTTGTATATCCACTTGTTTGATGCAGCCTTAATTCACCCAACTGGCATGACTAATCAAGTGAAACTCTAATCATGTAGTGCCATGGGCCATAGATCCATCTGAGTGTCAGAATTTTCCAAATGGTGAAACGAGTATTCCTAAGGGAAACTCGGAGTGCATACTGTTGAGTATGTGGGGGTGAGAAGTTGAGGATATATCTTTGTCATCCATAATACAGATTGTGGAGGTTGGCTATGGTCATGCCTCATACATCTGATGTGATTGAGAATGGTTGGGGTCATGTCTTGGTGATTATATATGTGATAAGATTGGAAGACAACTGCATTTGTACCTTGGATGGTAGCGTATGCGTACCCACCTCCTTTCACTAGTGTCGTGCCCTATACCAAGGATGGACTAGACTGTTAGCAGTTTGACCTTATGTGTCACTGTGGCAGACCCATACTGACTGGGGGCAGAGAAGATCTTTGGAATCCGGCTCTTCCTGGATCGTGTATGGCACTGATTTTGACTTAGCGGTGGTTAGTTAGATTTTGAGTGGTATCCTCAATTTCCTCAGGGCATAATAAAAGATGTAAGATAGCCATGTAGCATATATGTTTAGGGTTATACACAACGCTTCATATTGGATGATAACCCTTATTTGCTTTCTTTTCACTGAAATCATGTACAATACAATAAGAGATAATAGATATGCTTATGTTGTAGTTATGCTCATGTTGTAAACATGCTTATGTTGTCAAATATAATGACTTTGATGGTTAAGATGATGTTGTTAGCTATGTTTAGTATTGCTAGCCATGCCTATGTAATTATAAATGCTTAAACTATTAATCATGCCTATGCAATTAATTGTGCTATGATGTTAGTTCTACTTATGATATAGATATGTTCACTTTATTTGAGATGTCAATATTGATAGCCATGCTATGTTACTAAATTGCTTGTACTATTAGAAAGGAATATGATGATAGTCAGATTAATGATAATGATTATTATTAGATGCAATTTGATGATATTTGAGTAGATATCTATCCAAAGAAATGGATTTATTTTTTATCTATATATGCATTAATTGATGATCATACTTGATGCTAAGATTAATTGCTTAATCTATTTCACATACTTGAACTGATGAATATGTTCAATTGATTATTAAATACTCCAACTGCTTAATTATCAACTATTTAAAATGATATAATCAATAAGCGGTGTTGGAGGTTATATCTCTTACTCAGACATGAGTCTCATCCTTGTGGTTCGTCAAAATTTTTTAGGTAATCGGAAGTGACGAAAACAAACATGTGGAAGTAAAGAGGAGCTATAGTAATGAATCTTTGAGAAATTTGATTAGCTGTCTAGTGTTTCCTAGAGTCGTCCCTATACTCTCAGGTCTGATAGGAAAAGTTTATATATGGTGCTTCAAATGAATCGAAATTTTGTTAGCATGTTAATGTTTGTTGTGTGGCATATACAAATATTGTTCTCCTATGTATATATGTTGTGGCTATGGCGATAGAACAATTTGTATCAATTTCTTGACATAGTATGATATAAGAAAGATGTTGGACTCTTATGCAAATGTTTCTGAGCTGGTGTTGACATTGAAATCATTTTTAATTTACCCATATATTTGGGTATGTGATTAATTAGTGATCGATTGTTCTTTATGTTTTGAGTAATCTCGTTTAATGTAACATGTTCTCACAGTAGTGTACGTACATAGGGACAAATTTGTAATCCAAAGAATAATGGAAAAAATTACATTCAACCACCTTTATGGGCTTTTTATATAGTATAGATGAGTCTCCTTATAGAATATAAAGTTTTGAAAAGAAAAGATAAAAGTATAGTGTACACACACAAGGACCCGTTAGTAATTCTAAAGAACAATGAAGAGAATTGCATTCATTCCATCCATGTACTTTTTTATATAATATAGATGTGTCATCTTTTAGAATATATAATTTTAAAAAGAGAAGATAAAATATAGTGTACACACATGGACTTATTTTTAATTATAATAAATAATGGAGAAAAATGCATATATCACCCTCTACACGCTTTCTTATATAATATAGACGAGTCTTCTTACAAAATATTTTTTAAAAGATAAAAGTGTAGCGTACAAATACATAGAGCTATTTGTAACTCTAAAAGATAATAGATAAAATTATATTCAGCTCCTACTTGGGCTTCTTATACATTGTAGATGAGCATCTTTATACAATATAAGATTTTAAAAAGAAAAGATAAAAGTGTAATGCATACACCCAACCCATATGTAATTAAAAAATGAAAAAAAAAATCATTATGCCCTCGCGACCTTTTTTAGATAGTATTGATGAGTCTCATTATACAATATAAAATAAAAAAAGATAAAAGTGTAATGTACAAACATAAGGACTAATTTGTAATTTTAAAGAATAATGAAAATTTTATTATATAGTATATATGGTGACAATTTTCTAATAGATAATATAAAATATGACACACACAATTGCCCGTAGGATAATACCCTCTGAACTTACTATTTTCTAATAGATAATTTAAAATAACAAAATAGGTGAAATTATTATTATTATTATATATATATATTAGAAATATAAAAAGAAAAAATATGAACTACGTGTCAAGCAGGCACCCTGACTGTTGCAAAAGTATGCACACAGACATGTCAGTTATCTTATTAGAAATGTCAAAAAGAAAAGAAAAATATAAACTGTGTGCCAAGCATGAACCCTAGTTGTTGGAGAAGCAACCACACAGACAAGTGAAAAGCATGCACATAGGCACGTCACCTAAATAAAGGTAATTTTGTCTATTAAAAAATAAAAGTTAGAAGTCTAGTGTACACATACATGACCTATTTGTAATACAAAAATTAATAGAGAAAATTACATTCAACTTCCTATGTGGGATTCTTATATATTGCAGATGAGCCTCCATTTACAATATATAATTTAAAAAAGAAAAGATAAAAGTGTAGTGTGCACACACAAGTCAGTTTCTAACAAAAAAAAATAATGGAGAAAAATTCATTCCACCCTCACGACCTTTCTATATATTATTGATGAGACTCATTATACAATATAAAAAAAAAGATAAAAGTTTAGTGTACGAACACCGGGACCGATTTGTAATTAAAAAAAATGAGAAATTTCTTATATAGTAAATACGATGGCACACCAAATTGTCCATCAGATAATGCCCCTTGGCCTACTGCTTTCTAATAAATAATTAGAAATAACGAAATATGTGACAATATTACATAGATTACAAATGTAAAAAGAACAAAATTTGAATTGTGTGTCAAACAGGCACCCTAACGGCTGGAAAAGCAAACACACATGCATGTCATCTGTCTTATTAGAAATGTCAAAAGGAAAAAAAAATATAAACTGTGTGCCAAGTAGGCACCCTAGCAACTGGAGAAGCAAGCACATTGGCACGTGAAAAGCAGACACACACAAACACGCCGCCTACCTTTATTTATAGGTATAATGATTTAAAGTTTGATTCAAAAATTAAAAACTAAATGGAAAATTAAAAACACTTCGGTACTGGCACACAACTACCTTATTAAAATGAACAACTAAATTTAACTAATTCTATAAAAAAATGCTTTCTACTTTCTTTCCGACACACTAAACATAACTTTAATTTTTTTGTAATTTAGAGAAATGAAAGAAAAATTGGAGAAAGAACCCTCCGCGGACTTTGTGATACAATATAGATATATCGCAACAGAAAGAAGAAACTTAATAGTTTCTGAACTACTGCCTTCGAGTCCTGATATGACACTTTATCGGCATCATGTGAAGTCAACAATGAATAATTTAAATTCATACATGCGACAAACTCTATTTATAGATATGCTAATCTATGCAAGGGGCACCGAACACGTCTGACAATGAAGATTTTGGTCATGTGCCGTATTATATCAAAACCCAATCCGCTATAGTGACGCTGACAGACGTATATACCGGAAAAGTCTTTTTGTCTGTTCACCTACGCTTGCTCAATCTACCAAAGTCCGATGTTAAAACAAAACCAAACCTACCGCGGTGACAATCCAGTGATGTTTTTTTTTTAACCAAACCTACCACGGTGACAATCCAGTGATGTTTTTTTTTTTAATAAAGGGTGTCCGCTGCTTTTATTTATTCAAATCAAAAAGTGCAAGAGTTACAAAGTTCTCGTCGAAGTCCTCTAAAACAGTACGAGGAACTTCTAAGCAACAGGTATGTGAGGCTAAAGCATGGGCTAACCCATTACTTTGTCTACGAACAAAACAACAGCGAAAAGAGAGTAACTCTAAAAACTGGCGACATATGTCCGAGACGACGCTATCCTCGTATCCTCTTCCCCATCCGTCGGCCTTCACAACATGGACCAAAATGGCACTGTCCGACTCAATAATCAAATCCCTCAATCCCAGGGACAAGGCTACTCGAATACCATGTTGGACTGTCATTCCCTCCGCACTAAGCACTGAGAATGCGTGGTCCAGATGGCATTGATACGTAGCCTTAATGTTTCCCTGGCTGTCCCTTATGACCGCTCCAATACCTACACTGCCCCCGTTACGGACACCAGCATCTGCGTTCATCTTGTAACACCCCAGAGGAGGGGGTTTCCAAGGTGAAACCTCTGTGGCGCCAAACAGGTGATCTCTACTACAGATCGCTGCCGAATACCTGTTGTAGTCCTCAATCCACGAAAGCAAACTGGCTGCAAGGGCGGGGATGTACAGTTGTCTGGGTTCAAAGATGTGCTTGTTTCTGGCTGACCAAGCTGCCCAAAGTAGTGTCGCCCCCTGATCTCTCCTTCTCAAATCGTCATCTCGTAACAGGTCCCTAATGAACTCCCTAACATCCATGCCCGAGTGGGGCTGCCAGACTAACTGTCCTGCTGTCCAAACTGGTTGCGTGTCTCCTCAACAAAGCTGCCTTAGTCGGGAGAATATCTCTAAGCACTCTCCAAACAAAGTGTTTGAGCTTTGGGGGCTAGTGTTGCTTCCATACTCTCTTCCAGTCCTCCTCCTCCAGGTCATCCAGAAGATCTTCCCCTGTGTGCATGAGACTATAAGCACTGCGAACTGTGAACTCCCCTCTACTATCTCTGTCCCAACAAAGAGTGTCCACACCCCCACGGTCGCACAACGGGATAGCCCTAACCATACAACGGATGTGAGGAGGGAAAACATATGATAGGGCAGTCTCATCCCATCCCCCCGTCTCCTCGTCCAACAAGCCAGCTACAGACGTATATGTGACCAGTCCTACACCAAATAACGATGCTCTATACCACCTAGCTGTGGGATCCATCTGTCTCTGTATAGATCAATCTTCCTCCCTGACCCCACTCTCCATAGAAACCCCGGCTTTGCCAACTGTAACGCCCTCCATATGCTCCTCCATGTATAACTCGGTGTGCCTCCCAGAGCCGCATGAATGACCGTAGTGTGCCTGTAATATTTCTCCTTTAGTATTTGGCTCACCAAAGACCCCTCTTTCGTAGCTAGGTGCCACCCCTGCTTTACCAGAAGAGCATTGTTGAAAGCCACCAGATCCCTAAAGTACATCCCCCGACACTCCTTTGGTCTGCACAATCTCGCCCAGCTGAGCCAATGAATCTTCCTCTCCCCCTCCTTCGTTCCCCACTAGAAGCGTGCTATCATAGAGTGTATCTCGTCAATGAGCACCTCCGGGAGTTTGAAAATGCTCATGATATACGTCGGAATGGCCTGTATCACATCTTCAATAAGAACCTCTTTCCCCAGCTTGGACAACAACTTTTCCTTCCATCCCTACAATTTCTTCCAAACTCTGTCTTTTATCGTAGCAAAGATCACCTTCTTTGACCGACCCACAGCTGTAGGTAAACCCAAATATTTCTCGTGTCGGTCTACCTCTCTCACCCCCAACATGTTCTTGATGGTATCCCTTCTTCCTGCCTCCACGTTTCCACTAAAAGAAACAGCTGTCTTTTCGTAGTTAATTTTCTGCCCAGATGCCCTCTCATATTGGCTGAAAATCTCAGCTAAAACGGAGCATTCTTCTAAGGTAGTTCTAGTGAAGAAAAGGTGGGAGACCCGTGGTGCTGTTCTACACGCCTTTATGACATGGATCCTCTTAGCCTGGGCTGCTCTAATAAGAGATAAAGACAAAGCTTTAGCACAAAAAATAAAGAGATAAGGAGAGATAGGATCACCTTGGCGCAGTCCTCTGGTCGGTCTTGTAGATCCTCTCCTTCTGCCATTTATGACAAATCTGTGTGAAACGCTAGACATACACTTGTAGACTTTAGACCTCCACCTTTCCGGAAACCCCATCCTCTCCATCACCCTCCCCATGAAAGACCACTCCACCCTATCATAGGCCTTGCTAATGTCAAGCTTAAGAGCCAACAAGCCCTCCTTCCCTTTCTTTCTATGCTTCATGGTGTGGAACAGCTCATATGCCACCAAAGCATTGTCAGTAATCAACCTTCCTCCTATGAAAGTGCTTTGGTTCTCAGAAATAATAGTATTCACCAAAGGTTTGATTCTATTCGCCAAAACTTTTGTGATGATTTTGTAAGAGACATTACACACACTGATCGGGCGGTATTCAGAAATCCAAACTAGCACCGACGTCTTCGGTATGAGCACAATGTCCATTTCGTTAATCTCCGACAAACTACATTATCCTGCCCACCAACCAGCAATGAAGTCAACCAAGCTTTTCTTTATTGTTCCCCAGAATTTTTGGTAGAAGATAGCTTTCATGTCGTCCGGACCGGGAGCTTTACTGGGATGCATTTACTGAATTGCCTACCAGATTTCACCTTTCGTGGGAACCTGCTCCATACGTGCCCTATCCTCCTCGTGAAAAGTCCCTTGCATACCCTCCAGAAAAACCTCCATACCCGTCGGGTGTGATGTCATGAAGAGATTAGAGAAAAAGGAGGTGATCACGCCCTCAATCTCCTCAAGATCTATCCTCCAGCTATCGTCCTCCCTGAAGATGCCATCAATGGTATTTCTTCTTTTCCTTTAGCTCGCCTTGTGGTGAAAGTATTTGGTGTTCTTCTCTCCATCTCTCATCTCGTTGGTGCATGCTCTAGTGTGCCAGAAGCTCTCCTCCCACTGTTGTAATTCCTCTAGATCATTTCCCAGTTGCATGCATTCTTGGACCATGTCATGAGACGACGTCATGTTCTGTGCTCTTATTAGTTCTCTGTCAGTCTTGCGGATCCTCTTTTTGATGTTCCCAAATTTTTCTTTCGCCCAGCAGCTCAAACTTTCAGCACATTCTTTTGTCTGAACCAAGAGACCCCCATCTGAGTTCCCCATTCATGCTTGTTCCACCACCCCCCTACACTCAGGAGATGACAACCATAAAGTCTCAAATCTGAAGCTTTTCCCTCTTTCATCCGCCCGGTGTGATTTCTCTGCCCATAGGAGAATCTGACCATGATTTGAATTGTCGATAGGATAATTCTTTACTTTCTGCACATTGAAGATATCACACCATCCCCTGTCTGCCAGAAACTGGACCAGCCTTTCCCTAATCAGATTGTCTTCATGTAGACCCCTCCGCCATGTAAACTTGCATCTTGTAAACCCCAAGTTAGTAAGCTGAAAATTGTCGATAGCTTCTCAAAAATTTCTCATCTGCCATTCACTGCGTGTCTGGCCCCTTGCTTTTCCTACAAAGATATTATCTCATTGAAGTCACCCCCAAACACCATGGGTCTGCTAGAAGTCCTCATGAGTTCCCCCATGAGAGCCCATGTTTGTGTACTTTCCTGCACTACCGCCCATCCATAGATCCCAAAAAAAATAATAGCGGTGTTCTGGATTACCCTCATCAACGTCAATGCAGATATGATGATCAGAAAAAGATTTGATATTCACTTTATCCCCTCTCCACCAAAGCCCCAGACCTCCAGATCTACCTCTGTTGTCCACCCCAAAACTGTTGTCAAAACCATATGATCTCCTCACTCGATCTTACTCTAAACTCCTACACATGGTTTCCATAACGAAAACCATGTCGGACAACTCTCTCCAGCATCTCCCCTTGAGAGAGTTCACCGTCCCATGGCTGCCCAGACCCTGGACGTTCCACGCCAGTATTTTCATTGATATTCACAGGTCTGGGCCTCCCCAGTACCCGTTACTTGCTTGTCGTACGCAGCTGCCATGCTATCAATTGTGTGAGCCCTCTTGCCATTGCCCTGACTCAACCTCACCTCCTCCATTGTTTCAATCTCATCCTCCCCTTCACGTCCTCACTTCAGATTAGGAGGTTCCTCCGGTATGTGCATTTTTAATTTTGGGTCACCACGCCTCTCACCTCTCCTCGTGAATCTCCTCCCTCTCGTAGTTGTTTCTTTCACTACATGAATAGTACCCTTTCTTCCTCCCATGACCTATTCTTATGCGTTGAGACCCTCCTCGCCCCATGCCTCCCCCCACAGGTCTGTCCCTCACACCCTTCATGCCTCATGTTATCACCCTATCCTCCCTACTCCGACCTTCCTCTTCCTCGTTGCTCGCACTGAGAACTTGCTCCCCCACCAAGCACCCTAACGTCCCAGCAAGTACATCTACACTCTCGCCCATGGCCTTCGCTCTGCCTCTACCCTCCCCTGCTAGTACGCTACCGTCCTTGCCCATGAGCATGCTTGATGTTGGGACCCCCTCGTAGTTCTCCTCCTCACACTCCCCCCCATCCTCGTCAGTAGACCTTCCTCTACTTCATCCACTCCTTCGCCTCTCCCACCCTCCCCATTAGTGCAAACCACCTTCCCATCTGTCCCGTATGCCCCCTCGCTCGCCGTCGATGGGAAGACCTTCTCCAAGTCTCCCTGAGATGGGTTAAAATCTGATGACACCTCTGTGCCCTCTGTTGTCCGGTCATGTTCTTGCCTGCTGCTATTCTACCTTTGTGATCCAGTGTCTGTTGTGTGCCCGTCTGCCCCTTCCCCTCTCATCCCCTTCAACCTTGGCTTCATGGTGAAGCTTAGTGATATATTCTCACTGTTCCTACCAAAAAACTCTTCTCTTACCGGGATTGCCCACCTTTTAGCAGGTGAACCCTTCACCCAAGGACCCCAGAGGCATTGTGTGTCTTCGTCATCGTCATCCGCAGCGTCGCCATAGTCCTTCACTAGGTGCCCAATGATTCCACAGCGATAGCAAAAGCTTGGCAAGCGCTCGTATCGGATCTCCACTGTCACTACACTAGCCCTTGCATCTTGTATCTTATGTTTCTATCTCAAGTGTTGGGTGATGTCTAGATCAACCCTATCTCGACATGAGGCATCCCCCCCAGGTCCTTACAGTCCACCGCCAACACGTTCCCAATCTTCCCCACCACCGCCCATATAGCCTCCTCCGTTTGGTACCCTAGAGGCATATTGTAAAATCTGATCCAGAAGGCACATTTCTTTAGATCTATTTCCTCTGGTGTGTCCTCTGCCCTGATGCTTCTAGTCACCAATAGACAGTTGTCGAAGTTCCATGGTCCCTCATTTAGGACCTTCTCTTTGTCGCGCCAGTGGAGAAATTGGATCACAAACAGGTTGCTCGTGATCTGCCTAAAACTGGCCTCTTTCTTCAACGCCCATGCGTTCGTGAGCGTGTGCTTTAGTGCAGTAAAGTTGTATGGGCACTACGTCGCCAACCTGCCCACCACCGCGAGCTCGAGATGCTCTCCTCCCATTCTTATCTCTGCAGCCCTAAAGTCAATGATGTTCGTTTCTTCTTCCTCTCTCACCCTGAGTGTTGCGTAGCATTTTACCAGTTCGTCCTCCATGGCGGAGGAGGGTACCTGCAAAGAAGATAGAGATGGCACCTCGGTGGCCGAGGAGAGAGAGGCTCGGATTTCCGATCACCTAGAGCTAACCCTAGAGGATGAGCGTCGGGAGACCATATCTATCCAGTGATGTTGTTTTCCCGCGATGAGCATGAAATTATTGTTGAGATCAAAACAGCTGCCTATTATTGGGGTATTAAAGGGAGATGGAAGATCAAAAGCGGTAACCACAGTCGGAACCACGGCCACATGATCACCGATGATTAAGAAATATTACCAATCATTTGACGTGAACCGTAGTGGTAGATCTTAGAGCGAAATATTAAGGGGGCACAATGTACTATGAAGTAGTCAACTGTATCTATTTCAAAATTTTAAAAAACTAAGAGTTAAATTTTTTTTTACGATAGATTAAATTGCAAAAGAAAATATAATGAAATTGATGACACGATATAACTCTAAAATGTTAAAACATTGCATTTCTCTCTTTAATGTTCTTGAAATTCTCAATAATAGAATCAGTGTTGAATGACTTTGAAATCTCTCTTTCAGAATAGACAATGAGATTATCACTGAGAAATTCATCTTCCATTTTGTTGTCGAATTTTGTCTTAATAAGTTTCATCACTAAGAATGCATGTGTTGTTGTGGTTGTAGAGACTGAAAGATCAAAATCAGACGAATCATTCTACCAAGAAAGATGTGAATTGTATTCTTTTTAGTGTTTGCTAGAACACAACATAAATAAAAAACAGTCAAAAGGTTTATGAAACATGGATTGGTAGGAGCATGTGCCATGAAATGACAAAATTGATGTCTCAAATTATCCTTTTCTTGATCATTGAAATCAGATGAATAAAAAGTTTCAGCAAGATGACATATTTTCTAGACAATCTATTGATTACGAAATGCATTATGTAGTTTGCATTAGTAAGTAATGTTACTGCGATGCAAAGTGAATATAAATAAATTTTCAACAGTTATATAGGAAAATAAGC
This sequence comes from Alisma plantago-aquatica, assembly GCA_963693085.1. Lineage (NCBI taxonomy): Eukaryota > Viridiplantae > Streptophyta > Magnoliopsida > Alismatales > Alismataceae > Alisma > Alisma plantago-aquatica. The sequence continues at coordinate 475,815,501 of OY856409.1, forward strand.
AAGTTATATAAAACCACACGTATGTTAAGTTAATAAAGTTAACGATAAGATGAATTACAAGATGTTTCCATTGCTCCACGATACGTGGACGGTGAATACTGAAAAAAAAATAGCGAAGAATTGTGCATAAGAATCGACTTGGCTTCACTTTGATTTGTGTTGTTGTGCACACCTATGTGTGTTCGAAAAAGGTGGAGGCAACTAATTTTTAAAGATTGTGTTGGTCTTTTAAACAATGTTGAAAGAGGCATTTTAGCAACGATGTGAAATTTTGTTTGAAAATATTCATACCTACCAATATCTAACAAGTCATGTTGAAGCATGTTTAACGAAACATGAAGTTTGACACGTTTAGTATTGTAAGTTTATGGATAGTTTTATAGAGTTTGATTGTTTCCTTTATTTATGTTTGCTATTTGGATAATAATAATTATCAAAATATTGGAGGAGAGAGAGAAAAATTACACTAAAAAATCAAAATAGAATAGGAATTGTAAAAATCAATAGCACAAGAAATTTTCTTTACAATTGTAAAAGCAACCCAAACTGAAAAGGAATCTATGAGGGCATTAAATTATGGTGTAATTGTTGGAGAAGGGTCAAAATAATATTTTTCTTATATTATTTAACTTGGAAAGTATAAAAGAACCAGATGATTCTTGGAGTCTTATCAAATAAGAAACCGTCAATGCAATGAAGTAGATTAAATAACACCTTTCAACCAAATTGTATTCATTAATTTTTAAAAATGAAAATGGAATAGAAATTGTATTAGGAAATAGCATAAGAAATCCTTTTCATAATTGTAACAACAACACAAACTAAAAATAAATCTACAATTTCATTAATTTAGCGAGCAAATATCAGAAAGGAGTTAAAATAGTCGAGAATTTTTATTTTATTATTTAATTTATAAATTATAAAGTAGCCATCAACAGAAAACTCTTTGGGGCGTATCAAATAAGCATTGGTCAAATAAAATAAAGAAGATTAATTAACAACTTTGAACCCAACCACATTCATTATATTTTAAAAATCTAGGGGGGCGTGGCCCCCGCCCCCAGTCTTATAGGACATCTGCTACTGTGTGAACCGACCAGTTCTACATCACATGATCATTGTAGCATAAAAAAGATTGATGGATTATTTTTCTACGTGCTAGACTCGATTCAGATTGTTTGGAATGGCAACTTTTATACAAAAATGCAACCTGGATTTTCTTAGAAAATTGATAAGACACAGTTTGAAATATGTCGACTTAGATTGTTTGATGCCAAAAAGATGAGTGTTCCATATTGTAGCAATAAGGAAAAAGTACAAGGCTGATGGGACAGCTCTATAGTTTGATGCAACTATTGTTTTGGAAGAGAAAAGTAGAAGGCGGGGAGAGAAGGGAGGTAGTGGGGTAGAGAAATAAAAGTATGGGAGAGAGAAAAAAGAAGTAGATGGAGAAGAGAGAAATAGAAAGATAAGATGAAAGAAGAGGAGAAGGGATGCAGTAAGGGAGAGAGATATAAGAATGGGGGGGAAGTAGTGGGGGAGAGAGAGAAATAGGAGGGAAGAAATTAGAAAAGAGAGAAAATAAGGTAGGGATGAGGGAAGTAGTGGGAAAAGTGAGAAATAAAAATAGGAGTGAAGTATTAAAAAGAGAAAGAAAATGAGGGAGGGAGTAAGGAAGTTGTGGAAAGATAGAGACACACATGGAGAGAAGTTGTAGGAAGATAGTGAAAGAGATACTATGGGGAGTGAGGATGAAAGTACTTGAAAGAGAGCCCAAAATGAAGTGTGAGAGGAAGATAGTAGTAGGAGAAGGGAGAAAATGAGAGAGAGAGGGAGGGAGGTGGTGACAACATAAGATGAGGCATGGACTATCACAAGGGATCTTAAACCTCTACATTAGTGTACCAGACATTCATTTGTCTTGTTGCCAAACTTAAACGTCAATCTCAGTATTAAAATCAAGTGAATTCCAACCTTGTATGGCTATCATGGTATCTCGACCTTTTACAACATGTGTAACTTGTCTCTAAGGAGCTATAGGAGGCCTCTTTGTTTAAGAAACACATAATGACCATGTGTGGGTGTTCTCATCATCTCATTGTCTTTGGAGAAAATCATAATTTGCAAATATGGGGATTTTCTTTACCTGAGCCGCAACCATGATTTTTTTATATTTAGTTAAGGTGGGTAAAATTAAAGGATGAATTTAGTTTGACGAACTATTATGGCCTCAGGATAACATATGTGTTCCTTCTATTATCACCCCACCACTTAAAGCATATAGCATATATATATTGGGATTTTTAAGTGACCCAAGTGTATTTAATTGTGAGACTTTTCTCATGTATAATGCTCCTTGTTGGAGTCTGAATGTCGATGAAGCTCATTCGACGGTAGTACTAGCATCTGACGAGGTTGGCTTTTATGTGGTGGAGATGAAGATATCCTACCATGTCTTTCAAATGTTGGCAACCGTAGTCATAGACACCATAGACGATGTAAGGTCCCTCCCATTTAGCACTGAACTTTCCTTTATGGTCAACATTCTAAATAGTAAGGACACCATGTTGCCTTTTTGAATTGCATATACAGTCCCTCTTATTGAATGCTCAAGATGCTTTGCCTTAATAACATTTTGCATTATGTAGATGTCTCATTCATTGTCTACAAGTGTGTTGGGGAAGTTCATTCAATCTTTGACCCATTTAACATCACAAATTTCTTCATCTTGTAGTATGCTTAGAGATGGGAGCACAACCTTCGTCGGTAGGACTGTCTCCAATCCATATACAAGTTAATAATAGATGTTTGATACAACCACCTAGCCATAGGAAGATGTTCATGGCTATTGGCGCTTGAGATGATCATCATTTTAAGGATCTATATTAGTTTCTTATTCACAATCATTTATCTGGGGCCATTATAATGACATTCAATGATTTTTATTCCCAAGGAGTTCATATACTCCGTGATGGATTCGACGATGAAATTGATACAATTGTTGGAGATTATCCCATATCATATTCCATACTATGCTTATGATGTTGATCTCTAATAATCCATTGCTTGTTGGTATGAGGCTTTGGTGATAGATATGGCTTCCACCGATTTGGTGAAGTAATCAACGGTGGACCAATTTGAATAGGTTTATGTTTAATACTTGAGTATGTAACTTTCCAACTATGTCAATCCCTTAACCAAGTAATACTAAGGGATGCACATGTTGTATAATTTGTTAGTTGGTACACAGATGAAGTCACCATGGATATGGCAGATGTGGAATTTGTAGACATATTGCAACCATCGGTCTCCATGGTGTTTGAGCAATATCATATATGTTGTATCTTCTTTCCAAGCATGAATTCACTCATGGGGTGTGATACATGATCCTCCATGGACCTCCTTCTATAGAGCTTCAGCTCATGCCTTTTCCCACATGTAAGGAAGGTTTGATTATATGATTAGCAGAAGAAAAAAATGTCCTAGGATGTATTGCACAACTCATCATTTACTTAATTGATGTTCTCTTCTAGAGAGATTGGAATGACCTAGTTTTCAAGATAGGCTTTGATGTTGTGGAACCATGTCCTTTCATCATTTTTAATTTTATTTTTTATGATCATGCAATAGATTGTATGACACTTTGTATGAACCTCAAAGGATAAAATTTGGTCTCCGTGATGTTGATCCATAAAGTGAGTGTGGCTAAATCACTAGATAAGGAATTGTTCTCTCATTTCATGAAGTTGAAGGAGATCTATTTGAAATCTCTAGTGAGTGAGCTCAAATAATCTTTATATGAAATCATATTTTTATTGTTGGGTCCTCCAATTTGTTGTTGATATGTTATATCATTAGGAGATAATCATCATAGACCTGAAGGTGATGTGCCCCTTACTTCTTGCAAAGCTGGAGTCTGGGGATGCATTGTTCATATTCTGTCAAGTTTTTTTGTGGAGTTGAACTCTAAGTGTTTTTCTGTTAAAAATTGTTTTCATGTAGGTTATGGAGGTCCACTTTGATCCCAACCCCTTTGTGATTTACATATTCATCAAAGAATATTGTCCATAGATCTAGATCTAAGGAGATGATAATGTTTTGTGAGTTGATCATTCTTATATATTCATCATGAAGTTGATACTCATGTGCTTGTTCTTTAGGGAGAAGGTGGTTTGGTAGATGATCAACTAGTTCATGTTCCTTGATAGCCTTTGTGGGTAAATAAGTGATGTGGAATTCAAATAAAAACACTTTGCATTTTGTGCATCGTCCAGTGAGGGTGGATCATTCACACATGTAGTAGAGTAGATCATGTCTTGCAATGAAGTAACTATGTAATTAGACAGTGATGTAACTTCCTTGTAGCACACACCATATCCATAAATACTTTAAATTATTGTGTATTGGGCCTCAGTGTTGTTGAACTTCTTAGATAGATAGCATACATCATACTCATCATCATATATTGACTAGATCAGGACACTTCCCATTAGTATCTCATAGATGGATAGTAAAAGGGTGAGAGAGTATCCTAGAATAGCATTTTTAAAAAGTGGTGGTTAGGTGAGGTAGTCTTTAAGATTTTGTAGTGCCTCTTCATGTTGTTTGATCCAAACAAAGTCAAAGACCTTTTTCAATAGCATAAAAGGGCTCACATATGGGTGTGATATTAGATATTAAGTGTTTGATTTACTGAAGAGGGTTGAGAAGGTCTAGATATCCTTTATTGAGTTTGGCGAAGGCATATCCCATATGGCATGGATGTTTCCCAAGTAATTTTGATTACTCTTTGGATGACAATGTGTTACGTCCCAGGATTTGAGGCCTCAAATATACTGACTTTAAAATGAATGATTGGATTACCCATATCACCAAGGTGCACCTCCTTTTTAGGGAGCCCATCACTAATTAAGTGTGCTCAACTATGGGTAGCACTAAGATGGGTGGCCAATCAGGAAGTTGATCCTAGATTGTGTGTGAGTAAGGACAAAGTACACAGTTAAGGCCAGTGGTGGTCTGTGGGGCCATCTATCATTCCTAAAAGTCTACTAAAGACTTAGGCAGTGGGCTTGGTCACTAAAAATTGTATTGGATCAATAACCCCTCTAGTATGTCAGTCCCACATGGGCATATGTCATGCTAGTCTTGAGCTATGTTGTCTAGGCATATTAGAAAGAGTTTTCCATGGTGATGTAGCCACCCTTGCACTAGTATTCCATGATCGAGAGTTCGATATTCAAGGGCCATTGTAGGTCTACATTGGACTGGGGAAATATGATGAGGTGATATAGTTGAGCCTTAACAAGTATGCCAAGAGTCTAAGTGGGGGAGATTGTAACATCCCAAGATTTAAGGCCTCAAATAAAATGATCATAAAAGGAATGATTGGACTACCAATATCACCAAGGTGTACCTCCTTTCTAGGGAGCCCATCACTAAGAACCCCAAAGTTAAGTGTGCTCATCTTGAAGTAGGACTAGGATGGGTAACCAAATAGGAAGTTGACCCCAGCTTGTGTGTGAGTGACGACAACGCCCATAGTTAAGGCTAGTGGTGGTTTGTGTGGCCACTCATAATTCCTAAAACTCTACTAGAGCCTTGGGAAGTGGGCCCAGGAATTACACAATGCATCCTAAGAGGTTATTAGATGTAGCTCCAAAGGTACATTTTCTTGGATTTAAACATAGTGAGAATATCCTTAGGCATTGAAAGAACTTCTCCACATAAGTGATGTGTTCTTAAAAAGGTTTATGTTTACCAATCATATCATCCGCGTAGACCTCCACCTCTTTTTGCTTCATGTCATGGAAGAGGGTGACCATCTCCCTTCGATATGTGGCTAGAATTTTTAGGCCAAAAGGCATAACTATGTATTAGAATATGCCCATTTAGTACTGAAAGCAATCTTCTCCTTGTCTTCCTAATCCATCTTGATTTTGTTTTATCTAGAGAAGTCATCCATGAATCTCAAAAGGATATGGCTAGCATTATTATTGACTAGTATGTCAATGTGCAAAAATGGGGAGTCATTTTGGAGAGATTCCTTGTTGATATCATAGTAATCAACACACATTCATTACTTTTTCATCATCCTTTGGTATGTAAAATATTTCTAATCCATGTTGGATAGCTGGTGAATCTAAAAAACTAGCATTTTACTACTTTTAGACCTCTTCTCCAATGTTGAGGCTCCATTCTTCTTGTAGTCATCTAAATTTTTAATTGATTGTGCAGATGTTATAAGGGTATTCATAGGCGATGACTATTCTCTAATCATTCATCCCTGGAATGTCTAATTTAAACCAAATGAATGCATCCATTAAGTTGCATAGGAGTTATGTAAATTGTTCTTTGATAAGTTGAGGTAGACTGCCCCAATTTTTACTTGGCCTGGATCTAGTCTTGACCTGAGACAGATTTCTATGTCTCATATTCTATCCGATTGGGATGATTCTACTTCAACATGTAGTCTACTATGGGAAAGTCTTCAAGTTTTGCATCATTTTTGTTGTATACTTGCGCTACTTATGAGAAGTATTCATGAATCTCAATTCAGAAAATAGCTTATAATATTCTTTTTTGGTGTTTTTCATTTTGTAATTTTTTTGGTAATTTGGTAGAATGTGGAGGTGTTGTGGATCATGGTGAAATTACCACTCTAGATTCTCCACAACATTGGAACTCCACTGTTCTAGTGGCCTTGTATTTACAATCGAGGAAGGATTTCACTCTAGGATGCCAATTTCTCATGCTACCAAATTGCAACTCATCCTCTTTCTTTATAGAATGAATGAGTCATTATGTATTTTCCAATGGTTCTTGCATTAAGAATGATTTATATCCCCCATACTTCAAATGTTTATCATGCATCATCATAAGTCATCACGTTGGGCTCCATAATCTTACTCCATGCACTTTTTTCTCCACTTGTATGAGTCAACTAAATGTGATGAGTTGATAATGGAAGTTGGTATTGTGAAGTTGGCTCATTTGAATGACCTCAACACCTCTTTGGGATTTAGATAAATAGGCTCTTCTACATTGTTCTTGGAAACTTCAATATGTGACATTACCATATCTTCAGACTATAGTTTGTTTTCGGTAGTCCATCCATTGTTTGAATGTTCACTAATCATGGTGATTTTCCTGATGTTGGATGAAATGCTTGGGTACTCATCTTGATCTTTTTTCCTACCTCCTAAATATTGTACGATATCTTCATAGGGATGATAGTTTTTATTGCATCTAAGCTACCATTGACCAAGGTGATGGTGAATGGAAAATAAGGGCAAGGACCCTTGCGCTCTAGGCCAAGGTCCCACCAACACAACACTCTGAATTGGTGCTCCTTGTCACACTATATCTATCAAACCTCTCTATTCAAGTCTTTGGAGGAAGGATTTTAGTTGAGGTATACCCTATTTGTCAAGTCATCTAGTGTAGGCCAGAGTGAAACAAACCTCCAATTGGTGTCCATCATGTAAAGCATGGAAACATGTCTGGTGGACCATAGAACCAAAGACCCACTTGCTTTGGGTGTGGAAGCATTACAATCATCTATGGATGCCCTTGTCATCTCAACACCAACCCTTGGTCACTATGGAGATTCATGTGTCATAGGTTTTAAGTAAACTACATCATATCATATAATTGGTGGTGCGGCCCATGTTGTCGAGGTGGCACATAGATGATGGAGGAAATGTATAGAATCTGATTTCAATGTCTTCTTCAACACATTCTATGGTATCATTCAAAATTCCTACATGAACAATGATGTTAGTGTTTCCCATCTAATATTTTAGATTTTGATGTAACGAGCACCACTAAGTTCTAATGAATCTATAGTCCCCCTAGGATAATATTGAAAGATGGGATCAGTTCCATGACCATGAATAGTACTAAGAATGTATGCATCCTCTTCTAGAGCTTGATATAACTTTTTTCTTGAGTGCACCATCAAAGGAGATTACCTTCTTGCTGGTAGGCTGGATATCCATGGGGTCTCTCCCTAGAATGGTATGTGGTTTGAGGGACCTTACATTTAGGCATGTTACAGTGGTTTTGAAGCATGAGGGGACCTTGAGGCCTCTATATAAATAATTGTGATGAGAAACATCCTAGTGTTGTCCTTTTGTTATGGTATTTCATAAAATGAGATTAGATGTGGAGTTGTGATGAGTCCAATGTTGTATGTGAGTGACTATGGTTTGATCTCTCTAGAGATGTATGGACCTTTGAGGATCTACATCATATCTTCCCCATGTGATGTGGATCTTTCATCATCTTTGTAAGTGGTACCTCTGTTCAAGATCATTTAGGAATTAGATGACATTTTCTCCATTAGTATTTATTTTTTCACACATCTTTGGAGTGGGAGGGATTTCCTTGTTGTTTATTGATGGAATAAGCATCCCCTAATCTTTTCACTTTTTTTTTCTTTCTATTGGAGCATCTATAGGGATTCCTAATCCTCATTTCCCTTTTATCTAAGGGTAGAGCAATCTCAATCTACATATGAGTTGTCCTGGGACTGGGATCTACAATCATTTTCCTTTACTTGAAACTGGTCTTTGGACTTGGATGGGCATGGTATGATGACTAGTGCGATGACAGTTGGTTCTAGTGCTATTGGAATCCAACTGGTCAAACATTTTGTTTGGATATGCCTTTGGTGTGATTATTGGTCTTCATACACATCCATGGATCACATACTTTTGCTCTTGGATAATATCAATCATTCTGGTGCTTTGACACCAATTTTCAAGCATTTTTTCAAAGGGGCATTTTGAACTCACAGTGGGATCCTCGACTATAGTGATGGTAGATAGGATGATGATGACATGTCTTTAGATTTGTCCATTGTAACATGCACTAAATCAATCAGATCTTCTAGAGTATTTTTTTTAGAGAAACACAATGAATTAATTATTTTTACTTTGGTGTGATTATAATATTAGTGGGAAGTGACGTTATAATGCTTGGGCAATGGTTTAGGGGGATCCCTTGTGGATGGAAATTTCAGGTGGTTTTGGGTAGTGGGTATGATTGTGTTGAGGTAAAATTCCAACGGAGTGAAACTACTTTAATGGTAATTCATCTTGTCCTTAAAATCCCAAAGCAAATGGCTTCTTGAAGAAATGTATATTTACAAGTTACATAATTGACTTAATATTGTAGGAAGTGAGAGAGAGAGGCCCCAAACCTCTTCTTCCTCAAGTAGTGTGTCTTCATGACTTACACAAGAAAATGGCAAAGTCATTACCCTACGAACAGGCAATCTGAAACCATGAAACCTAAAGCCCTCCTCTCACAATCTCTCTCTCTCTGTCCGACTACCTTGACTGAACCATGGATAGAGATCGAGAAAATATTGTGACCCCAATGCAGATTGCCAGACTCTTCACAACCCAACATCCTTCTTCATATAAATATAACCAAAACCCTAGCATTCCCTCCTTATTATAAGCCTAAACACTCACTTAGGTGATTACCAGAAGGTACTAACCTCTCCCTTTGATCCTCCCCCACAATAGCTATAGAGCATAACTGCAACATCATCTATCATAGAGATGACAACCTACTTCCTCTCCATCCTTGACCCCCACTATCTTGGTACAGATCACAACCAGTAGCACCCTACCACTACCACCAATCGAACTTTACTAGTATGCAACTCGGTAATGCAGACCTGAGAACCTACTTTGATTCAATCTACAACCTAATGATAAGTTCATCAACATGTCCTAAGGAATAAGCACCACATCCTCACCATCATCGACCTCTTACTAATGGTTCTACCATATTAGATGACCTGAATTCACCTAGTCCCTTTCAAACCCACCACCCATTACCCTAGATCTATAATAGAATCATTCCTATGGTCAACGCCCATACTCCTATTACCCACAACATATCTTACATCCCTAAGAGCTCCAAACCGTTGTCATTGGTTTACCCCTTCCAATATGAAACACTTACCCTTCCCCTTCAAGTCGATGTTGACCAGGAACCAAACCACCCACAATAGAATACTTCAACTATGATTGACCAGCCGCCTCTTTAGGCCATCATTCCATTAAGCCCAACCTTGACACCTTTTTCAACTAAGAAAACTAGGCCAGTTAGGTTTTTCATCCTCCTGGTAACATCAAGTCAGAAGATGGCCCCACCAACAAGTTCACATCTAAGGAGTTTGTATTATCTTAAGAGATCTGCTACATGGACCAGATATGGGACCATTGTTGTCCCTTTGCTTTCTATAGAACAAAATATAGGAGGGAAGTTAATACTTCCCTCCTATATTTTGTTCTATAGCAAGCAAAGGGACAAAAATGGTTCCAAATCTAGTCCAAAATCTGGTCCAAGTATCATATTCCTTATCTTAACTGCCAATATGGTAGTAACCCATCATTGAAGGAAACTTCTAGCACGCAAGCTTTGGGAGAGTCCCTTGGCATTTTAGTTCAGATTTTATAATCCATTCTTAGCATGTGTTAATTCATAATTTAGGACCTACCCAATAAGATAATGAAAAGAAAAAAGAAGGGGTCAAGTCATTCGTATAATAGATGCATTACAGTCAAATTAAGTTATTGTAGTAGTATAACCTTGCTTCGTTGATCAACAAACTTAGTAAATGTCAAATTGTATTGTATAATATATGGGCATGAGTTAATACATAGTTATGTGACGAGTCATAACTCGGAAATAGTTAATAAAAATTATTAGTATACTATTATATTTCTTTTCATAAATCAAAACACCTATATGCACAATGATGTATTTTGATAATAGTGAAAATGGATCTTATGAGCATATTCATATCTTTAGTAATATGAACATATGTGACCTTAGTGGACCAAATGAAAGTGTATGAAAATGGAGGAAAGTAATGTTGTAACATCTAAATGTAAATGAAATATTGATTTCCATAAATATTGTTAAGTTGGTCAACACACATGAATCTTCTCTAATAAAAGGTTTAGAGAAAGATGATTAGATATAATCTATGTAATGGACATATGGTTGGTAACACGAGATGGTATTTCAATGAAGGTATTGTATGATAAGATGAAATATGTTTATATACACTTGTAGGAGATAATTATTGCACATAAAACTCAATTATAAACCCTAGAAGGGAAGATAATGAGATAATAAAGCTAGATTGAAAACCTAATCCTAAATAAATCAAATTGAAAAAACTTAACTACAATCCATATAGTGATGAATAGTTCTCATTTTTAGATTTCCCTCTTGATTGTCTCTCGAAGCTCCAAGTTCAGAATTCTTACACTTTATTTATCTTTGACTCAAAGGTATGGAATTTATATCTCTATTTGGAAAGTTATTTCCCTCATGGATTGCATGCATGACTAGATAGGTTGGTTGGCCAAAAATTAATTTTGTACCTTAGCCTAACTCTTTGAAAGCCCACCAACACATGTTCTTGGAAAATAGTAGCACAATGTTTAAATGTTGAAAAAAGGCAGGTTAGGAGCCCTAGTTTAGTGGAATTACACATTCATTCCTATGTACAGAGTTATAGGACACATGGTCCTCCAGTATACTGAGAATTTTAGTTGGTATGTTGTTCATATCCATGTGAGAGTACACATGACTTCCCCAATAGCATTGATGTGTGATATCTGATGAAAAATTTAATGACTATTTTCAAAATCAGATGTTGAAACTTATTGAATCTGGAAATTGATTGTTACCTCTTAATACTTGTTGGTATTGTTAATTCATGTGGATTTTGTCATGCAAATACAATATATATAAGTGCATACTTTTACTTTCCAAACATTGATTTTGTACCAACTTTTCTTATCTATGTTTCCTTTCTTGGGGTTGATGTGTGGTTTTGTTCCCTTTGGGGACTCATGGGTAGGTGATCAACAAACTATCTAGAAGAGACATGCAAGAGTTTTCCCCTATTGAAGAGAAAATATGAATACATACAATGTCCAATAAATATTCAAAATTATGTAGTCAAATGTAAAGTTTATGTGACTCCAATGTAAAGCATTTTTCTAAAAACTATTTGTTTATATTTTCTAATGCAAATTGGTATGTATTTGATTGAAAGAATAGAGTATTTACAAATCAGAGCCTGTAAATAGTTGGCACTTGTACATGTCGTGTGGAAATTTGGACTAAATCATTGTACACCTAGATCTAAGGAAAATAGTTCACAATAAACCCTAATTCCATTATCTCAATTATTGGGATTTACCTAGAGTACAATTAAGAAACACTAAGAGCCTAAGATGTGGGGTATGTACCACAATAGGAAGTCAGGAAACATACCTAACTCATCTACTAATTTTCAGACTCCCGTAACCATAGATATACATGGAGACATTATTGAGAAAGCAATATTTAAGATACATGTGTGTATATTTATAATGAAGCCCTTCGAACATTTGGTATACAAATGGTTACCACACCCTAGAGTTTCTTGCTAATTTGATACAACCAACAACAAATAATTCCAATATAACAAACCCTATAATGTAAATTCAAATAATTGATAACTTCAATTTTGTAAGAGTGATAGATAATTTACTCCAAAAAAAATAATTAATTTATAATAAACCGTCACCATGTAAGTGGAATGAAATGAGATGTCAAAGGAAGAATGTTTAGTGAAGGTTCTCTTATAATTACTCCCAATTCATTTAAGTGGTGGTGGGGTTTCCTCACTTTGCATACCAACCTGGCCAAAGGGATGTTTACCACTTGGGAAAACCCTAATCTTGAATTTAGTCAATAACCAAAAGATATTGTATGTTTAATCATATTAAATAGAGAGGAAATAACTGATAATATATTAGGACTTAGATGAAAAAAAACCTACTAATACAAATCTTTTCTACAAAAATGAAATTGTCTCATAGTAAGTTTGACACAAATACTCCTACAAAATGTGGTTAACTAAGAGTAAATTAGTAGGTTCTCTTTTCATATATGTAATTAGAATATTTGGAAAATAGTTACAAATCCAACATTATTGATACAAAAAAGTAAAATTCAAAATTTCATCCCAATCCATAATAAATAGCCAAATGTGATAAATAGTAAGACCACTAGATTTTGAAACCTCCAATTTTTAGACATATATATATGTGTGTTTTAATAGTTTATGATTATATTGATGTAAAAGCCTATTTGCTGAAATTGGAGAAATAAAAATGAGGTTTATCTTCATTTTTGACCCAATAAAACATCACATTAAAATTGAGTAAAATCTGATATAGTTTTAAGCTTGGTTATGATAATTATAATTTATTTAATGACTTTGCAGTGTATTCCAAAATTTTGATGTTTATTCTTAACCTAGAAATGTGAGCATGACCCTAGAGGAACTTTATGAACCATACATCACAAAGTTCTTAGGTCACTGTGCATGTTTTATAGAAATCTAAATTTGCAAAATGTGTCAAATAGTTGGGATGATGAAGCACTAATGATTAGAATGTAGACATGATGTTATTGTGATATTTAACATTGATTTCTTCCATTTTTAATTTTGCATCAAAAAGTTTTTCCATCGAGGAAAATTTAGTTTCTTTCTTTACAATACTATGTGTACAAAGAAACATAGCTTTTTGGAATTTTATCCACTATTTCCTTAGCTAAGTACCAATCAAGGAGGTGTGAGAAAATCCTAGAGGAGAAACCTATAGTTGGTGAAGGATACTACATTGTAGTTTACATGCCTATTTGGACTTCTAGTTTCTTCATTTAAGGGTTGGAGAGTAATAGCTGACTAGATCATGGATGCAGTGATTTCAAGGACAAAATTCACTTTAAGGGATGGCAAGTTGTAACATACTATATTTTGGATACCAAATCTATTTTGAGCCATAATTAGCATTTTTTCCAAAACTAGATCCCATTTACATATCATTCTATGATTTGAAGTCTCATTTGATTATCTTGATCCATCATATCACTTGATATAATTTTTGCTTTAATTGTGTTTCTTTTATTGAAATGATTTGAATGTCCCCTAAAGAAATTTTTTAGGAAGGTCCTTTAGTTTACTTAATGAGTCATTCAATTCAAATCAGTGCAACTTGAATTCATAGGCCTACATATATTCATTTTACTTTACACTCATAAAAAACTTGTGATTTAAAAACTACTGGCCATGGAATTAATTTTAAAATATTTATTGAATTTTTAAGGCATCAAACATTATTCAATTAAAATGGGGAAATGCTATTATAGCCTTATACTAAAGATTTGGAATTTATATAAATTACTTTGATGGGAATTAGGCTTTTCATTTAAATACCAAAGAAAAATGAATATTTGCAAATTACATAATTGACTGAATATGTTAGTAAGTGAGAGAGAAAGGCCCCACACCTCTTCTTCCTCAAGTCACACATCTTTGTGACCTGTATAGAAAAATGGCAATGTTGTTTCCCTAGAAACAGGCTATCTGAAGTCGTGAATCAAAATCCCTTCTCTCACAATCTCTCTCCCTAAAGACTAACTTGATTGAACCATCACTAAAATCAAGAAATAGTAGTGACCTTGATGTAGACTGTCAGACTCTTCCCAACCCAACGCCCTTCTTCCCAAGAACTAGAACCAAAACTGTAGCATATCCTCCATGTTATAAGCATGAACACATACCCATGTGATTACCAGAAGCCATTGACCTCTCCCCGTGATCCTCCCCCACCATAGTCATAAAGAAGACATGCAACATCATCTATAATAGAAATGATGACCTTCTTCCACTCCAGCCTCAACCCCCTCTATCATGGTATAGATCATGCCTTGTATCACCCATGACACTGTCATCTATCAAACTTTTCCAGTCTATAAGTTGGCAATTAAGACCCTAAAAACCTACTTTGATGCACAAACACATAATCTGCAACTTGTCCTACAAAATAACCATCATTGGCCTCGTACTTCTGGTGTTACTGGATCTAATGGCCTAAACCTACCTAGACCCTTTAAACCCTCCACCCATTACCCTAGATCTCCATCAAAACCGTTCATCCAGTCAGACAACACCTATTCCTATTAACCACAACATATATGACATCTGACGACCTCCAAACCATCATCATTGTCTCACCCCCTCCAATCTACAACTTGTACCCTAACCCCTTCACCTTGTTGCTAACCACGAACCCCTCCATCCCACAGTAGATTACTTCCAACACTGATTGACCGACTACCTCTCCGACCATCATGCCATCAACCCCAACCTTGACACCCTCTGCAACTACGAAAACATGACCATATAGGTTTTGTGTCCTCCTCAGAACATAAAGTTAGAAGATTGTCCTACCAATGAGTTCATATCCCAGGAGTTCATATTATCTAAACCTCCAATCCTATAGTAAACTATCATTGAAGGACGCTTTAATCACTCGACCTCTACGTGAGTCCCTTGGCATTGTAGTTCATATTTCATAATCCATTCTTATCATGTGTTATTTCAGAATTAAGGACATACCTGATAAGATAATGGAAAGCAAAAAGAAGGGACCAAGTTATTAGTATAGTCAACGCATTACTATAAAAATTATTTTAATATTATATACAATGCAACTCGATACATACATATAATATTAATAGTAAGATAATAGTTGATTATCTAAAACTTTAGTAAAGTGCATCCTTAATAGCGCTAGCAGAAGATTAAAATATAAAAGCATGGTTATGGTGATAACATTTCTTACTTGATCTACAAACTTAATATTTGTCAAATTAGTACTAGTATATATATATGGGCTTGATTTAATTTGTGGTTATGTGATGGGTCATAACTCAGTAGTGGTTAATAAATATGATCAGTATACTATTCTAATTCTTTTCATAAATCAAAACCCCTAGATGTAGAATGATGTATTTTGATAATAATGCATGGGATATTATGGGCATATTCATATCTTTAGTAATATAAATATATGTGACTTTAGTGGACCAAATTAAAGTGTATGAAAATGGACGAAAATAATATTAGAACATCTAAATGTATATGATACATTGATTTCCATAAATATGCGTAAGTTTGACAACACACATGAATCTCTTCCAATAAAATGCTTCGATATAAAATGTTAGACATAATATCTATAATGGACATATGGTTGGTAACATGAGATGGTCTTTTAATGAAGGTACTCTTTATATGATTAGATAATAATATGTTTATATACACTCGTAGGAGAAAATTATCGTATACTTAACTCAATTAGAAGCCCTAGAAGGTAAGATAATGAGACACTAAAACTTGATTGAAAACCTAATCCTAAATAAGTCAAATTGAACAAACTTAATTCCAATCCATATAGTGACAAATAGTTTTCTACATTTGTAGATTTCTCTATTGATTTTCTCTTGGAGATCCTATCTCATAATTCTTAGATTTTGGTTATCTTCGACTCAATGGTATAAAATTTCTTTTTATGGTTTGAAAGATATTTTTCTAATTGATTGCGTGTATGACTATATAGGTTGGTCGGCCAAAAATTTATTTGTACCTTAGCCTATCTTTTTGCAAGTCTTCCAACACTTATTGCTTGAAAATAGTAGCACAATGTTCAAACGTCAAAAAAGGGCATGTTAGTGGCCAAAGTTTAGTGGAATTATGATTCCACACCTCTATGCAGAGTTAAAGGATCTAGGGTCCTTTATTATACTAGGAATTTTAGTTGGTGTGTTGTCATTTGCCATAGGAGGGAACACATGGCTTCGCCAACAACTTGACATTGACATGTACTATCCATTAAAAAGTCAAATGGCTAGTTTCAAAATAGGATATTATATCTTATTGAATTTGAAAAAATCCATTGCTACCTCTTGATACTTTCATATGTTGTTTATTCCTTTGCATGTTGTCATGAAAATGCTTTGTGTATAGGTGCAAACTTTTACTTTCCAAGTATCAACTTTGTACCAGCTTTGTTTACATATGTTTCCCTTCTTGGGGTCCATTTGTGGTTTTGTTCCCTTTGGGAACTCATTGATAGGTGATCAACACAAGACCTTGAAGAGTCATGCAAGAGTCATCCCTTATTGCAAAGTAGATAGAAATCAATACATTGAGTTGCACATATTCTTAATTTTTTGATCTTATGCAAAAAAAATTCCACTCTAATGTACATCATGATTGTAAAATGATTTGTTTGTATTTTCTGATGCAACTTTATATATATTTCAGTGTAAGAATCATGTCTTTAAAATTATCAATGGTTTATTCTATTAGAAGAAGGAATGGTGGTAGTGCACACTTGTAAATTCATTGGCTTGTTATTGATGTTGTAATAGCATGTATTGTGGATGTAAATATCGAGTGTTGGGTGGCACCATTTGGGGTTTTTGTGCCTATGGTGGTGGAGTCATCAAAACATCGTTCGTTCAAGCTTCAGCTAGAGATTTTTAAGTGTATTGATGGCACTACTTGTCATTGTTGCCATTAAATGGAATTACCATTTCCTCTATTTTGAGATATACATAATTTTCATGCGCAATATTCATCAGTTTTGTTCTAATGTGTCATTGAAGATGGAGCTAGAGGTTGAAAAGTGAGTCATATGTTCTAGTAGACCCCTCTTTTGTTAGAGTTTTCATATCTGACTCTTCCTTGACTTAATTCAAAGAATATAATGAATTTCTACATGCATAGAGCATGGTAAGTGTAGGTTAGGTTTCCCTTATCACCATATTAAGTGCCTCTTTAGCTGTTGCCATCTCCCCACATATTTAGAGAAGATTTCATTAGTTCACTAACTTAGTGCCTCCTGGTTTTTTTTATTGGCACATGATCATGGTTTGAAGCGATCAATAAATTTCTCAACCAACTGCATCCAAGTAGTGAGTGATGTCAACTCTTTCTTGCTATACCATGCAAGGTCAGGGCCAGACAAGGTTACATTGAAGCATCTTTTCATCATTATGTACCTCTACCATGTCAAAATAGTATGAATTAATGCGGAGTGCTAGGAAACTTTGAAATTTTGAAATGTATTTGGAAACTTTTCATTTGGGAAATGGAAAAAAACTATGAAGGTGTTAACTCAATCCTTTGTCCTTTAAAAGTGTAGAATAGGTTTCTTTCAGTAGATTATATATAATCCTATATATATGAGTGAGGCCACTTAAGTGGGTTATAGGAGCCCCACTTAAGTGTGATTACAAGACAAGAAGATAGAGTATACAACCATATCAAATCTACCAACACGCCCCCTCAAGTTGGAGACTAACATTGTGAAGTCCCTATTTGAAACCCATATATTTGAATAGAGTAGAAGGAAGAGGTTTGGTAAGGATGTCTGCAACTTGGTCACATGTCCTCATGTGAGGAGTGATGTGTGCTTGGCTTTGACCTGGTCTTGCAAAAAATGGCAATCAACTTCAACGTGTTCTGTGCACTCATGAAATATTGGATTATTAGCTACATGTATAATCACCTGATTATCATAGTATAAAGTAGCTTGTGTTTAGAAATCAATTTCAAACTCAGTTAAAATGAAGTGGACCCACTATAGATCATAGCATGAATGAGCCATTTCATGATATTATGTCACATTGCTGGAGCGATCTACCACATCTTGTTTTTTACTCCTCAAGGAAATTGGGTAACAGTCAATCATAACAAAATAGATGTAAGTGGATTGATGATCTTTAGAATCTACCCAATCTACATCTACATATATAGAAATAGAGATCACCTTGGACTGAAGATGTTTGTAAAGCACCTCATCCTGGAGCACTCTTAAGGTAGAAGAGAATGCATTGAGTGCTATACCAGTGGGCCTGGGTGGTGCAATCATTATGGGTTGATTACCCTAGAGGTCGTGGTCATGGATGAGGCCAATGCCCAAAGTACACTTATTGTAGCAAGTTGGGCCACACTAAAGATGTATGTCTCTCCAAGCATGGATATCCAACACACTATGGGAGAGGATGTAGCAGGATATTTTCCCATGTCGGTCAAGTATCTACCCCTCCAACCAGCCGTGCATATCCTCCACCATAGACATTTTTTCAAACTTCTCATGTCTCATTATCAAAATAGGAGTACAAATGCATTTCTTCAAGATGCATGATATTATGAGTATTCTCTCCACCATAAGCATGACAAAATATGCTTCATCTGATTGGAAATTTGGGGATTTACCTACTGTCAGTTCTTCTGTCCACCTAGACATCACTCCTTGATGTCCATGCTTGCTACCAGTTCTAACTGGATTGTGAAATCAGATGTGTCATATCATAAGAACGATATGCCCCATCTTCAAACCACATCAAATTTATTTATCCCTCACTCCTTGCTCACCCTAGTAGATCCATCAGTTAAATGAGTGACTCAGTGTGACATTGTTCCTATCTCTTCTAAAATAAATTCGATTATTGTCCACTGTGTTATGAATTTTCCATACAATCTAATATCTATCACAAAATTGTTTGATTCCCTCTAATGTTTCATAATCTTTGATCAATCTAGTTTTATTTTATAGTATTAGAGGAAATTTTATGAAGATTGGGAAGGGAGTACACTCTTCTTATATCTACTACTTCTTCACCCCACCTTCAAGCCCACCATGAGCCCTTCTTACCTCCACATCACTTCACCTGCATCTACATCAAGGCCATCTACCTTTTGACAATCTTAAACTACTATATAGTTCTTTATCTTCATGCTCTTATGTTTCTCATAATTCATGTTAGATAGGTAAACTCCATCATGTGTCCTTCCCGATCCGTACCTGTAAACAATCTCACATATGTTGATTAGGTTCATAGTGACATTTGTGGTCCATTGAGGACTACTAAATACAATGGCTATAGATATTTTCTTATTTTTGTGGATAATTTTTCTAGAATGACGCCTTTATTTACTTTGACGTTGTGATGAAGTTTTTACACTAATTCACAAGTTCTACAAGTTGATTATGATTCAATTTTACACTTCTATTAAGATTCTTCAAACTAATAATGCCCTCGAGTATACCCAAAAGGTTGTCACCTCTTTTTTCGTGACATATGGATGATTCATCAATGCTCATGTGCATGTTCTCCACAACAAAATGGCATCACTGAGAATAAAAATCATCATCTACTTGACATTACACACTCTCTTTTCACTCATGCAAACTTACCTAAGTATTTTTGGTCTGATGCATCCTCACTACTCTCTTTCTATTTAATCTCCAACCTTCCTATGTTCATAGGAAGTAAACTCTTTTCTCCATTGTTTACCCTTAGTCCACATTATTTCCACTATTGTCTCAAGTTTTTAGATGTGTCACCTTAGTTCATAATTTTGATCCCATGGGTGACAAACGTTTCCCCAAAGCTATATGAATGGTGTTTCTCAGTTGTCCTTTTTCTCAAAAAGAGTACAAGTATTGTGATCCTAGATATAGTAGTGTTTGTATCTTTATGGATATAACTTTTATGAGGATGACATGTTCTTTTCATCATATTCACCCCCACAAATTACATTGATATTGTGGTCTCAATGCCTGATTCATTCATCCCATCAACACCACCTCCACAACCATAATCATCCTGAAACTGGCACATAGAAGATGAGTCAGCAACTATGCATGCATCATCATCGTCAGTTCTGGACTGATCCAATCTATCGAGAAAAGATGTACACTCATTTGCTAACAAACATCCTATTTCTCACACTTGTTGTTAGCATGTCTTTCTTCTTCTACCTCATCCTTTGATACAGTCCTGAACACAACATATGTTCCTAAGTGTCCAAAAGATTATCTGATAGCATGTAGAATAGGTTACTTTTAGTAGAAAAAAGTATGTAACCTCCCATACATATAGGAGTGGGACCACTTAAGTGGGTTATAGGAGTCCCACTTAAGTGTGAGTACAATACAAGGAAAAGAGTGGATACAACCATATCAATTATGCCAATACTAACTATTTGATCTTACAAAGGATGATGAGCATGATGGGGTCTATTGTTGAAGTGTTTGCATAGGCTCTACTTTACTTTCCACATCTATTGGTATGACTAGAGTTGTGATTATCATTGGTGGTGTTGTCTATATTGGTGATGGAAACCCATATGGACCTCTATAGTATAGGTAGTACTAGGTAGGTGGTGGTGAATAAAACATGTGTCCATTAGTAAATACTCCTTTCACATTCCCATGTTGTACATAGTGAGAATTTACATAAGTGTTACCCTTTTTTTTGGTTTTGGAATCCTTTGTAGTAATTTGACATTCTCTTCCTTATTTTCCTCATTGGTATCACCATTAGAGATAGGAATGAGTGTCATCTATTTAGGAGCCATTGATAATATTTATATGTCATAGATACTAGTATGAGTCAGACTAGAATGTACTTGGTTGATACAAATAGGGGTTCCATGTGATGTATGAAAAATAATGTGACGTCAGGCTTTTATAATATGTGTCTTGGATCAAAAACCACATACAATACATGCCTTCTTGATATTTGAAGTTAACTGGGTTAATGTAAGGAATATTGACTGGTTTCTCTACGGGGTGTTGTTGTGAGACCTATGAGGATGTCATGTTTTTTTAAACTTGTGGAATATCTTTAGGATCTGTCCCTTTAGTAATTTTTTCTTGCTTACTAAGGTCAACACCTCCTTTCCTACCCACCTTCAAATGTTCCTCAGAAATCACGCTTGTATGACCAAGTAAAGTATGGAATCTTGATGGATCCCATGTCAACCTAAAGTTTACATTAAGATAGTTCAAGATGAGGTTTAGTTCAAAATATACATACATATTATGCATCGAGGTAATCCCTTCTGCACATAGATTATATGCTAAGAGTAAAATGACTTCCCATTATTTATGAGAGTTGGAAAGGATACTCCATTGTATTTCATAGTCCTTAAATGGATGGTATCTATAAAAGAGTTTGAGGATATAGGATGGGTATACATTTCATGCCCCTAGCTCAGGTGGGATAGAAAAAAAAATTTCAAAATAAACATGAGATATTCCTAGTAGCACCATGATGATGTAGGTTGTATTTGTTTTTAGTAAAAGGGATGGATTTAGGATGGTATCCAAGGACAAGCTGACCTTCTTAGGACTAGTGGATATGGTTGGGCATCCATCTACTCTTCTTAATGTATGGTATTTATTTCTTCTTGGGGAGATTTCATGAGAAATTACTCTAGAAAAATGGCAAGATTGGATATTAGATAATTATTCAGGGTTGTGGTTTCTCGGTCCAGGCCAGTGACTGCATCTGGTTAATTTCATGCACCTAGAATGTCATGAATCCATAGAAGGAATTCCATATGTTCTCATCTTCAAATTCCCCTACACTTGTCTAGTAGTTACTCAATTAAATCATATCTCTCTGGAACTACATCCCCATTGGGAAAAGGTGGGACTGTATACCTCAAGTGACCTTGAGATGTCAAAGGAGTTCTAGACTTTTTTGGATATGAAACATCTCTAGGATGCCAAGTTTATTACTCTAACGAAATAGTTTTTTCTTGAAACCTTATATCAATTACGGAAAGGTGGGTAATACAAGAGGTGTGAAAAAATAAGGCCTCTTTTATGGTCTTAATACAATATGTTTGGACTAGTTTAAGGTCTTATTTCATTATCAATCTAATTTAAGGTCTTATTTTGGGACTGTAGAAATAGGGAGATGAAAGTGGGTGGTGTCTAGTTTTACGTCATGTTCCAAGACAATTCAAATATGAAAGTGAAAGAATAATATTGAAACAATTTTAGGTCATGCTTTGATACCATGGTGGGGTAGGCAAAGACACACAGACCATCATGATACAAGGTTACATCTTAGTCAAGTTGGAATATTTTTCTATTCAGATGTTATGTATATCCATGGATCATGTGTTTATAGTTATATTCCATTTGGATTCAATGTCCAAGATTGGTGACACATTAGTCTTATGACATAATTGGGAATCTTTACTTTGAAAAGATCAAGCGGACTTGAAAGGTACTTCAAGTAGGAAGTTGTTGGTCAAACAAAGATGTATGTGTAGCTCAGGGTTAAAGAATGTGTGTATGGTAGAATTTGAACATTATTGGTTCATGAAAGAGCACATCTCCTAGGTAAAATTGGGAAGCCTTTTAGTGTGAGGTTGCATATTTGAAAATTAGGCTTAAGATGATCAAGGTTTCTTGAATATGTTTTCTTGAAATGGGTAGAAATTAGGCAGGTGCCAAGGATTTATTCATTAGTGGTGGGCTCATGAGGCTAGACCATAATTGGGAGGCATTTTAGTGTGGATTAAGTCAATAGATATTTATAAGTTCCCACCATGTGTGATACTTTAAGGGTTAATGTGACACACCGTCATGCTAAATGAGAATACTCAAAAAAAAACATGCAGTCAACTACTAATTAACCACATATATAAAAAAGAGGATTAACTAAAACCTATATAAACATTACCATCTATTTAGAAACATTACACAAAGTACCAACAACTTACATATCATCTCATACCATATAAGGTAGTTACATATATTTCCAATGGCCATCTTCCACAACCTATATATAAAATATCCTTCTCCAAATATACATGCCATATAAATACATAGACATATTGCAAAAAACTCGAGTCCGTGCACATAACATCTACAAAACACCCTCTGCTCGGGACCTGAGAGTACACAGACGACTCTAGGACGCTGCTAACACAAGCCAACCTTCTTCTCTCCAAGTTGCTGCTCCTCAACACCTTGAACCTAACCACGCCATTGACGATCACCTAAAAATATATAGTGACCCACGAGGTGAGACTAATGTCTAAGCGAGAGACACAACTATCAAGGACGATTATCGATTACAACAGGTTTTATAACATTAAAAAAAATAAGCAGATAACATGTTAAGCAAGATAAAAGGCATGATTAACAATGTATAAAGGAATCAATTGTGAGAGCCTGTTACACTAAACTAGATTACTCAAAACACAAAACACAATTACTCCTTAATTAAATAGAAACTAGAAAATAGGATAAATTAAAGCCGATTCAACAATTCCCAATTGGTCAGAAACATTTATATAAAAGCCCAACAACTTGCTTTACTTCACAAAATGCTCAATATTCTTTACAACTGCCCTATAGCATCATCTACAACATAAACTTTGCAAACATACACTATCCACATATTCCACATATACAAGCATCAACATGCTATAGAAAGCTCGATTCAATCAAAACATCGTATACAAACTTTTCATCCAGACCTGAGAATATAGGGACGACTCTAGGACATACTAGAGAACTAAACAACCATCTCTAGGGTTTATCACCTCAGTTTCTTCTCACTGTCATGATACTATTTTTGATGATGTCGATCATCTAAAAAAATGTGGTGACCCATGTGGTGAGACCCTGTCCTAGCGAGAGATATAACTCTCTCCAAGATAAATTGATTACATCATATTAAATAGTAAATAACTAAGTAGTTGGAGTATTTAATAGTCAATTAAGCAGATTGAATAGTTCAAGCATGCTAAACATATTAAGAAAATAAGCTTAGAAACAAGTATAGTTATCAATGTACATATAGGTAACAGATAAATCCATTTCTTTTGTCAGATATCTACTCAGTTTTCATAAGATTGTATCTAATAACAATCATTATGATTGATCTGACTATCATCACATGCCTTACTAACAACACAAGCAATTTAGAAGCATAAGCATCTTTGATATGTCTAGTAGTATGGCATGGATATCAATATTGGAATATTTAATAAAGTGAACCAATCTACATAATAAGTGGAGCTAACATCATAACACAACTAACTGCATAAGAAAAATTAGCAGTTTAAGCATTTCTAATAGAATAGGCATGACTAGCAACATTAGACATTTCTAGAAGCATAATATTAAATATTAGTGTTGTGGCATCCAACTCACAAAAAAAAATATTAACTTAAGCGGAAGCAAATCATTTGTAGCGGATTACTGAAAATTACTGAAAATTAAAACTTTTTACAAAGAGATCCACACATAGGAAATCTTTTCCATCAAGAACCATTGTATAACATTTACATTCTAGTTCAGACTTACATAACATGTACCATCTCTTTTCAGAGACTACATCATCAACTGCCTTATAAACATTATATATAGACAGTATACAATCTCAAGCCATCAAGCCAAAACCTCAGATCGATTTATCAAAAACACTGACTAAAAACTTTGAGGACTTGAGAGTAAAGAGATGACACATAGGACTTTCTAATTACATAACTTGACAGGCAGTATCTCCACCTGAGATATTACTCTGTCCTTGCTGTTACTGCTGTTGTCCATTCCCTGCAATGGAATTCAACTTCTTTGTCTGCGTCCACCTAAAAAGTTGGATCCCACGGGGGTGAGACAATTGTAAATTGCCCCAGCGGGAGATATAACTCTCCGCCAAAACATTGTTATAGCAGTTTATTAAAATAAACTAAGCACAAGGATTTATATATATAATCAACAACAAGTAAATCACTGTATGAACAGAGTGAAGTAATCTCCTTTTTCAAGGATAACATTGCATCTACTCATGGTAGACTCATAGTTCACCTATCTACTTGTAATGAAAACAAAAGCTATGAACAACATCGATGAACTACATATATATAACAGAAATGTAACATCAGCCAATGAATTTCCATATTCAATCCTTAAGCAAACATGCTATACAGCTGATTTCATTTTACAAACACACTTATGCCCTGAGGAGATGAGGTATACCTCTCATACTCCAACTGACCACTGCGAAGTCAAAATCGGTACCATACATAGGTCAATGGAAGAGCTAGATTCCCATGACCTCACACATCCTGGTCAGTGCAGGACAACAAGAAGGACTGTGTTAACTGCTCAAGATAGATTTCCAGGGTATACTGGAACTTCTCTACAGAGTTACAACGTCAACTGCACTCTCATCAGCCATCGAGAGATTTAATGTTTATCTCCTCGGCCTGGCATAAAATATTATTGGGAGATGTGTACAACATCTATCCCAATCATCGGGAGATTTTTGATACATCCATCCCGAAGACATGAAGGATTGAGAGGTTTGATGTTTACCTTCCCTCAAATCACTTCACCAGACATAAGGAAATTTTTCGCCCATTTATCCCCACATATTCAAAATATGCGTTCCGGGTTTTGCCGCGGAGCACCCGTTTCACCATCACCTGTTCCTAACGATGATGGGTCTATGGTCAGGGCTTCTACATGAAAAGATTTTAGTTGATTAATTAAGTACATTTTCATATTTTTTAGCATCATCCAAGTTCTCAAATAAGACTTATTACAACAATGCTATAAAGAGACATGTACATATACTTATCAGTCTTTCAAAAACCTTGGGAACTTAGTCCCCCATTTCAAACTGGGGATTCTCATTCCTTCACATTCTTATCACCATAATTATATGGTTAAGGGTATTCAAACCCTTAACTCATCATTGAGCATCATTACCATTTATTAGGTAACTATCACCTTCAGGTCATCTGACCAAGGCATTCATGATACTTGTTACACAAGCATTACACCTGGCTCACAAGGCCATGAAATATCTTGTCACCTCTTTCTAGGTAACAACTTACTCATATGACTCATAAAAGTCTATGCACATTGTTACTTTTATTAAGCAACAACAACATCAAGGCACAAAAGGTCAATCAATATTTATTATATAAATGTCACAGCTCAAACCTGGCTATATTCATCATCTCATAATATCTGTATGGTTATTAGGTATGATCACAGTCATACAAGATATTCATCACATCATGTGATACAATAGTAACACCATTATTCCTTTTCCAGGAATTAGGGTTTACTATCAAATACGGATTTTCATTCCCTTTACCCAAAATTAGGGTTAGGGTTCCCCATTACTCATTAATTAGGGTTTCATGATTATATAATCTATCCAACCCTCAATTCATTATTCCATACCTCTGGGACATTCAAAGGTATCATATATGATTATTTTTTTTTCAAGGCCGAATCTATTCATTACTCTCACCTACTACACTGTTACATTGCAATCTCTCATATTCTAACAATCTAGTTAGTTTAGTTGGGCATGCTTGCAAACTCCTTTCTCGGTCAGGGATCTTGAGAAACCACTTAGCTAGCTTGTCCGCTAGCTTGTTGTATGTTCTTCGAATTTTCTGTATCGTGATGCTCTGTAATGAACTCGTCTTCAGCAGGATTCCAGCCACCAAGTTTTTGTACTTCAGAGGAGTCTCAGTAGTTCCATTAATATATTCCACTACCAGCTTTGAGTCCGACATTATCTCCATGCATGGCCACTTCCTTATCTCACAGATATCCATGACCTTTACTTTGGCCAGCAGCTCTCCTTCTAGAGGATCAGTCCCTACATGCTTCATGGTACCTCCCTCAATCCAATGTCCATTATTATCCCTTACAATGAAGCTCGTTCTTTGTGTGGAATCCACGTTCCTTTGAGCAAGATCCACACAAATTTGGTGTACTCCCCCTCGTGGTGCTCGCCATCTGTCTACAATTGGGGTGTGTTCGTTTCTGCCCATAGCAGTAGTTCCATTCGTGGATGTGATAATATCATTGATCATAGCCTGAACATTTGTGGCCACTCAAGTAACATCTCTAGTAGAGTGTCCAAAGATGAAATCATTTCTCATTTTCCACACCTGCTAGGCCGTGATAGAAAAACACTGCCACCACCCCACCTGCATCATATTCTCCCAAAACCAATTGGTCTCGTTCTGTGTTAGGTGCTGATACTCCTGAAAGCCTGGTATTTTGTCCCAAATTTGTCTTATTTTGGGGCATTTCTGTAATGTATGTAGTATGTCTTCCTCTTCTGCATTGCATAATTGGCATTTCTTCTCGTCCGTCATGCCCCGTCAGTATCTCTCTACATTTGTGAGCAAGCGATTATGTCCAGTTAGCCACAAGAAGAACTTCACTCTCGGAGGCACAGGGGTGCGCCAGATTAGCTCCCATGGGAAGGACACTTCGACCTCCTGTGTGTGTATCCTTATAGAACGTCGTAGTTGTGGGTCTCCCTCCCTGCGCCGTATCCTAGTAAATGTAATCAGTATGAGGTTCCGGTAATGGCGGTTGCACACATCTTAAGCAATTCTCTGTGTCCGTATTGAAAAAGGTTCCGACAAATTGCCAGTCCCATTCTCCATCTAGATTGATCATATCTGCTACCTTCAGCTGCACGAGTTCTTGTGGTATAGTGGCACATGACTTGAGAGTTGGTCTTACTCCTCCTCTCAGCCACCTATCTCTCCAAACACTGGTTTTCCTCCCGTCCCCAATGGAAATAGCCATATGTTTCCGTATGTACTCTCAATTCCCGAGAATACTCCTCCAAACCATTGAGCCGGATTGTCTAATGTGTGGTCCCTTTGTGTATTTTGCCTGCATGAGGGGTTTCCACACCGGTGACGCATCTGATTCGAAGCTCCAAGCCTTCTTCCTCATAAGCGATGTGTTAAATTGCTTAGCACATCTTATGCCCAGTCTACCATGTTCCTTAGGTTTGAGAATAGTCCTCCATGCCATGAGATGAATCTTCCTCCTTTCGTCAGCAGAACCCCACACAAAATTTCTAGCGATCTGATTAAGTCTATCTGTGATTGAAGCTGGCAGTTGTGCCTCTTGCATCAAGTCGGTGGTCGTGTTGGTTAGAGAAGAATTCACCAATGTGACCCGCCCAGTAATAGAAAGTCTCCTATTACTCCACGCATTGACCTTGCTCTGAAACGAAGAAACCAGATCCAGGTACAAGTGTTTCGAGTTTCTTTTGTGGATTACTAGAATACCAAGGTGCTTCCCTAAATCATCCGTCTGCCTTATGCCCAGTCTTCTGCTAATCCCCCTTGCTGTCACCAGTGTTGCATTCTTCGAAAAGTAGACCATGGATTTCTCCAACACAACCTCCTGGCCTGAAACATGTCCAAACTCCTCCAGTACTCTCCTAACCACCCCTGCATGATGAACCTCTGCCTCCGCACACATCACTAGATCATCTGCAAAACATAGATGGGTGAACTGCACCTTATGCCTCGTGAAGCTAGCTGGTTTCCATGCTCTAAGACTGACTTTTCGTTCAATTGCTTGGCTCAGACGATCCAAGCATAACACAAAAATGTATGGTGATAATGGATCTCCCTGTTTAACTCCGCGTGAAGGTTTAATGGAAGGGAGAGTTTCTCCATTCCAGACAATGGTGGATTCACCTGTGGTGAGAATTTGCATGATCAAATTGATCAGATTGGGAGGAATAGTCATACAGTGGAGTGTATCTTCTATGAACTTCCAACTAAGTCGATCATAAGCTTTTGAGAGATCTACCTTGACTGCCATGCTTTGTTTTTTCGAATGGAATTTCTCCATGGAGTGTATGATTTCCTATAAGAGTATTGTATTATCCTATAACTTTCTCCCTGGGATGAAACTCAATTGCATTGGGGAAATCCACCCATCAAGTAGTGGTTTGATTCTATTGACAATGATCTTTGACATCAATTTTATGCAGACATTGTTTAAAGAGATTGGGCGTAGATGGGAGCACTTTGTTGGATGCTTTATTTTCAGAATGAGAACCACTGTTGAGTCTGTAGAACCAGGAGGAAGAGACACGCCCGAGAAAGCCTATTTAACCTCCCTCGCCAGGCTATTTCCCACAACAGACCAGTTGAACTTTAGAAAACCTGCATCAATGTTGTCTGGCCCCGGGGCCTTGATGGAGTGCATGGCTTGCAGGTTGGTAAATATCTCCTCAGCCGAAGGTACACATCTTAGTCTCTGGTTCATCTCCCTGGTTACTTGAGGAAAGGAACCATCGTACTCCTGTATCTCCCTCCCATCCTGCATAGGATTGGTTTCAGTCAACAATCTACTAAAGTAATTCTGTACCATCTCTTTAAGCTCTGTGTTTTGAGTAATCCAAATGCCATTTTCATCCTGGAGCCTGGTCACCTGGTTCCTCCATCTTTTACTTTTCACTGATGTGTGAAAAAATGTGATATTTGAGTCACCTAGCTTCAGCCAAGTACACCTTGCCTTCTGCCTCCATTCAATTTCTTCCCATCTCATGTCTTCAAGTATTTTAGCCTGAATATCCAACATTGTGTTTTCCAGTTCTGGTGTGTATTGTCTTTCCAGCTCCTCTTGTATCAACAGGAGTCGTGTCTTGAGAGCTATAGACGATCTCCGTTCTCATTTTTGCACCTGTTCATCCCAGTTCATAGCTGTGCGCAGAAACCTCCCTGCCGCAATTGAGAAAGGGGAATCTTTGTCCCAATTTTGCTTTAATAAATCTGGGAAATTGCTCCTCTCATGCCACACGTGTAGGGTCCTAGGTATTCTAGAGTGAATCTGCCGAGTACCATAGGTTGAAACCAGAATGGGCGAATGATCAGACTTCAATATCTCCAACACCTGCACAGAAGAATTTCTAAACTCCTCCCACCATAGGTGGTTTCCCAGGGCACGATCTAGTCGCATTTGGAGCAGTCCTCCGCTAAATGTCATAAAAGGTCCGTTGGCTTCCAATTCTGTTATATTGCAGTCCACCAATGTTGAGGCAAAATCGTAACAACTTCGGGCGTCCAGAGTCCGTCCACCTGTCTTCTCCTCCGGCGTCAGGTGGGCATTGAAGTCCCCGACGATCACCCAGGGTAGAACCATATTACAATAAATATCTCTCAATCTATTCCATAGACATCTCCTTCCCGAGCGGGTTGTGTGTCCATAGACACTCGTGAAAGCAACATGGTCATCTACCTCGACATGTATAAACTGCTGGTGGCTCCAAATGACCTTCATGTTGTGAAGCTCCTCCCTTCATAGTAACCAAATCCCTCCCGACAACCCCATCACCTCCACTCTGTGGGAACGCGAGAAGCCCATATCCCTAATAATATCTTCAGCTCGTTGTCCACTTGTTCTAGTTTCGACTACTGCTAGCACTGACACTTCATACTTCCTCACCAGATCTTTTAATACGTCTTGTGTATCCTTGTCGTAGATACCTTACACGTTCCAAGTCATGAAATTCATTAACTAACAATTGGTTGTTGTTTGGATCGGTCGCCTACATTTCTTCCCCTATCTGCATCTTCATCATCGTGTGATTGTTTCCCCTATTTCCTGGAATTAGACATTAGTGGGGGAGTGTTGTACACTATCCTTCTGTTCCTCAGATGTACCCCACACCTGTAGATGACGAACCTCCTTTATTTTGTTGCCCCTCTGTCCACCCCATCCTAAATTCCATGTGTGTTGTTTGTGTTCCTTGGACCCCTTGTCCCTCCACTAGATTATCGCCTATCACATTGATCACAGAGTGGGCTTCCTTCCTCTTCGGTGTTGGCTGGTCATGCTGTGTCTTCCACGTTTCTTGTGTGGTCTCCTCATTTCTTGAGGCATTGCGCCTTTGTTTTGCTTTTTGTTTCCTTTCCCTCCAATCCACGCTGTTAGTGATACGTGAAGCAACTGCCTCTGGCTGTAGTTTAGTATTTCCATCTTCCTCCTCCAAGTCTTGTAAATTTTCATATCTATTACGTTGTGGCTCCTTGTTCATCTGTTCCTTGTCTCTGGTTTGAGCTTTCCCTCAATTCCTTCTTCCAACTGGTCTTACAAAGATCTCATCCGAGTACTCTGCACTTCTGGGTATCTCCTATTCCTCATGGATTCCCTCCGTCGAGACATTAGTATCCCCCTCTGTTGCCAAACACACATCTTCCAGATGTCTGACACACCCACACCTGATGTAAATATTGGGTAAATTTTCGTATTGGATGATATACCTCGTTACGTCCAAGAAGAACACAGGCAGTAAGGGTTTGGTAATGTACACTTCTACCGCAATTCTTGCAAATCTTCCCCTCTTCTCAGCTGACGTGTTGGTATCGACTCTTAGAGTCTAACCAATCAAGTCCCCAACTATCAATAGGAAAACATCGTTGTATAGATGGATGGGGAGGTTCAGAATCCTCACCCAAACTACAATCTTTTCTGGAGGTTTGTTGTGCGGCACAAAGCATGGATCCCATATGTGAAACTAGAGATACGACCCAAACAGGGGCCATGGTCCACCCAACCAGGCTTGTCAATAATTATCCTTGCTCTGCATCTGTACCAAGAAGAATTCGTTATCTAAATCGATCAGATTGAACAGGCCCTTTGGTTTCCATAGCAGTATAATCTTATCTCGTAATGTCATGTATCCTATCTCCTTCCCCAGTAGTTTTACAACGATAGTAAATTCCTAGGGTTGAAGAAGATCTCTCTTTGTAGTCTCTGTAATAGACAACACCAATTCTCTCTCAGTCTGTGTGACAGAGATATATTCATATGTCAATGCCCGTCTGCGCTCTTTGTCCGCGCTACCCCCTTGCAGGGCTCTTTTGTACGACGTCTGTGTTGTTCCTGTGTTCTGAGTGTTATCCTGAGCGGCGCTTGTTGGATTCGGAGGGGTCTCCTCCTCATTGCTTCTCGGACTGCTAACCTCCATGGCGGCATCATGGTATATCTCGCCGTTATCGCTATGTGCATCTCCCTTGTAGCTTCCGTAGTTCAGGTTGATCCCCAGGTTGCTTAGTATCATGTTTGAATTTCTCTCCAACTCCGGCGGTCGCCCATCTGGTGGTCTCGTCCCTCGTCCTCCTCTTCCTGATCCCGTTCAGCCGCCTCCGTGGGTGCTCCCGAACCCTAGTACCATCCCGAACCAATCATATATATGATTGTTCAATATCATTACTCTCATCATATAGCATTAATGATTATCATTTCAAGGTATGAGTTCATTTCTCATCCTCATCATGGTATGACTATATCATAGTCATCATATGGGCTTAACCCCATTCTCAAGGTACATTAATTAACATTCATCAAAGTGCAACAACTCATTACATTTCATTGTAATAGTTGCATAACACACTTCATATGTTTCTTACCCAATTATATTGGATTTGAAGTGTATCAAGGTATATAAACCCTGAAGTGTTGAATGTGATAACTATCATATCTTGATGTATCACTTTCTCATTATTTCAGACTCACTTGAGTTAACCAACTTATCTTGTATTAAGGTATTTCCCCTCTTAATACATTCCATCACTAAACTCTCACCTTTAGCATATATTGCATAGGCCACACATTAGAATTGTCCATCTATCTTTAATGATATGGACTTGTCTAATGCTAAAGACATTGTTTACAATTAGGATACATATAATCAACCACATGAAATGTTTCACCTTTATAAGGTCATTTCTTTTATCTCATCATTAGCGTTTCCTTGCATCCTTATTTAAAATTAGGATTATGATTCATTGTCACATTTCCCAGGATTAGGGCTTTATGCATATGACTTTACATTAGAGTCTCATATACTTTTACCCTTCTTAGGGCCTCTCATCACAACATGGCATTAAAACATCATGTGGTGTTAATACTTAGTCAGGGATTTCTCATGGAATCACCCTCAACTAGGATTTCACATGGAATCACCCTCAACTAGGATTTCCACTATAGTCACCCACAACTTGGGTCTACTATTCATCTCCATTAGGATTTCATTCAATTATCCACAATTAGAGATTCACTATTCATCCCAATTAGGGTTTTACATCTTATTTCCCTAAATTGGAGTTTCACACATCACTACCCTAGATTAGGGTTACATCCTCACCCTGGGTTAGGGTTACATTTAGAATTGCCCTCAATTAGGGTTAGAACTCAATAGCCCTGTTAATTAGGGTTTATGTTCATGATTAGGGTTTCATGATATCTCTACTTAAGGATCATACCCTTAATCACCACATGAATCATATTCATGTTATGAATTCATGCTAACATCGTCTCAACTTGATAAGGTCATATCATCCCTTCAATCAAGTACATACAATTATGATTAACATAGTGTACCAAGTCATTGATCCTATAAGCAATTAGGGTTCATCCCTTAATTGGAATTAATCACTTAGGTACTATTAGGGTTTCAACCTTTGTACCTTCATTGATTATCATTTATAATCATCATTGGATCAATGAATCATTCATCATCTTAATTCACAAGAGATTCAATCACATTGGACCTTCATTACATAAGGTATCCAATTGAATTGATCAATTGAATCTTCGATTACAATAGGTGTCCAAGTGGATTAACCAATTGAATCCTCAATCAACCTTGACTACTTGAGCCACAAACGGTCTTGGTCTTTCAAAGTTCAAATGGTTTGAAACCATTTGGTAAAGTTGCACACTCAAGACTGTTTGCTAAAGTAGTAGGTGAAGACAGTTTGCCCAAGTTTGACTTTTGAAACCGCATGGGCGCAAACGGTTTGGGATCGTTTGGTCCCAAATGGTCTTGAGACCGTTTGGTCCAAACCTCCTCAAAACTGCATGGACCAAATATGGTCTCAACCAATTGAATTGGATTAGGGTTTCCAATGTTGCTTCCTTTAATCATTGAATTCATGGAACCAATCATCAATTGGACCTATCCTCATACTTCAATTGAGTTAAATAGGTCAACCTTCAACTGATTTGACCCTCAAATAGTCATCAACTAGGGTTTGAATTAATTAAATTAGGGTTTGGAATCGATGATCCTTCAACATTAATCAATGTAAGTTTAGTTACTTTGAAACCATTGAACCATCATCCAAATTGAACATGACCTGACCCCAAACAGTCTTAAGGTCGTTTGGATGACCACAAAACGGTCTTGAGACCGTTTTCCCATGTTAGCATCAAAATCCAAGTCAACCAATTAGGATTTGGATCATTGGATTGATCACCAAATCAGCAATTGATTACACTCCAACATAGTATCTTTGGATCTTCAATTGCTTAACCATACTCAACCCTAGACCTCCAAACGGTCTTGGGTGACCTCCAAACGGTCTTGAGACTGTTTGGATGAGCTCCAAATGGTCTTGAGACCGTTTGGCTCATCCAAACCTTAGATGCTAGTGAAATTTCATCAAGGTTTTGTCTATTGAGTCGATTAACAAATCATCAATTGATTGCTTTGTAACTTGGTAACTTTGGACCTTCAAATAGGCAACCATACTTAACCCTAGACCTCCAAACGGTCTTGGGTGATCCCCAAACGGTCTTGAGACCGTTTGGGTGATCCCCAAACGGTTTTGAAACCGTTTGGGCTAATCAACCCAAAACGTCCAATCGATCAAGTTGAAAATCAACACTTAAATCAATTAGGGTTTGTCTAATTGAATAGCCTTCAACTCATGATTACTTTGGAATTAATTAACCAAATTTTGTGGGTCATCAACCAACATAATTAGGAACAGGATTATCAAACGGTCAACCCTTGGTCAACTCCCCCAAATGGTTTTGAAACCGTTTGGTCTCATGCAGTTTGATGAAACTATTTGCTTCTAAACAGTTTGAAACTGTTTGCTCCCAAACGGTTTGGGAAACCGTTTGAGCAACTCAATCAAGACCGTTTGCCTTGGATATTTGTAGAGGTGTGTGTTTATCATCTTCAACCTCTAAACTCACGAAACCTGCTGTGGTTTCCATGGTGATTGCATCCATCAACCAAATCGATTATTGTAAAAGTAGAAAAGATCATTATTTGACATGGAATTGAATGTAATAACAAAATCAAGGGTTCAAGTTATAAAACCCGCCTCCAATTGAGCTCCAAAGCTCCATGTTCACAGAAAAAATGGTGGATGCAACTACTTTCTCCATTCCAAGGCTCGTCCTCAAGGTTTGAGTGAAAAGGAATGGTTAGAATTGAAGAGGAGATCGAAATAGGAAGAAATCCATAATTTATTTTTGATTTCCACCATGGAATCAAGGTGAAATGGATCAAGAACCTTACCAAAAGGTTGGGGGTCTTCCTCCTGATCCTCCCAAGCTCTCTTGGTCATTTCCCAAGCAAGGGGAAGATGTGGGGTCGAAAAAGCCTTTCATTTGGCTTATAAAAGGTCCTTTTATAAAAATTCAATGAGAGAGAATATACTTTGTAAAAATCCAATTAATCCCAAAAATGTGGCCGCCACTTCCCCCTCATCTTTCTTAGGGACGAGGCTATCTTTTTTGCCTCTTATTCCTCTCAATTATCCATGATTTAAAGAAAAGCAAATCAAGCACCTCAAATCATATTATATTAATATCCATATGTGAGTGGATATTTCTTTTTCTTATAAAATTGTGTGTGAGTTATCCACTCCCTTGGATATTTTCATGGTCCTTGCAAAGCTCAAGGACGTCACACACACATCTGAATCCAACCATTTTAATTTTGGTTGAAGGCCCTTTAATTAATACATTTATTTTTTCCCTAAATCAAATTAGGGTTTCAATTAGGATTAAATCTTGATTATTTTAATATCAAGATTCTCTCTCCTCCAAATTAATTCAAATGAGGCGCCCCTCTCATTTTATTTTCTCTACATGATGCCAATAAACATTAGGGACCTTATTGAAGTGGTAATTTACATATTGCACCCTAGGTTTTGGGTAAATTGCACATTACACCAAAACTAGGTTTTCATGCACATACTTTGCTTTATCAGCTCTTTCTTGGTATTCAGGCTTCCATAAGCCATACCTCAGAATCATTTTCACTCTCATGATTCTTCAACACATGAGGAACATTTTATCATGCACAATTTGCACTTAAACCCCTCAACTTGGGTAATTTGCACTTTAGTCCTAAACAAGCAAACATTGCTTTAACATTATTCAAATAGGACTAGAATTGTAACATAAGTTCTTATTGAGCCCTAATTACTTTTCACAAGATGATATTAAGCATATAATAATCTTTCTTAATCAAAACACCTAGGGTTAGAGTATAACCCATGCCAGGGATGTTACAAGTGTCAATATATTGGACAACATAAATAGGTTTACAACATGAGCACATATACAACACAAGCATATCTATCATCTCTCATTGTACTATATATCATCTCTATATAAGAAGATCAAACAAGGGTTATCATCCAATGTGAGGCATTGTGCATAACCATAAAAAGATATGATACATTGTTGTATTACATCTTCTATTCCGTTGCCCTGAGGAATTTGAGGATACCACTCAAAATCTAACTGACCACTGCCATACAAGATCTAGGATAACTGGATACCTAAGATCTTCTCTTCCCTCGGTCAGTACGAGTCTTCCATAGAAACACATCACGTCAAGCTGCTAACAGCCTAGTCCGTTCTTGTTATACGTCATGACACTAGTGAAAGGAGGTGGGAATATGAACCCTACCATCTGAGGTACAATCGAAGTTGTCCTCAATTCTTATCATATATAAATATCTGAGACATGACCATAGTCGTTCTCCTGCCGAGGTGGACCACAGTCATCCTTCCAAACATTTGGAGTCTGGATGACAAGCACCCCACATACTCAATAGTATGCACTCCAAGTTTCCTTTAGGAATACTTATTTCACCATCTAGCAAGTCCTGACACTCAGATGGATTTATGACACAGGGCACTACATGATTAGGGTTACACTTGATTAGTTATTGCTAATTGGGTGAATTAAGGCCTCATCATACAAATAGACATATAAACCCTAATTCATTTCTATCAAGTATACAAGCATTGTAACTTTAGCAGAAGTAAAATGTTTAAAGTATAGATCTTAATCACATTACCATATTCTATCATTCATTGCATTGTAATAAACCACATTATCATCATATCATTTCAAGATATCCATTTTGTATCACAAGTTCTAGGGTTTTGACCCTTATTGGAACATGAAAAGGATTTCACCTCAATCAAGGATCAACATGCCCAAAGGTCATTAAGACCGTCACATTATTCATAGCAAGATCATCCTCATCATTAATTCCATGCATTAAACAAGGATCAAAATATCATCAACAATTATGTGCCTATAGGTATTATTATGGCAAGGCACTATGATATTCAAATGGAACTGCATTTTGGTTTAGCACAAGAGGAGTG
The DNA here is from genome assembly GCA_963693085.1 of Alisma plantago-aquatica. Taxonomy (NCBI): domain Eukaryota; kingdom Viridiplantae; phylum Streptophyta; class Magnoliopsida; order Alismatales; family Alismataceae; genus Alisma; species Alisma plantago-aquatica. Next base: position 475,853,486 of record OY856409.1, read on the forward strand.
TAATTCATTTTCACATTTATCATGCAAGAGGTTTGATTATAACCAATCACCATCATTTAGTAACATTAAGGTTAGGTATAACAAACTATATCACATTGAAGTTACTAACACCCACTTATTATGATCATTTATCAAATATAACTATCCGAGAGCAAAGGTAAGACAACAAATTAATGATATTGAATCATCAAATTCTCATCACTAGGACCCAAATATAATATCATGGGATTCATTCTAATCCATTGGATGTTAAAGCATCCAATCGTATTCATTGAATCAGGTTCATTGTTCAAAGTTATCAATTGAAGTATAGGTTTAACTATTAGATCAATTTAACAAAGGAAACATTGGTTTAAGGTTTATTCGAATCTACAATTACATCCTTAACTCACCATATGTGGTGATGACCTGGTACACCATTAGTTGTGATCATTAAGCCACCATCGATTGTTAGATCAACACTATATTTATTTAACACCATCGAATATTAAGATAATGCCATCGTTGATTGATAACATCATTAGAGAATCAAGCCATTACTCATTGAGATTCCAAGAGAGCCTAACACTGACCTAAGGTGTAACTATCTTTTCACATCATCATTCATAACCCATGTTCACCACCTTCGGTTGTCATGAAGACCACACCATTGAGCCATGTGATTAGACGAGAATATAACCTAGAAACCCTCATATGGACCATCGATTGATAGGTGCCTAGCACCATAGGTGGTGATACCAACCTAAAATAAGTCATATACTTCCTTAGGAAGAACGTCCACATGATTATAGGTTCATCTAGAACTGGGAACAAAATAGGAAACACCATAAAAATCGAAATCCCAAACAAGCTTAGCTTCTTAAAGTTTAAATCACCATTTTTAAGCAAGAATGTGAGCTAACCAGCTGATAGTAACCAATATAAGTAAAGAGGGTAATGAAACTCACCTCTACTAAAAAGAATAGACTTCTAGAAAAAAGAAACTCGAGCCAAGAAGGTAGAAAACCCAAGAGGAGGCTTTGAACTCGGCCAAGCAGACACTCTTCTTCACAAGGAATCAAAACCCTAGAAGAAGCAAGAAAGGTAGGATCTTGAGCTATATAGCAACGTTTACCATGGAAAAATAGAGTTCCAACCTATAGGAAGGTCTAAGGAAGGATAAGAGTAAGAAAAATGGAGAAGGAAGGAATAAAACAACTTGCCTTGGTCAAAAACCCTAGAAGAAGACCTTACAAACCCTAGGTAGGGCTAAATGGAGCTCTAGGAGGCCTTCTTCTCCAAAAAGAGGTTGTCTTCTACCTTAGACCGCTTCGTTCTACAGCTAAACAGGGAAAGTTTGGTGCTCTAAGAAAGAGGAAGGAGGGAGTGAGCAATGATTTAAATTTGGAGATAGGAAGGGGTATAAATAGCTTCATGGATAAGGAAGGGGTCAAGCATGAGTTGCCCATGAGTTTTCCATGTGTCAATAGCCTAGAGCTTATATGTCCATGCAAAACCTCCCTCACTTATAACCTACACTTTCTCTTCATTATACATACCCTTATCCTTATCTTTATCTTTATATTTATCTTGACCCTTATTCTTATCATTATCTTTATCTTTACCATTACTTTTATCCTTATCCATAAAAGGGGAAACCCCTAAAATGTCCTTGAAGAGGAACACCTCCAAACCAAGAACAACTAGGAGCCCCATAGCCCAAAAAAGTCAAGAATGATAAAGAAACCTATAATGATGGTAATTCTTGTGACAATATACAAAGAAAACCTCCGAATTGGGTAAATTGCAGAAAAGTCCAGAATGTACCTAAAATTTTATAACTTGCTCAAACAATGTCCAAATTGAACCAAAGTTGAAACTTAAGCTTGTATTATGATTCCAAAGAATATGACAAGGTTATATTAAGTTTATAATCATTATATTATGGTAGCCAAGAATGTTTAACCATTTTAGCAAGGTTAGGGGTCCCACATCGATATTACTATCATTTCTAAATAGGGAATTTCTCTTACCAAATTATACAACAACTAAGTAGTATAAGAAACAAGGCAAGGGTTAACATCCAATATGAGTCATGTTTAACACTAAATAGATTTACTACATGGTTTTGTTACATCTTTTATCTAAACCCTAAGGAGTTTGAGGTATACCACTCAAAATCCAACTAACTACTGCTAAATCACAATTAGTGCAATAAAAGATCTAGGAGAGTCGGACTCCTATGATCTCACCTTCCCTCAGTTAGTATGAGTCATTCACATCGACATATATAGTCCATCTACAAAATGACCTAGTTTGTACTTTGTATATAGGTCACGACACTAGTAACCAGGGTATAAAAACCTTATGATTCGAGGTACAAGCACACCTATGCGCAATCACATATCATATATTTAATCATAATCATCCGAGATATGACCTCAATTTCTCTGTTGCCTAGGTATGGCCTCATAAATCCTCAAAATCATGCATATACTCAACAATATATGACTCCGAGCGCCCACTAGAGGATTACCCATTTCACAATCCAACAAATCCTGATAATGGATTGGATATATGGCATAGTCACTACATGATTTTCGTTTCACTTAATTAGTTAATACCAATTGGGTATATTTTAACTACATCATTCAAGTTACATACAAGCTCTAAAAGGATTGTACAAAAACATGGTGGATTGCAACTTTAGAAGATAAAAAATGTATAAGGTATAATTCTTATCACATTATTGCAGTATACCAATCATTGTGACATCATGAAGAGGATCACACCTCCATAAGGCTCAATCATGTCCAAAATCTTTAAGACCATCACATTCATTCCCTGTGAGAACATCATTATCCTTCCATGCCTTACTAAAGGCTCACCAAACCATCGCCATACAAGTGGCATATAAGTTTGGCATAACATTTCATTTAAAGCTTATGGTGATCATATGGAAACATACTAGGGTTAAGAAACATAATAACAGAGAAAATATGCCATCATCATACAATTCATACAAGGGAACTAAGTATGATTCACCAGCATCACTTGTTCATGTTAGGGTTAGGTTCAATAAGATAATATGAATGAGTTACAAAACATCCTTGAAGGATAAACCCTAATTCTCAACATCAGCATCATATAATGAAAGCATAAGGCTAACATTTAATCATTGACCATAGAGTCAAGAAAACATAGATACCATGAAACCAGAAATTCTCATCAACCACTAACGATCATAGATGACACTGACCTCTAAGAATCAAGAAGGTTGGTGACCACCAAAGATCAAAAAATTTGGTGACTGCTAGGGTTAGGAAACTTCATTGATTGTTGGGATTATAGGGTGCTTATCATCCACTACTGATAGGGGTTTCAGTGACCACATGCATCTAATATCTCATCAACCACTAAGGATACAAAATTTGGCGACCACTCCAGATACAAAATCTGAGTGACCACTTCATGTCAAAATTTTCAATGACGCATAAGGAATCAAAATCTCAACAACCATAGGGGTGAAGTCTCAGCGGCTATAGTGGGTAAAATATTAGCGACCACTATTGCTTCAAAAACTCATCGATAACATAAGGGTTAGAAACTTAGCGACAATCAAGATGCAAAAATACTTGGCAACCATGAAAAGTCCAAAAGCTCATTGACCACTAAGAATCCAAACATGTTGGTGATCATTGAGAATCTCAAAGGCTATTAAGTTGCATCACAAGGAGAGATATCGGTTCAAAAACCTAATTATCAACCATCATTGGAGAGAGCCAAAACCATCATTTTCTACAATCATGCAAGTACTAAAACTTCCATTACCAAGAAAGGTTCATGCACATGGATTAGGGTTCATCCAAGAGGATACACTACTCAAGAACTATCAGAGAAACACAAACCCTAGGTGAAGGAATAATCTCTCTATACTTAGAACAACATTTTAAGGCAAGATTATGTACACGGAAGGAAAGAGTAAGCAATAATCATGAAGAAAGTTATGTAACATGCATCGGGAAGATGGAGCAACTCCAAACAACAAGGTGGCTTGAAGGAAAGAAGGTGGAACCCTATCTTGAGCACTCCTATCGGCCAAGATAGCTTCTCTTCCAACAAGGAAGCAAAACCCAAGACCAAGAATCAAAGCAAGGAAGCTCCACAAGCACAAGGAGAGGGTAGATCTGAACCCTAGATGCACATGTAAGGTTGATTGGCCAAGCTCCCTCTATTTGAGCTCCTCCTTCTCCACCAAGCAAGGGGGACAAGCTATGTTAGCAAGGAAGAAGAAAAATAGAGGAATCCTGGTGTGTTAAGAGATTGTTTGCATGCAAGGAGGGAGGTATATATGGCTTAGGGTTGGAGAGAGAGAAAAGGTTAGGTCTCAAACTATTCTTGCCATGATGCCATGGTATCTCGTCCATGCAGGCATATTGCACATGCAACTAGGTCAAATACAAACCAGGCGAACCCACCAAGAAAACTCATTGACCAGAGTGAGTAGAAAAACTAGCGACCACTTGGGATTCTTAGCCACCAAGGTGATCAGAAAACTCATCGACTACCAACCGTAGATGTTGGCGACCAAGATGAGTTAGAAACCTTATTGACCACCTACCCTAGATGGATTAAGAGAAAATTATCTAATGTCAAAACTTAGTATAATATGAAAACTTGGCGATCACCAAAAATAGGTGACCCAACACCCAAGGCCATCCATGAGTTAGGGCATCCACGAGGGAAAACCCTAATCTCAACATAAGATGTCACCACTCAAACCAAAATGAAACAAGGCGCCCCAAAGCACAACTATATCAAACATGATATGAAAACATGTGAGGAAACTAGAATATGACAAATTGCAATCAAACCCTAGATATGGGTAAATTGCAATTAGGCCCAAAATAAGCACATAAAAGCATAACAAGCTGAAACAACATCCAATTGGAAGAAACTTGAAACTTAGGTTTTTCACGTGATATAAAAGAACATTGTATGGTTTGATTAAGGTTTTAAGAATATTATTAAGATAAGCAATCAAGTTCAAACATAAAGCAATGTGAGGGGTCTTACAACCATAAACCCCAAACAAGGATTTTGCAATCAAAATCCTACTCAAACAAAGATGCGTATTTCCTAGGCATCTCATCTTGTAACTCCCATGTGGCCTCCTGCACACCATAATGATGCCACAAAGCCTTCACTAAGACTATATCCTTCTTCTTCAACTTCTACACCCCCTATCTAGGATCAATAAAAGGACCCTAAGCATACGACACATCCTCTTCTAACTCAACCTCCACATGCTACAATGTCTTCTCTGTACTAGGGTAACACTACTCAGGATTGAGAAATGGAAGACATCATGCAACCTGTGCAACTCTGGCAGTAACTGCAACTTGTAAGCCACCTTTCCAACACGCCCTAGGGTATGGTCCCATATACCTAGAAACCAACTTACCCTTCTTACCAAACCTCAACACACCTTTCCAAGGGGAAACATTGAGATACCCATGATCTACAACTTAGAACTCCAATGGCCTGTAGCAGTTATTAGCATAGTACTTTTTTTTGTCCAAGGCTGCTTTCAACTGCTACTGAATCATCTTCATCTTCTCAGTAGTTTGTTGCACTAGCTAAGGTTTAAAAGGTGATACTTACTTTCTCGTACCAACAAAGCGGTGACCGAAAATGCCTCCCATACAATTCCTCATACGATTCCATGCATATGCTCCTCTGATAACTATTGTTGTAGGCAATATCTATTGAACTCAGATGCGCGCTCTAACTGTCAAGAAACTACAAGACACATGCTCTCAAAAGATCTTACAACGCATGAATGGTCCTCTCAGATTGGCCATCTGTATGTGGATGTAAAGCTACACTAAACCTTAGTTGAGTCCCCTTGGTTGTATACAGATGTTCCAAAAAGTGACTCATAAACTATGGACCTCTATAAGATACTCTGGTAACTGGAATACCATGCAAACCAACTATCTCAACAACATATATCTATGTTAACTTCTCTTTTGTATATGTTGTCTTTAATTGAATGAAGTGAGTTGACTTGGTCAACCTATAAACTATCACCTAGATAGATTCATGACCTTTGGCTATCCTACGAAGACCAACCACAAAGTCCATGGTAATATGATCCCATTTACAATGCAGTTTTAGTAATGTTTGTAACGTTCCTTTAGACTTTTGATGTTCTTCCTTGACCTGCTGACAAAGTGGACACTTAGCAACAAACTCTATCACATCACACTTTACACCAGGCCACTAATATAAATCCTTTAGGTTATGGTACATCTTGGTACTACCAAGATGCATCGCGTACATTGAGGAACGAGCTTACTCAAGCACCAACTTCCTTAGACCCTCAACATCTTATACGGTTATGGAAACAAACTATGCCAAACTCTGATTCATGGAAGTCATCATGCTTCTCTCTTCCAAACTCTGATCTGATCTTTTGTATCCTGGCATCACTCTTCTGAGTGGCTCTGATATGTTGTACTAATGTAGTCTCCATCTGCAACTGTGCTAACAAGCCTTTCAATAGAGCAACGTCTAATTGTACATTCATCTAGCGAAGTGACACTTACATGTCTCGCTTATGATACACCATGGAATGAAACCATACCTTATCTATAGATGACGACGAAGAGGACTTCCTGCCCAATGCATCAGCCACCACATTTTCCTTCCCTGTTTGATAGTCAATCATGCAATCATAGTCCTTTATTATCTCCATCCATCTTCTCTACTGCATGTTCATATCTAGATTCGAGAAGATATATTGAAGGTTCTTGTAGTTGAAGAAGATTTGAAACTTCTCTCCATTCAGATTGTGCCTTCAAATCTTCAAGGCATGAACCACAACTACAAGCTCTATATTATGTGTCAGGCAGTTCTCCTTGTGTTTCTTAAGTTGTCACAAAATAAAATAAATCACGTTATTTTCATGCATCAACACACATCCCAAGTCGTTCTTTGAAGCATCACAAAAGATGGTGTAGTCTTTTCCTTGCTCTAGAATGACTAAGACTACATCATTGGTCAACTTCTCCTTCAACAACTGGAAAGAATGCAAACACTTGGTGTCCCAGACAAAAGGTACACCTTTCCTAGTCAAATTGGTTATGGGTAATGCTATAGCATGAAATTCTTAATGAATCTCTAGTAGTAACCAGACAAACTTGGGAAGCTCCAGACTTCCATCGGTGTCTTGGGATGTGGCCATTCCAGCACTGACTCCACCTTCTTTGGGTGTACACAAACACCCTTAGTAGATATGACATGACCCCGAAAAGACACCTCGATCAACCAAAAGTCACACTTACTGAACTTGGCATATAGCTGATGTTGCCTCAACAACATGAAAGCTTGGCATAGGTGTTGCTCATGTTGCTGACTATCCATGGAGTATATCAAGATACTATCATTAAACACCACCACAAACTAATCAAGATATGGTCTTAAAACCCTATTCATCAAGTCCATGAATTTTGTTGGCACGTTGATTAACCCAAACAGCTTAACCATGAACTTGTAGTGACCATACCTAGTCCTAAAAGTAGTCTTAGGTATGTAGTCTGCCTTTATCCTCAACTGGTGATATCCCGACCTCAGATCTATCTTTGAGAAAACTATGGCACCTCTCAACTGGTCAAATAGATCATCAATCCTCGACAATGGGTGCTTGTTCTTCACTGTAACCTTTTTCAACTGTCGATAATGTATATAAAACCTCATAGATTTGTCCTTCTTCTTCGCAAACAACACAGGAGCACCCCAAGGTGGATTACTCGGTCTAATCATACCCTTCTATAGGAACTATTGAAACTGTTTCTTCAACTCATGCATCTCTATTGGTGTCGTCATATAGGGTGATTGTGCTCAGGAACAAGATTTCTTTCAAAATCAATCTCTCTAGTAGGGGGAACGCCAACACACTCTTCAAGAAAGACATCCTCAAACTCTTGCACTATCAGTACCTCTTGGATATTATGACTCCTCACCTTTATATCCAAAATATGTGTTAAGAAATCCTCACATCCCAATCTCATGAACCTGTCCATTGTCATGGCTGACACCAAGCACATAGCAAAAATCTTCCTATCTCCTTTGAAGATCCAATACACATCTCCATCACAGAATGTCACCACCTTGAATCTATAGTCCAAACAACCTTATACTTCTCCAAGATATCCATACCTAGGATCACATTGAATCCATAATGTCAAGCAACATAAGATCTACTTGAATGTCACATCCCGAAAAAGAAAGAACACAAGATGGATACACCTCCCACAACTCAATGGAACATCCTAAAGGGGTTACTGATTAAATACTATCAAATTTACTATAGATAGGCAGATAACAACTACTTATCACCTCTCTGGTGATAAAAGAGTGTGTCACACCCAAGTCAACCAAAATAGATACAAAAGAAGAAGTTGATAACTCTACATAAAAATGTTCCATATGACCTGTCACAACCCTTGGATTGCCCACTCCCTTTGACTAACTCATAGCATAGAATCTATCCATCACATGTTTTCATCCACATCCTCTGCTAGCCAGTCCAGATGACCCCACCTACGATGTATGACCACATCCTCTACCACTAATGCTACTAAACTATTGCTACTAGGAACCTCACTGACTATGCCTTGACTGTTATGTCACTTCTTCATCCTTCATAAGGCATGTCCCCCTGACATGCCCTACTTGTCCACACTTGTGAAAAGTCCTCAAATCATACTGCAGCCTAGACGACCATGTCAGTGACACATACATTGCATTACACGCTCTTTTTGGAAGAAAGTTGCAACCTCTTGCCCTTTCTTGGAGACCACTGTGATGGCACTCTTGATCTTGGCTCAGAGAAAATTGGCCTCCTCTTTGACTGGGGTGACGAGAACCTTGGATTTGTAAAGTCACCAGACGACTATCCCTGAAATTGAGTTGGTCTCATCTTAGCGTTGGCTTCATGCATCTTGATAGAAGACCTCTTAATCTGCCTCACCAACTCCGTAGAGGTAGATAACCTCTCTCTATTCTCCAAAGCAAATGTCTTCTTGGTCAACTCTATGCTCAGACCCTTCTCAAACTTGTGGATAATCTCCTTCTCTGTTGTTACCATATGAGGACGGAACCTCAAAATCTTCATAAACTTGGTGTCATACTCATTGACGGACATTAAACCTTGACACAACTTCTCAAATAGTGTCCTATTGTTGTCTAGATATGTCTCTGTGAAGTAGCGGAAAACAAACTCCCGCCAAAACGCTTCCCAACTAACCACAACTCATGGTCTCTTTTCCTCTTCTATGGGCCACCAATGGCCAACACTGCCATTCAACTGATAAATTCATGCTTCACCTTCTCCTCCTCTTAGATATTGAGGATCTTGAAAGCCTTATCAAGCTCCACTAGTCACATAACATCATCATCCAGTTATGTTGTTCCCATGTACTCGACATCTCCAACACATAGAAACCTCTCAAACATATTACCAGAACTATGAGATTCTACATTAGGTATCACTTCTCTAGCTTGAGGTATGTGCGCTCTATCTGCTATGTGTGTAATCACTGCCATGAGTTGTCCAAACATGGACTGGAAAGCTTGATTTTCCATGGTTGTTGGGTCAAATTGATGCATCGCAGGCTATTTTTGCCCCGTCTCAGGCACTCTCTCATCATGTTCCTATCTCCTACCACCATATCTTGGCATGAAGCATCTACTCTCTACATGCTCTTCACATTCTTCAGACATATTTGCATAAGCATAAACTATGGTAAGATATGTTGAATAACGTAAGAATAGACACAAAACCTAAGTCATATGTCCCTGTAGACCCAACGAACCTAAAGCTCTAATACCAACTTAAATTGTGACACACCATCACACGAAATGAGATTACTCAAAACAAAACATGTGATTGACTACTAATTAACCACATAGCCTAAAAAGAGGAATAATGAAAACTGATATAAACATTACAATCTGTTGATAAACATTAATAAAGTACCAACGACTTACATATCGTCTCATACATTATCAAGTAGTTACATATATATCTAGTGGCCATCAGCCACAACCTATATCAAAAGATCCTATTTGACACATACATGACATATACAAACAAAGGCATACTGGAAAAAAACTTGAGTAGACATGCATAACATCTACAAAACATCCCCTGCCCGAGACTTGAGAGTTCAAGGATGACTCTAGGAAACTACTAACACAATCCAACCTTTATCTCCAACTTCTCCACAAGTTGCTCCTCCTTAACATCTCAAACATGACAATGTTGTTGACGATCACCTAAAAAGATGTGGTGATTCACAAGGTGAGACCAATATCCTAGTGAGAGATATAACTCTTAATGATGGTTATTGATTACAACATGTTATATAACATTAAATAGATGAAGTATATTATAGGTTAAGCAAGATTACAAGCATGATTAACATTATATAAAGTAACAAATAATACTAACATTTCTAAACAGTTGATTTCTCTTACCGCATTATACAACAACTAAGAAGTATAACAAACAAGTTCATGGTTAACATCCTATGTGTGTCATGTTTAACCCTAAACAAATATACTACATGACTATATTACATCTTTTATTTAAGCCATGAGGAGTATGAGGTATACCACTCAAACTCCAACTGACCATTGCTAAGTTCAAATCAGTTCCATACAAGATCTAGGAGAGCCAGACTCCTAAGATCTCATCCTCCCTCGATCAGTAAAAGTCAGTCGTAGAGACATATATAGTCCAACTACAAAATAGCCTACTCCTTCCTTGGTATATAGGTCTTGACACTAATAACCAGGATATAAAAAACCCTATCATCAAAGGTACAACCATAGTTGTCCTCAATCACATGTCATATACTGAATCATAATCATTTGAGATATGGCCTCAATCGCTCTCCTGCTGAGGTATTCCCACAATCATCCTCAAAATCATGCATATACTCAACAACATATGACTCTGAGCACCCACTATGGGATTACTCGTTCACCATCCAAAAAATCCTAATGTTGGATTGGATCGATGGCACATGACACAACATGATTATGGTTTTACTTGATTAGTTAATTTTAGTTGGGTATATTTTAACTATATCAATCAAGTTACATACAAACCCTTAAAGGATTATAAAAAAACATGGTAGATTGCAACTTCAGAATATATAAAATGTATGAGGTATAATTCTTATCACATCTTCAAAGTATACCAATCCTTTTTACATCATGAAGAGGATCACACCTGCATAAGGCTCAACCATGTCTAAGATCATTAAGACCATCACATCTTTCTCTGTGAGAACATCATTATCCTTCCATGCCTTACCAAAGTCTCATAAAACCATCACAATACATGTGACATATATGTTCGGCATAACATTTCATTTAAAGCTTATTATGTTCATATGACAACATATTAGGGTTACAACAACATTATGAGAGAGAAAATATTCCAACATCATACAATTCATACAAGGGATCTAAGTATGATTCACCTTCATCACTTCTTCGTGTTAAGGTTAGATTCAACAAGATAGGATCAATTAGGGTTACAAAACAATCCTTGACCCTAATTATCAACATCACCAATATATCACGAAAGCATAAGGTAAACATATAACCATTGACCATAGAGTCAAGAAAACATAGTGGCCATGAAACCAAAAATCATCATCGACCACTAAGAATTAGAGATGTCATCCAACGCCAAGAATCAAGAAGGTTGGCGACCACCGACGATTAGAAAAGTTGGCGACCGCTAGGTTTAGGAAACTTCATTGACTGCTAGGGTTAGAGGTCCTTAGAGAGCACTAGGGTTAGGGCTTTCAACGACCACATGCATCCAAAATCTCATCAACCACTAAGGATCCAAAAGTTGGCGATCACCTGAGATACAAAATCTTAATGACCACTTCATGTCAATATTCTCAGTGAACAACAAGGGATCAAAATCCTAATAACCATAGGGGGTGAAATATTAGTGACCATAGTGGGTAATATCTTAGCAACCAATATAGCTTCAAAAACACATCGAACACATAAGGGTTCAAAACTTATAGACTATCAAAATGTAAAAATCTCTGGAAACCGTGAAGTGTCCAAAAGCTCATCGACCAATAAGAATCCAAATAGGTTGGTTATCCCCAAGAATCTGAAAGGTCATCAAGTTGCATCAGAAGGAGAGAGATCAGTTAAACCCTAATTATCAACCATCATTTAATAGAGAAAAATTCATCATTTTCTTCAAGAATGCAAGTACTAAAACTTCCATTACCAAGAAAGGCTCATGCACAAGAATTAGGGTTCATCAAAGAAGATACACTACTTAATAATTATCATATAAACACAAACCCTAGGTGAAGGAAGAATCTCTATACTTAGAGCAATGTTTTAGGGCAAGATTATGTACATGCAAGTTAAGAGAAAGCAATAATCATGAAGAAAGTTATATAACTCACCTTTAGAATATGGAGCAACTCCAAACAGTAAGGTAGCTCAAAGAAAAGAAGGTGGAACCCTATCTTGAGAACTCCTCTCAGCCAAGCTATCTCCTTCTCCAACAAGGAAGCAAAACCCAAGACTAAGTAGAAAAGCAACGAAGCTTCATAAGCACAAGGAGAGGGTAGATCCAGACAATAGATGCACATGCAAGGTAGATCGACTAAGATCCCTCAACTTGATCTCCTCCTTATCCACCAAGCAAGGGGGACGAGGTCCAAAAGCAAGGAAGTAGAAAGAGAGAGGAAGCTAGGTGAGTAAATGGCTTGTTTGCATGCAAGGAGGGAGGTATATATGCCTAAGGTTTGAGAGAGAGAGAGAAAGGGTTAGGTGTCAAACTATGCTTGCCATGTGGCCAAGGTATCTCGTCCATGCAAGAATCTTACACATGAAACTAGGACAAACACAAACCAGATGACCCCACCAAGAAAACTCATTGACCAGGGTGAGCAGAAAAACTAGTGACCACTTAGGATTCTTAGCGACCAAGGTGATCAAAAACTCATTGACTGCCAACCGTAGATGTTGGTGACCTGGATGAGTAAGAAACCTTATCAACTGCCAACCCTAGATGTCTCAAGCGAACATCATTGATAACCAAAACTTAGGACCATATGAAAATTTGGTGAATGCCAAAACTAGGTGGCTCAACACCCAAGGTCATCCATGTGTTAGGTCATCCATGAGAGCAAACCCTAATCTCAACATAAGATGTCACCACTCAAACCAAGATGAAATAAGGTGCCCCAAAGCACAACTATATCAAACATGATATGAAAACATGTGAGGTACAACATACATGTGAAAAATTGCAAGAAAAACCCTAGATATGGGTAAATTACAATTAGGTCCAAAACAAGCACATAAAAGCAAAACTAGCTCAAACAACATCCAAATTGGACCAATCATGAAACTTAGGTTTTTCACATGATATCAAAGCACATCATAAGGTTAAATTAACATTTTAAGAATCTTATTGATATAAGAAAGCACATTCAACCATAAAGCTAGGTCAGGGGTCTTACGCTTAATTTCAATATCCTTTTGGCCCAAAGTAGACCATTGGAAAGTTGGAAATTAACAACCCGAGGAGACTTGATATTTAAGAATAAATTTTAGTAGCCTGTCAGCTATTTTGTGGGGTATGAAATTTTTTTAATATGATCTGATGGAATCTTGAACCCCTATTGATGTAGTGTCAGCTGTGAGATTGTTTTGTAAGATTATTAAATGTAGTGGAACACTGTTGATGTAATAAGATTTTAGACATAGGTGATTGTTTGATGATATTTTCATTATAAATATGAACATGTGAGAAACTAGTAAACAATCTATGCAAGATGATCATCAATAAAAATAATTCAAGATATAAAGCGAGCAACAATTTTGATTTTGTAAAGCAAGAAACACTTAAGATGCATTGGAGAACATAAAACTTCCCCCCTTTATCCCATGAGTTTAGATTTCATTTACACCATCTCTCAAACATGAAATATATAGTACGGGTTGGTCCTTAATTTATTTACGGTGTCATATCACTCACTCGAGGGTAACCGAGTTTCTTTAGACTTGGTTACTACTCCTAGTGCACCTCCTGACTAAATCGATTATAGACAATTGTTAGCTCTAGGAGAGGGTGTACCCTTAAGGCCTTGGATGATCAACATTGTACCATGTAGGTACCTTTACCAACACCCTCACACCTCATTCGAGATTCAACATATATGTTGGCACCCATTACATTGATGTGTGAGTTTGTAGATGTGTAATTTGCAAGTACAAAATTAGGTGTTGGTTGAAGCAATATCGTGATAAAAGATAAGGAAAGTAAAGAGAAAATGGGAAATTCCATGTAGACATGTAATCTTCCAACCTGATCAAATTCGATCCAAACATGCAAGAAAGCAAGTATGAACGTATTAAGAAAGTAGCATCATGCTCTTGATGGAAGATGTCTTTATCTCTTCCTCTATGAGTCTTATTGTTTTCCATTTGTCTTTTGACCAACAAGGAAACAAGCTAGGAAAAGAAAGAGACAAAATAGATACAGAAGGAAACAAAAAAAACAAAATAGGAAGCTCAAATCAAACCCTAAAAGGGAAGTAGAAAAGAAACCCTAATAGGGAAACATAGAAAAAACCTTAAAAGAGAAGCCAAGATGAAACCCTAAGAGGGAGGTGGAGAGGAATTGTAAAAGGTAATTTAAGACGACAACCCTAAAAGCAAAGCTAAAAATGGGGACATTAAGGAAACCTAAGAGAAATAAAATGGAAATGCAAGAAAATGAAAAATGCAACTTGGGTTGTCCATTAGTCCCCAGTAGAGTCGCCAAACTATTTTTCCCATAGAGAAAATTCTCACAAAGAGTTAATCTCAACAGTCACAAGTAAAACAAATATGAAAAAATGAAAATGATAAGGACATGAAGTCTCCACCTTAGTTTATAAGAAAAAAATGATAACTATGTACTAGTATATAAATCCATAGAAAATATAAGAAGATGGAAAATGAATCCACGTGAAAGAAGATAAAACATGAAAATTTGGCCAAAAGATAGGGAAAGAGAATCATATTATGACTAAAGAAGGTATTAGGATACCCCCACGTTACTTGGAAAAATAGTATTGATATTTGTATTTTTAAGTTCATTAAAAATGGGCAGTACCATCTGATTAATAAAAAACCTTGAAAACAAAGAAACATGGTTTAGATATGTGAATCTATGGGGACTAGATATGTTGTTGCTATCCTATCACTTTTCTTAAATATTCTTGCATATTTTAAATTGGTAAATTACAATAACCTCAGACTCTCGCACAATGGAGATCAATCATAAGTGATTAGTATGAATGACAAGAAATCAATAGAAAGGATGGAGGGAAAACAATTATGAGTAAGATATACTTTTTTGAGTAAACAAAGTAAGAGATGTGAAGGACAACTACATTACATGGTAGTTTATCTAGAGATGAAGTTGCAATTGCAGAAAAACTAGATCATGATGTACAATATCTAGTTAAATTGAACATGGTAGTTTTTAGAATGAGTAGTTTTAGATCAAGTATTTTTAGATGAATGCATAGTTTAGGTAAGAAACTCTAAATAGTGGTTATAGTAGTAAGAAATAGTTCTAGATAAGTAGTTGAATCAAGTCCTTCTTAAACTTATAGATATAAGTCACAAATGGTAGTACTACCAAGTGGCCATGTTCGATTCATACCATCACAAAAGCCTTTAGGAAAATGAAAGTTGGTTGTGCTAGAAAAAGTATCTCTAGTCACCTAGACCACATAAAGTAAAAATGGAATGATAGTTTGCTCTTTGGCTTCAAGAGAGTCAAAGTGGGAAACCCCTAATGGGTGACATGATGAGGTATTCTTAATCATGGATTAGGGTTCTGAAGATAAGTTTCTGATATATTCCAAGGAGAATGATATATTCTATGGAGCATGTCATTTGTGAATTGTAGGAATCAATGAGTATCCCAAGGAAGGAGATCAAAATGTTTTTGCATCGAAGTAGTTGGATTTTCTAGAAGATTCTTGAGAATCATCGTTAGAAAATTGCTTGGTCAAAATACTAAATTTATGATGAAAAAAATTGATAAAGAATGGAAGGGAAGAGGATCGATAAAGCTTGGGGGTAAAATTGTCAGTTTCTTTAAATGATATAGATTTAAGGATTTTTCATTAATACAATGGATAAAGGAGAGGCAATTGAATTTCCCATGAATTGAAATTGAAGATTATATTCTAGATAATATTACTGGGATTGAAAATGCTTGTTAATAACTTTAATAATAGAAAAATTGCACTTAAGTCCATAGAAAGATACTTTGTGTATGTGGACCCTTAAAAATGGGGCATATGAGTAAATGGGTAGATTAAATTGGTGGAAAATGTGGAATAAATTCGAAAAAATATGTTATTAGCTAGAGAAAAGATTTGATCTCAATATTTGAACTAATGAATAAAAATGGGGGTTTCAACACTACTAGGGTTCAAGATATTTATCACAATGGAGTGCTAAAGCATATATTTAGTATTCTATGTGATGTAGCTCCGATATGCAACCAATATATCACATTGATTACATGTGAAATGACATAATTGTGACTTTTTAGGGTTTCTTGGTTATAACTTGGGAAGCTTCAAGTGTATCATCCTCCACACTATTTTTTTGTGTCTCTAAAACAAAATACATGAACCTTATTACTACAATCTTGTTGAAAATGTTGAACTTTACATATACCTTGCCCTTAAATCTCTAGATTAGAAATTTTCATTACTTTTTCCATACTATGATTAGACAATGAATTGGTTGCATGAAAATTGTATGTTGATTCCTTACTAGTATAAAAACAATTTAGTAACTCAACATGTATTTCAAGTCCTTATGATGAGATGGACTTTGTATGGATAATATGTTGACATTATAGCTATATATTTGTATATTGAGTTTGAATTGGGATTTAAAATGCTTATTTTCCTTTATGCATGCATAATCTAGTACTAGATCTAATTTCTACCATATTTATCTATGAAAAGTGAGTAGTTATGTTAATTATTAATTGAAATCCTTATTTATGTAGTCCCTTGTGACTTTATATCTAACCCAATTTTTTGAAGTTGGGGTAGAAAAACAAGCATCCATATAGCAATCTTGGGATTGTGAGAAAGTACCTATAATGATATATTATCAAACATGAATGAGTCTTTGAGAATCCACATTAAGTAGGGTCCACTAGACACCCTGAAATCACATGTTGATATGAGTGTGATTGAGGTTATATATTCTTTTGTAAATGGTAACCCTACTAATGTGATTGAGAAATATGTAATATGATGATATATTCACATTACTTATTATAATTTAGAATAAGTGGCTTGACCTTACTATCTAGAATTGGCTTGACTGTGTAGGTTCATAGTTTGATGAGCCCCTACTTGTTGTACTCACTTTGACTAAGGTGTGCCATGGTTTTAAGGAAACCAAAGAATCATTATATCCTCTATGATGGTCTAGGTGACATTAGAGTCATAAGTTAGTAGTTTGGGTGATACATTCCAACTACCTAGAGATTAATAATAAAATATATACTTACATCAAATATATTTGTTTATGTACTTGTGATATTGCTTCCATGCTATTACTGCTTTAATTTATGTTGTCAGTACTACCCAGGGATGTTTTCTAAAATTTGCATTCAAATGCATAATTACTTTATTTGCATATGTAGTAGACTTACATACTTACAATACTCTATGTTATCTCTCTCTAGTATGTTTGTCTCAGTCTCACAGTTTTCCACCCTTTTTAGGTTATCAGTACCTACTCAGAGGTTTTGTTGTGAAGAGCCACATGTTAGAGGAATTCCCAAAAACCATGTGATCATTGTAATGGGATACATTGTACATGTTTTGATTAATTATGAAAGGTGACTCAAATCATTAAGTTTGTTTTACTAATGAGATAATGAAATAACTTAACAATGTCCTATGAATGTTTTGACTCGATGACATATGGTTTGGATTGAGAACCTTAACGTGATATTATATGTATACTTAGAGTACTCATTCTTGCTATGTACTTAGTTAGTTATTACTATGGATATAATAGTACAACAATAATACATAATATTGGTATGTACTATGAGTGATGACTATGTCTCTTTAGTAATGATATTGATATCAACCCACATACATGGGTACTTGTTAGAGAATTTATTATATGGGACAGACACGCCATAAAAATGACACATGGAATTCATGTAATAACATTTTATAGTCATTTCATAATGTGACAAGGGTGAATTTGATCCTTAAACCTGAATTCACTACAAGAATCACATGTTGTTTTGTGTACTTTGATAACTAGCCCAACATGCTCTGCATAAGGGTGTCAAAAGGTAGTGATTGGGTGCAATATGACACTTGTTGATCAATGTGAGTGATGTAGATATAATTTTCCCTACTTTGGAGTGTTACCCTGGTCACTTGATAAGCGAGAATATGAAAATGCATGGTCGTGCTCATGTGAGTTAATATAAGATATTGAGCCCACAATATCTCAAATAATCTCATTTTTTATTTCTTTTGATTACGAGATTGTATCTTTTAGCAATGATTTTTTTTAATTAAAAAGTAGAATGAAGCTAAAAATTTAATGATGAAGTATTTTTTATTCTTTTGAGGGGAAACATGTCATTGATTTTAGGTGAAAATTGAATTCTGATAAGTATGTGAAATCAATGGGATAATGAAAACAATTTTGTAATAAAGTTTGAGTGCAATAAATTTTACAATTGGGATTTATATTGGATATTGTACTCATGGATAATTAAATTGTATAATGAATCACAAGTGGCTCATAGAAATATCAACTAAGTTCAAAGTGTGCTTAATTCCATAGAGAGAATGTCTAATTTGTGTGAAAACCCAACAAGAAAAAACTAAGTTAAGGCATAGACTAAAAATGATAGAAATGGAGATGTAGAATACACATGATGAATTTCATATTTAACCATATAGTTGGCTTTATAGTAATCCTTGACTGAGATACCAAAATTGGGTGCCAACAGATACCCCCTTCAACACTTTAAGGTGGTCATTGAAAACCCTAGTGCACCTCAATGAAAATATAATTCATTATAGCGCTCATATCTAATAAATTAATATATTTATTAAAGCAATTGGATTCCTTATCATTATTATTGAGTAATAAAAATTAGAGGTAGACATTTTTCCTATATGCATATTATGTATCATTATAGTCGTTCAACATGATGTCATTAGGTGGTATAAGGACATGCACTTTGTATTTTGGATACAATGCTCATAAACCAGAAAAGAAGGCATTATTTTACTAACAACAATATTACGTCAAACCACAATATTGAACTTTTTGAATCTTCCCATGTATTTCGTATGTATAGTCAATTATATGATTGTTGAAGAAAATTCATTCAATTATATCCATGTCGCATTTCATTAGAGTAGGGAGATGAGAATTCAAATTTTACCATACCACTTCAAGAAGTAGATAATATAGTAACTCCATATAAATTTTGTTTGTTGATGGAGAGTATCTGTATGATTCTCAAACTATCAACACAAACACAAAATTATTTTATAAATATTTCTTTCAATCGACAATAACAATTCAAGTTTATTTTTTTATTGCTAATTTTTTATCATCTTTGACACCTGATAAAATTGTACTCATACATTGATGGGTGTAATGTATAAGTATTTGAGGACTTGGACAAAATAACCTTACCTGATTGCACCAGTCATATTAACATGGGGCACCTCCTTTTTAGAGATCTCATCAATAGGCAATCCATTTCTAACCATGCTTGCACTAGAGTTGTACTATGATAACTGACTTGTTAAGGATATATTTAGGTTTTGTGTAAGCGAGGAGTCAACACATAGTAAAGTCTTGTATTGATCTTTGAGGTCAAATGTGATTCTCAAAACTCTATAAGAACCTTTGGTAGGTGGCCCAAACATTGCAAGTGGAATCATGCTAGACCTCTTAGTAGGTTTGAGGCCTATAAGGGGATGTGACATCCCAGATTTGAGTCATGCAGATGAAGAATGTGAAAAGGGAAATCTACACTGAGGTAAGATGGTGACACCCCTATGTTGGTAGCCATGAATTTTACGAGCTTGGATGTACATGGGCCATTACAACGCATGTTCTAAATTGGACAACAAACTTTGAATCCAAATAGTAGAGACTTGATGAGAACCTCGAGAGGCTAAGTGATATAGATTGTAACATCTTACAATTTGAGGCATTGGATCAATTGATCATGAAAGAAAATTCTTTCAGGGAAGTCAGGACGCCATTTATTCATCTCACCCTCCTCATGAAAAAAAACCCATAAACACAGTACACAAGTTTGAGTGTGAAAAACTAAATATGGTAGTACTACTAATATTACGTTGTGATTATAGGAGGTCCACAACTCCCTCAAAGGGCCTTACATATGTGTGAGGCCCATATTTGGTTTTAAGATGATCCTTGGCAATCCTATCTACAACTTCATTCGTCTCCCTGCCTTCAAATAGTACTTTCTAGTTCCTTTTTAGTATCCTTTAGATATCCACAATTCAGTTATCAAAAAGAGGATTCACTCTATAAACTTCATATATCATTTTAAATGCATCTTATCTATCATTGCAATAATAATACTATTGAGTCTACACTTAGTGGAAAAATTTATAGAAAGGTTCATTGCTTCAAGTTTTTCTTCAAGAACTCCATTAGCATGAATGGTTACCCCAACACCTCCAATCCAACATCCCCTACAGTCTTTAGCAATCAGTACTATGGACCTTATTATACCTTTACATGATGTATGCATGTTTAATTTAAGGACACCTTTAGCTGGTGCTTTCTAGTGTTTGATTTGTGTCCCTCATCTACTTGTTAAAAAGATTTTCCAAGATTCCTCAGTGAGTGCATCTTCCTTTCTGATATGTTGACTTGATGGTTAACTATGGCCTTCGCCATCTTGAAAATTCACATGTTCATGCATTTCCAAATATACCTACATGCAATCATGAATAATGTGAGTGCTTAGGAAGTTGAATCATGTTCCATATAATCTAGTTCCCCATATGAGATTCATTCATGAACTTGTTCATGTCCATACCTACTAGCAATAAATTCCATATCTTCTTCACCTCTTTGCAATATCGTAGTACATGTTGGGAGCTCTCAACCTCTTTGTTCAATGCAAACACATTCCATTCAGCGCCATCCCCTTCCTCACCCTGACTTGGTATTTGAGACTAGCATTTATCTCAACAACCTAATGAAAGTCTCAATTTTAGCCACCACCTGCATCCCCCAGATTGTTCCCCATTCACCATCTTTATCCAGCTCCTTTGGTGCTTGTAATAAATCATAAGCCTATTTAGTAGTGTACAATCCATTTGCAAAGTTCTTCCAGGCCCTCACATCAAAATTGGAATTGTTGGATTGACACTTTCAATTTGATAATTTGTTGGACAACTATTTTAGGCAATCATTTGTCTAAAAAATGAACGTCCTATTTCCCCTCCAGTTTAATTAGGATTTTGACCTTCATGACAAGAAGTTCCATAGGGATAGTTCTGATGGCTCTTTGATCTAGCCTTCAATCCTTGGGATCCTTTAATCTATCTGTACATTCATATATTATCCATTAACCAGAACCATAGTAGAAATTTGTAGGATAAACTCCTTCCCTAGTGTCACCACAAATACTAGCCTTGAACCTTGTGCTTTCTGGGTAAGTTGATCAAATTTCTTATTCATTGCGCAACACCAAAGAGTATGCCTGATTCTACTTATGTCCTATGCAATCTAAAGAATAAGCATATGGTTCCATTCTTGCATGCATTTGATATTAAAAGGAATAATTGGACTATCCATATCAACTAGGTGATTTTCCTTTTCAAGGAGACCAACAAATATAGTTTCATAGTGAATTATCCTTGGCTACAACTCATACTAGGATAGAGGGCCAACTAAAAAGTTGTACCTATCTGTTTGAGTGAGGAAAAAACATATAATTGTGTCTTATGATGTTATATGAGGAATTCATCATGCCCAAATGTCATGCAAGATCCATAGGTTGGAAGATTAGGAACACAATAAGTCACAAATAAGGAGGGAGAGAAAGTTTATAAAGATTCACATGGTGATAATACCCTAAACCTAATCTTCTAAACCTCATTTGTCCAAATATACTTAAAAATGTGCATAAGATGCGTGCAAAGAAATTCTATTCTATTTTTCATAGTGATGACACCACAAATAAACTAATAAAATCATTATCGCTATCATTTTTAAGATACATGGAGCTTAAAGTGTAACACCCCTGGCCTGGGTTTTGAGATGACCCTAGATTTTTTGCCTAAATAAGTTTCTTAGAACCTTGTCTCAATCTTTGAAAAGTAATTAAGACTTAAGAAGAGTTTAATTCTCAAGTTTGAGCTTGTTTGCAAATTGTTTGTGCTTTATATGATAGTTTTGGTGCAAATTGCAATTTACCTAAAATGTGGGGTTTGTGAAAATTGTCACCCCTAGAGTTTCCCTTCTCTCTCTTAGCATCATCTAGAGGAGAGAGAAAGGAGGGGTCACCTTGTTTGAGTCTTGGTTGAGTGATAGCACTCTCGGTGGTGGAAGAACCAAAGAGTTATGAGTGTCTTGAACCCTAGATGGGGTTGTGTTGAGTTATGAAGTGTATATGGGAGTTCCTATCAGCTTGAAAGCTATAGAGGAGGTCCCATTTCGGTTTAGTAAATTTTTGGAAGTATTCATATCAGGCTAAGCATCTCAAGTAAGTGAAGCATGTTGGTTTAGATGTTCCTTTAAAAAGTTGTATCAGTTTGCATATAAAGTGATATTGGGTTGTGATATCTTGTCAAGAAAGCTACCCAATGGCCGATATCTCATCTTTGGATTATCCTCATGAATTTTTTATGTCAAGATAATTATGGATGCATGTAGTCACCATGCATGGACATGTGTCACCTAAGTGCATATGGTGATGACACTTCACAAACACCCACTCTCTCTCCTGAAACTCAACTATATAAGCTTCTCTTTTCACCTACTAGTGAAACCTTTTGACTCTCATATTATCCCTCTCTTGGTGGATGACCATAGAAGCTTGAGGAATAGGAAGGAGTTTGATCATCAAGCCTAAGGCGAATCCAATGTCATCTTCAACCTTGGGTGGGCTATGCTTCTCGGATCATGGTTCCTTTCTTTCTTTTCTTCTTCATCAAGTTCCTAACTGTGGTATCATCTTTCATATAGAAGTGTTGTGATTGAGTCTTGGACTTTTAATAAGTCACCTTTAACCTTGGGAATGTGAAGATTTGGATCTGGAAGATCTTGTGTTGATCTTGAGGTGGGTTATATAACTTTAGCTCAACTTCATTATTAATCACCTTCAATCATGCAATACTTGGTGATTACTTGTCAATTTCAACTTTCCTTGGTTTAATGATGAATCTGTGAGATATAATGGATATATGGGGCTTTTGTACATGCACTAGAGTGTTAATGAATGAAGGGTTGGAACTTGAAGATGATGAAATCTCCCATGCACAAACTGATATTGTTTTAAGAAACTCTAACCCGATATTAGGTTATGTGAGGGGAAAATGATATACATGAGGTCCTAACACATTACTGGTTTGCTACATGTGAAGGACCATCGTTCTTACAGTATTATAGCCTATCACCTAAGGCTAAAGATGGGGTCAGGATGATATCTTGAAAGTTGAGTGAAGATATGTAGTCAACGGGGCTAACCGAATATGCCATAACCCTAACAACTTGACACACCTCTAACCTTACACAAATGTGATGGGAAACATACTCCTTGGAACCTTGGCTGATACACAAAGTAATAGTGAGGTTGATACCCTAGAGTGTGCTATGGCTGACACACTAGATGATGGTATGGTTGATGCACCAAAGCATGGTGTGGCCAAAACACCAAAGTGAGGTGAAGATGATACACCAAGATATGGTGAAGGTGATACACCATGTTATGCTTATGGTTGATATCACTCTAAGCAACTCAAAATTGATATCATCTTTATGTGCCATGGGAAACACAAAGGGAGGAGCTTAGGCTGACACAAGTGAAGAGTGTCATGATCGATACATGTGTCTAAACTGATACAAAGTAAGGAGCTTAAGTCAACACAAGTGAATGTGTCTAGGCCAACACAAGTGTTGGTGTGTAGGCTGATACACTTTGATGAGTTTAGGCTGACACATGAGAAGTATAATCTAGTTTATACATGATTATGTAATGAGATGGATATACTTTGATTAGTGTACGCCAATACACTCTAAAGAGGGTCAAGTCAATACATCAAGTTAAGTTGAAACCAGTAGTCTAGTAAGGATGAGAGAGGAACTTGTATCACTCATGTTAATAATCAATTAATGATAATTGATGAAAATATTTAAGTATGTCTGAATACTTATGGAAATAAAATAAGATCTTAGATATGATGAGTTATGGTTAAGGGTTTGGTTATTGAATATAACCCTAGAAACCCTAATCTATCAAAAAAGAGAAACCCTGGAATCCTTAATCAGTTGAAGAGATAAACCCTATCCCTAATCAAAAGAATGAGTGCCATTTGAAATAGCATGATAGTAGTAATAAATGGTTAGGATACTATAATGAAATCTTAACCATAATGATATTATGATCATAGCCAAATGAGGGTTATATTTGTAATAATCTAATATAGCTTAATTATGCCTTATAAGGCATATGGAATACTTGTATCACAGGAAGGATGTGAATAGGTATGATGACCTGGCAAAGGCATGTCGCCTAGAAGGTGATGTGGTAATAAATGGTGAGTTTAAGGTATTGATATCCCATGATTAAAATGATAGGGTAACACAGAGGTGTTCCAACTGTTAAAGAATCTTAGGCACTATGATATACCTTTCATTTTATTATACTTGCAACTTGATTGAATGATTATATGTGATACAATTGAATGAAAAGATATTAAGATAATATCCTAGACATAAGGAGTTATGAATTATGGTTTGGTTGTTAAACATGAACATGAAAACCCTAATTAGTTATAAGGAGAAAACCCTAACCCTAATTATGAGAAAGTTGTAATTTAAATGATTCTCTTTATGGAATGGTGATGATATTTAATTGCCATCTAAGTATTATGATTTAATAAGCATAGCCAGGTATGAGCTATGATGATATGGTATAATGCATATTACATGGGCCATGTGAGCAATGTAAAATACTTGTATCAAAAGTATGATATAAATATGGGTATGATGACCTAGATATGATTGTTTCTTGGTAAGAGGTGACATGGTTCAATAATGAACTGAGGGGTTGATACCCCATAGCACGTGATCATAGCGATGAAAATATTGAAGGAATGAGATTCTCAATAATATTTTCAAGGGATTGAGATCCCAGGTAAATGTGATAAAGCATCATGATCTGTGCCAAATGTCATATGAATCCTTGAAAGATGTATTATGCTTTTCTTTGTAGTATCTATTTATACAGCATGCTTGTAACTTGATTGATTCTAAAATGATGTTGTAATGCACTTAATTCATCAAGTGGAACTAAAAATGTAGTTTCCCTAGCCATAGATCCATCCGACATTAAAAATTGCTGAATGGTGAAACAAGTTTTACTCGGAGCGCATATTTTTGAATATGTGAGGTGCAAGACAAGTATTTACTTTCTTTCTGTGAACCTCAAGATTGGCCATTTTCCATACCTTAAAAAGAGTGCGGTTGTAGGTTGTAGCTCTAATGCAACATCGAGATTGGCGGTAAAGCCATACCCTGAGAAGAGTATGGCAGCATGCTATGACTCAATATATATGCAAGATTGACTGTAGGCCATACCCTAGATAGAGAACAAGCTATGAGTTGTATCTCTATGGTGTTGAGAAAATATACCATGGCTAGATAAATTGGAGTTTGACTTATAATGTCACTACAAGTAATCTCATACTGATTGAGCATGAAGAGGTCATGGAGTCTGTCTCTTCCATGGACCTTGTATGGCACTCATGCTACCTAGCTTAGGTTTGTTAGAGTATGAGTGGTATACCTCATCTCCTCAGGGCATAAGATTGATTATTGAAAGATATAATCAGTTGTATAGGATATTGCTTAAGGATTGAATATCAAAACATTGGATGAGGCTACAAATGCTTTTGTATGACATAGTTGTTAAATGTTATACATGTTCTTCATATTCCTTCTAAAAATGCTTAGATGATCTATTTCTCAATCATAGATATATGAACTACTTAAATGATGATGTTGCTCTACTCTGCATATAACAAGTGTTTAAACTTGTTTATTTCAATAAAGGTTTATTTTTCTCTCTTTCATAAGATTTATCTGTGATAATAATAATGTTGGCAGAAAGTTATATCTCCCGCAGGGACGTATGTCTCACCCTGTGAGTTTTCACACCTTACAGGTGGGTGTGCACGAGGAGGTATAGAACGTATAGTAGAGGACAAATAGCAGCAACAAGGACAATAGTAGCAGCTGAGGTTGAGTGTAGTGCTATGTGTATTTTAGAGATAGAGTGTCATCCTTGTACTCACAGGTCCTTTGGGGGATAGTGTGTAAACAATTTTATAATCGATCTGAGATTTTGGCTAAAATGCCCTTGATGTATATTGTTGCTTTTGTATATATTTTGGTAAAGAAACTGATATCACATATCACAAGAATGTGATGGAACGATATATGTAAGAAGTGAATCATGTTGTATACATGTATGATTGGCTTTGGTCCTTTCTGTAAAGAGTTTCCTGGTGGATCACTTTGTAAAATGGTTTAAATTTTTAGTTTTTTATGGTAATCCGCTGCCAATGGATATTTCCATGTGGTTTTGTGTAATCTCGTTGTCTGTGTGATAATGGGTGTCACACAAAGATTGGTAGTCTTATACCCCCAGAAATATATTGGCACTCAATATCCCTATGAATTTTGTTTAGAATTTATTTCTTAATTTGTGACTACTAGATTTCAAGGAATCATACAAATGTTGATAAAATATCAAGCTTACTTTTGCATGCATTGCAATAACACTATTGTAAAATAATATTATCAACTAATTTAATTGGCCATGAGATTGTGCCAAATTTACATGAAAGGAATTTGAAAATTTCCAACAACTTCATTAGCAGATGAAGGAATGGACATGAAGGTCAATTTTGATACATATGTTTGGGAAATGGGTGAAATATGGGATGATCCAAAATGTAATTTATGGGGGTGGATACAAATTTGTTTGTAAATTTAGGTCATAACAGAACAATTGCATCCTTAAGCATGTGTTGCTTTCTCATTGTAAATATAACTTTACTCATTTTATTTAAGTTGAACACACCATAAATGTAGGGTTTTTAGGTTCAATATGGTGTTATGATCCACAAGTACATTTCACTATTATATAGTGCTTATCCTAAATTACCATGGTCATTTGTTAATATTAGTATTAGGTTATAAGTAATTGATAGTCATTGTGAAGTATCATAAGGATCTCTAAATATGAAACTAAATCAATAATTAGTCAATGGTTTAGTTTAATTTCATAGTTATTTAATTATAAAATTTAACCTTTATAGTCCTAATAATTTATAATAAATTGGGGCTCAAATCCCATTTTATTACTTTTGCATACTTGCATATATACACACAATTTTAGCGTGTTGTATACAAGAAAGTGGGTCGATTTTCATATTGTGAACATTGTGTAAATTTATAACAATCACACTGGGAAAACTATCCACTAGCATTTGCACATTTTAGAATTAATATTGATGATGAATATGTTCAATTCTTTTTCTCATAATATATATCTACCTAAATCATAGTTATGGACACTAATAAAACCAAAGGTATACAAGCAAGAAAATTAATTTCATAGTGTGATTATTTTGTATATACACAATGATCACCATATGAAAATTAGTCCACTAGTTTGTATGTCTTTTTGGTTCTCATTTAATGGTTATTTTCAAAATCCCTGTCTGTATACAATCACCATCATTCTCAAAAGCATAAGATACACAAACAAGTGCATTAATTTTCACATTGTGATCTTTGTGTAAAGCCAAAACAATCATCCTATGAGAATTGGTCCACTAGTTTGTGCAATTTTTTTATTTTGAAAGATGGAAAATTTTTGTAGTTTGTTTTCCCACAAACCCAACATGCATTACATTCACAATTTTTATCAACACTAAAACATATACAAGTAAGTGTATAGATTTGTGATCATTGTGTAATCCATAATGATTACCCTTGGAACATTTGTCTAACGGTATGCACATATTTTGGTGCTGATTTTGATAGTGAATATGAACACTTATGCCCTTCTTTGGTATATATTAGATAATTTTCCTATCACCTTGAGTAGGTTTTTATCCTATTTAGACCTATGTTGTACCGGTGTTCCTATTTTCACAATGATCTGAGAAATGGTCACAAATAAATTCAATATTTAGTAGGTAGAGATTGTGAGAAGTAGATAATTTGCACATATTGACTATTAGAATCATGACCAAAAGGTCCATTAGAAAGTTGATTAATTTTTATCCTTGGAACACTAATCAAAGGGTTTATGCTCTATTTTGTGTTGGTTTTGATGCATATGTGTTCACATATTATATCCATTGTCTCTACCTACTAGATGGAAAGCTCAATAACCACCATTTCAGATATGAAATGCATAATTCGTTTTCCATGTCCATGTTGACAACTTACATTCATGCCACTACCCTTCTTATAAGTCATTAGTGCCATGTTTTGTTGCATATATGGTTAAATCGGTTATTCAAGGTTTTTATGTAATCTTCTCTCAATGATATATGTATATGA
The DNA here is from genome assembly GCA_963693085.1 of Alisma plantago-aquatica. Lineage (NCBI taxonomy): Eukaryota > Viridiplantae > Streptophyta > Magnoliopsida > Alismatales > Alismataceae > Alisma > Alisma plantago-aquatica. The sequence continues at coordinate 475,882,460 of OY856409.1, forward strand.
ACTCAATCCCATTCTACTAGATATTTTACAATCATTATGCAAAATCAACTATATTTGTATTGATCTTGTGCATCTTGGGTAATAATTTTCTTATTTGGACTTATTATGTACCATGTTGGTTATCAAGTAAGGAAAAACCAATTTACACTGTCAATGTTCACTACTTGCATTCATGCTTCTACCCTTGGCATATGTTCTTAGTGCCAAGTTTTATTGTATATATGGTTAAATCAATTTGTTAAAATGTTTATGTAATTTGATCTTAGTACAATTTGTATTTGAATATATCCCAACATGATATCCTTCTAATAGCTATGATGTGATCATTCTTTGAGGACTTTCCTACTTCTACATCTAGTTTATGTACTGTGGGTAATGTTTAGCATGTCTTGACCTATTATGTATCGTGTTGTTTATCAAGTTATGCACCAACAATTTATATTGTCCATGGTGACTGCTTGCTTTCATGTTACTGCCCTTATCTTGTGTTTTGACTGCCAATTTGTGTTAAAAAGATATGGAAAAATTGTTTGGTCCATATTAATGTGTAATTTGAACTCAATATTTTTTTATATGAACTCACTCCCAATATGATATCCTTCTACTAGGTATGTTGTGAGTATTCTTTCCAACATCACTCCTTTATCTCTATTTTATGTATATTGGGTAATGTTTAACTATTTTTACTTTTTATGTACGATGTTGTTAATCAAATGAAGTGTAATTAGTTTACCATGTCAATATTAATTCCTTGCTATTCTACTACACTATTTATATGTTCTTGGTGCCAAGTTGTTACATATATGTTTAATTCAATTATTCAATATTGTTATGTAAATTGATTTCAGTGTTAAACTATATCCAAAATAATATCCCACTACTAGCTACAATGTCATCATTTTACAAACTTTGCTACTTTAATTCTTAGCATAGTACTGGTGAAACTAGACTCGACCTGATACACCTGATCAAAACTCAAATTATTCAAGTGGTTGTGTCAAAAAAAATTGACCTGACTTGAAATCAAAGAACCAAAAATTATTTTAGGGTTGGGTTTGGGTTTGGACCTAAACCTGAATTTACTTTATTAGCCTAAAACTTAGTATTATACGTTAGTATAAAATAAAAAATAGAAAAGTTGAACACACCCAATGAACTATTAAATTACTAATAAATAACTTAGCATTTTTGTTTTGACAATTATACACAATTTTGTATTTGTTTGTATTAATATAGATTAATTATTTTTGCTTTTGAAGTATAATATACATAATTTCTTTATGCTAGTTTTTGTTGAATATGTGTTTAAAACTCTTGTTCAAACTATATTATTTTTTAATGTATTTTTTGTCACATTTTATGTTCATGCAGGGTGAAATATGATGATTATACTTGATAATTATCAAGGATTACACAAATCATATCATTGTTTCTAAAATAATTATCTTTATAAAAGCATTTACATGCTAGACCCAATAGACCCAAAATATTTTTTAGTCAGATTAGGGTCAATGGTTTCAGCCTGAAAATCCATCTTTGCAAGTTTAGTGTCTAGCCATAAAGTGTTGAATTGAATTGATCCAAAATAAAATGGATCAACTCAAGCATGATTGCAACACCTTCTTAGCCCATCTAGACCTACTACATACCATGTTGTTTCTCAAATTTGACTTGATAAATTTACCGTGTCCATGTTGATTGCTTTCTTTTATTCTACAATCCTTATTATATATTCTCAGAACCAATTTTATCATAAGTATGATTAAATTGGTTAGTAAGCTTGGTACATGATCTGATCTCATTTCTTTTGTATACATACTCAGTCCCGATATGATATTCTTATCTACTATGATATGATAATTATGAAGACTTTAATACTAATGTCTCTCATTTTTATAGCTTGCACAATGTTCATTATATTTATACCTATTATGTATTGTGACACCCATTCCCATGAGAGTGAGATCACTCAAACCAAATATTGCTCTTATAGTAATCAACATCATTAGGCAACATAGTATAGAAAACACAAAATATATTTTTTGATTCATATCCACAAGAACTATACAAAGGGCCAATTTTTCACTCATCCATTAATAGGTCTATACATGATATTGTTCAGTGGCCTCTATCACAACCTATATGCATAGCTTATACTTGTCAAGTGTATAACATTAGCAACTATATACAAGGCATGTAAGCCAAAAATCTGAGTCATATACACAAGCGATACAAACCATCTCGGACGGACCCATGTGTATAAAATGACCTACGACTCCACCAAAAGACTCCACCATCCATTGTTTATAATTTCCCTTTAGAAGGAGGATCCTCACTATCAAAACCTTGGGGACACCATTGACCACCTAAAAGATGTGGATAGCCACATAGGCAAGACCCATGTCCTAGTGGTAGGATATAGAAATAGATAGCATTCTATGCTCATAAGTATACTATTAAACATAAGGTAGATTTATTTGATAGACAATCATGTTCAAAAGGAAACAAACAATATATATAGTATAATAGTGAATAGGTAATACTTTGAATGTGTAGAAGATAAAAAACAAGCATCACAAAATGATACTTCATGTGAACTTTAAATAAGTATACTAAAGAATTGGGCTACTTTTTTTATCAAGTCATAGGTAGTTTATGTTGCACCACTCAAGCTACTAGCTAGTGAGTATAAAGTCCCCTAGATCACCACATAAGATCTTAGGATTACCAGACTTTGTAGAATCCATTCATCACCACTGGCGGAGTGAGTATGAACAAGTAGGGGAAACAAGAATCCTACAATTAGGGGCTCAAAAATCAACATACATTATTAGGTTCATTATTGGTTTTTAGGTTGTGGAACCTCATCACTTGGATAGAAATACCCTATAATATCATTGGCATTATCACATGTCATTCGAGCTACTGACTTCTCCATACTTGTACATATTAACCACATTAGAACACTGATGGAACAAGCATTTGTTGTGTGTGTATACTCAAAATTATACGACTCTAAAAACCATCTCACAATCCGAGTTCACTATCATGCCTTCCAAATGCCAAAATAGCTCTACATTCACACAGTACTACATGATTAAAGTTCCATTTGAATAATAGATTGATTTGTTATCTTTCCAACCAAGTGCATATACACAACATATATATGTATTATACAATTAATTAGGTATATGCAACTCTTCTTGAAGAATAAGAAAATGTCTCATTTCATATATCAAAGTACTCATTTGTGGTATAAATCACCTTCTCGTACATAACAAGATCAGCATGTCATACATTGGTAAAGACTCAAACATGACCTACAAATGCACATTCCTCTTCACATAACACCCTTCAATTATCGCATAAAATGTCATCGACAAACTACAAATTATGATGTAGATATTATTAAAAAGAATTTATGTATGAAATTTCCTTTTTCAAGTATAGATGGTATGCCTTTACATATGGTACATAGGTGCCAAAAACAATTAGCAGCATAAAATTTAGGGAAACCTCATATTTTAGCCACAAAATCCATGCAAGCAGTAGAGAAGACTATAATCTCGTATATATCCAATATGGTATCAAGAAACCCCTAGAAACTCCATTTGTAGGGTGAAAACAAATACATGTCTTATTTCCAGCTTTGCGGCCACAAAAAGGCTTAACATTATCATCATGGATTATCTTATAAGATAAAGTAAAGTAAGAAATTCGTAATTATATCTCATCATGCAAAACATCCTATAATGACTTCACTTTTAAACATAAAAATGTGCTTCCAGTAAGATTAGGGTTGTATGCAATAGTTGTACACAAGGAAAGCTAAAGAAAGTATATCACTCACCTTGGAATTTGATAAAATGTGCTCCAGAAAGAAAACCACATCCAAGACTAATAAACTCCAAACATCCCATCAAGGCTCCAAGAAAGCTTCTCTAAGTAAGATATATGTCCAACTAGAGTAGAGAGAGAGAAAAGGAGGAACTTTTAGCTATTTTGTACAAGTTCCACCATGGATAACCATGGCGATCAAAAAAAGGAAGAATATGAGAGGGTTAAAAAATCAGAGACAGAGAGGATGATCTTACATGATTTAGGCAAAAAATGAAGTTATCTAGTCTTAGTTTAAGTAAGGAGAGTTTGATCACCAACTTTCACATGCAAGCTTCAAACTTTCGTATCGAGGTCCTTGTCGTCCTCGTTGGCCTCCTTGGTTCTTCCTCCATATAAAAGAAGGTCTCTTGATTTCCAAATGGCTCTAGTGTGAATGAGTAGGAGTATATAGATGGAATATAGTTCAGAAGTCTAGAACAACCCTCCTTAAGTGAAGCCATCAAAGCCCATGCAAGGGAAGGATATCAAGGCTATTCACTCCCACCCATCGAGGGCCCTCTCCCCTAGACCAATGAAGGATTCCTTCAGAAGATCCATCAAGTTCCAAGCCTCCCCCACCTATAAGGGACAAAACTTCTAATGCTTTTTTGGTTAGACGTTAATTTAAACCATACGACAAGTTGTAAAATAGGGAATCAAAAGTTAGGAATCGAAACTCCAACTACTTTTTTTGGTTTCAACCAAATCCGGCCCACATATTTGGTTTGATTATGTTTGGTTTAGTGAAGGTGGCCTAGGGAAGGGGTGAGTCTGCATATTTTCCTACACTACTAAGGTAGAAGGTAGAGATGCATATGCACCATACAAAATTGCACCCTACTAGAAAGTCAACCACGTCCAATTCTGGCATGGTTGATTTTCCTATTTTTCCTACATGACCGAAAAGAGTGGAAAAATTGATGTTCCATTGACAATTTATATTTACGTATAACCAATGCAAAGAATTCAAAGACACATTGTTTTCTGACTTCACAAGTTTGTTTTCATCAAAAGTAAATGAGCCCTAAGCTATTGAGGTTTCCTTTACCACATCCATTGAAGCTCATTGTACCTAACCCCATTGAGGTTCCATATACACCTAGATACCTAGGAACCCTCTACGCATAGCCTTCTAGGCCATTTAGGTTCTAAAACCAGCAAGGCCCAATGTTTCCCATCATGACTAGGCACCTCCAACCACTAGACCAAGTTAGGGTTAGGGTTAGAACCCAAGTAATAAACTCTAGATAACCAAAACCCAATAGCATCCAAGTCACATAAAATTTAGCACATGCGTATTGGAACCCATTATGTTAGATATTTTGCATATAAACTTCAATTATATCCTCATATATCATAAATTACATATTAATCATCATATATTAAGGAAATCACAAAATAGGGCAAAGAAAGTGCAAATTAAAATAGCTTAGGATTTTCACTTAATCAATTGATTTCAAAACTTAATCAAGCATTCAATTATGATTAAGAAACATGATTAGAGGCTATTTTAGGTATGTGGAGTTACAATCAGCCTATTATTTATCAAGTTAGGCACAACTAGTTTACCTTCCCATGTAGAATACTTGCTTTCATGCTACTACTCTTATTATTCTTTATCAGATCCAAGTTTTATTATAGGTATGATAAAATTAGTTGGTGTAACCAACTGAAATCTAGAACCTAATCATATTCCAAGGTTAAGAGGTTAGAAACCTTATTCCTTGGGCTTAGCCAAAAAAGGGTAAAGATACACATAATAGTAGCAAATTGAAACCCTAACATGTTAATGCATAAATAATTCATCCTAACATGTAGAGATATAAACAAATACGACCTAATGCTCTCATATTAATCATAAGTTCAAAAAATGATACATAAAATATGTCACATGAGTTAATGTTGATGAAGGCATGATGATAAGAGAGATAATATGCATAGCAAAAAATATTACTAAATGAGATAAAAGGTAAACATATAAGATTGTGTGCATAAAAATGATATATAACCTTTTGATTGTAATATGGTGGTATTCGAAAAATGATAATAATAATAATGAAATAATATGTAAGTAATATCATAATGGGACACAAATGTTAATTATGCAAAACTGATCAAAGGAAGACTAATTGGATAAGAATAATTTCAGATCCATTTTCATTGAGTTCAAGTTTACTTGAATGACAAGTTTCATAAATATAGGATAATAACAATAACATCTATTTTATTTAGTATGGAAAAGGTGATTTTACTCCAAAATATAAAATCAAATCATTAATGACTCCAAAAGTAAAAACTAATACAAAATTTGTGATCTGCACATTGAAATATACCTTTGGGTGAATTTTCACTCAATTTGGAGAATCTTTGATAAAAAGATGTAGTTAGGAGAGAGAAAGTGTGTAGAACCTTTGAAATATTAAATAAATGTACAAACAACTTAAAAATGAGGAATTAAGGAAAAATTCATATCCAACATACTTAATTTGACTTAAGGGTGAAGTTTCATCAAATTTGGAGAATTTTAGTCATTACTGCATGAGGAAAGAGAAAATAAGATTTGCTAATTTGAATGAATGAAAAGTCTTCAAAAGGGAAATCCAATTTCATATTCAAATTGTACATGCTTGAATTAGCTTAGGTGTCAAATTTCAACTAATTTGGAGTTTATTTGCTCCCTCAAAAGAAGCGAGAGAAAAAGAGAAATTAATGCACCCATACTTTATTCCAATTAGTTTAGGATTTCATTTAATGTGCCATGCAGTCCTTTATTTTCTATTTGTTTTAATGCATGATTTGGACCGTTGGATCTGTGATCCAATGGCTCCCAGTCATCTCCTTGCTCACAATTGAACTGGAAAGTAAGGTGTTTAGTCAACTCTATAAATCAAGGATATCCCCCTCATCTTTTGATCTTTTCACTCGATTCTTTCTCCGTTGGTTTCGTAAATGAATTCTACACCAATCTGTCCCAAATATATGACATATCATTGAAGATTCAAGAAATGCCCTAAACCGTGGGTCCCAAGTTCTCACGGTCAAAGTGAAGTTGCCCTAGAACTCAACCATATAAATAGGGGACTATACCCCCAATTTTGTCACACCTTACTCAGCCTTCCTCCTCTCCCAATTTCATTAGTTATTCCCTCTTTGACCACCATTGATCTAGTTTTAAGCCTAAGTTGGCAACTTGTGGCATTAGTGTCTAGCTTTACCCCTCTCCAATAGATCTTAAGGGTACGTTTGAGTATCCCCTTTCTTCATTTTTGAGCCATCAGATCGAACAATCGTTAACGATCTCGGTTTTCCACAAATTTTGGCTACCACTATGCTTCTCAGCTATGCACCAATGGCGCTCAGACGGGGGAAGGGGATGATCCCCGGTGGTTTTCCTTCTTTGCCCTTAGCCTCACTTTTCTCCTTTCTTTTCTGCCACGGGGCAATTTGGTCTTTTTGCCCAGATTTTCTTTGCCTTGAGCAAGTCAAACCGAACAAATGACTGTCGATTTGGCTGCCCAAGATTGGGCCAGGTCATGCAGGCCTGGTCCCTCTTACGTCTCTCTCTCACGTGAATTTTTTTTACTTATATGGCATTTTCTAATTTTTTTGATTGGACTATTTTATAAAAATCATATCTTTTGATATGCTTATCCAAAAATTATAAATAAATATGTTTTGGGATTAGAAAATTGTGTTCTTTCAAATAAAAATATTTTCAAAGCTTGATTTCTATGTTTTCAATGATGGATTTTTGAGGATCTATTTAATTAATATAAAAAATCCTAAAATTGGTAACAAATTCATTTTACCTCTGAATATAACAATTAAATATGTTTTCTTGATCAGAAAACATAAGGAATTGTTTGGTATATGTTTTGAATCCAAAATCTGAGGTTTTTCAAATAGGTCTAAAATTAGGGTTTTCTTTATATATATGAATTACAAACCCTAATACATGAGAATAATTTGTAATTAGGTAAGGTTGATATTGGAAACAACTAGATTGGTGAAGAGAGTTTATAGGACTTTGAAATAAGGTATGTTTGCATCCCCTATTATTGCTTTTGAGAAATAACATATTTTTATCATTCTCCTAGTCCTATGGACAATAGCCTACACAATATTCTTTCTTTTAAAAATTATGGTTCATGTGAACTACTTTATTTGTTACTGATCTTGTGATCATATGATCCTTTTTGGACATTCTTTTAGACTCTTCCTTATACATTACTCATGGTGGAATATACTTTGGTGATATATGCTCTTTTGTCCTTTTTAAGGTGGATGTTGACTAGGATCATGTAATCCCACTTATATGTTTTGGTTGGATGTTCTCATCTCTCTTATTTGGTTCATTCTTGTTTATTCTTTGTTTTTATGCATCATGTGGTGACTACTAGTATAATGTACATGTGCTTTTTATGTGGATGTGAAAATTCCCACATATGAATCCAGATGTGAAAATTCATGCATATGAAAATATTTATGGTAGACGTGTTTTTCCTGCCCAGGCAGAAGTTGACAGACCATGACACTCCCTATTATTGAGCAGATTTATACAAGACCCTACTCACCCCACATTTTCGGTAGATGTGTTATTTCCTACCTAAATGTTTATATTGTCTAGTATTGTCACAGGTCAAACACATGTATGCCTTGTTCTTACACTTTGCTCTTATTTATCTCTTTTATTGTGTATCATTTCTTTTATGCCTGATTGGATAGTTCTTTTCTTTTCTATGGGAAGCCTTTTATTTTGACATCCTTTATCTCATTAGATTGCTCAGTTTCCATTTATCATGCACATACCCACTTTTTGTTGATGTCATCTTCTCTTGTCCTTTTGTGGGGTACGCTTCCAACCCCATATATAGGTCAAGGAGGAGACAACCAGGTTGGGCCCATACCTGAACAAGTTTAATTGGATCGTTGTGGGAGACTTTATCAAAGTTGTTAGGTGATACTCAGCTAGTCATTTATTTATTTAGTTTTTCTTTCGTCTCACCCTATGTGACGAAGATCTCCACAATAATCGAGATCACTCAAAACAAATCATATAATTATCACTTATACATAAAAGAGGGTAAATTAAAACCAATTGCAATCCAATATCTCAAGAGGAAGTTCATCTCATCAAGCCTTCAACATAGGACACCCATATTCATTATATGCCAAAAGATTATACACATCAAGTTCAAGGCTATTAAACCACAGTTCTAACATATTACAACCTACTAATATATACATGACATTTGTATTCAAACCTTACATATGCCAAAATCTATGTTTCAGTATACAAAACATAGAATCTTCCTAAATACCCAAGAGTACAGGGATGACACATATGACTCTACTATAAAACTCTAACTAGTAGCATGTCCAACCTTTGACAGATATTGCTCACTCTGTTCTTCTGCACCAGCACCACGACCACGACCTCGACCTCCTCGTCCACGACCACCTAAAAAGTTGGGGAACCCATAGAGTGCGAGAAAATGTCCCATCAAGAGTTATAACTTTTCACCAACGTCTATTATAAGCATAGAACTATAAAGAACATTAAATAAGGTAGGTAATTCTTCTTAAGTAGATTAGATAATTAAAATTGAGTAGTAGAACATTGTATACTATTTAAAATGAATATGAAGAACACTTATAAATGTTATAAACTAAACAATACAAGAAATAAGGCATGGGGTCATCCAATGTGATTCGTATTTGACCCTAAACAATATACTACATAGATGTTTAATGCCTTGAGGATTTGAGGTGTACCATTCAAATCAAAATGACCACTGTTAAGTCGACATCAGTGCCATACAAGATCAATGGAAGAGTCAGACTCCATGATCATCACTAACACTACTTGGTTAGTTCAAGTCTGCAATGCAGTGACATATAGTCATATTGCTAAAAGATAGCAACTTGTAGTCATAGCTACAGTCTTGTAGAGATATCAACTCACAGTCAAGCTATGGTCCTGCAAACAAGTAGTCTACCTTAGTACATGGCACAACACTAGATAACTGGCTCACACTTAGGCATTCAATAATAAACAAATATATCACTATTTCCACAAATTAAGGACACAAGGAAATATATCACTTGCACCCCACATGAGACGCCCAGTACCACAAAAGAGAGATTACTCAAAAAAAAATCATGGAAGAAAGATTAAGCTAACATATTATTGGAATATACTAAAAATTAAAATTGTTTCCATAAAACTACCAAACACCAAATACCTTTACATACGAGTTTGTTCATGCCTCAAAGCACTTACCATGTCTGCCACCAACCTATTATAAGGAAACTTGTTCCAGAACATATATACATATATCCACCACAACTATGCACAAGAGAGGCACACAAGACAACCACATATCAAAATCACGTCTACTAAACATCCCCAAAGACCTGAGTTCACAGGGACAACTCAAGGACTTTAACAACAAAAGACGTTTAGCAGCACTTCCAACCTTGTCAGCTATTGCCTTTCTTGTAGCTCCTCAACCTATACTGCATGATCTCTACCTCCACGTGCACATCCACCAAAAAAGGATCTGGGAAACCGACGGGGTGAGATTTTAAATCTTAGCTGGATATATAACTCTCCACCAACTCTATTATTATCACAGATAAGATGATCAAACAAGCCATGAAGATTATAATTATGATATATAGGTAATCATTATCAACAAAATAAGCAATTACTTTCGGATTATGAAGCATATTAACTTTACAAAAGGAATATGAAGAACATGCATATTTTCTACCAACACTATGGTACAAAATCAAGCAAGGCCTCATCCAATGATTTCATATTTGATCATATACAAGTATACGACATGGCTATTAATTTATTTTATTATGCCCTGAGGATTTGATTCGTACCACCCAAATCCAACCGGCCACTGCTAAGTTGAAATCAGTGCCATACATGGTCCATGGAAGAGCCAGAATCCATGACCTTCCCACACCTCTTGGTCAGCATAAGAGAAAACACTGTGGAGACATATCAATCAAGTACAACAATGACATATAGTCAAGCTCAGGGATTGGCTCATGTATGGCCATCCACATATATAATCATACCTAGCCCACCTTGGTATAGGTACGATGCTAGAAGAACAGGCTCACGCATGATCATTATAACAAGGAGTGGCTCATGCATTGCCATCCATATAACAACGAGACCGACTCATGTATGGTCATCTCCCACAAATGAAATTAAGGATGCAAGGAAATACTCGACTTATACCCCACATATTCAAAAATATGTGCTCTGGGTTAAATTCGTTTCACCATCCAACAAATGCTGACACTCAATGGATCTATGGCACAGGGCAATCTACTAGATTAGGTTCCACATAATTAGTTAGGTCATTTTAGTGCCTTTTAGCATAAATCAAGTTACAATGTATAAACTTAAAAAAAAGTTCTACAAAATAATGGCATAACACATTACCAGAACATATTTGAGCATATAAGGTGTGATCTCATCACATTATCACTTGATGCTTGTGATTTACCATACTTTTCATCACAAGGACCACATAATTTGGGTAGCAACCCCTCATCTTGTTACTGAGGAAATTATCATCTCAAATAAGGAAATAAGCCATCATTAGGTCATAATACCCATTTTCCTCCTCTTTTAATGATATCATCATCTCACATACCTCATAAGGCCTTTTTAAACATATCATAAATTCCATGGCTCTTATCTAGCTATGCATACCAACTTGTGGCACTTATAATAAGAAAGATAATACATCATCATTACATAGCCTCTCCACAACCGAGTTAACACATCCTCTTCAAGGCTCTCCAACCCGAGATAACACATCTAGGTGCAAGACACACCTCACTCATGTGTTAAAAAACATCACCAAGAATGTCACCATACAACCAAAACCCCAAGCAAGGTGACCATCTGTCTTTCTCGTCTAGATGATGCCAAATGAGAGAAGGAACCCTCTAGAGTTGGAAAACTTGCACATCAACCCCTACTCTAGGTGGATTGCAATTTGCACCAAAACCTCACCACAAAACACATACATCATCCGAACAAGCTCAAACAAGAAACTTAATCTTTCTACATGCCCTAGTACATCTCAGATAATTAGAGAAAAGTTCTAAGCAACATACTTAAGCAGTAAACAAGATTATCCCAAAATGTGGGTCAGGGTCCTTACAAGCCATAAACCCCTAACATGGATTTCTCCCCCGAAATCCTAAGAGAAAAGAGAGGGGTACTTCTTTTCATCCCTTCCTCGAGTTCCCATGTGGCTTCCTAAACACCACTATTATGCCAAAACACCTTCATAAGAACTAGGTCCTTCCTCTTCAGCTTCTTCACTCTCTGGTCAAGGATCAACACTGGACCTTCCACATAGGTCATATCCTCATCAAGCTCCACCTCTACATGCTATAACACTAACTCTATATCCAGATGGCACATCCTCAACATACTCACATGAAACACTAGATGCAACTTGTGCAACTCAGGTGGCAACTCCAACCTATAGGCCACCTTCCCAACACGTGCCACCCCTGGGTAAGGTCCCATAAACCTGGGAGCCAACTTACCCTTCTTCCCAAACCTCAGTACACCTTTCCAAGGAGAGACTTTCAGATATACCTTGTCTCCCACCTAGAATTCCAAGGGTCTATGACATTTATCTGCATATGACTGACATCTATCATGTGCTTCCTTCAATTATTGTTGTATTACCTTGATCTTCTCTGTCGTCTAATGTACAAGCTCAAGACCAAGAAGTTGATACTCATCTATCTCGTACCAACACTACAGAGATCTACAATGCCTCCCATAAAATGCATCATAAGGTGCCATGTCAATGATACTCTGGTAGTTGTTGTTGTAGGTGAATATCAAACTGAGATGTATATCACAACTTCCTAAAAACTGAAGGACACTGGATCTCAACAGATCCTCCAAGGTCTGAATGGTCCTCTCAAATTGACCATCTCTCTACAGGTGAAAAGTAATGCTAAACTTTAACTGCATACCCAAAGTCATGTGTAGTCGCTCCCAAAAGCAACTTGTAAACTAGGGACCTTTATTAGACATGATAGTTGTTGGAACTTCATCCAAACGCACTATCTCATCTACATAGATCTGGGCAAGGTTCTCTGCTATGAATGTCATCTTCACAGGAAGGAAATGTGTTGACTTAGTCAACTGATCAATGATCACTCAGATGGAATCATGGCCTTTTGCTATCCTAGGGAGACCAACCACAAACTCCATAGTCACATGATCCCATTTCCACTGTGGTATAGGCAACAGTTGCAATGTTCCTACAAGCTTCTGATGCTCAGCTTTAAATTGATAACATATAGTACATCTCACAACAAATTCAACCATGTCCTTTTTCAAGTCTGGCCACCAATATATATCCTTCAAATTATGATACATCTTGGTACTACCTACGTGCATAGCGTACATGGACGAATGAGCCTCTTCCAGTACCATCTTCCTTAGGTCATTAGCATTAGGAACCACTATTCTACTATGGTAACAAATTGTCCCATCGTCTGACCCATGGAAACCATCATGCTTCTTGATGCCAAACTTTGATCTAATATGTTGTATCACGGTATCAGTGTGTTGTGCATCTTAGATCTACTATCTCAGCATAGGCTTCACTTGTAAGTGTGCCAACAGACCCGCTAGTAAGGAAACTTCCAACTTAACATTCATCTAATGCAAGGAGAACAACATGTCTCATTTGTGGCACATCAAAGAACTCAACTGAGCTTTATCCATAGAAGAAGATGAATACTTCTTGATCAACGCATCTTCCACAACATTCTCCTTCCCTGGATGATAATCAATTATGCAGTCATAGTCTTTGATGAACTCCATCCATTGATGTTGTTTCATATTCAACTCATATTGTAAAAAGATGTACTTTAGGTTCTGGTGATCCGTGAAGATCTGACACTTCTCCCCATACATGTAGTGCCTCCAAATCTTCAAATCATGAACTCCAATGGCTAACGTCAAATCATGGATCAGGTAATCCTCCTTGTGTTTCTTAAGCTATCAAGAAGAAAAAGAAATCACTTGTTTATCCGACATCATCACACAACCCAAACCATTCCTGGATGCATCACAAAAAACTATGTATCCTTTTCCTTGCTTGGGAAAGATCAGAATTGGTGCACTTGTCAACTTCTTCTTCAATGTTTGAAAAGGGAATTGACATTTGTCGTCCCAGACAAATGACACATCCTTCCTTGTTAATTTTCTTAGGGGCAAAGTGATAGCACTGAAGTCTTTGATGAACCTCTTGTAATATCCTGCCAAACCTAGAGAATTGCACAGTTCTGTTGGCGTCTTTGGCTATTCCCACTATGTCATTGACTCCACTTTCTTAGGATTCACACGTACTCCCTCGGTAGATATGACATGCTCCAAGAAAGCTACCTTCTTCAACTCGAACTCGCACTTGCTAAACTTGGCATAAAGTTGATGTTGTCTCAGCACAGTCAACGCCTGTCGAAGATGATGTTCATGTTGTTGATTGTTACGACTATATATCAAGCTGTCATCTATGAAGACCACCACAAATTGATCAAGAAACAGCCAGAACACTCGGTTCATCAAATCCATGAATGATGTCGATGCATTGGTCAGCCCAAATGACATAACCATGAACTCATAGTGACCATACTTCGTCCTAAAAGCTAACTTAGGTATGTCATCCTCCTTGATTCTTAACTGGTGATATCTTGAACTTAGGTCTATCTTTGAGAACACTATCATGTCATGAAACTGATCAAACAAGTCATCTATCCTCAGGAAGGGATACTTATTCTTTATCGTCACCTTGTTCAGCAACATGTCGTCCATGCATATGTCCTTTTTCACAAACAACACTAGAACACCCCACGGAGACGTACTCGGCCTGATGAAACCATCGTAAAGCAACTCTTGCAACTATCTCTTCAATTATGCCATCTCTGTCGGAGCCATCCTATATGGTGTCTGAGTTATCGGTTGTGTGTCGAGGACCAGATTAATCTCAAAATCAATCTATCGAGTGGGGGAACACCTGGAAACTTCTTAGGAAACTCATCCTCTAACTCTCTAATAACTGGATCATCCTGAATACTATGATTCCTCAACTCAATATCCATCACTTGTGTGAAGAACACCTCGCATCCCATCTCAAAAGCTTCCTCGCCACCATGGCTAAAACCAAACACATCAGAAGAATCTTCCCGTCTCCTTGAAAGATCCACGTCTCACCACCATCTATAAACATCGCCTACTTGGAACTACAACCCAATACCACTATATACTTCTCCAAGGCATCCATTCCAATTATTACATCGAATCCATGCATATCAAGTGGTATGAGATCCACTTGAATATTGTATCCTGAAAAGGAGAGGATACATGAAGGACACACCTCCTGCAACACTACATAACCGACGAACTAGGTTTCTAACAACAAGTTATTCCTCTTACGACTAACAGGAAAAAGAAAACTATCAAGTACTTCACGAGTGACAAAAGAGTATGTTGCACCCGGGTCAACCAAAATAGATAGAAAGCAAGAAGAAGACAAATAAGAATGAAATAACTCCATCTGACATGTCACTACTCGCGAGTTGCTGGGTCAATTCATCATCTTTTATAGGGCAGAATGATTTAGTATGCCCAACCTATCCACACTTATAGCACATCCTCTCCTAATACCAGGTCCTAGGTGGTCCTTTTACAGACACTGATGCAACACTCTAGGCTCCTGTAGGCAGAAAACCACAACCTCTACTTTTACTAGGTGACC
This sequence comes from Alisma plantago-aquatica, assembly GCA_963693085.1. Classification (NCBI taxonomy): domain Eukaryota; kingdom Viridiplantae; phylum Streptophyta; class Magnoliopsida; order Alismatales; family Alismataceae; genus Alisma; species Alisma plantago-aquatica. The sequence continues at coordinate 475,898,164 of OY856409.1, forward strand.
ACTGTGTCTTAGCACTGAGCCGTTGTGATGTCGGTGGTGCAGAAAACCTCAGCTTCTTAAAGCCTCCCAAAGACTATCCCTGAAACTATGCAAGTTTCTTATTGCAACTAGCGTCTTGCTTCTCCTTCACAAATCATTGTATCCTATGAACATATACCAAAAATGCGGCTCGGTTCTCCAAAGTAGCTGTTGTGGTAGACAACTCAACGTTTCCCCTTCTCAAGATGACAAATCTGCTCGTCCTTTGTGGTCACCATGTGACTATTGCACCTTAACAACTCCATAAATCTTGCTTCATACTCATTGTTCATCATGGATCCCTATCAAATCCTCTCAAATTGGATGATCTTGTCATCAAGGTACGGCCGAGGAAAGTACCGACTTAAGAACTCACATCAGAACTCCACCCAACCTATAGCCTCTCTAGGCCTCTTCTCCTCCTATATGGCCCACTAGTGGCCAACACTCCCCTTCAGAAGGTATACCACATGATTTAACTTATCCGCTTTGGGGACACTAAGGATCTTAAAGGCTTTCTCAAGCTCGGTAAGCCACTAATCCACATCTACTAGATCAGACATCCTCGCATACTCCACTACCCCAACACAGTGAAGCCACTGAAAAGTCTTCCTAATACCTGAAGATTTAGTATGGGGAACTGGTACCCTAGGCTAAGGTGCAAGCATCATGTCTTCCATATGAGTCATAGTATCCATAAACTACCCAAAAAGAGATTGAAAAGTAGGATTTTCAATCACGGTTGGGTCAAACTGGAGGACTTCAGGCACCTGATTTTCTCATGCCTAGTTCCTTGTACCGCCACCTGGTACAGCAACACTACTTTCAACATCATGTTCTTCATGTTCTCCAGACATCTTTAAGCTTTCTCTTCTTCTTCTACAAAAGTAGAATTCACTATAAGATAGACTGGAGCACACAAGAATAGACACAAACCTTAGTCCTACGTCCTTGTAGACTTAGTGAACCTAAAACTCTGATACCAACCTAATTGTGACACCCTGTGACACAAAAGTGAGATTACTCAAAACAAAATCGTGGAAGAAAGATTAAGCTAATATATTAATGGAAAATACTGAAAATTAAAACCATTTCCATAAAACTGCCAAACAACAAAACCTTTACATACAAGTTCTTTCATGTCTCAAAGTACTTACCATGTGTGCCTCCAACCTATTATAAGGAAACTTGTTCCTATACTTATATACATATATCCACCACAACTATGAATAAGAGAGTCATACAAGCCAACCACATATTGAAAGCACGTCTACAAAACATCCCCAAAGACCCTACTTTATAGGGACAACTCTCATCCAACAACACTTCCAACCTTGTCAGATACTGCCTTTCTTGCTGCTCCTCAACCTCAGTTGCACGATCTCTACCTCCTCGTGCACGTCCATGTAAAAAGGATGTGGGAAACCCACAAGGTGAGTTTCTAAATCTCAGCGGGAGATATAAGTCTCCACCAATATTATCACAGATAAGATGATTAAAGAAGTAGTAAATATTATAATTATGATAGGAAGGTATTCGTTATCAACTGAATAAGCAATTACTATTGAATTATGAAACATCTTAACATTCCAAAAGGAATGTGAAGAACATGTATATTTTCTACCAACACTATGGTGCAAAAGCAATCAAGGCCTCATCCAATGTTTTCATATTTAACCCTATACAAGTATACCACACGGCTATTTATGTATTTTATTATGCCCCGAGGATTTGAGTTGTACCACCCAAATCCAACTGACCACTGACAAGTCGAAATCGGTGCCATACAAGGTCAATGGAAGAGTCGGCATCCATGACCTTCCCACAACTCTTGGTCAACACAAGAGAAAACACCACAGAGACATATCAGTCAACTACAACAATGCCATATAGTCAAGCTCAGGGATTGGCTCACACATGGCCATCCACATATATAATCATACCTAGCCCACCTTGGTATAGGTACGGCGCTAGAAGAACAGGCTCACACATGGTCATTCTAACAAGAAGAAGTGGCTCATGGATGTCCATCTGTATCACAATGAGAAAGACTCACACATGGTCATCTCCCACAACTGAAATTAAGGATTTAAGAGAATACTCGACTTACACCCCGCATATTCAAAAATATATGCTCCAAGTTAAACTCATTTCACCGTCTAGAAAATGTTGACACTGAATGGATCTATGGAATAGGGAAAGCAACTAAATTAGGTTCCAGCTGATTATTTAGGTCATTTAAGTGCCTTTTAGCATCAATCAAGTTACAACATATAAACTTTAAATAAGCTCTACAAAATAAGGGCAGAACACATTACAAGAACATATTTGAGCAAATAAGGTGTGATCTCATTACATTATCACTTGATGCTTGTCATTCACCATACTTTTCTTCACAAGGAACACATACTTTGGGGTAGAAACCCCTCATCTCATTACGGAGGAAATTATCATCTCATATAAGGCAATAAGCCATCATTAGGAATAAGACTCATTTTCCTTCTCTTTCAATGATACCAACATCTCACATGCCTCATAAGGACCATTCAAACATATCATAAAATCCATAGATCTTATCTAGCTATGCATATCAACTTGTCACACTTGCATGATTAGACCATTTCATAAAGATTCACGTCATTCACACTACATCATTAGGGTTAGGGTTCTCTTTAACCAATTGGAGTTTAGAAGGTTGGATCAATAGCAAACCTTAAATCATCACTTCCATCATCGTTATATAATATGTTAAGAGATTACAAGTTATCAAAATTCTAGATTTATAGAAATTCTATATTTCATTTCGAAAAAGAATTTCTAAAAAAAAGATTTTCTCCACCCCATAGGGTATCAAAGCACACCATGTAACCCTATCATCAACATGATGTAACATAACCACCATCACAAGGTATCGATTAGACTATCATGTGGTGTATCGGTTTAGCACACATGATGTGTATCACTTTAGCACTCATGATGTCCGATTGATACTTGCCAAAGGGTTTCGACTTGTTACCACCCTAACATGTCGACTACCTCTATGCAAGGCACAAGGGTTAACCTTGCTAGGGTGTGATGGTTTAACCCTACATGAAGGTGTGACGAGCAACACTACTTGAAGATGTAATGGACAACACTAATTGTGTCAGGCAACCCTAGATGTGATGGGTTGTTAGGGTTAGGGTTCCAGCAAGGCATCACAGTTCATTACTTCAAGGTATATCAGGAAACCCTACTCTAAAGTGTGTCGGCCTCTTGCTCCACCAGGGCATCATGGCTTGGGACACAAAGCATACCAGCTCACAATATTTCCTCATGATCATGACGGACTAACACCTTCAAAGAATAACAGTTTGCAAACACATCAGTTTAAGCACTTCTAGGGCATGACGGTTTAGCATACATCAAAGCATGTCGACCTAAGCAAACATATCAATTTAGCATACCCTAAGTCATGATGACTTGTCACATGGTGTGTTGGCCTATGGTCCACAAGTCATGACAACCACCCCATAACATAGTGCATGTGTGTTGACTTGTCATCTTCAACCTTAGAAAGATCGGCCACTGGTCCAACTACTAACATTGAAATAAGGTGAAAAACATGGGTTGTAACTCAAACCGGACAACCTCCTCAAAATTGTTATCAAAACTATCAAAAACCTCGAACATATAGTAGATAAAGATCTAGAGATGAAGAACATCATAAGCATATGAAGAGAGAAAATAACAAAGAAGGTTAAGAGTTATATAACCCACCTCAAAGATCACCACCAAGATCCAAGGTCAAGCTTCAATCTCATGAGATCAAGGTAGAAGATGATCCACCAACTTGATCACCACTACACCCCCAACGAAGAAAATGAGACCAAGGTTAAGATGGATTGAGATAGAAAGAAGGTATCCAAGATTCATGGATGAGAAGAAGAAAAAGAAGAAGTAGAAGAAAGTTAGGAAACATAGCTTACCAAGGTAGAAGATGGAAGATGACCAAGTAACTCCACAACTTGGAACTCATCCTCCAAGCTCCAAGAGAAACCTCCCTAGCTCCTTAACCTTCTCAAGGTCGTCCACCAAGGAGGAGAGAAAGCAAGGATGGATAAAAGGATCATCTTGCATGAAGAGAAAGAAGATTATATACTAGGGACATGAGAGAGAGATCATGGAAGAGGTGTCATCACCTTAGGATCTTAGGTGACACTTATACACAAGAAAAAAGCCACTTGAAACAACATGCAAGATGTGGTGATAAGGTCAATGCTAGATCTCACCCTCTTGGTCTTCTACCAAGGCAATGCCTGATATGCCAAAACCCCACACACTCACAAACTGATAGGGCATAACCCTACACACTCACAAACTGATAGGTCATAACCCTACACACTCACAAACCGATAGGGAACAACCCTATACACTCACAAACTGGTAGGGCATAACCCTACACACTCAAAAACTGATACACGACCTCTTCAAGGCTCTCCAACCCGAGATAACACATCTAGGTGTATGACACACCTCACTCATGTGTTAAAAAACATCACCAAGGATGTCACCATACAATCAAGACCCAAGAAAGGTACCCATATCTCTCTCTCCTTTAGATGATGCCAAGAGATAGAAGGAACACTCTAGAGGTGGCAAACTTGCACATCAAACACTACTCTGGGTGAATTGCAATTTGCACCAAAACCTCACCACAAAACACAAACATCATCCAAACAAGATCAAACAAGAAACTTAAGATTTCTACATGCCCTAATTACATCTCAAATGATTAGATTAAGTTTCTGAGCAACATACTTAAGCAAAACAAATAGAGTTATCCCAAAACATAGGTCAGGGACCTTACATTGCATATTCAACAATATGTGCTCTGAGTTTTCCCTTAAGAGCTACTCGTTTCACCATCCAGCTAGATATTGACACTATAGATGGATCTATGGTACATGGCAGCTACATGATTGGGGTTTCACTTGATTAGACATGCCAATTGGGTATCTTTTAAGCATAAATCAAGTTACAACGTATTAACCCTAAACAAAATCTAAAAAAAATGAGGAAGGATGCAACTTCAGAAGATATAAAATGTATTAAGTGAGGACTTATCTCATCATCACATGGCACTAGTATACTGGCATTCTTGATGTCATCATTAACAACACATCACTATGGGATGGAAATCCCTCATTTATGCACAAAGCACTTACTACGTCATTAGACCAATTTATATGATAATGCATATTCAATATCACTAAAGAGCCTCAACATTACTCATAATTACTGCTTTGTATTGTATAGGGATCACCATATAATTCACTTAGCTATGCCATTCATTTCACTTGTGAGTTAATGTTGTACAAGAATGAGAGAGAAAATACTATCCATGAATAAAAACTCTTCAAATATAGTGAACACACTTATCTTAATATCATAATATTAGGGTTAGGGTTTATATATTCTCAATTAGGGTTTAGTAGCATCATACCACCTCTCAATCCTAATTCCATTACTTCCCTTTTTGTTGGGGAATCTAGTATCATTGTTGATGCTTAAACATTTATATCTCATACCTTTTAAATAAACCTTTACTCTAAGTATTGACCATGTTCATACTTACATGTGTGTACCTTAACCACCTTCAACATATGAGTGTTGATCATCCTCGACACATGAGTCTCGACATGTTCAACAATGGGGCGTCGCGACTCTGACTAGGTATGGGGTGTCACAATAGAGACACAACCCATGTGTCATGACCATGACACATCCCAAGGTTTGGACCTATCATTACACCTAGTTACCACTAGAACACCATGAAAAGACAACATTATGACCGCGACATAAGAAGACACCAACATTCTGTTATGATTGTGACACCATGGTTTTGCAACACTATGTCACGACCATGACCAGGAGTGCTGCAACCATTGCTTTTTAGGTGTGTCATGATCATCTAGCATGGATTCAAGACCATGTCATACATCAGTTCATTTTGTTCCTTACAAACTATGTGTGATAACCTATCCTAACCATGTCTTGACTGCAACTAATCTAACCTCAACCTGGTACAACTTTCACACTATCTAACAAGTATAGCCACCATCAAACTTAGTCATCTTGGCTGCAACGTCAGCCAAAAACCAATACTGACCCTACAACAACACTGTGTCGCGACCCAACCAGTAGGTAATGACTAGTCTAAGATTAAGGGGTGTTTTGGTACCGAAACCACTCTACCAAGGGGTGTCATCTGTGACATAATTCTAGGGGTTGGTCTCAAAAACCTTCAACATCCATAGGAGATCTGAACTAGGATCAAAATAGGTGATCAACCAAGACAACCAAGCGTCATAGGGTAAGCATCACCATATTCTTAAGTGTTCATGGAACCCTAACCATGATGAGGAAGTACATCAGAAAGAGATGTGTTAAGGGGAAAATTTTGAGATCCTTACACACATATAAATATATCAAAAAATTTTGTTTATTCAACATAATGAATTCATAGTAACAAGCAGTAAGATCAAGTTTAAAGATGCATATAATACAGATAGGAGAAGTTATAAAACTTGCTTGATTTGGGTGAGGAACAACCTCCTAAGACTTAAGTTTTGAAGACCTTCAGCCAAACGTCAAGACTTCAACTAAGGCAAACACCTCCAAGAAGTAGAAAAATCCATGATTAGAAGGAGGTTCAGAGAAAGAAAAAATATATCTTGTCTGAACAAAAAAAATAAAGATCATCTTTCACTCGAGTTCACCATGATAACCCTAGCTTATGATCTTTGTAAGAAAGAGATCTTCAAGAAGAACTACCATGGATGATCCGCGGCAAAAAGATGGAGAAGAAGATGAAGAGTCTCATAATAAAACGTGATCTAGAAGGAATTATCACTTACCAAGAGATGATTCTCCAAGATTCACCACCAGAAACTAACCCTAGCATAAAATCTTCAATCATGCACTAAAGATCAGCCACCCAAAGATCAAGTTTGTTTCTTCTTGCTCCTGAAGCTCCAAAGGTAGTCTAAAGGAAGAAGATGAAGTTGTAGGCCAAAAAATATTGCTTGGTTGTGAAGATGATCATTTATATACCCAAAAGGAGGAGAGAAGTGAAGATCTATGAGGTGTCAACACCATAGCTCACCAAGGGACACATGCCCTTCAAAGAGATAACCTTCCCTTCACTCGCATGCAAAAATCTATGGTCATGTTTATCCAGTGACTATGTCATGACCTACTAGGTTGGTTTCCCTCTTGTTGCGGTCGCAACACTATCTTCATCAACTTGTCTTGGGTCGAGACACTTTCAGGTAAAAACCCTAGGTCACATGTGCATGGTCGAGTCACTAGGAGATAAGGTGCTTCGATCTACCCCTCACAAGGTTGTTGCGATCATGACCATGCATCCAAGCATGTGTCTCATTCATGACCCTCATCATAGGTGGTGTAGAAGTCATAACATCAAACCCTAGGTCAAACACCAAGTCAACCATGTAAATCCTAGAAACCCTAATGTCACATGATGATGTCACACCATCATCCATGATTCAAACAAAACATCCCAAATCATATTATTCTCTCTCATAATATCAAAATACAATATGCCCTCTTTTCATGTGACATTTTTCAAATTTAACCCTCACTTATGGGTAAATTGCAAACAAGTCCAAAACATACACATATATTGCAAAATAGATCAAACATTAAACAAATTGGACCCATAAATAAAATACAAGTATTTCCGATGATATTAAAATATCTCAAGAGCTTAGATTAAGGTTTAAGCATCTCATTATATAAGGTAAACACAATTAAGCATTAAGCTAGTTCACGAGTGTTACACCCTGTGTGGTGAAGGCTAATGATGATGAAAATTTTGTAATGGTTAGATACATCTTTATATTCCGTTTCTACTTTGGTGTTATGATACATTCATGTTGCATAAATTGGTTATCCCTTTTTTTAAGAAAAAAAATTATGTTGGTGTCTGATTTGGGATATAGCCTTTTTTATTTTAGTAGGGAGTGAATCCCCTCTGGGATCCCACTCCTTCCAGTTGGTCAAGATTGTTACGTAATATAATCTTAGTTTTGTTTGTATATGAACTTAACCCTAATATTATATCCTTCTACTAGCTATTATGTGATCATTTTGCATTCTTCACTACTTATATCTCTAGTTTTTGTAGCTTGGGTAATTTTTATCTTATTTATACTTCTATAGTACCCTATTTACTACCAATTTTGGAAAGATCAATTTACCTTGTATGTGTTGACTTATTTGTTTCATTCTACTACCCTTATTATATGTTCTCGGTGCCAAACTTTGTTACATATATGGTTAATTTGTAAGTCAATCTTGTTCTACAATTTGAACTAAGTGTTATTTGTATAAGGACCCAGTCCTAGTATGATATTCTTCCACTAAATATGTTGTGATCATTTAGCATATTATAGTATCTTTTATCTATTTTTTAACATGGGAAATGTTTAGCCTATTTAGACCTATTTTGTACATTGTTTATATCAAGTCAGGAACAACTAGTTTACCTTGTCCATGTTGATAGGTTTATGTCATGGTGCTACTATTAGTATATGTTCTCAGTGACATGTTTTGTTACATGTATGTTTAAATTGGTTATTCAAGATTGTGGTAATATGGTGTTTGTAATTATTGTATTTGAACTCAGACCAATATCATATACTTCCAAGAATTATAATGTGATCAATTTGTAGACTTACCTACTTATGTCTCTAGTTTTTTGGTAAGTAAGAGATGGTATTATTGAGACTATATGATATAGAACATGATAGGGGGTAGAAAGGATCATGTCTCTACATGACTTCTAGACTATCAAAATCCAACTTGATAGTGTGGCAAATGCCCATAGTATCAAGTTTACAATCATCAAAAATGATATTATTTCTATACTTCCCCATGTGATATAGAGCAACTAGAATAAAAATGTGAGTTTTTACTTGAGAATTTTATGATGTCCTTATAGGAACTAGGTGCAGCGAGGAGGATTTCATGTTCTGAGCTTTCTTCCCAAAGGATCTTTGTAGTTGGGTCGTTGAACATGATATGGTCATTAGTTTGGGGATTGCATTCATAGAGTGAGCATCATGAGGCAAGGTTAAAGCCTCTGGTTATAATTCTATCATCTATAGCTAGCTTTATATTCATTACTTTGCAATCATGGACTTGCATTTCTATTGGCGCATGGTTTGAACAAAGCCAAATTTCCCAATTCAATTCTAGATAGGTGTTGTGGTTGAGGTTCCATGCATCTCTTAGAAGGAATGGGTTTGCCTTTGATAAGAAATGTATCTTTGCTGGTAGAGGGTGGGGATATGTTTTTGAAGATTTCAGTGACTTGTTGGATACGAGCTTTCTCTGGCAGCATCCAACCATTTATTATTTTGAGTTCATCTAGCTTGGCTGCACAATGGATACCTAAATGCAATCTGATAGAGAATCCGACCTTGTCTTCCAAGTTCTATCCTCCCTCGAACAAACGACCTACCCAAATAGAAATGGTTTCACAATTTTGATATTGTAGTCGGCTTGGTGCTTGACTCAGTCTCTTTTCTTGAGAAGTTGTTTCCAGATCCATGGAAAGAGTGTGTGAATGGGGTAGGACCAGATTGACTCGTCTTTCATGTACTTGTTGTGTATCCAATGTATCCAAAGAGATTCCTTGCCACGGGTGATATCCCAGAGGTTGTTAAGAACTCCCTCCTTGGAATAGTCTCTAAGTTTCCTGATTCGAAGTCTACCTCCCCTCTTAGTCCTATAGATATCATCCCAGGATATTTTGTGTATATGGCTAGAGATTCAGTAATTCCCCATAAGAAGTCATAGAAGAGTTTATCAATTTCCTTTATGATCCATGTTGGGAGAGGGAATGTTGTTGACTAGAAGAGTTGATAGGAGGAGAGAGTTGATATGATCAACTCAGCTCAACCTGCCATAGAGAGCTATTTTGTGCCCTATTATTTAATAAACTCATCTAATGTGTTTGATTTATATAACTTGACTAATGTATAGCCTATTTAGACCTATTTTGTATCCTACTATTTATCAAGTTATTTGCAATCAATTTACCTTTTCCATGTTGAATGTTTCTTTCATGCTACTACCCTTAATATATGTTCTCAATGCCAAGTTTTCTTAAGAATATGGTTAAATTGGTTATTTCAAACAGTACTTATAGTTACTTTGTACATGTTTACCACTTACTTTGAAGCCACTATGCAGAGCACAATTTTTCCTAGTGCTAGGTGTATTATGTTCCTAAAACTAATGTTCATTGCTCCATTATTGTTTTAAACGTATAGGCCAATTGGACATATTTCTCGTGGATAACTCCTTAGGTATATTCCACAAAAGAGTCAATATGTGAAATGCATTACATAAATCCACATGTGTTAAATGTAAAAAAAAATCAGTTGGTAAGAATTGTATACATGTATCAAACAATGATATTTTGTGTTTTTTTTAGTTGGGAACATGATAAATAGTTATATTATGATTTCAACATACATGGTATACTCATGTGGTTCGTTGGTGTAGTTGATATGGTAGTAAGAAACAAATGATAACATTTTTATGTACCACTATACAGTGCCAAACCTAAACATATTTCAAAATGAAATATTTTTTACAAAATAAGTTATGATATTGACAAATCAAGGATTATTATGCTGAAATAAATAATTTGTTTCATTTGCAATAACCAAGCATAATTACATTTTACAACATAATCAAGCTTTTGGTGTAATGACCATTATGTTAGTATAATTATAGGGATTATATCATCTCGTCAACATTTTTGTACTAAAACCTACTACATATGTTGTATTACACATATAAACATGATTTTGTGATTTAATTGGGGAACTAAGATGTATGTGTTATTGATATATGGCTTACATGCTCAATATGACTTAGGAGGGCATAATGAGGGGTAGTTCACCTGTAAAGGATGGATATTTATGCTTTTTAAACCCCAAGTGAGAAGTGGTAGCCTTAACATTACAATGGATCAAATTAAGTCAAAGGAGAAACCTTAATGGTGATATGTCAGCAAGAGGAGAGATTATTGAACCTAAATTTTTTTGAGTGCGACATTGTTTGACACAAGTATATGGTTCAAAATACTAGTGAATTGAGAGGTATGTTGGATTTTTGCATATACATGTATAAATATCATTTATAATTATACATATATCATTATACAATCTTTTTTTGGGAAATATCACCCAGTAATATCAATATATTTGGTTTATAGAAATACAAGACCTTTCCAAGTTTCTCAACAAGACATTTCTTCACTGTCATGACATGGAGCTCATGCCCAGTCGAAACATTGTAAAGGGTGAACCTATAGCTATCTTAATATTTTGGATGTGTTAGGTTTGAAATGTCAATGATGAATATGAGGCATACTTAGATTTTGTTTAATGGTAGCCCACACTCTCAACCACAGACTCAAGCCCATCCTCATGTGATAGAGACAACAACTTTTTGAACTTGGATTTGGTGTGGGACACAATGCCAATCTGATGGGTTGTGGAGGTAAAGCTATACCTACCAGCATTTACAAAATACCATTAATGAGGCGCAAGAAATGTGGTGGAGTTAGTGATCAATTTTTTTTCATAGTTCGTATAGTCCTACAAGAGGGTGAATGAGTTAGGGGATGAAATCTCAATACATATTGTAGAGGAGTATCTAATCATCTTAAAACACTATGTTGGGACGTTTCTTGAAATGTAGTTAACCATGAAGATTGTAGTAATGAATGGTATGAATGAAGGTGTCTAGATGATCATATAGTTGAATCTACAAGGTGACAAGTAACTAATGTTGGGTTGGTTATGTGATGTGATGGATAGGTACTAAAGTGGGTGTCCTCCAAATGATATTGGGGTTTGCTTCATGGGTCATGCATCAACTCATTCTAGGCGGGCACTCCATAGCTACCTACTCCCATGGCATGGTAAGGTTCACTGTCAAGCCATTCCAACTATCTTCCCATGCCACCACCAATGTGGATTCCATTCAATGTAGCATCAATAAGGATTCCTCTACACGGCCTTAATGTGCCCCCCCCCACATCACATGTTCCCATGATGTAGTGAACATGGCCCCACTTCTCATGATTTCCCATGATTCTTGAAATTTCACATGATTCTAGTGAAACCTATGATTTCATGAGTTCCTAGGATTTTCTCATGATCCCATGAATTTCCTATGATTCCCGTGATTTTCTCATAATTCCCATGTGAAGCATATTATAAGTTACCATTGTAAAGTTTCTTTACTTTTAGACTTCATGAAATTTTTTAACTATGTCATTACAAGTATTACTTTAGTATTCCAATGATCATTTTGGTAGTCTTTGAATGTGTGTTAGTGATGAGGAATTTTATGATGTTATTAAACATTCAAATGGGGATAAATCCCTATGTCAATATGGTTTTAATTATTTCTTATATAAGGTGTTTGGAGTATTATTAGGGAGGATGTTATTAAAGTTGTTACAAGTTTTTTATCTAGTAGGAGGCTTTTAAAGAAGGGTAATAGGTCTTTCATTACACTTATACCTAAAAACAATGTTTCTTATTATGTAAAAGATTGGAGTTTGATCTCTCTATGAAATGCAAGCTATAAATGTTTTTTCAAAATTACTTACCAACATAGTTCAAACTATTCTTCCCATGGTTATTGATCAAGCCCTAATTGCTTTTCTTCAAGGCATAAATATCGCAAATGCAACATTGGTAGTTTATGAGCTTATTAATAACATGAGGGAGAGTAACTCTCCCAAGTTTTGTTTGAATATGGATATCAAGAAGGCCTATGATTATGTTGGTTAATCATATCTTGATTTTATGTTGGTCAATATGAAGTTTCCTATGTGCTTCATTAATTGGGTAAGTGAAATCTTTTACACTATGAACTATCAGATCCCCATCTATGGTGTGCCTTCAACTAGGATCTATCCTACTAGGGGTATTCATTAAGGAGATCCCTTAGACCCTTATGATTTTTTCTTTGCCATGGAGGGGCTTTCTTCTATGCTTAAAGCTCCTGTGAAGAGTAATGAGTTAAAGGATTCTAAATATTCTCATCAATTGCCCATATCTCATGTTCATTTTTCAAATGATGTAGTTATTTTGGGTAATACTAATGAGGTGTATGTTGCTAAAATTGTTGTGATTGTTTTTTATTTTGGTGTTATTTTGGCCATGGAAGTTAGCAGTGAGAAAAGTTCCATTTCCTATAACAATTTGCAAGTGAAGCTCTCCTTGTGGATGCTTTTAGAGTTTAGATTGACTATCTACCCAAGAAATATATGTGTGTGCTTTTGTTTTAAGGGTAGGATAACAAGGAGTCTTTGTCACCAATTGTGAATAAAATGAAGGCCACGCTAGAGAGTTTGACGTCAATATATATATCCTATGCTAGAAGACTTCAACAATCTTTTTCAACTCTCTCTTCTTTTCATTTGTACTAGGTTTCTTCTCTTGCCCTTCCTTTGGATTTTTCCCTAGAGATCGATGAACTGTGTAGCGATAACGTGTGGGAGGAACTAGTCTAGAGAAGAAGATTTATATGATTGAGTGGAGTAATTTGTGCTCACCCATGAAGGAAGCTAGCTTGGGTATTAGACTCACTTGAGATATTATGAAGGTGTGTATGGCAAAGAACATTTGGATTATGGCAAATAAAATAGATTCTTTTTGGGTTCGCTGAGTGCATAAGAGACATCTTTAAGAAAATTCAATGTGGAGTGTCATAACCCAATCCAGTGTCACTTGGATGTGGATACAAAGTATCCTTTTCAAGGGTAAAATTTTACCATATTTCATATATTCATTGGGAAATGGTGACAAGACCATACTCTGGAGAGATCCTTGGGTCTCTAAAGGAAATTTTATGGTGAATTCTCTCTATTAAATGTATGATTAATTGTGGAGTTAGAAAATTTGCAAAGATAAATTGTTTTTGCAAAGATGATTAATCGATGGCTACTAGATCTAGGTATGTGAAGCTAGTCATTTATTTTGTTAAATGTCATGTTAAGTTTGAAGGATGACTCTATTTTTTTGAAAGGAAAGGAGATCAGGGAAATGAAGGATTTACGGGTCTCCTTGAGGGAAAGGAGAATGGACATTCAATGGGTAGAGTGGATCTAGAATCATAAAGCTTTGAGGAAGTGTCTATTGATTGCTTGGATATATCTGAAAGTAAGTCTGCTAAGACATTATAATATGAAAAAAAAGAGGTTTCTAGATTCCATTGTTTTGTATCCCATGTAGGAGGGACTATGAAATCTTTGTGCATCTTTTCTTTCATTATAGTTTCTGTGTAAAGATATGGATCATGGCTAAAAGGGAAGGATTTGTGAAGGATGTCCCCTCTGATATGTTGGATCACTTCAGTATGTCTAATACCAAAGAAAGAATTTTTATCATGTTTAGTATTCATGAAGTATGGAGGGAGAGGTTGAGGAACATATCACAATCTTGATTCTCATTGGTATTATGTAAGGATAGGTGTAGATATCTTCCTTTAGTTTTTCTTGGGTATGTAGCTTCTTCTATATATCAGTAAAGAGTGCATTATATCTTTAGCACTCTTAAGTTTGCATTAATGCATATATGTGTTAGCTTGTTACACTTATCATTTTACACGAAAATGTGCATTGTTAAAGCATTGTGATGTTTGTAATTCATTGTAGGAATATGTCATACAATAATCATCATTACGAAAATGAGTTGGTGGAACACATGTGGGACATTTTCATAGATAGTTCTTGTGTTATTAGTTGTGAATTGAAGAGGCAATCATATGTAGAAATAAAGAGGATGTTGATAGGTCTTTCCTACAACTAGGATCAGTTAGTATTTTTAGTGAGCTAGAAAGGTAATAGAACTCCTAACTATATATATCTATGGAGAGTGTACAACATGTTTAAAATGTTTGCAACACTATACATGCTCGATCTCATAAGAGAAAATAGATGGCCTGACTTTGTACAACTTGAGGAGTTTCAACAATAGAATAAGTATGATATTTCTTACAAAGTGTCTCCCACAAATACACTAGTTGCTACTATGATGAGGATTACGTTCAGTCAGATGAGAAGATTAGCCTCCACTCTACAAATGTGTTCGATGCAATACTCATATTGAGAATGAAATACACATCTTTTCTCACTATGTCAACTTCTTTACACAATAACAATAGAGACAACCCACGATTTTACCTTGCAATTAAGTTGCATCATTTTCAAATATTAAGGAGCCTTGACATTTACAAATCAATATTTTTACGTCCATATGATTCTAGAGGTGCAACTTCTAATACCCATTCACTCATACCAAGAAAATATTAGAATCAATGTCATTACAGAAAGGGATATGTATCATAAATGCTACGATAACAATAGACTTTGGCACGGGGTTCATTTTCATTTGGACTGGTTGGGAGGAATATGTTGTTGGCATGCATGTGCTACTTCACTCAACAACACATGGTCATTTGACTATTCCCATAAGAGAGTATAATTTGATTGAGGTAGGATATGGAAACACCACAAACTTTCTTTCCCTATAATAAAACACTCTCTTCCACAAATTTTCTTTCTCTATATTGAACACAGAGTACCACAACTAATTGTCAGAAAACATCAATTGTCTATTGTAATTTTGATTATGCTATATTGTTATTATATTTATATTGTTTGTTATAATAAGTGTCTACACAACAAGCATACATTATTTTGAGTTAGATGAATGTCATACTCTTATGTTTATAGAGTTATTTATTATTATGAGGCTCATATTATGAGAATTTGTATGTGCCAATATGGTTTGTAGTGCACCATATGAGTTTACATGGATGCCAATGATGTTATCAATGGAAGCTACACAGATAACAATACACATATTCTACACTATACATGTGGTAGAGGTCTAGTTCCACAAAGGTGCCTCTAGATGGTCCTATTAAATCATCATTACATGCTTTGATGGATATAATGGTTAACTATTAGGCTTTCACATGGAGTGAACGCAAGCACTTGTCAATTTTTGTGACCATGTTTCATCAACTAATTAAGACAAGCACAATCATTTTAGTGGATAAATTGAGAAGTTGCAACTCAAGAAATCTATTGATGTCAAAGGTTGAACATTCCCACTTAGTGACAGTTCCATAAAGGAAGAAGGGTGCAATAGTAGCTAGTTTATTACTATTATGTGAATGTATTAAGAACTCATGTCCTGATTATTATTGGTATCATATAATATGTAGGGAACCTTAAAAAATGTAGTTTAATGCATTTATAAGTAATGGTTCATGGTTTGTGCCAAACATATAACAAAGGATGTATTATTAGACTAACTCAATGGAGGAAACTCCTGGTAGTTGTTGCAATTATGAGAAAGTAGCAGCTTCAGAAGTGAACATGGACAACACTCATAACTGTGACTTTGGAGTATTATATTAAGCAAAATATCAGGAAACTAGTATTTTTTATGTTCCGATTCACATGAATAACATACAAGTACTATAATAATATACATTCATCTAATAATAAGAACGCAGCATGTTTTCTTGATTATATAAGGAAATGATTTATATAAGTTTTTCAGCACAAATTACCTTGCTCAACAATTTTTAAGTGCTAAATGTAGCAATGTTTGGTGTCAAGCGATGAATATAACAGACAATACTAAACTGAACAACAATGTTGAGCTCGTATACCAATCATATCATATAGAATATGATGTACTTGTCAATAAAGATAATAAGTCAGGCGACTTAAATTGTGTGAGGACTTAAATTATATTATGGATCCTACATCCCCTTAACCATTTATATTTGTTGAACTTCAATATTTGGCAATGGGGTGATGAGTTATGTACAAAACATTCAAATATTTGGTTTAAGTTTATGAAAATCTTGTATTGCATGTTTTGATATTATTATGACTAGTTTTTTAGAAAAAGATGAAAATATATGTTGACTTTGTCATGATTTGTTTGAATGTCTTATCTAGGGAAATTTCTATGAGAAGACCTACTTGAAACAAAATTATTGATCATAGTGTATTCACACCTAATAGCATGCCAACTTTCGAGTGTTGTATCATACTTAATGACTATTAGTTACACTATTTGATTATAAATAGATGAGAAGTTGTATCTAGTTTGGCTATAACTAAACAAAAGAAGTGTCACATTGTAGTGGGATGTTGTAGTACAAGTACATGCATGATTACACAATGATTTTTGGATCTATACATATATATACATGTATCAGAATAAGGAAAATATATATTTTTACTTCCTCCTAAAAATATAGGAGATCAAGAGTTACATATAGCCCCAACATCATACAATCAATACAAGAACAACTCACTCTTCTAGCTAATGTTTAAATTACACTTAACACATTGACAAATATTTACAACAATACTCCTTGCATTAGTGGTTGTGCCTCTGTGCTTATGTGTATTCCTTTCCTCCCAAATATGATACCATAGAGAAACAAACAAGATACTCTTTTTGTCGCTTCATCTACAGCTTAAAAACATACTTCTCGACTCCTCTTTTAGCTGTAGATGTAATCTAAAGTATTCACATATTATCTTCCAAACATTTTTTGTGAAATTGCAATAGCCTACTAAGTGAGTATGGGACTCGTTCTCCTCTTTACATAGCAAGAAAATAGCAGCAGCTTCATGATTCCATCCATGTATTTTATCCAATGTGGCTAGAGTATTGTGCAAAATTTTATAAACACATACTCCATGTTGGTACCTGTATTTCGGCCCATACATGCTCTATGTACTTGTCTTTTGTAGTTCTTGATCTCATCAATTTCTAGAGGTTGGTCTTCATGTCTTTAAGTCTCCAGCCCCCCCACATGAGAGTCAAAAAGATGTCTAACTTGTTGCTACATATCTATCATGACTTTGATAGTATGTGAGTATTCTTCTCTTGTTTGTGGTATGAAATCCAACCCTCTTGGATATATTTCTCTCATCCATTTTCCCCAAGTGGAGGTTCCCTCCTAGTAGATAATGATTGTTCTCATTGTCCCCCACTTTGCTATGTCCTTCGGTGATTTCAAATCCATGTCTCCTTCATCTTTGGGAAGAGTCATTTGGACATACCTCGTCGGGTGGTACCCGCTTGCCCAAAGAAAATGTTAAAGAGTATATATTAGCCTATTTAGTTAATAGGTTAATTAGTTAGTGGCCTTTAGTGTCTCAGCCCATTTATATTACTTGGGACACAAGTCTCACGGTTTCTCCCTTGCTCCTATATATAGGATAGGGTTGTACCTCCTTTATAATCGAAATAGTTCAATACAATATTCTTTCACATTGTATCAGAGTATGTTCGCTCCTAGGGAACCCTAGTCACTGCCACTTCTCTCTTCTCTCCTAACCATTAAGAACATCCCTAGCAGCCACCAATCTTTGCTATCCGAGAAAGTAATGAAGGCTTCGCCTCTGCCTATGGGTGGCGGCCGTTGTAGCCATGGCTTAGTGGTGTGGTTTTGCATGCACGTGTGATTTTTCAACATTGATAAGATTTCCCCTAACTAGGTTCACTCACAACATTAAAATATGCTCTTGCAAGCGCATGGGGTCATCCTATAGTATAGGTGAGAGGCAAGTAAAGGGGGTCGAACCATAGGGATAGAAGGGGCACTAGATCTTAGTCGGTGTTGGCTTGTTCCTAAAGTGGAGACTAGGGTTGAAGGGTTTAAAAAGGGGTTTTGGTTTGAATTAAACTACCCAACAAGAAAGTAAAGACAGTATAGAAACTAGATTACCAAAAATTAGGTTATCCTAAGCAAGTTGGACCTAAGAAACTAGATCAAGCAAGAAACTAAATAAGAGAAAGATGATCTACACTACTCTAACAAAGCAATTATCAACTAAGAACTAAGTTAAACACTAAAGCAAGAAAGGGTCTAGATTCACTCTAACTAGCAAGACTAAGAAATTAACTAGAAGAAAGAAAGACAATTAAGCTACACTAGGATTAACAAGCAATAAGGTTAAGGTGGATTTCAAGCAATGGATTAGGTATGTGGGCCGTTTGGCAATGTGATTTGATATTAGTTGGGGGGTGTCAACATGTCATGCAATTATCACAATTCAATCTACCAAACCAAACAACAAGGCAGGTGCTATTAGAATGTACCCTATACTACTCGTTGAAGAATTAGGGTTAGGTGTAATTCTAGTAGGACTTGTCTAGTCTAGGTTTCTAGGGTAAGTATTACTAGGAAAATTGAGAACCAAGGGTAGGAATGGGAGTAGATATGAGAGTTTTTCACCTCATGCTACTAGCCATCTAGCCTTTAGAAAGTCCTAGGCAATTGCACTAATCACACTCACACTAGCCACTTAGATCTCACACTCACTTGTAGAAGGAGGGATATGTATGTAGGAACAAAGGGGGCTAGCTTTGGATCCACTAATTGGACCTAGGAGCCATTCCTAAGATTGCTTCATACACTCCAATTCCTCCTAGAAGCTAAGTGTCATCAAACATCACAAAGCAAGCAATTTAAGTTTAAGAGCAAAACTCACATGCAAGATAATGGGAAATGATATAGAAGCAAAGGAAATCATCATAGAATGAAATTATGTTCATTATAAATTATTCTCCCCCAACATGGTATCAAAGTCACATTTTTACCCCCAAACAGCACACCACTAGGGGCTTAGCTAGACATAATCAAAGAAAAGGCAAAAGAAATGAGAAGAAGGGGATAGGACTCCATGGAGCTCAAAGTAGATCCTCCTTCTTCACCTCCTAGCTATTATAGGGTGACCTCCTTCCTCCAAGATGGGTGATGGGCATGAAATTGGAGGGGGGTTATGGCAGAAAACCTAGAAAATTAGGTTTCTATGGTGGAAATGGTGGGTGGATAGCATTAATCCAAGGGGTATGCAATGAATGCTCAAGAGAGGGTGAGGAGGGGTAATGGCAACTGGGGGAGTGTAACCTTTGTGCTTCAGCAACCACTTATGTATATATAGGCGGTGGGGAAGCACTAGGGTAAGTAGGGGTAGAATAGGAAAAGCAGTGTAGAAAAACAGTAGGGTTGATTGACATCCAGGGTTTAGGTGGTAGATGGCCACGGTCATGGCAGGGTTTAGGTGGCATGGCTGTGGGTTGGGGACATGGTCGTGGTGGAGGAGGTTTTAGGTAGATTTGTCTAAGTGAGGTGGCACTTTCATAGTAGGGTGCCACGACCACGGTGAAGAGTATGTGGGACGGCCGTGCTGGATAGCATGGCCATGTTGGGTAGGTCGATCCACGGTTGTAGTGTCCTTGGAGGCCATTTTGTCTTCAGCTCACCACAATCATGGAGAATGGCATTGATCATGGCCATTTAGGTGTAAAGTGGCCGAAGTTACTATGATCTTGGCCAACTTGAGCAATTGATTCCCCCGGCCATGGTGGGAGGCCACGGTCATGATGTCTTCAGTTGGCCACGGCCATTCTGATTGTCACGGTTGTGGTACTTTCAGTGCAAAAGTATTGACATCCTTATGATTCTTGGCTTTAATTCTCACGACCGTGGTGGATGCCCACGGCCGTGCTGGGCTTCTTGTTGCTGATTCTGAACTTGGAAAATCTTCAGTTCATCTCTTATTGGTTTGGGTTGATTCTTGTGCATCCATGGATAGCTCGGGGAAGATTGGGAGATTCTCCTTGAGCTTAGGGACCCAAAGGACTCCTTCATCTCCTTCCTTGCATCAAAACATGCATAAGTGCCCTGAAAACATACAAGAGGATACATAAGCATATTTGATTTTGAATTCCAAATAAGGGGAATATGATTGTAATCTAACATGTTTGGATGTACAAAAAGTGTAATATGACACAAGATGAATCCCTAAAATAGGGCTACATTACCACCCCAAACTTAAAACATACTTGTCCTCAAGTATGCTCCAACTTAATCTCTCTCTTCAATTTCTTTCAATAAACAAGAGTGACAAATGCATAACAAAAGATTGTTATTGACTAAATGGTCTTGAAAGTGACTAAGTGCATGTGTTCCACCTCTCTCCTCTCCTTTATCACATACCAATCATGAAATGAGCACTGAGCATACAAACTTCAAATATAGAGCATAAAAATACACAAGCTTTCAATATGTCCTTCATGCAATTCTGGGTAAATCATTTCATGTTGGCATTAATCAATGATGACTAGGAGTGTTGTTTCACTTTCATGCATTCAATCTTATGTCTCAAACCACACCAAATTACCCACATGACTTTAGAAAGGGTAAAGTGAGCTAGATAAAGGATTGTGGAAAGTCTTTTGGAGTGCTATTACATAGAGCACTCATCTTTTCTTTATTTAGATGATCTTAAACATGAGCATCTTTTTATTTTCTTTTTACTTTTTTCTTCTTCTTTTTTTTCTTTTCTTTTTCCCTTGGTGTAGATAGGGCATATGGTGGATAGAGTGAAGCGGGGAGATGTAGATATGGCCACCCCAAACTTTTAGAGGTGGTCAAAGCTGAATATGTGCTCTAAGGCATCCTTTCATGGGGGGGAGAGGTATGAATATGGTGAGAGAAGAGTCGGGTCAAAGAGGGGTCATTAGTGAAGTCCTTAACATAAGATTTACTGCATGAAAACTAATCCAACACTTCACCAAATGATAACACACCACACGATTGAAAAGCATGAGATTCACTTTTATTTCCTACGATTCCATAGGATCTAAGCATTCATAGCTTGCTCAATTCATAATTCAACCAAAACATTCAAAAACTTGAGCAAAGTGATGCACATGTAAATAGTCAACAATCAAGACCATATAGTAATAAACTCTAAGAAAACGTCATGCATTTGTCAAAGATCAAAATTTTCAGCTCAAAACATTGGAGATTAAGTTAAAACATGCTTTTAGGCAAGAACATCTAAATTTGGGCAAAATTGGCCAAAATGATGTCAACAAGCATTTAGATACATCCAAACCTACTTTAGGGAAATTGAAAACATAAAGTAGTAAAATCTAGCTACAAATTAGCAACAATTACATGAAAGTGCATTGCATGCTATGGAGTGACAAAAAGAGCAATTTTTTTTTGAAAGATTATGCAAAAGTGCATGAAAGCTACTACATTCTATGCATGGATGAAAGCAAAAGTAAGAACAAGAAAAACTAAGCTAGAAACTCATGGCATGGCAGAGGTGTAACAAAAATCACAAATAGATAGAGAAAGGGTGGTGCATACCGCCTTACCCACCCCAAACTTTAGAATCATGTTGTCCTCAGCATGAAACTATAGCTTAGGGTAGATAGGGGAAGTGTCATGGCTACTGTGGCATCTAGTCAGATGAATGAGGATGATCCTGAGGAGGTGCTATGCCTGAGGGAGGATGCTGGTAGTGGTGCCCCCAGTAGTCATCCTGGAGTGGAGGGTACGTCTCTGAATATCCCACAATACCACCCCAAAAGTCTCCACCCCATTTGGGGTTTCTTACTTCTTGGGCATGGTAGTAATGGTACATGTGGTTGTCCTGGTGGTGCATCTGTTGTTGGTCTGACCACATGTACTGTTGGATCAGCTGCATGTCGTGTTTTGTCTGGTGAATGCCCTCAAGCTATGCCTGGATGGCGGACATGTCATGGGCATTTGTTGAGGGCTGCTGCAGCTAGGATGTTCCTTCATCCCTTCTTCTTGACTTTCAGAGTTGTCTTTCTTCTTTAGCTTCTTGCTCCTGCCCTTGCACATTGGACTCAACAATTTCTTCTTGTGCAGTAGTGGCTCCCCCGATGTATATTTCCCTTGGGTTGTTCTAGTGCCATTCATGAAATTTTGCTTCCAAGTTATGGGGGGTTCCCAACATAGAGATAAGTGGCACAACATAGTATGGAAGCTCAAGATCACTCCTTGACACACTACTCACATGATACATTATTCTTTTGTTCTTGATCGTGATATTGTGGGAACAAGTGAGTTAGTTCAATTCAACAAATTGAGCTTCATTTGTGTCCTCTAATCTAGAAACATCACACCCCAAAGCTAGTGCAATTTAGTTTACAAGCCCTCCCAAGATAAAAGGTGTTTTACTTTTACAGGGCATGAACCTCAAATGATAAATCAAATGCATTCCAAGGTCAATATATTATTTGTTGTGCATTTCCATCAAGATGAAAATTTCTTTCTGATAAATTGTGCCTTGATTATCATGTATGCCGACAATGGTATTGGCCAAAACCTTCTGCACATAATAGAATAGGGGATTTCTTATAGCTGAAGTTTTTGACTTCCCTACGTAATAGTCCTTTATTCCTTTCAAGAGGTACAAGAAATTTGCATAATTAAAATCCACCTCTTTTTCAAGTAGGCCTTCATCCATTTTCTTGGCCTCTTCAGGGTTGGCAGAAAATATGCAATTCAATTCAACTGTCGTGAGAGTGTGTATTTTTCCCATCATGGAAAATTTGATTGCATTATCACCTCTCACATTTGTCTTTTCAAGCATGGAAAAGAATTCTCAAGTCAACGTGGTATAAGTTGGTTGGATGTGAAAAGAACCTTCAAACCCCAACTTTCTTCAAACTACTCTCCACAACCACCTTGATCCCCAGCTCATCAATGACCTTCTCACATCCATACCTAGTAGAGATGACTCTCCTTGTCATGCATTCGGGGTATGTGAGGGAAATTTTTCTTTGTATGTGTCCTCTTCCAAAGGACACTCCAACTTGGGCCTTTCCCAAGGCCTTCAATCTGTCAGCCTCCAGATGTGCCAGTACATCCTCTAGCTCAATTGACAACTCAGTTTCTTCATCATCATTGTCATCCTCTTCTTCATCCATCTTGTATGATTGAGATCCAGAACTTGTATCACGATTGACTGGTACTCGTTGTTTGGGATACCACTGTGCAAATTCATCTTCTTCTAGATGTAATTGTCACCTTGCTTGAAGTTGTTGCCCATGCCCCTCTGCCATGGAAGATGTCGAATTAATGGTGGGCTAGAGTGGGCTTTGGAAGATGTAGTGATGAGGATGGGTCTACTTTGGATATTTGGCCTCTTTTTACAACCACCGGATTGACCTCATCAATCAAGTTGTCTAAGTTCTCCTCAGATACCACCTCCTCCTCTTCCCTATATGTCTCGTCGGTGATGTGATGGCTTTCGACTGAGAGGGTGTGGGATGCACTCACGAACATCAAGCGGGGGAGCAATTGGGAAATGGAATTAGATGGTGAAGGAGTGTGTGAAGGCATGGAGACCTGGGAAGAGGTTGTCTTGGGGTGCACCTTGCCTCCGGTTATCACCTCAAGGCTATTTTAAGCCTTTTCTTCACTTCCTTAGTGATTCCCTTCATTTTTTCGGATATGGATGTGGTGATAGGGATGTGAAATTCGGATTTTTATGGGGAAGGTGAAATGGAGGTGGATAAAGGGGTGGAATGGAAGGATATGGAGGTTTAGATGGTGGGTGAATGGTTAGTTTTTGGTTTGGATGAAAAATTGAGGTTTTGGTGGAGGTTTTGGGTAGGGGTGGATGTAGGGAAAAATGGAGGTCAGAGTGGTAGTGGAGGGAATATTGATGGATGATTTGCTGTGAAAATGGAAAGGGAATGGTAGACGAATGATTAGGGAGTGATTGGTTGTGGATTGGAGGTGATTTGGGGGCTTGGAGGTGGATTTAGGAGGAGTTGGGCTTGAGGTTCGCCACCACAGTCATGTTGCGTGCGAAGGAAGAAGATAGAATGAGGGGAGGGGAGGACTGGAGAGGAGTTTTAGTTATACATTTTTTTTGGGGTCGGGGCGCAACATGACCGTGGTGGGTGGCCATGGTCGTGGTGAGGGCTTGGTAGCACGGTCGTGGCTGGCGCCACAGTCGTGTTGTTAATGAAGAGTGCACCTAATTGACTGTTCCACGACTGTTGTCTCCTACCACAGACGTGGACATTTGTCCTTGACACGGCTGTGGCGGTTAGCCTAGGCCTTGGTTATTCGTGTACAACTTGGCCATAGTTATTGATCCTTTGACTTATTCGATAATTAACTCCCACAGTCGTGTTGGGAGTCCACGACCGTGTTGGACTATTGCGACCATGGCCATGGCAAGCTCCACAGTTGTGGTCATTCCTTCACAGGACTTCAAAAGTTACTACTTCTTTGGCAATTAAATTACACAAACGTGGTTGGAGAGGCCACAGCCATGGTGGGGGGCAAGCCTTCAATTTTTAGCTCAAACTCAAGAACTTTGATCAACTTTGTTTTTTCTTCAAGATTTTTCCACAAATTGATCTTAGTGGCCATGATTCACCTCTAATACCTCTCTCTTTAGTTCCTAACACCTACCATGTCCTCAAAACTAAAAGAAAATTATTAAACACATGTGTGTGTATTCAGTGGAAAAGAAAGAAAAAGTATCAAAAAGAGAAGTTTGGGAGAAAAAGCTCTCGAGCCTAGGTGGGTTGTCTCCCACTAGCACTAAATTTTACACCTTCAGTCGGGCTTATTGATTCTTGAAGTCATTCATCCTCGTGGGATTCCTAAAGCATCTTTGAAGTAAATGTCTCTCTCATGTGCATTCAAGAACATCTCCTCATCAACCTGATGTTCCTCCACTAGCATCACGATATCAAAATTTTGATTTGCTTTGTCTGAACCTACTTCCACAACTGATTTCAACCATTGATCATTCACAATGAATTATGTAGCTCCTTCTTTCTCATAAATCAGCACAGCTCCAGATGGATACACCTTTTTGATGAGATAAGTCCCGTCCCAACTAGATTGGAGTTTTCTGGGAAAGAACTTCATCCTTGAGTTATACAACCATACCCATTTTTCGGGCTCAAAGTATTTCTTATTGATCATCTTGCCATGTAGAAACTTCATTCTCTCTTTGTAGCACTTTGACATCTCATAGGTTTCATGTCGCATCTCCTCTAATTCATCCAGCTGAAACATTCTCTTCATTCTGGCATTCTTCCCATCAAAGTCCATGGCCTTTAAAGCCCATAATGCCTTATGTTGCATCTCAATCAGAAAATGGAAGCTTTTTCCATAAACAAGATTGAATTTTGTGGTGCCAATCAGGGCTTTGTATGCAATCCTTTAGGCCCATAAAGCTTCATTAAGACATAGTGACCAATCATTGTGGTCCCGTCTCACCGTCTTTTCTAGAATGAGCTTTATCTCCCAATTGGCCAACTCAAATTGACCACTCATTTGGGGATGGTAAGGAGTATCCACACGATGATTCACTCCATGTTTCTTAAGCAAGCCTTCAAATGTGCGATGGATGAAATGACTTCCCTCATCACTAATAATTGCTCTAGGAATACCAAACTATATGAACATTCATTATGTTTCTCATACTTTTAAGCACATAAGACTTGTTGATTCACATATATTGCTAAAAGAGGAATAATGTTATACATCATCATTTACAACTTTCTCTTATTTCTTTACAAGGACCAACTAAACTTAACTATACTTAGACTTAATGCTTGTGGTAGATCTACTCTGATGCAATGATATCTTCAATTCCACGTGGTTTCCCTAAAAATTGTGAGTAGAGGGGTGAGCCTACTCGTTCAGTGAATGAGTACTTCAAAGAAACAGTCTAAAGCACTGATATAATTACAGATATACTTTTGAGCAACTAATATCAATTATAACAATAACAAGCTTTAAAGAGATTGATCATTAACAATCATAAATATGGCAGGATACTCTAGATATCAACAAGAGTAAATCAATATATGAGCATGCTTGATTAATTTCAACGAGAACTAATAATTCAGAAACATACAAAGAATAATTGTTGGGAAACTATACTTGAATCTTTCTTAGCCTTTCTTGCTTATAAGAAACTCTTTAAACCTATATGAACATTTTTTTAGCTTATGCCCTTATCATATCCAGTGTACTCTACATATGAAGAATCGTAGTGAACTACGATCTCACCTTACAAGACTTAGTTGACACACCTGGGAATGCTAAGCCTCACTACATCTCTTCTCTACAACAGGAAAATGGCACTATGGCCTCAGCACACCTATTATGTTGTAAAAATTGGACTCCTCCTCTAACCTGAGCACACAGGCAGAGACTCAAGCCACCTATTAGCTTTTCTGTACTCTAGTGCCACCAGGACCTCTGGTTGATGTTGGACACTACATACTATAATTTAAGAAGATTTCCACTAGGGCTTTGTCCCCCGTACCACCTATTGGTACGTTCTGACCCCCGTATACTGGATGCACTGCCAGGGTTAGGTCGTTTCATCCCTAAGGCACAAACCTCTTTTTATGACTGTATCTAAGCTTAATTGGTAAACTAGGGTTTACCTGGATGATTATATGCTTAATTGGATTGATTATTGCTTAAATATAATTAATGATGATAATTCAATTATGATGTTTTAAACCTAATAAGAACTTTAAGTGTTCTATTGTTTGAGAAATTAGGGTTTGAGAAATATAAACCCTAGTTGGCTGAAATTAGGGTTTTGATGGTACATGACAATGGAATTTGATCAGGATAGCAGTGTGGTAAATGATTTTTAATATTTTTTTAAAAATTTTGTATTTAATTGAATTTTGGATATGATATGGATAACTCAATAATGCATATTGAAGAAAAATTTCAGAATATTTGAGTGTTCTTTGAATGTGGCTCTCGGTCGAACTATACTTTGACCAAAATGCTTATAGAGTGCTTTTCAGTAGTGTAGTGTTTTATTTTTATTTATTTATTGGTAACAAAAAATGATCTAAACTTTACATTCGAGATTTAAAACTCAATCATAAACAACATGTAAAATTTTTCGTAATTTTTGGATGCGTTTAGACCTTATCAGTAGACGAATTACAGTAACTGACATTTTTGTAGAATTCTAGATGGCAGTGCACTGTTTGATTTTTAGTTATTTAATAGAAACTTGGAATGATATAAAATTTCAAATGAAGCTTTGCAACTCAATTATACATAATATTATAAATTATCATAATTTTTTGAGAAGTTTTGATCTCTAAAATACACGAATTCACAAAAACCTTTTTATGATAGAAAAATCTACTGAAATAAGAAAAAGTTTAATGAAGGGTCAATGTGCAATTAACCCAAGCAGTTCAATTGATCTATATGGTCAACCTAACACACAAGGAGATCTCATAATTCGTGATTCAATCCAGAGAAATGAAATCCTAGAGAGAGAGAAAGTTAGGGTTCGAGAAGAGAAATTGATGGAGATGCTGACCTAGGGTTTTGCGGTCTGAGGAATGATGAAATCATGTAAGTTTAGCTTCTTTGGATATAGTTTCATGGTGAATCTTCTCTCACATGTCAAAATTACATTCCTCCTCTGATTTGATCCAAAATGGTATCAAAACTTCCCCTTTTCTCACTCTTTCTTCATAGTCCCTCATTTTTAGGGTTTCCGAGTTGAAATGAAGAAGAATTGGGTGAATTGCTAGGGATTTGATATGGATTCGATATTTTCAGATATGGGATATGTTTTTCAGGTGTTTTCACACCTTAGGGTGAGTGGTAACTTCCTTTAAATAGTATATTGCACGAAAATTGGCTAAATCAACCATAATCTTTAATTGCTTAATATGCGACTACAAACCCTAAATTGTCTATTTGATCTAAGTTGATGTAAAATGATATAGAATGGATTCATCCTTTGTTTGAATGAATTTCAGATGATAAAATCATATTATAAATGTATACAATTCATTATAATGAGAATTCCCTAAGTAATCGCAAAGCTTATAAGAGTAAACTAAAATATAGGGAATTTGTCTATGACTAAAATTTGTTGTATAAGTAAATAGAGAAAGTTGCTTATCTAGATCCCCTAGGCTTTGAATGATTGTTTATCTAAATTCATAGTACATATATTTCAGATACTATCTTGGATTTTGTTTAAAATGAGTAGTGTTTGTTTGGTATCTCAGTGAAGAGGTTGAAACCCTAAATGCGAGGAAAAGTTGGATATTTGCAAATAGATATCGTGAAATCCATTTGAAGGAATTTTCTTAACATGATAGACTTTATTTATTCAAAGTTATTATTGATGCATGATATCCCAATGAATGGCAATGAAATCCAAATTCAGCTTAATTCCAAGGTTTCATACATATATTGATTTTATATGATTTGTTAATAGTAGTCTTTATTCAGTGAATGTTTATGTCACATGAAATCTTTATGGGAGCCATGGGAATAATTTGCTGCCTAGTGAGATGTGAAAGGATGTGTGATGGCCTTGTGAGCCATGAGAAAACTTGTACAACCAGTGAAATGAATACCTTAGTCTAAGGACCTAGAGGTAACAATGCTATGTGATGATCTAAGGGTTTGAATACCCAGATCCAGTAATTTTGATAATGATGTGAAGGGATGAGAATTCCCAGTAATGTGATAAGGGATTTAGATCCCAGGTATCATGTGTTGTAAAGATTTGAAAAGTACGTGATAGATTTATTACACCTTTCTTTGTAGCATTTGTTGTGATTAAATGAAACCCTAAGGGTAGGGTGTTCAATGAATCAAGTATTATGATATCAATGTTCTCAATTATTATTAATAATTCTTGTCATGATAAGTAATTAACTCTTAATTGAGTTATGAGATGCACAACTCAAGATTAGGGTTGATATGCATGTTCTTTGAGAAATTATAGATAAGTTGCATGTGCTATTGATGATTACTCATATGTCAAGTAATTAACTCTTATCAGTGTAATAAGATGATACATTGCACGATTCTAGTGTGTATGTGTCAAGTGGACATGTAATCTTTTTATTTAAGAATTTTAGTCTGCCTGCATGTATAGTATGTTGATTACTCATTATATTACAATGTTTTGAATATACTGCTCTACCAAGTTTAGAATGATATACATGTTGTATTATAACTTCAAATAAGTAGATGTGACACCATAGAGATGCCAGAGTCAAGTATAAGTAAGAGAAGGGTACAATGTAGAAAGTGCTTTCTAGGAATAATAAAATAATAGACTTTGGAGCCCTGAACATCGTAGAACCCCTATGTAAGGTTTGTGCCTTAGGGGTGAAATGACCTAACCCTAGAAGCGTCCAGTATACGGTGGTCAGAATGTGCTATCAGGTGGCACGGGGGACGAAGCCTAGTGTAAGTCTCCTTAAATTATAGTTTGTAGTGTCCAACATCAACCGGAAGTCCTCGTGGCACTAGAGTACAAAAAAGCCAAGAGGTAGCTTGACTCTCCACCTTTGTGCTCAGGTTAGAGGAGGAGTCCAGTTTAGGCTAGAGAGCCATTTCCCTGTTGTAGACCAGGAGAGTAGTCAGACTTAGCATTTCTCGGGTGTGTCCTCTATGTCTTGTACAGTGTGATCATAGTGCACTATGAGTCTTCATATGTAGAGTGCACTGCATATGATTAGGGCATAATAAAATGAATGAGACGTCAAACAAGTGTATACAATTATTCGATTATTCTTTGTATGTTTTTGAATTATTAGTTCTCTTTATGATCAATCAAGCATTTCATATATTGATTCACTCTTATAGATATTTAGAGTATCCTGCCATATTTATGATTGTCAATTATTAGACTCTTTAAAGCTTACTAATGTTATAATTGATATCAATTACTCAAAAGTATATCTGTAATTATATTAGTGCTTTAGACTGTTTGGTTGAAGTACTCATTCACTGAGTGAGTAGGCTCACCCCTCTACTCACAATTTTTAGGGAAATCACATGGACTTGAAGAAGATATCATTGCATCGGAGTAGATCTTCCACAAGAGTTAAGTCTGAGTATAGTTAAGTTCAGTCGGTCCTTGTCACTCTAGGTCCTTGTAAAGAAATAAGAGAGAGTTGTAAATGATGATGAATAACATTATTCCTCTTTTAGCAATATGTGTGAATCAGCAAGTCTTATGTCCTTAAAAGTATGAGGAACATAATGAATGTTCATACATGCATTTTTACTGTTGAAATCAGATTAGAGAAATCAATGGTTAGATTCCCTTGTAAAGTTTGGTTATTCAATGCGAGAAAACAAATAGTTTTGAAATAGAAGAAAAAGTTAAGGGTGATCTTTGTATTACGTTAAATCCTCAATTTATGCCCTAATCTCATGATTAGTGGAAATTGTGAGATAGAGGTGTAACAACTTGGTATCAGAGCTTAGGCTGAGTTGTCAGGGACCATTAAGTTAGTAAGTTAGAATCATAAGTGTGGCAAATAGGAGATGTTATGATGTTAGCTCTGGGGATTTGAGTATTTGGATATCCTGGCCCGGTATCTGAGTACTTGGATCAACCAGTATCAAGCTACTCTATCTAATATTTCATATATACCCTGGACAGGTATACAGTGGAAGGATGGTCTAGAGAGGAACCCTAGAAATATTAGGGTTAGAAACAAGATAAGTAACATGAATTAAGAGCATAAATATAAAATGAGATAGAACTTTCATTTCATATTGTTGTTTTATTGGAGATGAATAGAAATGCTCTTATATGTTTGAATTCAGATATTCAGTATTTTGAAATATATATGGGTCTTTAAGATTTGTTGTACACTATGCAGTTGTAGCATTTATTGATTACATTCTTTGTATCAAGTAGACCAGAAATGATCTTTGAATGAACTTTCCTAAGTGGATATTCTTTCCACATGTTTGAGATTAATAGGAGTTGGTTAATATTAAGTAGCTCTTGGCTTCAGGACTACAGGTTCGGCCTAGTCTGGCTGGAAGGATGCATTATTGGGATCTAATGACTCCTATTAACAATATGATAAGAGTAGACTGTAGATAAATTAGACCCACATAATAGTGAGAATGTACATACACTAAGATGTTGAAACATATGGGAAAGATTAGAATAGCTAAGAATCAGTTGCAACTGATGTATGAGACCCAACTTTGGGACCTCATATGAGAAATCCTTAATTGATAATAAAGGAATACAACGTAAGGTTCAGATTAAGTTTAATGATTAATATTATATGAACTCTAAATATGAAATATGGAAAAGATATGAGAAAAGTATGTCAAGGCCAAGGTAGTAAGAATCAATCATGAGGAATGGATTATATAACTGAGTACAATGTTTTTATGTACTCCAAAGCATAGGAAAAATAGAAGAAAAGAGTTAAGTATACAATAAGTAAATATAAGTGAAGAGTCTTCAGAAGAGTTAAAGTAAAGAGAATTAGATAAATATGTAAATCATAAGACTAGGATAAGAAACTAAGTTAAAACAAAGATAAATGTTGGAAATGATGAGCTTGATTAAGGAATGAGGGTTATGATATAATTGAGAGCATGGAATGTATACCTTTATTAATAAGTTTAATACATTCATCCTTACTACCTTTGGATTCCAAGTCTCTATACAACAACAAACTAGTTTCTTAAAAAAAGTGTAGCTTAACAAAATGAATAAGTTATAGAAAGGTAGACTATACTCAGGAAGGAAAAACTTGACATAAGAGAAACTATGTTCCACCCATGCATGAGTCGTTTGATTTAAAATGAAGGATATGTAATGTATTAAACATGAGTTGAAACTAGTAGAGAGATTGTTGATTTAGAATTTCAACTTCACATTAGTAGAAGGATAAAAAGAAATATGTGCAACATAGTATACATGATCATACACATGAATAAGCAACATGATCATAAGAGAAAAGTAGAAGTTAAAGATAACAGGTGGAAGAGTAGTATATGGTAAGAGGATTATGGAAAGTAAGGAAGGGTTTGAAACATGGTGGAGTAATATAGATTATAAAAGAAAGAGGTTAGGAGATTCAATCAAGTGCTAGTTAGTCAAGTATCCTTGTTGCTAACTAATTAAACCTACATACAACAAATGTAATAATGACACACAATATGATAATGAAACCCTAGAATGGTAAATTGAGAATGTAATCTATCGGAATGGCCAATTAAGATGAAGGAAATTCAATTGATAAGATAAGGAAGACTTTAATAAAAAGTTTGAATTTCAAATTAAGGGAGCAAAGTCACACCATAATAACGTCATGCTACTGACAAAGACCAAACCCTAGAATGTTTAGAGTTGTAGTAGTTCAAGGGTTGTCACTAGTGATTTGACCTTGAATAGTAGCATCTCTATAAAATAAGATCATGAAATTTACATTATTAGAAGTAAAATAGCACTGATAGTAATCCTATGGAAATGATTTAGAGCAAAGGATAAGAAATAGATTTGAAATATAAGAGCTGTGTTTTGAATAAAAGGAGAAATACAATATGAGTGAAGTGTGATATGAAATAAATTCTTGCAATAATAGAAAGAATGATGAATAATATATTCATATCTTGTATGTTTCAATTTTAGGGATGTTTAATCTACATGATTAAAATGAGAAGGATAAGTAGCAAAAAGTAGTAATGAATGAGGAGAGAGATAAGACAAAACAATGGCTTTTAGTAATATGTGAATTTGTTTTTAGAAGTATAATTTGTTGAAGGTATATTAAGGGATGTAAATTGGTTCTACGTATGATTTCAGTGTACATGTGCACACAATATGTTAATTAAAGGTGTTTGATAGTTTAATTCATTCATAACAGTAATCCATCTTAGTACTCTACAATTGTGGTATGGTGATATGGGTTGAATGATGATGGAACAAATGGAGTGTTATCCTAAATAAGGTAGTCTTACCTATTCACTCATATGAATATAAGGGATGATAACCATATTGTATTGATATGTAACCCTTATGAGGTGTAGCTTGTTATAACTAGATTTAGTATAACTAAGTTATGGTAATTGGGTATGAATAGTCCTTGAATGACTAATACAATTATGGAGTACTCTATTACTATTGTTGAAATGCTAGTGTGCTATAACTCGATGGTGAGATCTTGAATTATGTGTGGGTTCATACTTGAGAATAGTATGGAATGTGATGGTAATGCTTCACCTTATGCATCCATGATCCAATGGGGATTGCGAGAGTAGTAATGTACAATTGTTGTTGAATCTAGTCTTTTAACTCAAGATTGTTTATCTATTTAAGTAGCACAATAGTAAAATTCAAAAGAACATGGTGAACTCTCTTTCGTGATTTAGAGGTAATAAGTAACAATAATACCTATTTAGTAGGTATGAATTGAGATA
The DNA here is from genome assembly GCA_963693085.1 of Alisma plantago-aquatica. Lineage (NCBI taxonomy): Eukaryota > Viridiplantae > Streptophyta > Magnoliopsida > Alismatales > Alismataceae > Alisma > Alisma plantago-aquatica. The sequence continues at coordinate 475,932,388 of OY856409.1, forward strand.
GTTGGATCATATTATCGATGTTGAGGTAACACCTCAAGATTATTAAAATATTGAAATGGTTTCTTCTCTCTCTATCCTATGATTGATTTTGGCATAGAGAATTTGTTTGTTATCATTGAGAACTATTTCAAACATGTTGTGATTTAGTAAAGGAATAAAGGACTTAATGTTGAAAACTGCATTCAAGTATGAAATACAAGAATATAATGACATGTAAGATTTCAGAAGCTTAAAATAAACCTTGAATATACTTTACTTGCATATTTATTTTTCGGGGATGAAACCTTTTTAAGGGGGCGGTAGAATTGTTAGGACATCATCTGAGCTTAATTGGTAAACTAGGGTTACCTAGATGATTATATGCTTAATTGGATTATCATTGCTTAAATCTAATTAATGATGATAATTCAATTATGATGTGTTAAACCTAATAAGAATGTTAAGTGTTATATTGTTTGAGAAATTAGTGTTTGAGAAATATAAACCCTAGTTGGTTGAAATTAGGGTTTTGATGGTACATGAGTATGGAATTTGATCAGGATAGCAGTGTGGTAAATTATTTTTCATATTTTTTACAAATTTTTTATTTAATTTAATTTTGTATATGATATGTATAACTCAATCATGCATATTGTAAAAAAATTTCATAATATTTGAGTGTTCTTTGAATGTGGTTTTCGGTCGAACTATACTTCGACCAAAATGCTGACAGAATGCTTTTTAGCAGTGTAGTGTTTTAATTTTAGTTATTTATTGGTAACTCCAAACGATCTAAATTTTGAAATTGTGATCTGAAAATAAATCTTAAACAACATATAAATTTTTTTATAATTATTGGATGCATTTAGAACTTATCAGTAGATGAATTACAGTAACTGACATTTCTGTCGAATTCTAGATATATGTGCACTATTCAATTTTTCATTATTTAATGGAAGATTATAATGATCTCAATTTTAACTAAAGATTTGTAACTCAATTGTACACAACATGATAAATTTTCATAAACTTTGGAGAAGATTTGATCTCCAAAATACACGAATTCACAGAAACCTTTTTATGACAGAAAAATCTGTTGAAATAAGAAAAAGTTTAGTGAGGGTTCAATGTGCAATTAACCCAGGCAGCTCAATTGCTCTATTTGGTCAACCTAACGCACAAGGAGCTCTCATAATTCGTGATTTAATCTAGAGAACCGAAATCCTAGAGAGAGAGAGAGGTAGGATTTGAGAGGAGAAATTGATGGAGATGCTGACCTAGGGTTTTGCTGTCTGAGGAATGATGAAATCATGTAAGTTTAGCTTCTTTGGATATAGTTTCATGGTGAATAATCTCTCACATGTTAAAATTCCGTCCCTCCTCTGATTTGATCCAAAATGGTATCATAACTTCCCCTTTTATCACTCTTTCTTCATAATCCCTCATTTTTAGGGTTTCTGGGTTTAAAGGAAGAAGAATTGGGTGAATTGCTAGTGATTGGATATGGATTCGAGATTTTCCAATATGGGATACATTTTAAGGTGTTTTCACACCTTAGGGTGAGTGGGAACTTCCTTTAAATAGTATATTGCATGAAAATTGGTTAAATCAACCATAATCTTTAATTGCTTAGTATGCAACTACAAACCCTGAATTGTCTATTTGTTCTAAGTTGTTGCAAAATGATATGAAATCAATTCTTCCTTTGTTTGAATGAATTTCAGATGATAAAATCATATTAGAAATGTATACAATGCATTCTAATGAGAATTCTCTAAGTATTTGTAGAGGTTATAATAGTAAATTGAAATATAGGGAATTTGTCTATGACTGAAATTTGTTGTATAAGTAAATAGAGAAAGTTGCTTATCTAGATCCCCTTGGTTTTGAATGATTGTTTATATAAATTCATTGTACATATATGTCAGATACTATCTTGGATTTCATTCAAAGTGAGTAGTGTTTGTTTGGTATCTCAGTGAAGAGGGTGAAAACCTAGATGTGAGGAAAGTTGGATATTTGCGAATAGATATCGTGAAATCCATTTGAAGGGATTTTCTTGACATGATATACTTTATTTATTCAATGTTATTAATGATGCATGATATCCCAATGAATGGAATGGAAATCCAAATTCATCTCAGCTCCAAGGTTTCATACATATATTGATTTTATATGATTTGTTGATAGTAGTCTTTATTCAGTGAATGTTTATGTCGCATGAAATCTTTATGGGAGCCATGGGAATACGTTGTTGCCTAGTGAGAGGTGACAATATGTGCGATGGCCTTGTGAGCCATGAGAAAACTTGTACAACCAGTTAAATGAATACCTTAGTCTAAGGACCTAGAGGTTATGGTTACCTGTTACAGAGGTAACAATGCTATGTGATGATCTAAGGGTTTGAATACCCAGATCCAATAATTATAATAATGATGTGAAGGGATGAGAATTCCAAGTAATGTGATAAGGGATTGAGATCCCAGGTATCATGTGTTGTAAATATTTGAAAAGTATGTGATAGATGTATTACACCTTTCTTTGTAGCATTTGTTGTGATTAAATGAAACCCTAAGGGAAGGGTGTTCAATGAATCAAGTATGGTGATATCAATGTTCTCAGTTATTATTAATAATTCTTGTCATGATAAATAATTAACTCTTAATTGAGTTATGAGATGCACAACTCAAGATTAGGGTTGATATGCATGTTCTTTGAGAAATTATAGGTAAGTTGCATGTGTTATTGATCTACCACAAGATTTAAGCTTGAGTATAGTTAAGTTCAGTCATTCTTTGTCACTCTAGGTACTTGTAAAGAAATAAGAGAGAGTTGTAAATGATGATGTATAACATTATTCCTCTTTTAGCAATATGTGCGAATCAGCAAGTCTTATGTGCTTAAAAGTATGAGGAACATAATGAATGTTCATACATTAATTTTTATTGTTGAAATTAGATTAGAGAAAATAATGTTTAGATTCCCATGTAAAGTTGGTTTATGTGGTTCAATGCAAGAAAACAAAGAGTTTTGAAAGAGAATAAAAAGTTAAGGGTGATCTTTGTATTATGTTAAATCCTCAATTCATACCCTAATCTCATGATTAGTGGAAATTGAGAGATCGGTGTGTAACACCTCTCATAGGGTTTCTACGGTGTTCAGGGCTCTTAAGTCTATTATTTTATTTTTCTTGGAGAGCTCTTATTATATTGTATATTTTCCCTTACTTATACTTGACTCTGGTATCTCTATGGTACCGTGTCTATTTATTTGAAGTTTATAACACAACATGTATATCATCCTTAACTTAGCAGAGCAGTATATTCAAACACTGTAATATACTGAGAAATCAACATACTATACATGCATGCAGACTAAAACACTTATATAAACATAATGCATGTCCATTTGGCACTTATACACTAGAATCATGGAATTAAACATCTTAATATATTGATAAGAGCTAATTACTTAGCGTATGAGTAATTGTCATTTGCACCCATAAATTATTTGCACTTTCTTGGAAAACATGCACATCAACCCAAATCCTGGGTTGTGCATCTCATACTAAGAACATGGTAATCAAAATGCTTAATTCAATAAACACCCTATCCTTAGGGTTTCATTTACCTCATTCACTTATCACATGGCTCTCATAAGGATTTAATATGTCATAAACATCCACTAAATATAGATTGCTTTAAACAAGTCGTATACAATACACATATGTATGAAATCCTTGAATTGAGCTAAATTAGGGTTTTCCATTCCATTCATTGTGATATTATGAATCAAGAATAACATTGCAATAAATAGGGTCTATGATGCCAAGAAAAACACTTCAAATAGATTTCACCATATTTATTCACAAATTTCCAACTTTCCACTCATATAGGGCTTCACCCTCTTTATGAAGATATCAAGCAAACATTATTCACATCACATGAAATCCAACATAGTATCTGACATATATGTACTATGCATTCAAATAAATAATCATTCATAATCAAGGGGATCCAGATAAACAAATTTCTCTATTTAATTATACAACAATTTCAGTCACAGACAAATTCCCTATATTTTAGTTTACTCTTATAACCTTTGTGAATACTTAGGGAATTCTCATTAGGATGTATTTTATACATTTATAATATGAATTTATCATCTGAAATTCAAACAAATAGAGGAAGAATTCATTTCATATCATTTTGCAACAACTTAGATCAAACAGACAATTCAGGGTTTGTAGTCGCATACTAAGCAATTAAAGATTATGGATGATTTAACCAATTTTTTTGCAATATACTATTTAAAGGAAGTTCCCACTCACCCTAAGGTGTGAAAACACCTTAGAAACACAGCTAATCCCTGAAAATCTTGATCTCATATGAAGTCCCTAGCAATTCACCCGATTCTTCTTCCTTTCAACTCGGAAACCCTAAAAATGAGGGATTATGAAGAAAGAGTGAGAAAAGGGAAAGTTTTGACACCATTTCAGAACAAATCATAAGGGGGACGGAATATTGACATGTGAGAGAAGATTCACCATGAAACTATATCCAAAGAAGCTAAACTTACATGATTTCATCATTCCTCATACTGCAAAACCCTAGGTCAGCATCTCCATCACTTTCTCCTCTCAAACCCTAACTCTCCCTCTCTCTTTAGGGTTTTGTTTCTCTATATTGAATCACAAATTATGAGAGCTCGTTGTGTGTTAGGTTGAACATATAGAGAAATTGAGCTGCTTGGGCCAATTGCACATTGACCCTCACTATACATTCTCTTATTTCAGCTGAATTTTCTGTCATACAAATATTACTGTAATTTTTCTACTGATAAGGTGTAATCGAATCCAAAAATTATGAAAATTTTATATGGTTTTTACGATTAATTTTCAGATATCCAGTTAAAATTTCAGATCATTTGAAGTAACCAATAAATAACTAAAAATAAAACACTACACTGCTAAAAAGCACTCTGTCAGCATTTTGGTCGAAGTATAGTTTGAACGAGAACCACATTCAAACAACACTCAAATATTCTAAAATTCTTCTCTAATATGCATGATTGAGTTATCCATATCATATCCAAAATTAAATTTAAAAAAATTGTAGAAAATATGAAAAATCATTTACCACACTGTCATCCTGATCAAATTTCATATTCATGTACTATCTAAACCCAAATTTTTGCCGATTAGGGTTTACATTTTTTAAACCCTAATTCTTCAAACTAAAATTATAGTTAGAGTTTCTTCTTAGGTTTGAAACATCACAATTGATCTACTATCATTAATCAAGTCTAAACGATGTTCAATCTAATCAAGCATGTAATCATTCAGGTAAACCATAATTTACCAATTAAGTACAAATGTGGTCATTACAATTCTCCCCCCCCCCCCAAAAAAAAAGGTTTCGTCCCCAAAACATAAATACACAAACAAAGTATATTCAAAGTTTATTTTAAGCTTTTGAAATCTTACTTGTCATTATATTCTTGTATTTCATACTTGAATGCAGTTTTCAACATTCAGTCCTTCATTTCTTTTCTAATCACAACATGTTTGAAATAGTTCTCAATGACAACAAACAAATTCTCTATGTCACAATTAATCATAGTAGAGAGAGAGAGAAACAACCATTTCAATATTTTTTATACTCTTGAGGTGTTACCTCAACATTGATAATTTGATCCAACTATCTCAATTCATACGGCTCAATATGTACTATTGTTATGTATTACCTCTAAGTCACAAAAGAGAGTTCACCATGTTCTTTTGAATTTTACTATTACTCAAATAGCAAAATAGTCTTGAGTTGGAAGACTAGATTCAACAGAAATTGTACAATACTACTCATGACGTCCCCATTGCATCATGGATGCATAAGGTGAAGCATTTCCATCACATTCCATATTATTATTAAGTATGAACCCACACATAATTCAAGGTGTAACCATTGGGTTATAGCATACTAGGGTTTCAACAACAATAACAAAGTACTCCATGATTGTATTAGTCATTCAAGGACTATTCATACCCAATTACCATCACTTAGTTATATTAAAGCTAGGTATAACAAGCTATACCTCATTAGGGTTGCATATCAATACAATATGGTTATCATCCCTTCTATTCATATGAGTGAATAGGTAAGACTACCTTATTTAGGGCAACCCTTCATTTGTTCCATTATTATTCAACCCATATCACCATACCACAATTGTATAATACTAAGATGGATTACTGGTATGAATGACTACAACTATCAGACACCTTTAATTAACATATTACTTGCACATGTACACTGAAATCATACGTAGAACCAATTTACATCACTTAATATACCTTCAACAAATTATACTTCTAAAAACAAATTCACATATTACTAAAAGCCATTGTTTTCTCTTATCTCTCTCCTCATTCACTATTACTTACTTTTTTCTACTTATTCTTCTCATTTTAATCATGTAGATTAAACATTTCTAAAATTGAAACATACAAGGTACAAATAGATTATTCATCATTCTTGCTATCACTGCAAGAATTTATCTCATATCGCACTTCACTCATATTGTATTTCTCGTTTTGTTCAAAACACACTTGTTACATTTTAAGTTTATATCTTACTCTTTGCTCCAAATCATTTCCATATTATTTATCTACCTTTCAGTTTAGCTACTTTAAACCTTAGATTACTATCAGTGCTAGTTTACTTCTCATTGTGTAAATCTCATGATCTTATTTTATAGAGATGCTAGTATTAAAGGTCAAATCACTAGTGACATCCCTTGAACTACAACAACTCTAAACTTTCTAGGGTTTGGTCCATATCAATAGCATGGCATTATTGCGATGTGACTTTACTCTCTTAATTGGAAATTCAAACTTTGGATCTCACAAGTTTTACTAAGGACTTTCTTATCTTATCAATTGAATTTTCTTTCTCTTACTTGACCTATTCAGATATATTACATTCTCAATTACCCTGCTAGGGTTTCATCATCATATTGTGTGTCATTATTACATTCACTAGATGTCTCTACCATGGTGGTTATGCATCATATATGATTCATTTTCTTAACACTTCATTCCCACATTGCTTTCATTAAGGAAGATATGAAAGAGAAGGTGATTCTAAGACTTATAATTCTTATCTTCAAACATTCCCTTAATACATTTCTCATATGTAGGTTTAGTTTATTATCAACAAGGATACTTGACTAATTAGCACTTGATTGAATATCCTAACCTCTTTCTTTTATAATCTATATTACTCCACCATGTTTCAAACCCTTCCTTACTTTCCATAATCCTCTTACCATATACTACTCTTCCACCTATCATCTTTAACTTCTATTTTTTTTCTTATGATCATGTTTCTTATTCATGTGTATGATCATGTATACCATGTTGCACATATTTCTTTGTATCCTTCTACTAATGTGAAGTTGAAATTCTAAATCAATAATCTCTCTACTAGTTTCAACTCATGTTTAATACATTACATATCCTTCATTTTAAATCAAACGGTTCATGCATGGGTGAAACATAGTTTCTCTTTCAATCAAGTTCTTCCCTCCTGAATATAGTCTACCTTTGTATGACTTATTCATTGGTTAGGCAACACTTTTTTTCTTCTTTTAGAAACTTGTTTGTTGTTCTATAGAGACTTAGAATTCAAATGTAGTAAGTATGAATGTATTAACTTCACAATACAGGTATACATTCCATGCTCTCAATTATATCATAACCCTCATTCCTTAATCAAGCTTATTATTTCCAACATTTATCTTTGGTTCAACTAAGTTTCTTAACCTAGTTTTATGATTTACATGCTCATCTAGTTCTCTTCACTTCTATGTACTTATTGTCTACTTAACTCATTTCTTCTATTTTCCCTTTGCTTTGGAGTACATAAAAACATTGTACTCGGTTATATAATCCATTCTTCATGATTGATTCTTACTATCTTGTCCCTTACATACTTTTCCCATTTTTTTCCATATTTCATATTTAAAGTTCATATAATACTAATCATTAAACTTAATCTGAACCTTATGTCGTGTTCCTTTATCCCCAATTAAGGGTTTCTCATATGAGGCCCCAAAGTTGGATCTCAGATATCAGTTCCAACTAATTTTTATCTATTCTAATATTTCCCATATGTTTCAACATCTTAGTGTATGTACATTCTCACTATGATGTATGTCTAACTTATTCAGAGTCTACTCTTATTATATTGTTAATAGGAGCCATTAGATCCCAATAACGCATCATGCCAGCCGGACCAGGCCGAACTTGTAGTCCTGAAGCCAAGAGCTACTCAAGATTAACTAACTCCTATTAATCTCAAACATGTGGAAAGAATATCCACTTAGGGAAAACTCATTCAAACATAAATTCTGGTCTACTTGATACAAAGAATATAAACAATAACTGAATCACTTCATGATACACAACAATAATAAAGAACCATATATATTCTACAAATTGATAATCCGAATTCATACATATAAGAGCATTTCTATTGATATCCAATCAAACAAGCAATATAAATCAATAGTTGTATCACATTCTATGTTTAATCTCTTACTCCTTTATTACTTTCTAGTTTCCTAACCCTAAGATTTCTAGGTTTTCTCTCTATCCCATCCTTCCTCTGCATACATGGCCAGCGCATCCAGAGAAGAATAGACAGAGTAGCTTGATACTAGTCAATCTAAGTATTCATATATCGGGCGAGGGTATCTAAATACTTAGACCTCCCAGAGCTAAAGACACATCACTACCTATCTGCCACACTTATAACTCTGACTTTCTATCCTAATGGTCCCTGACAACTCAACCTAAGCTCTGATACCAAGGTTGTTACACCCCGATCTCACAATTTTCATTAATCATGAGATTAGGGCATAAATTGAGGATTTAATGTAATACAAAGATCACCCTTAACTTTTTTTTTCAAACTCTTTGTTTTCTCGCATTGAACCACATAAACTAACTTTACAAGGAAATCTAAACATTGATTTCTCTAATTTGATATCAACAGTAAAAATGCATGTATGAACATTCATTATGTTTCTCATACTTTTAAGCACATAAGACTTGTTGATTCGCATATATTGCTAAAAGAGGAATAATGTTATACATCATCATTTACAACTCTCTCTTATTTCTTTACAAGGACCTAGAGTGACAAGCACTGACTGGACTTAACTATACTCAGACTTAACTCTTATGGTAGATCTACTCTGATGCAATGATATCTTCAATTCCATGTGATTTCCCTAAAAATGGTGAATAGAGGGGTGAGCCTACTCACTCAGTGAATGAGTACTTCAAAGAAACAGTCTAAAGCACTGATATAATTACAGATATACTTTTGAGCAACTGATATAAATTATAACAGCAGTAAGCTTTAAAGAAATTGATCATTGACAATCATAAATATGGGAGGATACTCTAGATATCATCAAGAGTAAATCAATATATGAGCATGCTTGATTAATTTCAATGAGAACTAATAATTCAGAAACATACAAGGAATAATTGTTGGGAAACTGTACTCAAATCTTTCTTAGCCTTTCTTACTTATAAGAAACTCTTTAAACCTATATGAACATTTTTTTAGCTTATGCCCTGATCATATGCAGTGTACTCTACATATGAAGAATCGTAGAGAACTACGATAAGTCTTAGCTGACACACCCGGGAATACTAATCCTAACTACGTCTCTGGTCTGCAATAGGAAAATGGCACTCTGGCCTCAGCACACCTATTATGCCGTAAAAACTGGACTCCTCCTCTAACCTGAGCACACAAGCAGAGAGTCAAGTCACCTATTGGCTTTTCTGTACTCTAGTGCCACTAGGACCTCTGGTTGATGTTGGACACTACATACTGCAATTTAAGGAGACTTCCACTAGGGATTCGTCCCCCATACCACCTGTTGGTACGCTCTAACCCCCGTATACTGGATGCACCGCCATGGTTAGGTCGTTTCATCCCTAAGGCACAGACCTCTCATATTGTTTCTATAGTGTTCAGGGCTCTTAAGTCTATTATTTTATTTTTCTTGGAAAACTCTTACTATATTGCATCTTTTCCCTTACTTATAATTGACTCTGGTATCTCTATGGTACCATGTCTATTTATTTGAAGTTTATAACATAACATGTATATCATCCTTAGCTTGGCAGAGCAGTATATTCAGACATTGTACTATACTGAGAAATCAACATACTATACAAGTAGGCAAACTGAAATACTTAAATAAACATAATGCATGTCCATTTGGTACTTATACACTAGAATCATGCAATTAAACATCTTAATATACGGATACAAGACAATTACTAGGCATACAAGTAATCGTCATTTGCACCCATAAATTATTGGCACTTTCTTGGAAAATGTGCACATCGACCCAAATCCTGGGTTGTGCATCTCATACTGAGTACATGGTAATCAAAATGCTTAATTAAATAAACACCCTATCCTTAGGGTTTCATTTACCTCATTCACTTATCACATGGCTCTCATAAGTATTTAATATGTCATAAACATCCATTAAATATAGATTTCTTTAAACAAGTCATATACGATCAACATATGTATGAAATCCTCAAATTGAGCTAAATTAGGGTTTTCCATGCCATTCATTGTGAGATTATGAATCAAGAATAACATTGCAATAAATAGAGTCTATGATGCTAAGAAAAACACTTCAAATGGATTTCACCATATTTATTCACAAATTTCCAACTTTCCACTCATATAGGGCTTCACCCTCTTTACGAAGATATCAAGCAAACACTATTCACATTATATGAAATCCAAGACAGTATCTGACATATATGTACTACACATTCCGATTAACAATCATTCATAACTAAGGGGATCCAGATAAACAAATTTCTCTATTTAATTATACAACAATTTCATTCATAGACAAATTCCCTATATTTCAGTTTACTCTTATAACCTTTGCGAATACTTAGGGAATTATCATTAGGATGTATTTTATACAATTCCAATATGAATTTATCATCTGAAACTCAAACAAACAGAGGAAGAATCCATTTTATATCAGTTTGCAACAATTTAGATCAAACAGACAATTCAGGGTTTGTAGTCGCATACTAAGCAATTAAAGATTATGGATGATTTTGTGACGTCCGTCTCACGAAAACAAGATTAACTAATGCGGAAGCGAATTATTAGCAGTGGAATTACTGAAAATCACAAAATTTTAAAACTTTTTGTAAAGAGAACTACAACTGTAAAACTTTTCCATAGAGAAACAAAATAAGTTGTTTACAAGTAGATTCATCAGTACATCTTTGTATTATCTCATCTCGAGAGTTATAACATTGATTGCCCTATTAAACTGTTCATGAGCAGTATACAAAATCTCAAGGCATTAAGCCAAAAATCTCAGATCTATATCAAACTATTTACTGACTCCTAGGACCTGAGAGTACAGAGACAACACATAGGATGTTTTATATACAAGACTTGACAAATATTGTCTCCACCTGAGGATCACTGTTGTCCCTGATGTTGTTGCTACTGCTGTTGCTGCTCACCCACTGAAGGGTTTCTTCTTCCTCGACATCTACCTAAAAAGTTGAATTCAACAGGGGTGAGACAATTAAAAATTGTCCCAGCGAGAGTTATAACTCTCTGCCACAAGCATTGTTATTGCAAATAATGGAATAACACTGAGCAGTAGGATTATGAATATTTAACAGTAGGTAAATCATTGAATAAACTAAATAGAGCAGTATTCTCTAAGCAATCATTTCAATTATAACTTGAATGCATAGCAAGTCATTTAATCAATAAGGAATATGAAGAACATGTATATTATTTATCCAACTAGGACATAATAAGCAATGTATCATCATTCATTGTTTCTCGTAGTTCAACCTAAGCAATTATGCTACATGGCTGATTAAATTTTACAAACATATTTATGCCCTGAGGAGATGAGGTATACCGCGCATACTCCAACTGACCATTGCGAAATCGAAATCGGTACCATACATAGGTCATCAGAAGAGTCGGGTTTCTATGACCTCGTCCTCCTCAGTCAGTGTGAGGAACAACATGCAGGACATCTAGTATCTCTGTTAAAATAGCTTTCCAGGGTATTCTGGCAACTTCTGTATTAGAGTTACAGTGGCATGTTATACTCTCTTCGCAATCGAGGGATTTCTTGTTTATCTCACATCGATAAGGCATTAACAACATCATCGGGAGATTAGTAATACATCATCCCAACATATACATATAATGACATATTGAGGGATTAAATGTTTATCTCACATCAATTCCTCCATTAGGACATAAGGATATTCACGTCCATAACCCCCACATACTCAAAAGTATGCTCTCCAGGTGTTCCCTTAGGAAAACCTATTTCACCATCATCTAGCTTCTGACGATGATGGATCTATGGTCAGGGCTCCACATGATATCATTATACTTGAATATTTAAGTATATTATGGCATTCTTTTAGCATCCGACATGTTTTCAAACATAAATCATTAAAACAATTGCTATAAAGAAAGAGTACTAAATATATCAAGTTCATTTCACATATTGTTAATATTGGGAGATCAATCCCTAACTATCTCATCATTATGATTCAAGAACATGGGTGTTCAAACTCATAAATCACCAAAACACTTGTTATCAAGTAAGACATTGCTATCAAGTCATTTGACAGTATAAACATGATAATATCAATGCAGATATTTCATATGGCACATGCAACCTATCAATCTCTTTTGTTACCTCTCTCTAGGCAACATAGCATAACATTGCTTTCAAAGCTTATAAAGTTCTTTCAAATGAATATGGCATCATAGCTCTTACTTGGCTATGCTCACTATTTCATAAAAACCTGCATGATTAATACGAATGATAACAGGCACATTATTTCTATATTAGCACAATGTGCAATAATAATAACATCACTATTTCAAGGGTTGCACCACTATGCCCTAACTAGGGTTAGGGTTTCCCTTTTTAATTCAATTAGGGTTAACCAACCCCTTAGCTCAATTAGGAATAGTGATTCCTCATTTCATTATCTAATCATAGAGCTTCATGCTATAAAGCAAAACCCAGAATTAGGGTTTACTATTCATATACCTTGATTTAGGATTTACTATTCATCCTAAGTAGGAGTGATCAATAAAGTACCTTTAATTAAGGTTTACCATGTCATCATTATGAATTAAGATCACATCATCATCATGCATTAGGGATACTTCCATTATTACCCTCAATTTAGGGTTAAGATTCATTAACCATCATAATTAGGGTTTTCATGATCTCACTAACATGGATCATACCCTAATTAGGCATTCATTCATATTGGAAGTCCATTACTTGATTATTATTCATATAATAAGCATTTTCTCTCTCATCCCCTATTGGATGATATTTAGCTTCAGCCTTGATTAGGTTAAGTCAACTCAATCATGAAAGGGAATTGACTTCATGGTTTATATCATTACCATTGAAATTATTAGAGCTTAATTACTTCATGGGTTTCAATCTCACTATCCCATTAAGGTACAAGTACCATGATCACCTTTGATTACATCATGTATTAATTAACTAATCACTTTGTCCTTTAGCCACTTTAAGTACCCATGGGGTTTAGGTTAAACATCCACCAAATGATCTTGGCCACTAAGGCCCCAAACGATCTTGCATAGATCAGACCTCAAACGGACTTGCATACTAAACCTCCAAATGGTCTAAGACCATTTTGACCTTCATGCGGTCTTGGTCTGCCCTTGAGACTGTTTGGTAAAGTTGCACACTCAAGACTGTTTGCTAAAGTTGGGGGTGAAGACCGTTTGCCCAAGTTTGACTTTTGAAACCGCATGGATACAATCAGTTTTGAAACCGCATGAACCTAAATGGTTTGGGAACATTTCATCCCAAATGGTCTTGAGACCGTTTGGTCCAAACCACCTCAAAACCGCATGGACCAATTATGGTCCCAACACCTCAAATTGAATTAGGGTTTCCAATGTTGATCCCCTCAACGATTCAATACATGTAATCAATCATCAATTGGACCTATCACCATCATTCAATTGAGTTAATTAAGTCAACCTTCAACTGATTTAACCCACAATTGACCCTCAATTGATCATCAATTAGGGCTTGAATCAATTGGTTTAGGGTTTGGAATCGATGACCCTTCAACATCAATCAATGTGAGTCTAATTGATTTGAACCTATTGAACCATCATCCAATTTGGTCATTACCTGACCCCAAACGGTCTTGGGATCTTTTGGATGACCTCCAAACGGTCTTGAAACCGTTTTCCAAAGTCAACACCAAAAACTAAGTCAACCAATTAGGGTTTGGTCCATTGCATTGATCACCATATCAACAATTGATTGTCCTTCAAATTAGAACCTTTGGATCTTCAATTGGTCAACTATACTTAACCCTAGACCTCCAAACGGTCTAGGCTGATCACCAAACGGTCTTGCGACTGTTTGGGTGATCCCCATATGGTTTTGAAACCGTTTGGGTCACTCAACCCAAGTCTCAACCATAATCAATTATCAAAATCAGCAATTAACCTGATTAGGGTTTAGATGGTTGATGGACGTTTAATTAGTGAACCATTTGGAGTTAATTGATAATTTTTGGTAGGTAATTAGTCTACATTATTGTCAACATATCTCCAAATGGTCAACACTTGGTCAACGCCTCCAAACGGTCTTGGACCGTTTGCTTCTACGCGGTTTGGTTGAAACTGTTTGCAATCAAACGGTTTGAAACCGTTTGCTCCCAAACGGTTTGGGAAACCATTTGAGCACCCAAACCAAACTGTTTGCTAAAGTAATTTTCTTTGGATTAACATAAAAGTTAACATCATCATATTCTTCCTAAGAACAACCAAGAACTGTTGCTATTCTTCACCGAGGTTATAGCAATTAACCAAAAGAATACCAAAGAAGGAAATAGCCAACGATTATTAAGGAGATGGATGCATTAACAAAGCTTAAGGTTTAGAGTTATAAAACCTGCCTATAGAACTGATCTAGAGCTCCAAACTCCGCAGATTTAAGGTGGATTGAGCTCCAGCAGTTGTCCAAGGTTCGTTCTTCAATCTTTGGATGAACAAGGTGGCTAGAAAAGGAAATCATGTGAAGAAAACCATGAATCTAACCTTGTTTTATGGTTTCCATCATGAATTCGAGGTAGGAGATGATCAAAACTTACCAAGCTAGTTCGATCGTCCTTCCTTTGGTCCATAGTTCTTCCTTGGTCGGCCAAAGCAAGTTTGAGAAGAAAAGAAACTTAAGGAACGATCCTTGGGTGTTTTTGGATAGATATACATATATATATTTATGGATTTTCAAGGAAAATGGAAAAAGAGGATTATTTCCTTTTATCTCCCAATATATCTACCAAGTCCTCATCCACTTCCTGGCTACGTGGCCACCTTCTAATACCTTGCAAAACTTCTCCATTATCCAAGAATAATGGAAAAGAAACTAAACACCTTAAAATGTTATGTGTTAATATCCATCATCTAGTGGATATTACTTTATATTATATTATTAGAGTGAGTAGCTTCCACTCAAACAAGATATTTTTGGTGCCCAAGCATGGCACAAGCTTTTCAAAACTATTGCAAACACATCCTCCAACTTTTGGTTGAAGGGTTCCATAATTACTTTGTTTCTTATTACATTAAATTATATTAAAGGGCCATTTGTGCTTAAATATTGATTATTTCAATATCAAGATTCTCTCTCCTCCCTGATAATTCAAATGAGGTGACCCTCTCATTTTCTTTTCTCTACTTGATGCCAAGAAACATGATATACTATTTAGAGGTGATATTTTGCATATTGAACCCTAGGTTTTGGGTAAATTGCACATTACACCAAAACTAGGTTTTAATGCACAAGGATTGCTTTACAAGCTATATCTTGATTTCCAAGCTTGTGGAATCCATACCACCACATCATATACATTCTTATGATGTCTCAGCATCAGAGGAACATCTTATCATGTGCAATTTGCAAGTTGACCCCTCTACTTGGGTAATTTGCACTTTAGTCCAAAAGTAACAAAACCATGTTTCAACATTATTCAGAAAGGACCGAAATTGAAATATAAGTTCCTCAAAAACATTAATTACATTCTAAAATATAAGGGAAAGCATATAATCATCTTTATTAAGCAAAACACCTAGGGTTAGTACATAACCCAGGTCAGGGATGTTACAAGTTATCCACCCCTTACAAGGATTTCGTCCCCTAAATCATTACACTAACATATTAAGAGAAAAGAGCAGGGTTTTTCCTTCTCATATCTTCCTCTAGCTCCCACGTGGCTTCTTCAATGCCACGGTGATTCCAGAGAACTTTTACAAGACTTATATCTTTCTTTTTTAGCTTTTTAATTCTTCTATCAAGGATTGTCATAGGTCCTTCAACATAAGATATATCATCGTTCAATTCTACTTCCATAGGTTGTGGAACTGATTCTATCTCAGGATGACATTTCCTTAGCATGGAAATGTGGAACATTGGGTGTAACTTTTGCAACTCTGGTAGTAAATCCATCTTATAAGCTACCTTTCCAATCTGTTCAATGATTGGATAAGGCCTCATAAACCTAGGAGCTAACTTTCCTTTCCTTCCGAACCTAAGAAATCCCTTCCAGGGTGAGACCTTGAGATACACTCTGTGTCCAACCTGGAATTCTAAAGGTCTATGACACTTATCAGCATAAGATTTCTGTCTATCCTGTGTAGTCTTTAACTGTTGTTGTATTATTTTAATCTTCTCAGTGGTCTGCTGCACAAGATCAGGACCCAAAAGTTGATATTCCCCAGTTTCATACCAACATAGGGGAGATCTACAACGTCTACCGTACAAAGCTTCATAAGGTGCTATGTCAATGCTATGTTGATAGCTATTGTTGTAGGCAAATTCTATCAAACTTAGGTGCAGATCCCAACTTCCTATAAACTGAAGAACACATGCTCTAAGAAAGTCCTCTAAAGTCTGTATAGTCCTTTCTAATTGTCCATCTATTTGAGAATGAAAGGATATACTAAACCTTAGTTGTGTGCCTAAGGCTTTATGAAGTCTCTCCCAAAAACGACTTGTAAACTGGGGACCTCTGTCAGAAACAATGGTAACTGGGACCCCATGCAGCCGCACTATCACATCTACATATAACTGTGCCATCTTCTCATCAGAATAGGTTGTTTTGACAGGTAAGAAATGTGTTGTCTTTGTCAACCTATCAACTATTACCCAGACGGAATCATGTCCTTTGGCTGCCCTGGGTAAACCAACCACAAAGTCCATGGTCACATGATCCCACTTCTACTATGGTATAGGCAAAGGTTGCATTGTTCTTGTGGGCTTCTGGTGTTCAGCTTTAACTTGCTGACACACTGGACACCGCATAACAAACTCAGCAACATCCTTCCTCAAACCAGGCCACCAATACATATCTTTCAAGTTTCGATACATCTTGGTGCTTCCTGGATGCATAACATACATCGAAGAATGAGCTTCTTCTAGGACTATCTTTCTCAAGTTATCCACATCAGGTACTATCATTCTACCATGATAACAAGCTACCTGATCATCTGAATCATAGAAACCGTCTCGTTTCTCACTACCATATTCTGACCTAATCTACTGAACTATAGCATCATCTTGTTGTGCCTCCTTAATCTGCTATCTCAGAGTAGGTTTTATGTGCATCTCATCTAGCAACCCTGATAACAACGATACTTTTAACTGTACATTGTCTTTCCTTAAAGAGATAAGCATATCTGTCCTTGAGCACACTAAGGAATTCAGTTGTGCTCTGTCTAAGGATGGTGTTGCTGATTTTCTACTCAAAGCATCAGCAACCACATTGGCCTTCCTTGGATGATAATCAATTGGACAATCATAATCCTTGATTAACTCCATCCAGCGGCGTTGCCTCATGTTAAGCTCATGCTGAGAAAAGATGTACTTTAGGTTTTTATGGTCTGTGAAAATATGGAATGTCTCTCCATAAAGATAATGTCTCCAGATCTTCAAGGCATGAACTACAATAGCTAGTTCTAGATCGTGTGTCAGATAATTCTCCTCGTGTTTCTTAAGCTGTCAGGAAGCAAAAGAAATCACTTGTTTATCCTACATCAACACACATCCTAGTCCATTCTTAGAGGCATCATAGAAAACTATATATCCTTTCCCTTGCTCAGGTAACACAAGTACAGGTGCACTTGTCAACCTCTCTTTCAACAGCTGAAAAGATTGTTGACACTTGTCACTCTAGGTAAAAGGAACATCCTTCCTGGTCAACTTAGTCAAGGGTAAAGCTATAGAACTGAAGTTCTTAATGAACCTCCTGTAATAGCCTGCCAACCCTAAGAAACTATGAATCTCCGTTGGCGTCTTCGGCTGTTCCCATTGCAGGTTATATTCTACCTTTTTAGGGTCAACACGAATACCTAAAGCAGATATTTCGTGTCCAAGAAAAGATACTTCTGGTAACCAGAACTCACACTTGCTAAACTTAGCATATAACTTATGCTTTCTTAGCAAAGTTAGAGCCTGAAGAAGATGTTGCTCATGCTGCTGAGCATCTCTACTATAGATAAGGATGTTATCTATGAAGATGAAAACACACTGATCCAGAAAAGGTCAAAAGATTCTATTCATGAGTTCCATAAATGCAGCTGGTGCATTAGTTAGTCCAAATGACATAACTGTGAACTCATAGTGACCATACCTTATTCTAAAGGCAGACTTAGGTATGTCACCCCCCTTAATACACAGCTGATGATATCCCAACCTCAAATTTATCTTTGAGAAGATAGTTGCACCATGCAACTGGTCAAAGAGATCATCAATCCTAGACAAAGGGTACTTATTCTTTATTGTTACTTTATTTAATTGCCTGTAGTCAATGCACAACCATATTGACCCATATTTCTTTTTAACAAAGAGGACCGGAGCACCCCAGGGTGAAGTACTCGGTCGGATGAAACCCTTCTCAAGCAACTCTTGCATTTCTTTCTTGAGTTCTTCCATCTCAGCAGGCGCCATCCTATACGGTGTTTGTGTTATTGCCTGCGTGCCCGAGATTAGATTAATCTCAAAATCAATTTCTCGGGGCGGAGGTACACCTAGAAGTTCTTCAAGAAATACATCTTCAAATTCCCTGACTACCGGAACTTCAATAGGATTAAGATTTTCCATGGTGGTATCTACCACATGGGCCAAGAATGTGTAACATCCTTGCCTCATCATCTTCTCAGCAACCATAGCTAACACAAGACAAGTGGGTAGAATCTTTCTTTCTCCTTGAAAGATCCATGTGTCACTTTCATCAGTGAACACAACTTGTTTGGACTCAAAATCCAAGACAACCTTATACCTTTCTAAGGTATCCATCCCAAGGATTACATTGAATCTATGCATCTCAAGTGGTATAAGTTTCACTTGAATGTGATGTTCAGAAAAGAAGAGGATGTAGGGAGAACATACCTCTCACAAAACAGCAGATCCCATCAAAGGAGTTTCTAACAACAAACTATCTGCTCTATGACTTATAGTTATGTCATAGTCAAGAATCACTCTTTGAGTGATAAAGGAATGTGTAGCACCCGGATCAATTAAAATAGATACGACGCAAGATGTAAACATATCATAACAAAACAACTCCCTCTGACCTATCACAACCCGAGGGTTGATCACTGCATCAGGTGGATTCATTGCATAGAATCTCGTCGTTGCCTGTGGTTGATTTGGTGCTTGATGACTGGGTGCCGATGAACCAGCTTGGGATGCTTGTCCATGTCCTCTAGCGTTTCCTGGAAACTATCTCCTTTGAGGACCTTGCTGACTCTGCCTTTGAGGTTGAGTCACACTCACTTCTCTGGCTCTGCAATCTTTCATCAGATGCCCCATCTTTCCACATATGTAACAACTTTTGTTCCCTTTTTATGGTCTAGATGGTCCTGTAACCGACATAGATGCTGAGCTGCGAGCTCCTTCTAGTGGTAAGCTTCTTACTCTACCGCTATTTGACGTCCACTGTGTCTGGGTACTGAATCTAGGTGGTGGTGTAGGCACAGAAAACCTTAGTTTCTTGAAATATTTAGATGAGGATCCTTGGAACTGGGGATACATCTTCTTGTTCTTGGTATGTCTCTTCTCTGACACGGACCTCTCTATCCTCCTGACCGACTCCACAAAGGTAGCAAATCTTTCCCTATTCTCCAGAGCAGACATAGGAGTGGTCAACTCAGCGTTTAATCCCTTCTCAAAATGCCTAATACTTTCTTCATCTATGGATGCCATGTGCGGGAAGAACCACAACAGATCCATGAACGTAGCCTCGTACTCGCTAATGTTCATAGGTCCATGTCTTAACCTCTCAAACTGAGAGATTTTCTCATCCAAGAACGTCTTAGGAAAGTATTTGTTGACAAATTCTCATCGAAATACTTCCCATTCGATCTCCACACCTGGCCTTTTCCCCTCCTCCATGGTCCACCAGTGACCAGCACCCCCCTTGAGAAGATACACGACATGTCTAACCTTCTCAGCCTCTGGGATGTTTAGGATTCTAAAGGCTTTCTCTAGTTCAGTTAGCCACAAGTCAGCATCTATTGGGTCAGCTGTTCCAGCATATTCAGTGGCTCCAACCCGGCGAAGTCGTTCAAAGGTCTTTCCGGTTCCTTGTCCTTCTGGATGGGTAGGTGCCCTAGGTACAGGTACATGCATCCTATCAGTCATATGTGTCATGGCAGTCATGAATTGCCCAAACATGGCTTGGAAGGATGGATTCCCCATGTCAGTTGGATTGAACCGGGGTGGTTCAGGTACAGGTTCCTCCCTTTCTTGGTTTCTTGGACCTCCTCCATGTACAACAACACTACTTTCTGCAACATGTTCCTCATGTGATCCAGACATCTTTAGTTTTATCTTCTCCTCCTATATGAGCAGAAGATACTATCAGATATACTGGATAACACTAGAATAGACTTTACAACCCTAGTCCTATGTCTCTGTAGACTCAGCGAACCTAGAGCTCTGATACCACTAAACTGTGACGTCCGTCTCGTGAAAACAAGATTAACTAATGCGGAAGCAAATTACTAGCAGCGGAATTACTGAAAATAAAAAAAAATAAAACTTTTTGTAAAGAGAACCAAAACTGTAAAACATTTCCATAAAGAAACAAAATAAGTTGTTTATAAGTTGATTCATCAGTAAATCTCTGTATTATCTCATCTCGAGAGTCATAACATTGACTGCCCTGTTAAGCTGTTCATGAGTAGTATACAAAATCTTGAGGCATTAAGCCAAAAATCTCAGATCTATATCAAATTGTCTACTGACTCCTAGGACCTGAGAGTACAGAGATGACACATAGGACTTTCTATATACAAGACTTGACAGACACTGTCTCCACCTGAGGATCACTGTTGTCCCTGATGTTTTTGTTGTTGTTGCTGCTCACCCACTGAAGGGTTTCTTCTTCCTCGGCATCTACCTAAAAAGTTGAATTCCACGGGGGTGATACAATTAAAAATTATCCTAGAGAGAGTTATAACTCTCTTCCAGAAGCATTGTTATTGCAAATAATGGAATAACACTGAGCAGTAGGATTATGAATATTCAACAGCAGGTAAATCATTGAGTAAACTAAATAGAGCAGTATTCTCTAACCAATCATTTCAATTATAACTTGATTGCATAGCAAGTCATTTAATCAATAAGGAATATGAATAACATGTATATTATTTATCCAACTAGGACATAATAAACAATGTATCATCATTCATTATTTCTCGTAGTTCAACCTAAGAAATTATGCTACACGCCTGATTAAATTTTACAAACATATTTATGCCCTGAGGAGATGAGGTATACCACTCATACTCCAACCGACCATTGCGAAATAAAAATTGGTACCATACATAGGCCATCAGAAGAGTCGGGTTTCTATGACCTCATCCTCCTCAGTCAGTGTGAGGAACAACATGCAGGACATCTAGTGTCTCTGTTAAAATAGCTTTCGAGGGTATTCTAGCAACTTCACTATTAGAGTTACAGTGGCATGCTGTACTCTCTTCGCAATCGAGGGATTTCTTATTTATCTCACATCGATGCGGCATTAACAACATCATCGGGAGATTAGTAATACATCATCTCGGCATATACATATAATGAATGATTGAGAGATTAAATGTTTATCTCATATCAATTCCTCCATTAGGACGTAAGGATATTTGCGTCCATAACCCCCACATACTCAAAAGTATGATCTCCAGGTGTTCCCTTAGGAAAACTTGTTTCACCATCATCTAGCTTCTGATGATGATGGATCTATGGTCAGGGCTCTAAATGATATCATTATACTTGAATATTTAAGTATATTATGGCATTCTTTTAGCATCGGGCATGTTTTCAAACATAAATCATTAAAACAATTTCTATAAAGAAAGAGTACTAAATGTATCAAGTTCATTTCACATCTTGTTAATATTGGGATATCAATCCCTAACTATCTCATCATTATGATTCAAGAACATGGGTGTTCAAACCCTTAAATCATCAAAACTCTTGTTATCAAGTAACACATTGCTATAAGTCATTTGACAGTATAAACATGATAATAGCAATGCAGATATTTCATATGGCTCAGGCAACCTATCTATTACGACCCGCGTCGAGCTTAACCTGTAAGTATGTTGTTAAGCATGTGTTTTAGCTGCTTTACTAAGTTGTAAGCTTGTTTTTGTTAATAATGTTTATAACGGATACGAGATGTGCTTAGTGTGAATCCTAGCCCTAAAACGTGTAGGATCTTACGGTTGAAGCATTGCCAGAGAAATCGTTCGAATCCGACCTCCGAGTCAAAAGTTGCATGTTTTTGGGCTTGTAGGGACCCGTTTGTAGTTTTTGGAAGTTTTTGGACTTTGCGTTTTGGCCCCTAGGTTTTTCTTCCTTATCTCTTTCTTTCCCTTATCTCGTTTCATTCTCCTGAAACGAAAGAACGCAGAGCGTTCTTTTCCTTCCTCCTTCACGTGAGAGAGAGAGAGAGGAAGAGAGAGAGAGAGAGAGGGAGCTGAGAAGGGAAGAACGTCTTGGAGCCAAGGTTTTGCTCCGGCCAGCAGCTACGAATCATCTTCTTCCCTCTTTCCATCTTCTTCTCCATCAATTCGATCCGGCTAGCAGTAAGAGCTGCGTTTGCAAGGTGACGGCCTGAAGATTAGGATGCAAAGAGCAGCCCTAGCTCGTCCTTCCTCCCCCTCCAGCTAGTTCTTGGTGGTGTGCACCAGTTGCGGGCGATTTGCAGCGCAAATCGGAGGTTTTGCCCGTCGATTCGAGTGAAATTGACATCTGCATGTCCGTTTTTATTTTCTGTCTGTGCGCGGTTCGGACGAATTTGTGTTTGGTCGGCCGAGTTTCTTATTTAGGCAATCGAACAGCGTTTTGGTCAGCCGAGTTTGGTCTTGAATCGGCCGAGTTTCTTTTATAGGTAAATGAGCTGTGTTTCGATCGGCCGAGTTTCCCAGAGGATCGGCCGAGTTTCCTGCTGATCGGCTGAAGTTGGTCGGCCGAGTTTCAGAATCTGGAAGGTGATCGGCCGAGTTCCAGAGTGATCGGCCGAGTTTCAAGTTGTGAGTGGCAGTTCATTCAGAAATCATTATTTAACTCAATTTAAGTGCTTAATTTCTTTAATATCAGTTGATATAACTTCTAAAAAGCTTAGCACATACAATAGTTTATCATAGATTCAATAGAACTTGAGATACGTAATATGATTGATGAAAAAGATGGAATATCCTGTTTTACAGTTGTAATGCATATGCTGAATAAAGATGGTTGATTAGCAATGAATTTGAATAAGTGGTATTGAGTCATGTTTAAAGATGACAATGATATATATATGAGTTTAAAAGAGATGTTCAGAATGTGAAATAAGTATGAAATGTGATTTTCCTGTTTAATTGTTTAAATGTTAAATTAGTTAATAGACTTAGGTGCCCTAATACCGTAGAACCCCTTTGAGAGGTCTGCACCAGGGGGTGAAACTCGTGTTCAACATCAACACGTGCGATGTCACGGTGGCACGAGGATGGAAAGGCAGTGTTCAACAACAACGCGTGCGATGTCACGGTGGCACTAGAGTAAATAGGGGTTATTCAACAACAACGCGTGCGATGTCACGGTGGTAACCCGGTAAGACTCTCCGCCTGTGTGCTCAGGTTTGAGGAGGAGTCTAGAGTTCACTCTTTTGAGAGTGTAGTGAGGCTGATGAGCCTGAAGGCCGATGAGCCTGTGGGCCCTGCAGCAGACCAGGGCGGAAGTCAGACTTAGCATTCCCCGGGTGTGTCGCTAAGTCTTGTACGGTGGGATCGTAGTTCGCTACGGATCTTTATATGCAGAGTACACTGCATATGATTAGGGCATAATAATATAAATATGTAATCATATAGGATCACAGTAAATCAATATTATCTGAACTTTTGTGCCAATTCATTATATCTGTTTATTGATTTAAATTATCTGTTGTTGCATAGAAATGCGATTATATTCTGTAATCTGCTATGTCATTAGAACTGCCCTGCTTGTACTGCACTTATGTTTTATTTCAATTTTATAAATCTGATGAGTTGTTTAGTAATAGCTAAGTGAAATGCTATTCACTGAGCGAGTAGGCTCATACCTCTACTCAAAACATTTTCAGGTCAGCATCAGCAACAGGAATCGGAAGGATCGTTTCATCCTAACGCCTAGTCTATAGAAGGTTTGTAGTTAGTCTAGTTAGAGGTCTCTTAGTCCTTTCCCCTCGGTCCTTGGGACATGGTGTGGGTGAGAGAGAGTATGTTTGTGGAATGTGTATAAAGATGTAAATTAACTGTTATGTTTAATTTATGTTGAACAATGTAATTTGCTGTAGACTTTGTATTTATTTCCTGTCAGTTTAATAGAAATGCTTCTGCAGTTTGTTTGGTTTTGGTTTACAGCCTAAATCAGGTTATCTTTTTAATGTCTTTAAGATGTTTTAAAAAGGTGATGAATGGTTTGGCTTGTGCGTAAATCCCTTTGTCGCGCCTTAATCTTGTGGTCTGTGGTTAGTGTGAGATTGGGGTGTGACATCTTTTGGTATCAGAGCTTAGGTTGAGTACATAGTTACTCAGAGTCCAAGTCAGGGGACGATAAGAGACCAATAGGATTAAGGTTTAGGTGTCTTTCTTCTATCTGTAGTTTTCTAACAGGAAATATTCTGTTATATCATTGCAGATGCCAGGAAGAGGCTTTGATCATGATGATCAGGCCGAGAGCCATGTTGGCCCTGATCCTTTGTACTTGGGTCCAGGTGGTGGTGACCACGTGGATGAAGCATCCCGGATGTACAAGATGTTTCTGGAAACCAGAGAGAGGTACAAGGCTGATAGGCGAGCTTCTACTTCTACCAGCAGTAAGGATCTGATGCGATCTTATGAGCTTGTGAAGAAGCTTGGTGGCACAGAGTTTAGTGGCACTACAGATCCAGCAGAGGCTGATGAATGGTTTAGACAGATAGAGAAGGTCTTTCGCCTGATGGAGCTTCCAGAAGAGAAGAAGATTAATCACACAGTTTATCTTTTGATAGGCGATGCAGAGCTGTGGTGACATGGTGTGGAGGAAAAGAGGAGAGGTATAGAGCTTTCTTGGCAGGATTTCTCTGAGGAGTTTCATCTTAAATTCTATCCACCCACTTTTCTTAATGAGAAAATCAGGCAGTTACAGAACATAAAGCAGGGGAACATGACAGTTACTGAGTATGAAGTGCTTTTCACCTGGTTAGCGAACTTCTGTCCGCAGCTTGTTCCCGACAACATAGAAAGATGCAGAAGGTTTCAGGAAGGGCTAAGGCCAGAAATTCGGCATACAGTTTCCGCTACTAGCAGGAGGAACAGAGAGAACTTTGGTGAGTTTGTTGAGGCTGCTAGACAGGTTGAAGAATCTGTGAATGCTAATAAGGTGCCTGAGTCTAAGAAGAGATCTGCAGATTTCAGTAGAGGACAGTCCAGTAGTGGATACAGAGGTGGAGGTAGAGGGTTCTTTTCTAAACTCGGACGTGGCTTTAGTTGTTTCAATAGACAGAGATCTGAGGATGTTGCTTCTTCTAGAGGCAGAGTGGGATACAACCCAGGGAGATGGGGCAGTGCCGCTAGTGGACAGTCTTCTGGGTCGTCAATGTCAGTGACAGGTCCCCAGGGACAAGGGATACCGCCATGTGACAAATGTGGGAAACTACATTCTGGTCCGTGTTGGGGTGCAAGTTGTTTTGTCTGCGGACAAGTAGGACATTTCAGAAAAGAATGTCCTCAACTTCGACAAGCAGCATCGCAAGCTTTCCAGCCTCAGTACCATGATGTTCCGAGTTCTTCTGTGGCTTCTGGGTCTAGAGGTGGTGGAGCGCCTAGTGGCAGGAGTGGTCAGAGAGGACAACGTGGCAGAGGGAGAGCTTCAGCACGTTTCTTTTCTTTGACACCTCAGGAAGGTATAATCTCTTCACAAGTTGTTACAGGAGAGATGCTTTTGTTTAATAGTATACCAGTTTCAGTTTTGATAGATCCGGGTGCTACTCACTCATTCATACGACGCTCTTTAGTTGGTGAACTTAATTTGCTAACTCAAGAGTTGGTAGATGAGTTAGTGTTGAGGGTTCCACTAGGTGGACCAACAGTTTTATTCGAGTTCTGTCCCGGATGCTTGTTATCTTTTAGAGGTTACACCTTTGCTGCTAATCTCATACCCTTGGATGTAAATACTTTTCAAGTCATCTTGGGTATGGATTGTCTTGAGACATATCGAGTGCAGCTCGATTGTTGGAAGAAGGAAGCTACCTTCCAACTAGGTGAATTTTCTTGTATCTTTACTGGAGACAGGAAAGTTCTGCCTACGTGCATAGTATCAGCTGCTGTAGCTGATAAGATGTTACAGAAAGGATGTGAAGCGTTCCTTGCTCATGTGATTGACACCAGAGCAGAGAAGAGCACCGCCAGTGTTTATGATGTGCCTGTGGTCCGCGAGTTTTCTGATGTTTTTCCAGAAGAATTACCAGGCTTACCTCCTGTCAGAGACATTGATTTTGAGATTCAGGTATGTCCAGGTAGTCATCCAGTAGCACTGCCAGCCTATAGAATGGCACATGCAGAGTTGAAGAAACTCAAGGTGCAGTTGCAGGAATTGCTGGATAAGGGTTTCATTAGACCCAGTTCTTCACCGTGGGGTGCTCCAATCCTGTTTGTTAAGAAAAAGGATGGTACCATGCGTCTCTGTATAGATTACAGGCAACTAAACAAGATCACTATTAAGAACAAGTATCCTTTGCCGAGAATAGATGATCTGTTTGATCAGTTGCGTGGAGCGACGATCTTCTCTAAAATCAATTTGAGATCTGGATATCATCAGCTCAGAATAAAGGCTTCTGATATTCCCAAGACAACTTTCAGAACCAGGTATGGACATTATGAGTTTTTGGTCATGTCGTTTGGGCTGACCAATGCGCCAGCAGCCTTTATGGATATGATGAATCGGATTTTCAAACCGTTCCTAGATCAGTTTATTGTAGTCTTTATAGATGATATTCTGATCTACTCCAGAAATGATGTACAGCATGAGCAACACCTGAGAGTAGTGTTACAGTTGTTGAGACAACTTCAGCTGTATGCTAAGTTTAGCAAGTGCGAGTTCTGGTTGGCTGAGGTAGCATTTATTGGACATGTTATCTCGAGAGATGGAGTTAGTGTTGATCCTAAGAAAGTTAATTTTGTGCTTCAGTGGGAACGGCCTAAGACTCCTACTGAGATTAGAAGTTTCTTGGGATTAGCAGGCTATTACAGAAGGTTTATACAGAACTTCAGTGTGCTAGCATCACCCTTGACACGTTTGACGAGGAAGAATGCACCGTTTGTTTGGTCTGATAACTGTGAGAGACGTTTTCAGATCTTAAAGAGGAAGTTGACTTCAGCACCAGTGTTGGTTTTTCCAGAAGCAGAAAAAGGCTATATAGTGTTATGTGATGCTTCCAGGAGAGGCTTGGGCTGTGTACTGATGCAAGAAGGCAAAGTTGTGGCTTATGCATCTAGACATCTTAAGAAGAATGAAGAGAGTTACCCTACTCATGATCTGGAATTGGCTGCTATAGTTCATGCTCTTAAGACATGGCGTCACTACCTGTATGGTGAGACATGTCAGGTGTTCATGGACCATAAGAGCTTGAAGTATATCTTCACTCAAAAAGATTTGAATTTGAGACAGCGCAGATGGCTTGAACTGATTAAAGACTATGATGTGACAATCGATTACCATCCTGGTAAAGCTAATGTTGTGGCAGATGCCTTGAGTAGAAAGTCAAGTTCAACAGCAGATGCATTTTCTATGGCATGTTTCAAGAGAGACTTGCTTGTAGATATATGAAAGTTGAACTTAGACTTGGATGTGACAGGACAGAGTGGGTTGATTGCTCAAATGCAGGTCAAACCTACTTTCTATGATCAGATTAAGGAGTTGCAGCAGAGTGATGATGAGTTGTGGCAAGTTATGCAGGATATGTCAGAAGGCAAGAGAACAGAATTCATGTTTTCTGGTGATGGTGTGTTGTATCTTCATGATAGGTTGTGTGTACCTGGGAACAGTGAGCTGAAAGAGCAAATTCTTGAAGAAGTGCATGCTTCTATGTATGCTATGCATCCAGGTAACACAAAGATGTACAGGAATCTCAAAGAGCTGTACTGGTGGTCTGGCATGAAGAGAGATGTGGCTGAGTATGTGACTAGATGTGGAGTGTGTCAGCATGTTAAAGCTGAGCATCAGAAACCTGCTGGTACCTTGCAGTCGCTTCCTATACCAGAATGGAAATGGGAACACATCACGATGGATTTCATGGTAGGGTTACCCAGAACGCCTAGAGGTTCGGACTCGATATGGGTGATTGTGGATAGACTAACTAAGTCTGCTCACTTTCTTCCTATCAAGTCAACCTTTGACGTTCCAAAGCTGGCCAAAGTTTATGTGGATGAGGTAATCAGATTACATGGGATTCCAGTTTCCATTATTTCTGACAGAGATCCAAAGTTTACATCCAGATTCTGGAATCAGTTACATCGTGCATTGGGCACAAAGCTGAGGTTTAGTACAGCGTTTCACCCGCAGACAGATGGTCAATCTGAGAGGACCATTCAGACTCTTGAAGACATGCTGAGAGCATGTGTTCTGCAGTTCAGAGGTTACTGGGAAGAACACTTAAGCTTGATGGAGTTTGCATATAATAACAGCTACCATTCTAGTCTTGGAATGGCCCCATATGAAGCTCTATATGGCAGGAAGTGTAGATCGCAGTTTGTTGGTACGAGGTTGGTGAGAAAGAAATTCTTGGACCTGAGATAGTTGATATAACTACAGAGAAGATATATGTGATCAAGGATCAGTTGAAAGCTGCACAGGACAGGCAGAAAAGTTATGCAGAGAGACGACGTCGACCTCTTGAGTTTGAAGTTGGTGACGAGGTTTATTTGAAGGTTTCACCGTGGAAGGGAGTGCTAAGGTTTGACAAGAGAGGCAAATTGACTCCTAGGTTTATGGGCCCATATCCTATTATTGAGAGGATTGGACCTGTAGCTTACAGGTTGGATTTGCCGTCTGAGTTGGCAAATCTTCATGATGTGTTTCATGTGTCTATGCTGAAAAAGTGTCATCCCAGTACAGAAAAGATTATAGATCCAGAACCGGCGCAGCTTAGGACAGATGTGTCCTATGTAGAAGGACCAATGTAGATAGTTGATCGTCGAATCAAAAAGCTTAAGAACCGCGAGATACCTTTAGTGAAGGTTTTGTGGAGGAATCATAACCTTGAAGAAGCTACGTGGGAACTTGAATCTGAGATGCGTAGCAAGTTTCCTTTTCTCTTTTAGGAATTTCGGGACGAAATTCTTATAAGGGAGGGAGATTGTTACGACCTGCGTCGAGCTTAACCTGTAAGTATGCTGTTAAGCATGTGTTTTAGCTGCTTTACTAAGTTGTAAGCTTGTTTTTGTTAATAATGTTTATAACGGATACGAGATGTGCTTAGTGTGAATCCTAGCCCTTAAAACGTGTAGGATCTTACGCTTGAAGCATTGCCAGAGAAATCGTTCGAATCCGACCTCCGAGTCAAAAGTTGCATGTTTTTGGGCTTGTAGGGACCCGTTTGTAGTTTTTGGAAGTTTTTGGACTTTGCGTTTTGGCCCCTAGGTTTTTCTTCCTTATCTCTTTCTTTCCCTTATCTCGTTTCATTCTCCTGAAACGAAAGAACGCAGAGCGTTCTTTTCCTTCCTCCTTCACGTGAGAGAGAGAGAGAGAGGAAGAGAGAGAGAGAGAGAGAGAGAGAGAGGGAGCTGAGAAGGGAAGAACGTCTTGGAGCCAAGGTTTTGCTCCGGCCAGCAGCTACGAATCATCTTCTTCCCTCTTTCCATCTTCTTCTCCATCAATTCGATCCGGCTAGCAGCAAGAGCAGCGTTTGCAAGGTGACGGCCTGAAGATTAGGGTGCAAAGAGCAGCCCTAGCTCGTCCTTCCTCCCCCTCCAGCTAGTTCTTGGTGGTGTGCACCAGTTGCGGGTGATTTACAGCGCAAATCGGAGGTTTTGTCCGTCGATTCGAGTGAAATCGACATCTGTAGGTCCGTTTTTATTTTCTGTCTGTGCGCGGTTCGGCCGAATTTGTGTTTGGTTGGCCGAGTTTCTTATTTAGGCAATCGAACAGCGTTTTGGTCGGCCGAGTTTGGTCTTGAATCGGCCGAGTTTCTTTTGTAGGTAAATGAGCTGTGTTTCGATCGGCCGAGTTTCCCAGAGGATCGTCCGAGTTTCCTGCTGATCGGCCGAATTTCAGAATCTGGAAGGTGATCGGCCGAGTTCCAGAGTGATCGGCCGAGTTTCAAGTTGTGAGTGACAGTTCATTCAGAAATCATTATTTAACTCAATTTAAGTGCTTAATTGCTTTAATATCAGTTGATATAACTTCTAAACAGCTTAGCACATACAATAGTTTATCATAGATTCAATAGAACTTGAGATACGTAATATGATTGATGAAAAAGATGGAATATCCTGTTTTACAGTTGTAATGCATATGCTGAATAAAGATGGTTGATTAGCAATGAATTTGAATAAGTGGTATTGAGTCATGTTTAAAGATGACAATGATATATATATGAGTTTAAAAGAGATGTTCAGAATGTGAAATAAGTATGAAATGTGATTTTCCTGTTTAATTGTTTAAATGTTAAATCAGTTAATAGACTTAGGTGCCCTAACACCGTAGAACCCCTTTGAGAGGTCTGCACCAGGGGGGTGAAACTCGTGTTCAACATCAACACGTGCGATGTCACGGTGGCACAAGGATGGAAAGGCAGTGTTCAACAACAACGCGTGCGATGTCATGGTGGCACTGGAGTAAATAGGGGTTATTCAACAACAACGCGTGCGATGTCACAGTGGTAACCCGGTAAGACTCTCCGCCTGTGTGCTCAGGTTTGAGGAGGAGTCTAGAGTTCACTCTTTTGAGAGTGTAGTGAGGCCGATGAGCCTGTGGGCCCTGCAGCAGACCAGGGCGGAAGTCAGACTTAGCATTCCCTGGGTGTGTCGCTAAGTCTTGTACGGTGGGATCGTAGTTCGCTACGGATCTTTATATGCAGAGTACACTGCATATGATTAGGGCATATAAATATAAATATGTAATCATATAGGATCACAGTAAATTAATATTATCTGAACTTTTGTGCCAATTCATTATATCTGTTTATTGATTTAAATTATCTTTTGTTGCATAGAAATGCGATTATATTCTGTAATCTGCTATGTCATTAGAACTGCCCTGCTTGTACTGCACTTATGTTTTATTTCAATTTTATAAATCTGATGAGTTGTTTAGTAATAGCTAAGTGAAATGCTATTCACTGAGCGAGTAGGCTCATACCTCTACTCAAAACATTTTTAGGTCAGCATCAGCAACAGGAATCGGAAGGATCGTTTCATCCTAACGCCTAGTCTATAGAAGGTTTGTAGTTAGTCTAGTTAGAGGTCTCTTAGTCCTTTCCCCTCGGTCCTTGGGACATGGTGTGGGTGAGAGAGAGTATGTTTGTGGAATGTGTATAAAGATGTAAATTAACTGTTATGTTTAATTTATGTTGAACAATGTAATTTGCTGTAGACTTTGTATTTATTTCCTGTCAGTTTAATAGAAATGCTTCTGCAGTTTGTTTGGTTTTGGTTTACAGCCTAAATCAGGTTATCTTTTTAATGTCTTTAAGATGTTTTAAAAAGGTGATGAATGGTTTGGCTTGTGCGTAAATCCCTTTGTCGCGCCTTAATCTCGTGGTCTGTGGTTAGTGTGAGATTGGGGTGTGACACTATCAATCTCTTTTGTTACCTCTCTCTAGTCAACATAGCATAACATTGCTTTCAAAGCTTATAAAGTGCTTTCAAATGAATATGGCATCATAGCTCTTACTTTTCTATGCTCTCTATTTCATAAAAACTTGCATGATTAATACAAATGATAACTTGCACATTATTTCTATATTAGCACAATGTGCAATAATAATAACATCACTATTTCAAGGGTTGCACCACTATGCCCTTACTAGGGTTAGGGTTTCCCTTTTTAATTCAATTAGGGTTAACCAACCCCTTGGCTCAATTAGGAATAGTGACTCCTCATTTCATTATCTAATCATAGAGCTTCATGATATAAAGCATAACCCAGAATTAGGGTTTACTATTCATATACCTTGATTTAGGGTTACTATTCATCCTAAGTAGGAGTGATCAACAAAGTACCTTTAATTAAGGTTTACCATATCATCATTATGAATTAAGATCACATCATCATCATGCATTAGGGATACTTCCATTATTACCCTCAATTTAGGGTTAAGATTCATTAACCATCATAATTAGGGTTTTCATGATCTCACTAACATGGATCATACCCTAATTAGGCATTCATTCATATTGGAAGTCCATTACTTGATTATTATTCATATAAGAAGCATTTTCTCTCTCATCCCCTATTGGATGATATTTAGCTTCAGCCTTGATTAGGTTAAGTCAACTCAATCATGAAAGGGAATTGACTTCATGGTTTATATCATTACCATTGAAATTATTAGAGCTTAATTACTTCATGGGTTTCAATCTCACTATCCCATTAAGGTACAAGTACCATGATCACCTTTGATTACATCATGTATTAATTAACTAATCACTTTGTCCTTTAGCCACTTTAAGTACCCATGGGGTTTAGGTTAAACATCCACCAAATGATCTTGGCCACTAAGGCCCCAAACGGTCTTGCATAGATCAGACCCCAAACGGTCTTGCATATTAAACCTCCAAACGGTCTAAGACCATTTGGACCTTCATGCGGTCTTGGTCTGTCCTTGAGACCATTTGGTAAAGTTTCACACTCAAGACCGTTTGCTAAAGTTGGGGGTGAAGACCGTTTGCCCAAGTTTGACTTTTGAAACCGCATGGACACAATCGGTTTTGAAACTGCATGAACCTAAACAGTTTGGGATCTTTTGGTCCCAAACAGTCTTGAGACCGTTTGGTTCCAAATGGTCTTGAGACCGTTTGGACTCAAATGGTGGTCCAAACCACCTCAAAATTGCATGGACCAAGCATGGTCCCAACACATCAAATTGAATTAGGCTTTCCAATGTTGATCCCCTCAACGATTCAATACATGTAATGAATCATCAATTGGAAATATCACCATCATTCAATTGAGTTAATTAAGTCAACCTTCAACTGATTTGACCCTCAATTGATCATCAATTAGGGCTTGAATCAATTGGTTTAGTGTTTGGAATCGATGACCCTTCAACATCAATCAATGTGAGTCTAATTGATTTGAACCTATTGAATCATCATCCGATTTGGTCATGACCTGACCCCAAACGGTCTTGGGATTGTTTGGATGACCTCGAAACTGTCTTGGGACCGTTTGCCCAATTCAACACCAAAAACTAAGTCAACCAATTAGGGTTTGGTCCATTGGATTGATCACCATATCAACAATTGATTGTACTTCAAATTAGAACCAGTGGATCTTCAATTGGTCAACTATACTTAACCCTTGACCTCCAAATGGTCTTGGGTGATCACCAAACGGTCTTGAGATTGTTTGGGTGATCTCCAAATGGTTTTGAAACCGTTTGGGGCACTCAACCCAAGTCTCAACCTTAATCATTTATCAAAATCAGCAAATAACCCGATTAGGGTTTAGATGGTTGATGGACCTTTAATTAGTGAACCATTTGGAGTTAATTGATAATTTTTGATAGGTGATTAGTCTACATTATTGTCAACAGATCTCCAAATGGTCAACGCTTGGTAAACACCTCCAAATGGTCTTGGAACGTTTACTTCTATGCGGTTTGGTTGAAACCGTTTGCAATCAAACGGTTTGAAACCGTTTGCTCCCAAACGGTTTGGGAAATCGTTTGAACACCCAAACCAAGCCATTTGCTAAAGTAATTTTCTTTAGATTAACATCAAAGTTAACGTCATCATCTTCTTCCTAAGAACAACCAAGAACTATTGATGTTCTTCATAGAGGTTATAGCAATTAACCAAAAGAATACCAAAGAAGGAAATAGCCAACAATTATTATGGAGTTTGATGCATTAGCAAAGCTTAAGGTTTAGAGTTTTAAAACCCGTCTTTAGAACTGATCCAGATCTCCAAGCTCCACAGCTTTAATGGTGGGTTGAGCTCCAGTAGTTGTCAAAGGTTTGTTCTTCAATCTTTGGATGAACAAGGTGGCTAGAAAAGGAAATCGTGTGAAGAAAACCATGAATCTAACATTGTTTTATGGTTTCCATCATGAATTCGAGGTAGGAGATGATCAAAACCTACCAAACTAGTTCGGTCATCCTTCCTCTGGTCCATAGCTCTTCCTTGGTCGGCCAAAGCAAGTTTGATAAGTAAAGAAACTTAAGGAACGATCCTTGGGAGTTGTTGGAAAAGATACACACACACACACACACATATATATATATATATATATATATATATTTCAAGGAAAATGGAAAAAGAGGATTATTTCCTTTTATCTCCCAATATATCTACCAAGTCCTCCTCCCCTTCTTGGCTACGTGGCCACCTTCTAATACCCTGCAAAACTTCTTCATTATCCAAGAATAATGGAAAAAGACTAACACCTTAAAAAGTTATGTGTTAATATCCATCATCTAGTGGATATTAATTCATATTATATTATTAGTGTGAGTAGATTCCACTCAAACAAGATATTTTTTGTGCCCAAGCATGGAACAAGCTTGTCCAAACTATTTCAAACACATCCTCCAACTTTTGGTTGAAGGGCTCCATAATTACTTGGTTTCTTTTTACATTAAATTATATTAAAGAGCCATTTGTGCTTAAATCTTGATTATTTCAATACCAAGATTCTCTCTCCTCCCTGATAATTCAAATAAGGTGACCCTCTCATTTTCTTAGCTCTACTTGATGCCAAGAAACATGAGAGACCCTTTAGAGGTGATATTTTGCATATTGAACCCTATGTTTTGGGTAAATTGCACATTACACCAAAACTAGGTTTTAATGTACAAAGATTGCTTTACAAGCTATATCTTGATGTCCAACCTTGTGGAATCCATACCACCACATCATATACATTCTTATGATGTCTCAACATCAAAGGAACATCTTATCACGTGCAATTTGCAAGTTGACCCCTCTACTTGGGTAATTTGCACTTTAGTCCAAAAGTAACAAAACCATGTTTCAACATTATTCAGAAAGGACTGAAATTGAAATATAAGTTCCTCAAATACACTAATTACATTCTAAAAGATAAGGGCAAGCATCTAATCATCTTTATTAAGCAAAACACCTAGGGTTAGTACATAACCCAGGTCAGGGATGTTACAGATTTACTCAATTTTCATGAAATATACTGTTTAAAGGAAGTTCCCACTCACCCTAAGGTGTGAAAACACCTTAAAAATGCAGCTCATCCCTGAAAATCTCGATCTCATATCAAATCCCTAGCAATTCACCTGATTCTTCTTCCTTTCAACTCAGAAACCCTACAAATGAGGGATTATGAAGAAAGAGTGGGAAAAGGGAAAGTTTTGACACCATTTCAGATCAAATCAGAGTAGGGATGGAATATTGACATGTGAGAGAAAATTCACCATGAAACAATATCCAAAGAAACTAAACTTACATGATTTCATCATTCCTCAGACCGCAAAACCCTAGGTCAGCATCTCCATCACTTTCTCCTCTCAAACCCTAACTTTCCCTCTCTTTCTAGGATTTCATTTCTCTGGATTGAATCATGAATTATGAGAGCTCCTTGTGTGTTAGGTTGACCATATAGATCAATTGAGTTGCTTGGGTCAATTACACATTGACCCCTCACTATACTTTCTCTTATTTCAGCTGAATTTTTATCATAAAAATATTATTGTAATTCATCTATTGATAAGGTCAATGAGCATCCAAAAATTATGAAAATTTTACATGTTGTTTATAATTGAGTTTCAGATCTCCAGTTAAACTTTTAGATCATTTGGAGTTACCAATAAATAACTAAAAATAAAACACTACACTGCTGAAAAGTACTCTGTCAACATTTTTGTCAAAGTATAGTTTGACTGAGAACCACATTCAAAGAACACTCAAATATTCTGAAATATTTCTACAATATGCATGATTGAGTTATACATATCATATCCAAAATTAAATTAAATACAAAATTT
This sequence comes from Alisma plantago-aquatica, assembly GCA_963693085.1. NCBI lineage: Eukaryota > Viridiplantae > Streptophyta > Magnoliopsida > Alismatales > Alismataceae > Alisma > Alisma plantago-aquatica. The sequence goes on from OY856409.1 coordinate 475,969,226, forward strand.
TAGAAAATATGAAAAATAGTTTACCACACTGCTATCCTGATCAAATTCCATATTCATGTACTATCAAAACCCTAATTTTTGCCGATTAGGGTTTACATTTCTCAAACCCTAATTCTTCAAACTAAAATCATAGTTAGAGTTTCTTCTTAGGTTTGAAACATCACAATTGATCTACTATCATTAATAAAGTCTAAACGATGTTCAATCTAATCAAGCATGTAATCATTTAGGTAAACCCTAGTTTACAACATATGGCATCATGTTCATTATAGAACCCAAGTCTATAAGGGATTGGTCTATGTGGTGTGCTCCAATGTAACATGAAATGATGGGAGCACCAGGGTCTTTCCTCTTTCTTGGAATGGTGTGCTGTAGAATTGAGCTCACTTGCTCGGTGAGCTTGACCTTCTTGGGCATTCTCCCCATTGTCTTTCTTTTAAAGGTGCACAAATCTTTTAGAAACTTGGCATAGGAAGGGATTTTCTTGACTGCATCAAGCAAAGGAATGTTTATCTTCACTTGTTTGAAAGTTTCCATTATATCTTCAGTATGTTTCTTCTTTCTTCTCTCAACAGAAGGCTCCTTAAGAGCATCAGGAAATGGGGGAAGTGGGGCTCTCAAATGGCTCAAATAAATATAATCATCAACTGAATCATGGGAATCACGATATCAATGCTCAATATCACAATATCACTATTTGATGCCACAGTATCAACTCTAGTTCCTGCCACAATATCATCACTCTGGATCTCAGTATCAACTTGTCTTATAACAATATCATTTCTATCTTCACTGGCTGCTCTATCAACAATAGTATCATGGGGTTGTTCCAAAGTCTGGACACTCCTCAAAACTCTCATCGTCTTCACATGCTCATGGGTAGAGGAAGAGGAAGCTTGTGGGTTTTGTTGTGGCTGTTGAGGTGGTGGTGGTCTTTGGTGGGGTGAGTTGGGATTTTGAAGGATGAATTGTGGTTGTGATTGTTGTGGTGGTTGTGGTTGTTGTGGGTGTGGGTGGTACTATGCAGGTGGTTTTTAGTATGAGTTAGGTGGAGGTGGAGCATATTGATAGTTGAGAGGAGCTTGAGGAGGTGGTGGAGCATAGGGATTTGGTGGTGCTTGATATTAAGGTGGAGCATATGAACTTTGAACATTTCCCATGAAAGTTTCATCATTGTTTGGATTTGGTATTGGTTGGGATGGAAGCCTTCCTTCCTCACTCCTAGCAACTGAAAGAGATATATGGTCTAATATTTGCTCAAGACAACTAATGGACTGCCCATGAGAGGATACATATTTCTTTCCCTCATCCAAACTTCTCAATCTTACAAGCACTTCATCTTCAAACATGGATCTATATCTTGGCCTTGGATTCCCTTATCCTTTACCATCTTCATTTTGTTGTTTCCATGAAAATTTAGGATGGTTTCTCCACTCGGGTGTGGGCTCTGATCTCCAAACCATAACATAAACACGATTAAAACTTAGCGGAAGCGAATCGGTAATCAGTGGAAGACAAAAATCACGGGAAATTAAAACTTTTCATGACAAGATCTTGAATCCATAAAAGCTTCTTTCATAAAGAGAGATAAATTGTTTACATCTCAGGATAATCACTTCTCGAGTAATTATATACATCAAGATACAAAATCTCAAGATCACTATACAAAAGACTCCAAGACCTGAGAGTACAGAGGACACATAGGACTGACTCTAACTACACCACATGGCAGGACAAATCTCCACCTGAGATTACTGCTGCCCCTGGTGATGCTGCTGCTGAGACTGATCACCTGTAGGTTGGTTCCTTCGTCTCCGACGTCCACCTAAAAAGTTGAAGCCTACGGGGTGAGACAATTATACATAATTGTCCCAGCGAGAGTTATAACTCTTCGCCAGAAGCTTTATTATAACATCAAAGATTATTTTAAACAGTAAAGCCTTCAAAGCATTCTATAACAGTTGCAGGTATAACAAGATCTCTACAATTTAGGAGATATGGAGAATATCAACATTATTGCAACGTAACATCAATCAACTAACTTGGAGTCATCTCTAACAAGTTATACTACATGGTTGATTATGTTTTACAAACAACATTATGCCCCGTGGAGATGAGGCTTACCACTCATACTCCAACTGATCGCTGAGAAGCCGCATCAGTATCATACATAGGTCATTAAGAGAGCCGGATTCTCATGACCTTCACCTTCCTCAATCAGTAAGAGGATCACTTGTAGGACATATCGTGTCTCTACTACTATAGCTCACCAGGGTAAACTGGTCCTTCGCTATTTTAGAGTCACAGTGGTGTTCTGTACTCTCTTCGTCATCAGGAGGTTTCATATTTACGTACCACTGATACGGATATCTGTGCTTTCTTCGTCATCAGGAGGTTTCATGTTTACCTACCACTGATACGGTATGGAACTATAGTGAAGGATGGATGGATTCCACATCTACATCACTTTCCTACACTAGGATGTAAGGTTCTACACATCCATGTACCCCACATACTCAAAAGTATGTGCTCCAGGAGTTCCCTAAGGAAAACATGTTTCACCATCACTTAATTTCTGACAATGATGGATCTATGATCCGGGCTCTAAATTATACTTGATTAGTTAGGTACATTCAGTATTCTTTAACAGCATACATTGTTCTTCAAACAATAACAGTAACATAGCAGCTATAAAAGAAGAATACTAAATGTAACAGGCCTAACTCATATCAATCATTATTTCTCATTATCCTCATCACAAGTCATCTCTAAGGCATGACCTTGATGGTATTCATGACTCTCATAGCCCATTATCAGCATAGGATGCCACTGGCAAGGCATCAGATTACTTTACTTATTCATAAGGCTAACAAAATGCCCTTAATGAATATAACATCAACATCCATACCTGGATATGATTACCTTCCTATCAGAACCTGCATGGTTAATACATCTGATAAAGGTAATACAACAATAAGGAATGTACTTCCTACTCTTGTGATAAGAGTTAAATCTTTAATTCAAATCAAATAGAGTTTAATGCTCAAAAGCATGCCACTACCCTTGAATTAGGGTTTACTATTCACATTACATGTCATCACCCTTGAATTAGGGTTTACTATTCACATCAAGGTGAATTAAACTCATAACATCATCATGTATGAGTAACATCTTCATTGATACTCTTAGATTAGTTAAGAGTTCATCATTTATTATAATTAGGGTTTCTATGACCTCACACGGGTGGACCATACCCTAATTATGCTCACTTATGTGCATTGGAGATGCTTTACTTGAGTTTCCACTTAAAAAGGGTACTTTCTCTCTCTAGAAGTACTTTCTCTCTAGAAGTACTTTCTCTCTCTAGAAGTACTTTATCTCTCTAGAAGTACTTTCTCTCTCATCATAATGCTAGGTGATGTCAACATCACTCTAAAACAGGTTGGATTGAGTCATCATAGGCTAACATAGCCAAAAGCATCACCATTATGTGATTAGAGTTACTTTCTCTCTTTAGGGTACTTTATCTCTCTAGAAGTACTTTCTCTCTCTTTCATCATACTAAAGGTTGATGATAACATTAGACTAGATCAAGTTAGATAGAGTCATTATGACTAAAAACATCATTCTCATGTAATTAGGGTTTGGATTGAGCAAGGTATAACTCAATTGACCCTTCAGGGGTATTTTGGTAATTCACCCCATTGATAATTATTATGGTCAAAAACCTTAGTCAAATAACCCCTTATCATCCTAGATTATCATTAGGGTTTGATTTGGGCAACATTGAACCATTTACATCATCAAATGATTGAATGAGGTCAACCTTGAAATTACATTGATTGATTTCACTCATTAATCATCAATTGAGTTGAGATCGGTTGAAAGTGTTGACCATTTTCCCACTTTGACTTTCCAAGACCGCGAGCCTCCTTATACCCTCAAGACCGCGAGCCCCCTTAGGCTTCAAGACCGCGAGCCTCTTCAAGTTGTTCAAGACCGCGAGCCCTATCATTGGTTCAATTGATGTTGAGACCGCGAAGATCAAGTTGGAGTTGAGACCGCGAAGAGACGTTGACCGTTTAGCTAGTTTGACCTCAGGACCGCGAGGCCCTTCGCGGTATTGAGACCGCGAGCCTCCTCTAGGTCTTGAGACCGTGAGCACCCTCACGGTCTTGAGACCGCGAGCCCTCTCACGGTCTTGAGACCGCGAGGCTCACATGGTCTCAGCCGCTTGGTCCATCAACAAAATCAACAAAGCAATCGATGATGTCAACCGATGTTGAAGCCCTCAAAAGGTCAAATCTATGTTGACCACTTATGGATTGAGTCAATTAAGATTATGCTTGATCACTTGGTCATTCAATTGACCCATAATGGTTGACCAATTAGGGTTGAAGTCGATTCAATTAGGGTCTATCAATGTTCACCCATCAACACTCAACAATGTGACTCAACACAAGGTTGAACCTTTCAATTGAGCTCCAATTGGGCCCAAACTTGGCCCAAACGGTCTTGAGGTCATGTGGGGTCGAGACCGTTTGCCCAAGATTTCATCAAAGTCTAAGGTGATTTGATAGAGATTGAACCATGATTGGGTCACCAAATCAGTATTTTAATCAATTGATAACTTATTTGCAATTAGGTCTTCAATTGGTCACATTACTTAACCCTAGACCTTCAAACGGTCTTGGGTGATTGTCCTCTCGGTCTTGAGACCGTTTGGATGAGTTCCAAACGGTCTTGAGACCGTTTGCCCATCCAATTTTGGATTCTAGTGCAAATTCATCAAGGTCTGACCCATTGAATTGATGATCATGTCAATATTTAATTGCAATGTTATTTGGTGTAATTGTACCTTCAATTGGTCAACTATCCTTGACCCCAGACCTCCAAACGGTCTTGGTTGATTGTCCTCTCGGTCTTGAGACCGTTTGGGGGACCCCTAAATGGTCTTGAGACCGTTTAGGTCAATCAACCCCAAAAACCCTAATTAGGTCACCATAATTTCAGTATTGATTTCATCTAGGGTTACCCCTAGTATTCACCCTTCAACTCTTAGCCCGTTTGGAATTTGACCATACAACTTGGTGAGTTGTTAATTAACATAATTTTGAACAGTAATCTCATACGGTCAACGCCTGGTCAACGACCTTACACGGTCTTGAGACCGTTTTCCCAAAAAGGCAAGTTCAGACCGTTTGAAAATCAGGAATAAATTCAAATAAAGTTGTTACTTAAAAAGGTCATATATCCCGATTCCTTTGGAGTTAGCCTCCCCAGTTTTGAGGGTAATTAGACTATATAATTAGGAACAGGTTTCTTATACGGTCCACACTCGGTCAACGGAGACAAACGGTCTTGGAGACCGTTTTCCCTGTCGCGGTCTCGAGACCGTTTGCTCACCTCGCGGTCTTGAGTCCGAGAGAGCAAACTTTGGAGACCATTTATGGAAGTGAAAAGCGGTGGGTTTTTCTTGGAAATCACGTCTTCATCTCCTAGATCAAGAACAGTACGAATATCCCATGGATTTACTTGCAAAATAGCAGGGAAAAGTAGGGAAATACTAAGAGCTATCATCAAAACGCATATAAAGATGCACATAGTAAAGCATGGGTTTAGAGTTATAAAACCCGCCTAAAGCTTGCTTCTTGAGCTCCAAGCTTTCAAGCTCCGAGCTCTAATGGCGTCCTTGAGTTCCCACAGGTTGGCCAAGGTGAAAACTCCAAGGAAGGATGAAAAGAGACGGCTAGAAAGGTAGGGTTTCAAGAGTTAGCCATGAAGATGACCTTGAATTCGAGTTCTAACCATAGAATTAGGCAAGAAGAGGGGTTTAAACCTACCTTGTACCCCTTGGTCGTCCTCCTTAGATCCAATGCAGTCCTTGGTCGTCTTTGGTGAAATGAAACAGTAAGGGAACGAAGGGTGAGTTCCCTTGCAACTAGGGGAAGGAGAGCTTATATACATGGGTAGGATTTTCAACATTAGTTCATAAGTTGTCCATAATTCCAACTAGGTCCCTCCTTCTTTACTTGATCGTCCCTTCCTCTTTATTCTAAGGACAAACCTTCTCTTAAGGCTTTAGGAAAAGAAGGTAAAGGAGAGTAAGCTAATAATAAGGTACATACCTAAGGAAATATTGCACATATACCCTGATTATTCAATCACAAGGCATATCTCATAGTCTGATAGTTCAATTGAGGTGACTTCCCCATCATTTCTTCTCTAAATGATGGCAAGAGTCTAAAAAGATACATTAGATGACATATTTTACAATTTGCATCCCTATATTTGGGTAAATTGCATTTTATCCCAAATTAGGGTTTTCAAGCACCGGGATTGCTTCCACAGCTGCACCTTGGTGCCCAAGCTTGGGAAATCCCTCAAACTTTACCAAAAAGATTCTCATGATGTCTCAACATCAGAGGAACATCTCAACATGTGCAAATTGCAAGCTAACCCTTTTAACTGGGTAAATTGCACATAGGTCCCTGTATATCAAAACAATGCTACGACTTTAAATAAAAAAGGAGCAAATACTGAAATATATGTTTCTGAGAAACTTAATTACATGCTCAGAGTTAATCACAAAGATTTAATTACATATTTAGGCAAAACACCTAGGGTTAACTCATAACCCAGGTCAGGGATGTTACAAATTATCCACCCCTTACAAGGATTTCGTCCCCGAAATCGACAAAACATACTAAGAGAAAAGGGCAGGATACTTCCTTCTCATCTCATCCTCTAACTCCCAAGTGGCTTCTTCAATACCACGATGGTTCTAGAGGACTTTCACAAGACTTATATCTTTCTTCTTTAACTTTTTAATTCGTTTATCTAGGATTGACACTGGTCCCTCCTCATAGGATATGTCATCATTCAATTCTACCTCCATAGGTTGTAGAACTGACTCGGTGTCTGGGTGACATTTCTTCAACATAGAAATGTGAAACACAGGATGTAACCTCTGTAATTCTGGGGGAAGTTCTAGTTTATATGCTACCTTTCCAATCCGTTCAATGATTGGATAAGGCCCCATATATCTAGGAGCTAACTTCCCTTTCCTTCCAAAACGAAGGACCCCTTTCCAAGGTGAGACCTTAAGATACACTTTGTCTCCAACCTGGAACTCTAAGGGTCTACGACGTTTGTCAGCATAAGATTTCTGCCTATCCTGAGCAGTCTTAATCTTATGTTGTATAACTTTAATCTTTTCCGTGGTTTGCTGCACCAGGTCAGAACCTAACAACTGATGCTCACCAGTCTCAAACCAACACAAGGGTGATCTACAACGTCTACCATATAAGGCTTCATAAGGTGCCATATCAATACTATGATGATAGCTATTGTTATAGGCAAACTCTATCAAGCTTAGGTGTAGATCCCAACTTCCGGTGAACTGGAGAACACATGCTCTCAACAGGTCTTCTAAGGTTTGTATGGTCCTTTCCGACTGTCCATCAGTCTGCGGATGAAAGGGCGTACTAAACCTCAGCTTAGTGCCTAAGGCTCTGTGCAATTGTTCCCAGAAACGACTTGTAAACTAAGGACCTCTGTCAGAAACTATTGTGACAGGAACTCTGTGCAAACGCACTATTTCTTGAATATACAACTCTGATAACCTTTCAGCAGAATAGGTTGTCTTGACAGGTAAGAAATGTGTTGTCTTAGTCAACCTATCAATAATTACCCAAATGGAATCATGTCCTTTGCCTGTCTTGGGTAGGCCAACAACAAAGTCCATGGTCACATGGTCCCACTTCCACTGTGATATGGGTAAAGGTTGCATTGTTCCTGTAGGCTTCTGGTGTTGAGCTTTAACTTGCTGACACACAGGGCACCTTAGAACAAACTCTGCAACGTCCTTCTTCATCCCAGGCCACCAATACAGATCCTTCAAATTCCGATACATCTTGGTGCTCCCTGGATGCATAGCATACATGGAAGAATGGGCTTCTTCCAGGACTAACTTTCTCAAGTTGTCCACATCTGGCACTATCATTCTTCCATTATAACAAGCTACTTGATCTTTTGAGTCATGAAAACCATCTTGATTCTCATTTCCATACTCAGATCTTATATATTGAACTGCAGCATTACCTAGTTGTGCCTCTTTAATCTGCTCCCTTAGAGTAGGTTTAATATGCATCTCAGCTAACAAACTGGTTAACAATGACACCTTCAACTGTACATTGTCTTGCCTTAAAGAGATAAGCATATCTCTCCTAGAGCATACTAAAGAGTTTAGTTGTGCTCTATTCATGGTTGATGTTGCTGATTTCCTACTCAAGGCATCTGCAACAACATTGGCCTTGCCTGGATGGTAATCAATTGTACAATCGTAGTCCTTGATTAACTCCATCCAGCGATGTTGCCTCATGTTGAGCTCATGCTGAGAGAAGATATACTTAAGGTTTTTGTGGTCTGTGAAAATCTGGAATGTTTCTCCGTAGAGATAATGCCTCCAGATCTTCAAAGCAAGAACCACAGCAGCTAACTCCAGATCGTGTGTTGGATAATTCTCCTCGTGTTTCTTAAGCTGTCGGGAAGCAAAAGAAATCACTTGTTTATCCTGCATCAACACACATCCTAGTCCGTTCTTGGAAGCATCACAGAAAACTATATACCCTTTTCCTTGTTCAGGTAGCACTAGCACAGGTGCACTTGTCAACCTCTCCTTCAACAACTGGAAAGATTGTTGACACTTATCACTCCAAGAAAAAGGAACATCTTTCCGGGTCAACTTGGTCAACGGTAGGGCTATAGAACTAAAGTTCTTTATGAACCTTCGATAATAACCAGCTAACCCCAAGAAACTTCGAATCTCCATCGGTGTCTTTGGTTGTTCGCATTGTAGAATAGATTCTACCTTTGTAGGGTCAACACGAATTCCCGAGGCGGATATTACATGTCCAAGAAAAGATACCTCCGGCAGCCAGAACTCACACTTGCTAAACTTAGCGTACAGCTTATGTTCTCTTAGCAAGGTCAAAGCTTGGCGAAGATGCTGCTCATGCTGCTGGGCATCCTTACTATAAATCAGTATGTCATCTATGAAGACGACAACACACTGATCAAGGAAAGGTCGAAAAACTCTATTCATGAGTTCCATAAATGCAGTTGGTGCATTGGTTAGTCCAAACGACATAACCGTGAACTCATAGTGACCATATCTTGTCCTAAAGGCAGACTTGGATATGTCACTATCCTTAATGCGGAGTTGATGATATCCAGACCTCAAGTCTATCTTTGAGAAGAATGTTGCACCACGCAACTGGTCAAAGAGATCATCAATCCTCGGCAGAGGATACTTATTCTTTATTGTTACTTTATTGAGTTGTCTATAGTCGATGCACAACCGCATTGACCCATCTTTCTTTTTAACAAACAAGACCGGAGCACCCCAAGGTGAAGTACTCGGTCGGATAAAACCTCTCTCAAGTAGCTCTTGAAGCTGTTTCTTGAGTTCTGCCATTTCGGAAGACACCATCCTATACGGAGTTTGAGCTATGGGTTTCGTATCTGGTATCAGATTGATTTCAAAATCAATCTCCCGAGGTGGTGGTATACCAGGAAGTTCTTCAGGAAACACATCCTTGAATTCCCTAACTATGGGAACTTCAGCAGGATTGGTCCTTTCCTTGGTAACATCTACCACATGGGCTAAGAATGCATAACATCCTTGCCTCAACAGCTTATCAGCAACCATAGCTGACACAAGACAGGTAGGCAGAATCTTTCTTTCACCTTGAAAGATCCATGTGTTGCTTTCATCAGCAAACACAGCCAACTTGGACTCACAATCCAAGACAACTCTATACCTTTCCAAGGTATCCATCCCAAGGATTATATCAAATCCCTGCATATCAAGTGGTATAAGATCCACTTGAATGCGATGGTCAGAAAAGAAAAGGATGCAGGGAGAACATACCTCCTGCAAAATGGCAGACCCACTCAACGGAGTCTCTAACAACAAACTATCTGCTCTATGGCTAACAGTCACATTGCAGTTACGAATCACTTCACGAGTGATGAAAGAGTGTGTAGCACCCGGATCAATCAGAACGGATACAACACAGGATATAGACATATCAGAATATAAAAGTTTCATCTGACCTGCCACTACCCGTGGATTGACCACTGCCTCAGGTGGGTTCATAGCATAGAACCTCGCAGTCGCCTGGTGTTGAGGTGGTGCTGATGATCCAGCTTGAGACGCTTGTCCACGTCCTCGAGCTGCTCCTTGATGTTGTCTATTCTGAGATCCCTGTTGATTCTGTCTCGGGGTTTGTTGTGTCACACCGATAGGCCTAGAACGGCAATCCTTCATCAAGTGTCCCACCTTACCACAGTTGTAGCAACTCTTCTCCTATTGCTGTGGTCTGGGTGGTCCAGTAACTGACACTGATGCAGAACTGTGCGTCCCTTGAAGCGGTTGACTCCGCCCTCTACCTCTGCTTGGTGTCCATTGAGTTTGAAAACTCGATCTGGGTGGTGGAGGGTTAGGTGCAGAGAATCTAGGTTTCTTGGAATCCCTAGATGAAGAACCCTAGAACTGTGGATATCTTTTATGGGTTTGTCTTTTCTCAACCACAGATCTCTCTATCCTTCGGACTGACTCAACGAAGGTAGAGAATCTCTCTCTGTTTTCTAAGGCAGACACAGGGGTTGACATATCAGAATTCAAACCCTTCTCGAATCTTCTGATTCTTTCCTCATCCGTAGCGGCCATGTGCGGACAGAACCGCAGCAACTCCATGAACTTAGCTTCATACTCACTAATGTTCATCATACCCTGCCTTAGTTTCTCAAACTGAGAGATCTTCTCATCTAGGAAGGTTTTTGGAAAATATCTATTGATAAATTCCCGACGAAACTCTTCCCATGAGAACTCTACTCCAGGTCTCTTCTGCTCTTCCATGTTCCACCAGTGACCAGCACTGCCTTTGAGAAGATAGACAGCATGTCTAACCTTCTCAGTTTCTAGAATCATAAGAATCCTAAAAGCCTTCTCCAACTCTGTCAACCATAAGTCACCATCTGTAGGGTCGGCAGTTCCGAAGTACTCGGTAGCTCCGACACAACGAAGTCGTTCGAATGTTTTACCAATACCTTGTGCTTTAGGCTGGGCAGGTGCCCTAGGTGCAGGAATGGGCATCCTATCGGTTATATGTGTCATGGCAGTCATGAACTGCCCGAACATCGTCTGTACAGCTGGATCACTCATGTCAGCTGGGTCGAACTGGGGTGGCTCTCTTGGCGACTCAGGTGCAGGTTGTTCTATTCTCGGAACTCTTGCACCGCCTCGAGGCGCACTAGCACTACTCTCTGCCACGTGCTCATCACGATGTTCTGACATTCTTATGTATCTTCTTCTCCTGAGGAGCAGAAGATTCTATTAGATGAGGAAGGAGTACTAAAGGTAGACTCGACATCCTAAGTCCTATGCCTCTGTAGACTCAACTAAACCTGGAGCTCTGATACCACTAGTTGTGGGCTCTGATCTCCAAACCATAACATAAACACGATTAAAACTTAGCGGAAGCGAATCGGTAATCAGCGGAAGACAAAAATCACGAGAAATTAAAACTTTTCTTGACAAGAGCTTGAATCCATAAAAGCTTCTTTCATAAAGAGAGATAAACTGTTTACATCTCAGGATAATCACTTCTCGAGTAATTATATACATCAAGATACAAAATCTCAAGATCACTATACAAAAGACTCCAAGACCTGAGAGTACAGAGGACACATAGGACTGACTCTAACTACACCACATGGCAGGACAAATCTCCACTTGAGATTACTGCTGCCCCTGGTGATGCTGCTGCTGAGACTGATCACCTGTAGGCTGGTTCCTTTGTCTCCGACGTCCACCTAAAAAGTTGAAGCCTACGGGGTGAGACAATTATACATAATTGTCCCAGTGAGAGTTATAACTCTTCTCCAGAAGCTTTATTATAACATCAAAGATTATTTTAAACAGTAAAGCCTTCAAAGCATTCTATAACAGTTGCAGGTATAACAAGATCTCTACAATTTAGGAGATATGGAGAATATCAACATTATTGCAATGTAACATCAATCAAATAACTTGGAGTCATCTCTAACAAGTTATACTACATGGTTGATTATGTTTTACAAACAACATTATGCCCCGTGGAGATGAGGCTTACCACTCATACTCCAACTGATCGCTGAGAAGCCGCATCAGTATCATACATAGGTCATTAAGAGAGACGGATTCTCATGACCTTCACCTTCCTCAGTCAGTAAGAGGATCACTTGTAGGACATATCGTGTCTCTACTACTATAGCTCACCAGGGTAAACTGGTCCTTCGCTATTTTAGAGTCACAGTGGCGTTCTGTACTCTCTTCGTCATCAGGAGGTTACATATTTACCTACCACTGATACGGATATCTGTTCTTTCTTCGTCATCAGGAGGTTTCATGTTTACCTACCACTGATACGGTATGGAACTATAGTGAAGGATGGATGGATTCCACATCTACATCACTTTCCTACACTAGGATGTAAGGTTCTACACATCCATGTACCCCACATACTCAAAAGTATGTGCTCCAGGAGTTCCCTAAGGAAAACCTGTTTCGCCATCACTTAATTTCTGACAATGATGGATCTATGATCAGGGCTCTAAATTATACTTGATTAGTTAGGTACATTCAGTATTCTTTAACAACATACATTGTTCTTCAAACAATAACAGTAGCATAGCAGCTATAAAAGAAGAATACTAAATGTAACAGGCCTAACTCATATCAATCATTATTTCTCATTATCCTCATCACAAGTCATCTCTAAGGCATGACCTTGATGGTATTCATGGCTCTCATAGCCCATTATCAGCATAGGATGCCACTGGCAAGGCATCATATTACTTTACTTATTCATAAGGCTAACAACATGCCCTTAATGAATATAACATCAACATCCATACCTGGATATGATTACCTTCCTATCAGAACCTGCATGGTTAATACATCTGATAAAGGTAATACAACAATAAGGAATGTACTTCATACTCTTGTGATAAGAGTTAAATCTTTAATTCAAATCAAATAGAGTTTAATGCTCAAAAGCATGCCATTACCCTTGAATTAGGGTTTACTATTCACATTACATGTCATCACCCTTGAATTAGGGTTTACTATTCACATCAAGGTGAATTAAACTCATAACATCATCATGTATGAGTAACATCTTCATTGATACTCTTAGATTAGTTAAGAGTTCATCATTTATTATAATTAGGGTTTCTATGACCTCACACGGGTGGACCATACCCTAATTATGCTCACTTATGTGCATTGGAGATGCTTTACTTGAGTTTCCACTTAAAAAGGGTACTTTCTCTCTCTAGAAGTACTTTCTCTCTCTAGAAGTACTTTCTCTCTCTAGAAGTACTTTCTCTCTCATCATAATGCTAGGTGATGTCAACATCACTCTAAAACAGGTTGGATTGAGTCATCATAGGCTAACATAGCCAAAAGCATCACCATTATGTGATTAGAGTTACTTTCTCTCTCTAGGGTACTTTCTCTCTCTAGAAGTACTTTCTCTCTCTTTCATCATACTAAAGGTTGATGATAACATTAGACTAGATCAAGTTAGATAGAGTCATTATGACTAAAAACATCATTCTCATGTAATTAGGGTTTGGATTAAGCAAGGTATAACTCAATTGACCCTTCAGGGGTATTTTGGTAATTCACCCCATTGATAATTATTATGGTCAAAAACCTTAGTCAAATAACCCCTTATCATCCTAGATTATCATTAGGGTTTGATTTGGGCAACATTGAACCATTTACATCATCAAATGATTGAATGATGTCAACCTTGAAATTACATTGATTGATTTCACTCATTAATCATCAATTGAGTTGAGATCGGTTGAAAGTGTTGACCGTTTTCCCACTTTGACTTTCCAAGACCGCGAGCCTCCTTCTACCCTCAAGACCGCGAGCCCCCTTAGGCTTCAAGACCGCGAGCCTCTTCAAGTTGTTCAAGACCGCGAGCCCTATCATTGGTTCAATTGATGTTGAGACCGCGAAGATCAAGTTGGAGTTGAGACCGCGAAGAGACGTTGACCGTTTAGCTAGTTTGACCTCAGGACCGCGAGGCCCTTCACGGTCTTGAGACCGCGAGCCTCCTCTCGGTCTTGAGACCGTGAGCACCCTCACGGTCTTGAGACCGCGAGCCCTCTCACGGTCTTGAGACCGCGAGGCTCACATGGTCTCAGCCGCTTGGTCCATCAACAAAATCAACAAAGCAATCGATGATGTCAACCGATGTTGAAGCCCTCAAAAGGTCAAATATATGTTGACCACTTATGGATTGAGTCAATTAAGATTATGCTTGATCACTTTGTCATTCAATTGACCCATAATGGTTGACCAATTAGGGTTGAAGTCGATTCAATTAGGGTCTATCAATGTTCACCCATCAACACTCAACAATGTGACTCAACACAAGGTTGAACCTTTCAATTGAGCTCCAATTGGGCCCAAACTTGGCCCAAACGGTCTTGAGGTCATGTGGGTGGACCCCACATGGTCTTGAGACTGTTTTCCCAAGATTTCATCATAGTCTAAGGTGATTCGATAGAGATTGAACCATGATTGGGTCACCAAATCAGTATTTTAATCAATTGATAACTTATTTGCAATTAGGTCTTCAATTGGTCACATTACTTAACCCTAGACCTTCAAACGGTCTTGGGTGATTGTCCTCTCGGTCTTGAGACCGTTTGGATGAGTTCCAAATGGTCTTGAGACCGTTTGCCCATCCAATTTTGGATTCTAGTGCAAATTCATCAAGGTCTGACCCATTGAGTTGATGATCATGTCAATATTTAATTGCAATGTTATTTGGTGTAATTGTACCTTCAATTGGTCAACTATCCTTGACCCCAGACCTCCAAACGGTCTTGGTTGATTGTCCTCTCGGTCTTGAGACCGTTTGGGGGACCCCTAAACGGTCTTGAGACCGTTTAGGTCAATCAACCCCAAAAACCCTAATTAGGTCACCATAATTTCAGTACTGATTTCATCTAGGGTTAGCCCTAGTATTCACCCTTCAACTCTTAGCCCGTTTGGAATTAGACCATCAAACTTGGTGAGTTTTTAATTAAATATATTGTGAACAGTAATCTCATAAGGTCAACGCCTGGGCAACAACCTTACACGGTCTTGAGACCGTTTGCCCAAAAAGGCAAGTTCAGACCGTTTGAAAATCAGGAATACATTCAAATAAAGTTGTTACTTAAAAAGGTCATATCTCCCGATTCCTTTGGAGTTAGCCTCCCAAATTTTGAGGGTAATTAGCCTATATAATTAGGAACAGGTTTATTATACGGTCCACGCTCGGTCAACGGGGCCAAACGGTCTTGGAGACCGTTTTCCCTGTCGCGGTCTCGAGACCGTTTGCTCAGCTCGCGGTCTTGAGTCCGAGAGAGCAAACTTTTGAGACCGTTTAAGGAAGTGAAAAGCGGTGGGTTTTTCTTGGAAATCACGCCTTCATCTCCTAGCTCAAGAACAGTACGAATATCGCATGGATTTACTTGCAAAATAGCAGGGAAAAGTAGGGAAATACTAAGAGCTATCATCAAAACGCATATAAAGATGCACATAGTAAAGCATGGGTTTAGAGTTATAAAACCCGCCTAAAGCTTGCTTCTTGAGCTCCAAGCTTTCAAGCTCCGAGCTCTAATGGTGTCCTTGAGTTCCCACAGGTTGGCCAAGGTGAAAACTCCAAGGAAGGATGAAAAGAGACGGCTAGAAAGGTAGGGTTTCAAGAGTTAGCCATGAAGATGACCTTGAATTCGAGTTCTAACCATAGAATTAGGCAAGAAGAGGGGTTTAAACCTACCTTGTACCCCTTGGTCGTCCTCCTTAGCTCCAATGTAGTCCTTGGTTGTCTTTGGTGAAATGAAACAGTAAGGGAACGAAGGGTGAGTTCCCTTGCAACTAGGGGAAGGAGAGCTTATATACATGGGTAGGATTTTCAACATTAGTTCATAAGTTGTCCATAATTCCAACTAGGTCCCTCCTTCTTTACTTGATCGTCCCTTACTCTTTATTCTAAGGAAAAACCTTCTCTTAAGGCTTTAGGAAAAGAAGGTAAAGGAGAGTAAGCTAATAATAAGGTACATACCTAAGGAAATATTGCACATATACCCTGATTATTCAATCACAAGGCATATCTCATAGTCTGATAGTTCAATTGAGGTGACTTCCCCATCATTTCTTCTATAAATGATGGCAAGAGTCTAAAAAGATACATTAGATGACATATTTTACAATTTGCATCCCTATATTTGGGTAAATTGCATTTTATCCCAAATTAGGGTTTTCAAGCACCGGGATTGCTTCCACAGCTGCACCTTGGTGCCCAAGCTTGGGAAATCCCTCAAACTTTACCAAAAAGATTCTCATGATGTCTCAACATCAGAGGAACATCTCAACATGTGAAAATTGCAAGCTAACCCTTTTAACTGGGTAAATTGCACATAGGTCCCTGTATATCAAAACAATGCTACGACTTTAAATAAAAAAGGAGCAAATACTAAAATATATGTTTCTGAGAAACTTAATTACATGCTCAGAGTTAATCACAAAGATTTAATTACATATTTAGGCAAAACACCTAGGGTTAACTCATAACCCAGGTCAGGGATGTTACATCGGGAGTGTAAGTGTTGGACATAGGACCTTGATTGTTCCATTTTCCAAAAGAGTGCAAAGCATCAAATTCCTCTTCTTCATCCACCAACCGCCATGGTGGATTGACTAGAAGAACCACCTGCTTGGCTCTTCATCATATTCATCATGTTTGTCATCATCTTCATCATGTCGGGGTTGGCAGCGGTCCAGGCTGGAGCTACAGGAGGTGGTGGAGGGACATAATTCTGACTACACTGTTCCCCTTTAGTAGAAATTCGATGGAGAGAATTTCAACAAGGTGTTCAAACAATGGCCACGACTCTTCAAGTGGCTTCTTCATGAATGTGCCTCCACATGATGAGTCTACATTGTTCTGGCTTAACTCTTCAAGCCTGGTGTAGAAAGCTTGGACTAGCTACCACAATGGTACCTCATGATGGGGGCAGTCACGAAGGATCTTTTGGAACCTTTCCCACGCCTCGTGGAAAGGTTCATTTTCCTTTTGGGCAAAGGTGGTGATACAAGTAGTTTTTTACAGCATTCCGAGTCACCAGCTCCAGTTTTGAAGTGTACCATTCTTTAGCATTTTCCTTTAGATAGAAAGGGAAGAGAGTCCTCCACATGGAGTCATCGGTGGAAAAAGGGGTGCAGAAGGTGGAACAAGTCTCAAGGAAGGCGTCAAAATGATGGTAGGAATTTTCATTCTCCATCTCATAGTAGGTAAAAAGGAGTCCAAGGAGTGCGGGTGGAATGGAGAACTATTGACCCGACATTTGGTCAACAAGGGTGGCAATGGGAGAATTGTAGTTCCACAGAGTGAAATACTCGTAGAGGGGGTGGTTGGGTTGAGGCGGATGTTGAGCATTTCCATGAGGGTTGTTTTTTGCCATGTCGGTTGCTTGGTGTTGCTTGCGGTGACTTTGGCATCTCCTCCTACCTATCTTAGGGTCGTACAACACCAAGTGGGTACAAGTAGAACATGTATGGTGCATGCACAGCTATCATTTGTACAATACACAAACAAACAATAAGAAACCAAGTTAGAATGGCAATATGCAAAAGTGAACAAAGAATAAAGAATATAAATGATGAGGGCAATAGGAAAGGCTAAGCTACACTAACTATCTAGGCTGAGTGCCTCTATCCCCATCAATGGCGCTAGAAAGCTTGGTGCAGTTTTGCATGCGTGTGTGGTCTTTTGATATTTATAAGATTTCCCCTCACTAGGTTCACTCACAACACTAAAATATTCTCTCACAAGCGCACGGGGTCATGTTATAGTATAGGTGAGGGGAAAGTAAAGGGGGTTGAACCACATGATAGAGGGGGAACTAGAGTTTAGTCGGTGTTGGCTATCTTCCTAAAGAGGAGACTAGGGTTCAAGGGTTTAAAAAGGGGTTTTGGTTTGAATTGCACTACGAAACAATCAAGTAAAGGCAATATGGAAACTAGATTACCAGAAACTAGGTTATCCTAAGCAAGTTGGACCTAAGAAACTAGATCAAGCAAGCAACTAAATAAGAGCAATATGATTTACACTACTCTAACAAAGCAATTATCAACTAAGAACTAAGTTAAACACTAAAGAAAGCAAGGATCTAGATTAACCCTAACTAGCAAGACTAAGCAATTAACTAGAAGAAACAAAGATAATTAATCTACACTAGTATTAACAAGCAAGAAGGTTAAGGTGGGTTTCAAGCAATGGATTAGGTAGGTGGGCCGTTTTGGAATGTGATTTGATATTAGTTGGGGGTGTCAACATGGCATGCAATTATCACAATTCAATCTAGATTACCAAACCAAACAAAAAGGCAAGTGGTATTAGAATGTACCCTATACTACTAGTTGGAGAACTGGGGTTAGGTGTAATTCTAGTAGGACTTGTCAAGTCAAGGTTTCAAGGGTAAGTGGTACTGGGGAAATTGAGAACCAAGGGTAGGAATGGGAGTAGAGATGAGAGTTTTTCACCTCATACTAGTAGCCATCTAGCCTTTATAAAGTCCTAGGAAATTGTACTAATCACATTTACACTAGCCACTTAGGTCTCACACTCACTTGTAGAAGGAGGGATATGTATGTAGGAATAAAGGGGGATATCTAGGGATCCACTAATTGTACCTAGGAGCCATTCCTAAGATTGCTACATACACTCCTATTCCTCCTAGAATCTAAGTGTCATCAAACATCACAAAGTAAGCAATTTACGTTTAAGAGCAAAAATCACATGCAAGATAATGAAAAATGAGATGGAAGCAAAGGAAATAATCATAGAATGAAATTATGTCCATTACAAACTATTCTCCCAACATGGTATCAAAGCCACATTTTTACCCCAAACAACCCACCACTAGGGGCTTAGCTCGACATAATCAAAGAAAAGGCAAAAGAAATGAGAAGAAGGGGATAGGACTCCATTGAGCTCAAAGTAGATCCTCCTTATTCACCTCCTAGCTACTGTAGGGTGACCTCCTTCCTCCAAGATGACTGATGGGCATGAAAATGGAGGGTGTTATGGTAGAAAACTTAGAAAACTAGGTTTCTATGGTGGAAATGGTGGG
This sequence comes from Alisma plantago-aquatica, assembly GCA_963693085.1. Taxonomy (NCBI): domain Eukaryota; kingdom Viridiplantae; phylum Streptophyta; class Magnoliopsida; order Alismatales; family Alismataceae; genus Alisma; species Alisma plantago-aquatica. The sequence continues at coordinate 475,988,477 of OY856409.1, forward strand.
TGGAGAGCATTAATGCAAGGGGAATGCAATGAATGATCAAGAAAGGGTGAGGAGGAGTAATGGTAGCTGGGGGAGTGTAACTTTTACGTTCTAGACACCACCTATATATAGAAGGTGGGGAAGCACTAGGGTAAGTAGGAGTAGAATAGGAAAAGTAGTGTAGAAAAATAGTAGGGTTGAGTGATCAACACGATTGTGGTGTATGGCCATATCCAAGGTAGGGGTTAGGTGGCATGGCCGTGGGTTGGGGATATGATCATGGTGGAGGACGTTTTATGTATATTTGGCTAAGTGAGGTGGAACGGTCGTAGCAGGGTGCCACGGTCATTGTGAAAGGTATGTGGCTCGACCGTGTTGGGTAGCATGGCCATGATGGGTAGGTCGATCCATAGTCACAGTATCCTTGGAGGTTGTTTTGTCTTCATCTCACCACGGCCATGGCAGATGGCCACGACCATGACCATTCAAGTGTAAAGTGGTCAAAATTATTGTGATCTTGGAAAACTTGAGCAATTAATTCCCACGATCGTGGCGGCAGGCCACGGTCATGATGTCTTCAGTTGGCCACATCAGTGCTGATGGCCACGGTCATAGTACTTCCAGTACACAAGTATTGACGTCCCTGTGATTCTTGGCTTTAATTCCCACGACCGTGGCGGATGCCCATGGCCGTGCTGGGCTTCTTGCTACTGATTCTGAACTTGGAAAATATTCAATTCGTCTCTTCTTGGTTTGGGTTGATTCTTGTGCCTCCATGGACATCTTGGGGAATATTGTGAGATGCTCCTTGAGCTCAGGGACCCAAAGGATTCCTTCATCTCCTTCCTTGCATCAAAACATGCATAAGTGCCCTGAAAACGTACAAGAGGATACATAAGCATATTTGACTTTGAATTCCAAATTAGGGGAATATGATTATAATCTAACATGTTTGGATGTACATAAAGTGCAATATGACACAAGATGAAGCCCTAAAATAGGGCTACATCACTTAGGCTGGCCGGCCACCAGGCACATCTCGGCCTTCATGGCTTCTCATCCTCTTTCTTAAAGATTATATCTTCTTTTCCGATCTTCTTTATGTACACTGACAATTTATATCCCGGCACCACCATCATCAAGCCATTTTATCTAGTTGTGCCACCACCGTCGCAATCGCCACTAGCCACAACAATCAACACCATCGGCTAGACTAGCAGCCACCACTACATGCCCATGCATTGCCGGTCTATCAGTAACAATCATCTGTCAGCAACATCAACTTTTATCGCCCCTATCCAGTAGATGTCTTCGTAGATCAACGACTCTGCCCTTTTCTAGCAAACAGCAGGTGCCACCGTCAATCAGCAACGACAACTACAATCAATGACAACCATCTTGTTGCTTTCACATCACCTCATCACTAGCTATAGCCATTGTCTCTACCATTGTATCACCTTGACGTCCTCGACACCAGCCTTTGCCGTCTCTCATGTTGAGGTTCCTCACTTGATTCTGCATGCAGCCTCATGGCATGCAATATATATAGAGCCACTCAGGAGATTTCTATCATCTCCTCTTATGCAACCAAGTGCTACATCAGTTGAGTGACATAATCCATGCCCCCAGCCGCTGCTCCATGTTGTTTCCCTACTGCTATTTATCTCGCCATCACCATCCACTAACTTTGTCTATTGCTGCTGCGTTACTTCTGCCTAAAGAGATGCTCCATTACCCCTAATTGTTCTATCTTCTCCGAATTTTCTGATGTCCTCCAATACTTATGATATTCGGATCCTTACTCAGATCTATCTTGGCTTATCAGATCTAATTTTAAGCCTAATCAATTTTTTTTGGGTCGGGATTAGATCCATTTGATTTTCTATCCAAATCTTACATTGATCCATTTATCATATTCTCTCTGGTTATCAGTTTCATTTTCCACATATTACACATCTCTATATCACAAATCCACCAATTCCTTTCCCACCCACCCATCATATGTGTATCCCTTTTTCCACATGTAGGGGGGATCATATATCCATTTCTCCTCACCAAGCATTCACTCTCATCGTATTTGGTGTGGGGGGAATAGAGAGGAGAGGAAGATATGAGAAGGAGAGTGTGTGAGAGAGAATATGTATGAGAGAGAGTATGAGAAGAGATGATATATGTATTCAGGTTACTTATTCCAGGCTACTTATTCCAGGATATTATGGATCATCTACGCCAAGTGGTGAATTACTACTATAGTATTCAGGTTCTATTTCATATGTTCTTCATTCTAGATGCACTCCAAAGACCTTCTTCAAAGATCAAGGATCTCCAGCATGCAGAATATAATTTCAAAGGAAAGAGGTGTCATCGTATGATTTAGGGGGAGCATTGTTTAAGGGGAGTGTCTATTTTGCATGGGGAGTGACATCTATCTTATTTTATCATTTTATCAAGGCTTGTAACTCCAAACATGGACATGTGTTTCACACATGATCCAGCTTGAGGGGGAGTGTTAAAGAGTATATATTAGCCTATTTAGTTAATAGATTAATTAGTTAGTGGGCCCTTAGTGTCTTTGCCTATTTATATTACTTGGGACACAAGTCCCATGGTTTCTCTCTTGCTCCTATATATAGGATAGGGTTGTACCTCTTTAATAATCGAATCATTTTAATACAATATTCTTTCACATAAAATTTTCCATCTTCATCTCCATTCTATCTAGAACCTGACTGGGGATCTCTCCCTTTTGTACCCAAAATATGAGAAGTCCCTCTATAGAAGCCTTCACTAGTTCTCCATGTCATGGATGTTTTCTGAGTTGGCCATTTATTAATATTTCCTCTAGCATGTCCATGAAATCAGAAAAGTCTTTGACATGTAAGTTACCTCCATCTAACATGAAACTAAGATATTTAGTAGGAAATTTTCCCATCTCCACTCCCATTGCCTTCTTTAATATATACTCCATGTGATAACAATTTTTGGATAGAAAAAGGTCAGTCTTGTTTGCATTTAGACATAATCTCGTCTTCTTACCAAATTCCCTGAGAAGTTCTTGAAAGTTCACCAATGTGTTCTGTTTGGCTGTAACAAAGACAAGCACATCGTCTATAAATATTAAGTGTGTTGACACTTCGGTACCATACATTGTATATGGATTGATCTCCTTTTTTCTGTATCATGCATCCTCTATGTGAAATACTCCATAACAATAACAAAGAGAAGAGAGGAGAATGGATCACCCTAACATAGTCCATTTCCACCTTTGAACATACGTGCAGAAGTGTCATTGACTAATATAGAAAAGCTTGGTGTTCCCACGTATTGTTTCATCTAGCCAATCCATTATTCATTGAATCCCACTTGCTTAATGATCTAGCATAGCTTGTCCCATCTGACACTGTCATAAGATTTGGACACATCTAGCTTCAAACAAGTCTTTCTGCTACCTCTCGTCGCATTGTAATCTTGCAAGAATTCTCCTATCAGCAACCCACAGTCACTAATTCTCCTTCCTTTCACAAATGCTCCTTGATTTTAAAAAAATGTGGTATTGAAGTATTGTCTTCACCTGGCATCTAAGATCTTTGTAATGATTTTATATTGTACCAAACAACAAGCAATAGGCCCAAGATCATCAAGGGATGCTATCACTTTCTTCTTGGGAATGAGCACCAGGAAAGAATGATTAACATGTCTAACTGTGTTATCCCCTTCTAAGAGTAACCTAAAATATGCAACCAGGTCCTCCTTGATCATATCCCACTTTTTTTGTAGAATTTTTTTTGAAACCATCGGATCATGGGGACTTGTTACTACCAATACCCCAAACAACTTCTTTTACTTCTTGTTCATTTCTCTTCCTTGTAAGAATATTGTTATGAGTACTTGTGAGTTTAAACTTCCATGCCATCTCCTCCTCCTCCAGCTCATCAATAAATTTCTTATTATAAAGAGAAAAATAAAACTCTATGGATTGTTCCTCCAAGTCCTCCTTTTGACTGCCATGTGATAAAGTTTAGTGTTCCTATCGCCATCCTCCATCCACTTGTCCCTACTTCTTTGCCAATAGAATTTTTCCTCTACCCTTTTAAGATCTTCCAGCATCATCTTTAGCTCATCATATTTCTTTATCAATCCTTCATTTAGTAGGTCCTGTAAAATCTTTTCTCTAACCTCTTTACATTCTCCTTTGGTATCTTATAGCAGATTTGGAAAATTCACTTCAGCTTTGGCCCACCTCTTTAATGCAAGTTTTGTATTTTCCAGTTTCTTTGCAAACATGTACATTGGGTTCCCTGTCACATGTATATTCCAGCTCTCCTTAATAACATCATTGAAACCTTTCCATTCATCCCAATAGTTTAAGAATCTGAAAGGTTTCATTTTCTATTTCTTCTCTATGATTTGCACTGATATAGATGTATGCTCACTTATTTCAGACGCACCTGCTTTCACCTGCAAATTAGGAGAAATTTACAGCCACTAATCATTCACCAATACTCTGTCCAGTTTGCTTGCTATTCTATTCTTTGGTTCCCTTTCATTGTTCTATGTGAAGATATCACCCCCAATCATTGATAACTCAAACAGTTTGGCTTTGTCAATTGTATGGTTGAAAGCATTCATCTTCAAATACAAAGTTTCCTTTTCCCTCTTGTTTCCCCCCTACAGACAAATAGTGTTGAAGTCCTCAATCACCAACCACGGTAGAGAGTTTTTTCTGGATAGAGGAAGCAAATCATGTCTTCTCTTCATGTCATTATGGGCATATACAGCTGACACCCACATGTGCAAGCTGTCATTGTTTCTGCACTCGACTATGATGTGTTGATCTGACATCTATATCACTGTCACCTTCCATTCACTCAGTTTTGAAGACACACAGACTCTGACCAGTAGAGAACATGCCACATTAGATACATGCTCCCAACCTTGCGGAAACAAATATCTAATATTGTCTTTAGTTTGATCCTTTATTTTCATTTCCACTAAAGAAACTTAGGAGTGTCCACTAGAAACAATCCATTCTCAGATTTCCTTATTACTATCCCTATCGCACCCTCCTTTAGTATTCTATAAAAGTATGGACATATTAACATGATTTGTTTTGGGCTCTGGTATGCTTTTGGGGATCTTTTTCATTTTCCTTCTTACCACCTTCCCTCTCTACATGGTTGACCAACTGTTCTTTTTCTTTGTCTGAGTTTCTCAATGCATCAAATTTGTTCCCCTTATCCAGGACATCTCCAACACCTCAAGATTTAGGAATGCCCACCTTATGATTGCTCTTCTTCTTAGAGGATAGTATAAATTCACCCTCTTCATGTTGTGTGCTTTCTTTCTCAATAGATTGGTTCTATGTTTCTTTTGATTGCTTTCTCAGTGCCATGTCTTCTCGTTGTGCCTCGTTGAAGCTACTAGTTTGGCAATGACTCCTATTTCCAAACTGTGATGCGTCAGCCCTTTGGTTGGCCCTCTCCTCCTGCACATTCATAGTGGTCTTCCTTAGTTCTCCCTCCTATTGTGTCTTGCTTTGCTTGAGTTTCTCCACAACTTTACCTGCCACTTTCTCCTTCCATATCTTCCTCGGTTCAGTAGTTGCTCTATGCTCCATTGTCTTCTTCTTCTCCTCGCATTGATGCGTGCCCGGACCAAAGGCCCAGCATTTGCTACAACTAATAGGGATATGATCATATTCTATACTCACCGAGATCGGTTGTCTTCCCTTCACATTAAGCCATAATCTTGATGTCTTTGGCCCTTGCACTTCCAGTTCTACCACGACTCGAGGTTCATCACCTTCAAGAGACCTCTCATCTATGTGCAGAACTCAACCCACCCCTATTGCAATCGTGTCATTGGCTCTCTTATTCCAAGACCTCTCAAAGGATTTCAATATGATTCATGCTGGAATTGTCGTGAACGAGTCCTTCCTCAATTCATCACCATGGGTGTAGTGCTTATCAATTACAAGTTGTTGATTGAACCATCTTGGCCCCATAGCCAAGATATCATCTGTCATGGAACCGGAATCCCAGTCCCATGAACCAAACAAATACCAAAGGCTACATGCAGAAGCGTGAAATGCTCAGCACACATGAACAAGTAATAAGATAAATGCACCAACATAGTCTCAACATTCAACAAGTATAAATTATACAAAATGCATTATATTCATGAATTCGGTTGCATATTTCAAGAGTCAAGGTACAAGTCATTCATGTGCACTAAAACTGGATCTTACAACAAGTACACCTAGCATAGATCACCAAGCCCATCAATATTCTAGCCATATCTGAACCTAAAAACAACATACGAGAAATGGGTCAACCAACACATTAGGTGTTGAGTACGGGGTAGAAAGATACATATATATATATATATATAAGCTTTGCATAATTTGAAAAGATTTCAAGATGAAATGAACAAGAATAAACATGTTAACTGGTTAACAAAATGTGAAACCATATTTTATTTCATTTCACTCCATTATATCGACAATATCAAGCATGTTTAAGGCCTTTGACCATCTTCCCGTCGGAAGGGTCCGTAAGGGTTACAAAATTAGCTAACCCTTTTATACAAGAGGGACCTCAAGACCATATCCAAGAGCTAACCCTATATCAACAATAGTATAATGGAGTTTTGTATATATATGTGTTCAAATTATAAAACCGACGAGGCAAACATCGAGTAAGACATAGCAATACTACATGGCAATATTGTGCAAGTAAAAAAACAAGCATACAATACATATCATTTCAAACAAGAAATCTAGTCATATAATTAGATAAGACTCGTACCTGATTAAGATATTTCATAACCTAACATATCCTTCACCATCTAGCCACATGCCAAACCTGATTAAGAATAAGATTGCATATATACATTAGATTATCATCATTAACCCTAATTAGATGCATTTTAGGGTTTGGGCCAAGATAGGTTCCAAGTCACTTATTAGTTCATTAGATGATCTTGTACTGATCTATAGGTCATCGTGATGGTGTGGTTTGAGTTTCATGCCATTTTGAAGTTCCAAGCACTTTAAATGATCATATCAAGATTTAAGGGATTTACATGCATTCCAGGATCAAACGACTTACAAAAGAGCACCCTAGATCATGATTCATCAAGTAAAGAGGTCCAGACCTAAAGATGTTTTAGATCAGCAACATTAAGCCATCAGAAACACTTAAAAGATTAGGTGGGTGTCCATTAGAAGCAATATTAGCAATCTAGGGCAAGTTTAACATTATAGTCCAAAGTAGGCACAAATGTACAAAAAATAGTCATTTATGAGCAATGGGGGTGATTAGGGATCCCATGTAGTTCAAGGTGCACAACATTTATTGATCTAATGAGAAAGAGGGTACAAGTGTACTAAAGATTCAAGATTTATCATAAAGATGCATTATATTTGTCAACATAGTCAAAGATCCTATTTTTAGCAAAAATAGGAGAATTAACGAAGGATTTAGATTCTAAAACCTAGTCCACATTTTATATCTCGTTGAGCTAATGAATTTTTATATATTGAACACTAAATTTGACCCAAGGGTTGCAAATTTATCATATTTCAAAGAATTGATCTTGAAAAGGGGGTCTATACCTTATTTTAGCTAGGATTTGGTTTGTTCATTGATTGGGCCTTGGCCGCCCATGGATGTTGGGCCTCTGGACTGGCTACTTCAATCCCAAGCGATGCGTTCCCCCTCTCCACTTCAATTCATCGGGACCCCTATTTGGAACAGAGCAAAAACAGGGGAGTCGTCCCCTCCCCACCATGTCGGCGAACCCCACCTAGAGCTCGACCTCAGCGCCCAACTGTCTAGGTTGATGGTGGCGGTGTCCCACGTTCAGGAGATCTTGGGGGAGGAAGGTAGAGAGAAGGAAACAAACTCCCTAGTATCGATCATCTCTTACCCAGTTGTATCCATGGCGAGCAAAAGAGAAGTGGCTGGTGCAACCACTATGGTCGCTGCCCGAGCTTCCAAGGATTGCAGACCCGACGTCGTCTACTGTTCTTTGTGAGGTGAGGGGTGGCGGCTCCCTTCCCCTTGTATTTGGTGTGGGCGATGGTAGGAAGAAAAAGAGATGCTGCTTGGGAGGCGATAGTAGAAAAAACGTTAGGAGGGAGACCCTTCCAGATCATGTTGGCGGTTGGATTAAAACTAGAAAAATGAAAAAGGGAAACAAGTGAGGGTATAAAAGGGACAAGAGGTTAGGTTTTTGGGGTCTTAATCACCGTCTCATGGACACCTTCCCGATATGGCAAGTCTGAGGAGGAAGAGTCTATGGACTGTGCGTGTATTTTCCTTTCCAAATCGGAATGGAAAGGAATTAGAGATAGCCAGGCTGTTGGGCCATGCACTGGCTGGGCCCGTGGATGGGTAGGCCCAATAGTTTAAGTCCACTATTAAAGAGACATAAAAAATAAGGCAACTTCAACCTAGCATAACTAGCATATCAAAAGTCCATTTGGGGTGATTTTTCCATCTGTGGTTTATATAAAAATTATTTAGATTTTTCTTTCAATAGGGAAACAAAGAATATTACTACCGTGTAAATAAAGAGTTTGAGAGTAAGCATTACACAACCTCCAAGATCATTTTTTTTTGCAAATGAATCCCAATTTGTTGAACATTACTTATCAAGTCATGTTCTATAATTTGGTTTGATCTTGTAGTCCAAATAATCCCATACCACGACGTCTCTAGGATAGTAGTAATTAGTGTAGATCCAACTTTCTATTCACTCGTGGGATCCGAGTGGTCCAGAGGGGACCACCGTGGCTCCTCGCTTCTCGAGAATCCATACATCCCTTATCAGTGTATGGCCAGCCATTTATATATAGATATAGAAAACAAAATGGATAGAGAATAGGGGGTTTTCACTTCCTATTGGAATTTTACTGTACTTTTCACAAAAAATTGATGCAAAGTGAAGAACCTTACCACGGCTTGACATGTTGTGAATCCTCTTGAAAGAGAGGGGTTCTTTTGGGGTTATAGTTGATGGTTCTTTTTTAATTCCATCTCTACTTCAGAACTGGACATGAGAATTTCTTCTCATCCAGCTCCTCATGAATAAAATAATGCAATAATATTCATATTACATATGTATATGTTACAGAGCCAAAATATTATGGTCATGAGCTTCAAAATATCTAGAAAATATGGTGATATGAAAAATAATGGTATTTAGTTTAAAAGTACAAATTGATGTCACATTTAGCAAAATTGAATATTGATGTGACTAATATGGAATCTCCCAACCATCAACCCATGAAATTGAAATTAAATTGAGTAAGAGGTCAAATGATGAGAGAGAAAGGGTACAAGTTAGGAGAGAGAAAATCCAAGTTGTCACATCCTTCCTTCAAAGAAATTTCTTCCTCAAAATTATTCCAAGATCATAGTCGAAAGTCAAAGTGCATACTCATCATGCCTAGGTATCCTACCATGGTTGTTACAGAATTCCCCACAATGGAATTCACACTAGGTTATCATCATCAAGGGTGTACTCGTCTCGATCATATACATATTACTTAGTGTTCCCTCATAATGTGGAATCATCATGGCATTAGTGTTTACCCGACCCTTAATATCCCAACATTATGGTTCATGGTCATATCTTCATACGAGACAAAGGTGTATTATCAAAATTTATGTTAATAGTTCCTCAAGCAAACATGCTCATCATCAATACCTTCAAATAAAATTATTATTAAACATATATATTTCATCATCATACTAGATTTCATGCATGTTTTAGGTTTCCCCAAAAATTCTACCAACTCTAATCAATTATGTTCATTATTTTATTTTTTTTGGATCTGAATTAAACAATCTATTCATTATGCTTATTTGAGTCATGTCCCCCAAGACAATTGTCATGTCAAGTTGATCATTTCTTTGGGTGCGAGATTAGGCATGTTACCCCTAATTATTCATGATAAGACCTTATGACATCATCATATCAATTTCATGATTTGCTACATTTTTATTTATAGTATGATTTCGTACTAGGTCTAGCTTATAGGAGTGGCTATTGCACATTTATCAAAATGTGAACTTAAGTGAGATTTTTTTTATGTAATGAGCATCATTCGAAGAACAAGATTATCATCAACGTCAAGGTTTTGTAACTTTCTCACTTGTATCAAGAAAGATCTCCACAAGCTCAAGCCACTCAAGCTAAGACATATATATTTTCAACTAGACATGCGAACCACAACCATCTACCCATAACAAAATTTTCTACCCATCTTTCAAGAAACAAGGGTAACCACTAGATTACTTTATATACAACTATAACCCGAGTATGAGGCTCATCATGGATATCACACATCATGTACATCATCTTAGGGTCTTGGGACATCTCCCTCACCTATATAGCAAGCATCAAATTTTAAATTTCCTCTTTCTCTAGGGTTAGATATTTTCATAGGAAATCTAGGGTTCAACACTTGCAAGGAAACCACACACTAGGTCACTCAAATCATATACTTAGAAGTATTCTAGTTAGGGACTCATCATCAAGTTTTTCATCATTCATATTTTTCAACATTTCAAATATTTTGGAGTTTAGGTACTCTAACCTTCTCCTGAGGTGGGTCGACTCATTCAAAAGGTCACCCTATTCATATGTCCCATGCCAGAGGTCCTCCTTTGTAAAGAGATCGAGGCCCATGTTGGTCTCAAATTATATGTCACATATCATATCACAACACGTACAAGACTAGGTACAAGCAAACATGCCAACCCACTAGCTATGTTTAGCACATCAACCAAGTCATATGTATCAACAAGGTGCTAGGTCTAGCTAGGGTTGCATGGTCAAACTCATTCCATATCATCAAACTACTTGGCACTCTTAATGACAAACTTGCATCTTATCAACATCAACATCATCATCAATATCATTATCATCATCTTAGGTTTCTAGGTTACTCACTTTCCTAACCTATATCATGGCTCTAGACAACTCTAGAGACTATCACCATCATCTAAACTCTCTCATCTAGACTTGATGATACATCTCTTTCTCCTAGGTTGCATGGAAACTCACTAGCTTTCTGCGTGTGGTAACATTTTTCATATGTAAATATAATAATAATTGAAATATGTTTTCTCCAACATTTAAACAGGCGATGAAAACCACCATACTCCATATGAATAAAACCAAAACCAAAACGAGTTACCACACTCATTAGGCAGACTAGTATCATAACACCTAGAGAACTAGCAAGAACATGGTGCACACTTGTGTAGACATCCTAAGCACATGTCGTGAATCATGTCTAGGGAGGTAATTTACACAAGTCTACACCTAGTTCTAGAACATCTAGGTTCTAACCTAGAGGCCAAGTCAACCTAATCCACAAGGATATTTCATTAAGTTTCTAGGGTTGAGATGTAAGGTGAGTTTAGTTTGTGTTTCATGTGAGCAATGTTTGGTGTAGTTATTGTTCATGCTCTGATACCATCTGTCATGGAACCGGAATCCCAGTCCCATGAACCAAACAAATACCAAAGGCGACATGCGGAAGCATGAAATACTCAACACACATGAACAAGTAACAAGATAAAGGCACCAACATAGTCTCAACATTCAACAAGTATAAATTATACAAAATGCATTATATTCATGAATTCAATTTCATATTTCCAAAGTCAAGGTAAAAGTCATTCATGTGCGCTAAAACTAGATCTTACAACAAGTACACCGAGCATAGCTCACCAAGCCCATCAATCTTCTATCCATCGATGAATCTAAAAATAACATACGAGAAATGGGTCAACACATGAGGTGTTGAGTACGGGGCTTAAAGATACATATATATAAGCTTTGCATAATTAAGATTTCAAGATGAAATGAACAAGAATAAACATGTTAACTGGTTAACAAAATGTGAAACCATATTTTATGTTATTTCACTCCATTATATCGACAATATCAAGCATGTTTAAGGCCTTTGACCATCTTCCTATCGGAAGGGTCCGTAAGGGTTACAAAAGTATCTAACCCTTTTATACAAGAGGGACATCAAGGCCATAGACAAGAGATAACCCTTTATCAATAATATTATATTGGAGTTTTGTATATATATGTGTTCAAGTTATAAAATCGACGAGGCAAACATCAAGTAAGACATAGCAATACTACATGGCAATATTGGGCAAGTAAAAAAACAAGCATACAATACATATCATTTCAAACAAGAAAGCTAGTCATATAACTAGATAAGACCCGTACCTGATTAAGAGATTTCATAACCTAACATATCCTTCACTGTAACATCCCTGACATGGGTTATGAATTAACCCTAGATGTTTTGCCTAATAAGGTTGAGTAGATTCTTAATCTTATCTTGGGAAAAGTAATTAGGGCTCATGAGAAACTTATGTTTCAATTTTGGTTTTGTTTGAATAATGTTGAAGCAATGTTTGCTTATTTTGGACTAAAGTGAAAAATACCCAAGTTGAGGGGTTAAATTGCAAATGTTGCATGATAATATATTCCTCTGATGTTGAGACTTCATAAGAATGAATAGGATGTAGTGGTATGGATTTTACAAGCTTGGGCATCAAGTTTAAGCTTGTAAAGCAATCCTTGTGCATTAAAACCTAGTTTTGGTATAATGTGCAATTTACCCAAAACCTAGGGTTCAATATGCAAATTACCACTTCAATAAGGTCCCTAATGTTTCTTGGCATCAATTATAGAAAATAAAATGAGAGGGGTGCCTCATTTGAATTAAGTTGGAGGAGAGAGCATCTTGATATTAAAATAATCAAGATTTAATCTTAAGTGAAACCCTAATTCAATTTAGGGCAAAAATGAATGTATTAATTAAATGGCCTTCAACCAAAATGTTATTGGTTTATTTTGAATAAGGATGTATGTTCTTTTTCCAAGATAAGGAACGAAAATATCTAAAGGAGGTGAAACTCCACTCACCTTATTATAAAGGAAAGTAATTTCCACTCACATATGGGATATTAATATTATAAGCATTAAGGTGCTTAATTTGTTTTTCTTTAAATCATGGATAATTAAGAGGAATAAGAGGAAAACAAGATAGCCTCGTCCCTAAGAAATATAAGGGGGGACGAGGCGGCCATCTTTTTGGGAATAAATGCATTTTAATAAGGCATTTTCTCTCTCATCAATTTCCTTATAAAAGTGCCATTTCCAAGCCCAAACCAAGGCCTTTTCGGATTTCCTTCTTCCCCTTGCTTGCAAAACCGACCAAGGAGCTAGGTAGGAGCAGGAGGACGACTCCCAACCTGTTGGTAAGGTTCTTGATTCATTTCTCCTTGATTCCACGGTGGAAATCGAAAATAAATTATGGATTCCTTCCTATTTCGATCTCCTCTCCAATCCTAACAAATTCTTTTCACTCAAATCTTGAGGAAGACCCTTGTAATAGTGAAGGGAGCTTCATTCACCATTTTTATGGTGATCTTGGAGCTTTTGAGCTCAATTGGAGGTGGGTTTTATAACTTAAACCCTTAAACATTGCTATTGCATCAATTCTCTATGCTTTGTTGATTGATTTCTTCAATTTGATACACTCTTGTTCCTTTGCTGCAATTTCCATCAAGAACGGTTGCTGTTCTTGGTTGTTCGAATGAAGGGGATGATGACATCATCCTAGATGCTTATACAAAGAAAAGTACCAAGCCAAACGGTTTTGAGAGCAACTCCAAATCGTTTTAATTTGATTGGTTATGCGGTTTCAGCAAACCGTTTAAGGGCAAACGGTTTGAAACCGTTTGGGAGAAAACGGTTTCAAAACCGTTTGAGATGGTTGACCAAGAATTCACCTTTTGGGAATTTTGTTCCCAATTATGTAGGATGATAACCCACCAAATTTCAGGGATTAACTCCCAAGGAATTGAGAGTTGAAGGCCAATCAATTAGGCAAATTAAATTGAATTAAGTGCTGATTTTTAACTTGATTTATTTGACCTAGTTGAGAAAACGGTTTCAAAACCGTTTGCGATGGTTGAACAAGAGTTTACTGTTTGGTATTACTGATCCTAATTATGTTTTCTAATGAATCACCAAATTTTATGGGTTAACTCCCAAGGAATAGTGAGTTGAAGGCTAATCAATTAGAGAAACCTAATTGGATTAAGTGCTGATTTTTCATCCTGATTAACTTGACCTTTTTGGGCAAACGGTTTCAAAACCGTTTGAGTGCGTTGACCAAGGGTTTACCGTTTCATATTACTGTTCCTAATGATGTTGGTTAATGACTCACCAAATTTTATGGATTAGTTCCAAATGAATTGTGAGTTGTAGGCTATTCAATTGGGCAATCCCTAATTGAAATCAGTGCTGAAATTCCAATGCGTTAATTGGAGATTTTGAGTTGATTAGCCCAAATGGTTTCAAGACCGTTTGGGGATCATCCAAACAGTCTCAAGACCGTTTGGGGGTTCACTCAAGACCGTTTGGAGGTCTGTGATCAAGTATAGTTGATCAATTGAAGGTCCAAAGGTACCAAATCATATTGCAATTAAGTGCTGATTTGTTGATCAACTCGATAGACCAATCCTTGATGGAATTTCACTAGAATCCAAAGGTTGGATGAGCCAAACGGTCTCAAGACCGTTTGGTGGTCACCCAAGACCGTTTGGAGGTCTAGGGTTGAGTATGGTTAGGTGTTTGAAGGTCTAAAGGTACCAAGTTGATATACAATGCAATGCTGATTTGGTGATCAATCCAATGATCCAAACCTTAATTGGATGGCTTGGATTTGAGTGATATGATGGGAAAACGGTCTCACGATCGTTTGGAGGTCATCCAAACGACCTCAAGACCGTTTGGGGTCAGGTGATACCCAATTTTGATGATGGATTAATAGTTTCAAAGTAACCAATCTTGCATTGATGAGTGTTGTTGGATCATCGATTCTAAACCCTAATTCAATTGAATCAAACCCTAATTGATGACCAATTTAGGGTCAATTGAAGGTCAAATCAGTTGCAGGTTGACCTATTAAACTCAATTGAAGCATGAGCATAGGTCCAATTGATGATTGGTTCCATGAACTCAATGGTTGAAGATCCAATGCAATCAATTGAAACTCAATTAGTAGCTTGACTGATGATCAACTTCAAAGCTCTAATTGGTGATTATAAACCCTAATCCCATTGAGATCAGACCCTAATTGAAGTTCTAATTGAGGGGTGAGTTCATGATTCAATTTATGATTAAATTGATGATGCAGTTGGTTGAAGTTCCATTGATTGGAATTGAGTGTTGTTGTAGCCTTGATTGACCATTTGGTTCATGTGGTTTTGAGAGGTTTGGACCAAACGGTCTCAAGACCGTTTGAGTCCAAATGGTCTCAAGACCATTTGGGACCAAAAGGTCTCAAGACCGTTTGAGACCCATGCGGTTTCAAAGCTTTTTGCTTAAACAGTTTCCAAACCGTTTGTGGTTCAATTTGGTTAATTCCATTGGATGCCTAATGCAATTGAAGGATCAATTGGTTAATCCAATTGAGTACCTAATGTAGTTGAAGGAACTATGGGTTAATCCAATTGAGTACCCAATGAAATTAAAGACTCAATTGACTAATCCAAATGGATACCTAGTGCAATTGAAGGTTCCATTGATCAATCTATTTGGATACCTCATGTTATTGAAGGTCCCATTGATCAAACCTTTTTGAAAACCTAATGTGATTAGGTGGGAGATACCTTTAATGGTACTAGTCATTAATGCATAGCAAATGCATGGATCCAATACATGATGTAAACCCTAATTGAGGTTGATTTCATGTATAACCCTATTAATAGGTTGTCTACATGTGAAATCACTAATTAGGATGAATAGTAAACCCTAGATCAATTGGATACCTTATTTAATGGAGGTCCAATGTGATTGAATCTTTGATAATTAAGATGATGAATGTTCTATTGATCCAATGATGATAAGTAATGGTAATCAATGAAGGTACAAATGTTGAAACCCTAATAGTACCTAAGTGATTAAGTGCCAATTAAGGGATGAATCCCTAATTGCTTATAGGATCAATGACTTGGTACACTATGTTAATCATAGTTGTATGTACTCGACTGAAGGGTTGATATGACCTAATCAAGTTGAGAAGTTGATAGCATGAATTCATACATGAATATGATTCATGTGATGATCAAGGGTTATGATCCTTAAGCAAAGAGATCATGAAACCCTAAACATGAACATAAACCCTAATTGACAGGGTTATTGAACTCAAACCTTAGTTCAGGGTGCATCCATGTGAAACCCTAATTGAAGGTGTACCCATGTAAAGCCCTAATTGAGGGTGATTCTATGAGAAACCCTAATTGGGAATGAGTAGTAAACCCTAATTATGGGCAACGTGATATGAAACCCTAATGAAGGGTGATGCTATATGCAATCCCTATTCTAATGAAGGGAAATGGTATGTGAAACCATAATTCCCTAATAAAAGAATAGAATTCATACTTGAATATGATTCAAGAGGTGAACTCCTGTAGCACAACCGTGTTAGGTAGCACGACCTTGTTATCTTTCCTTTGCATGACCGTGCAAGGTAGCACGACCGAGGTGGATTCACTTTGCACAACCGTGCAAGGTAGCACGGCCGTGGTGACTTTCTTTGCACGTCCGTTCTTGGTTGCACGACCGTGGTACTCTATGTTTGACTTAGAGTTTGTTTTGAATAGGACCTAACATGGTCTTTTTATTAATTCCTGACTTATGTATGAATCCATAGTATTGGCAATAGTTGTATATTCCAAGTAAGTGACAATTGATCACTACTTTACATGATGAATGTGATAAACTGGTGCATAAAGTATTGGGATGGGTAATACCCTAATACAAGCTAAGTATGTGAACTTAAGAAAGTTAATGGTGTTGAGGGAAGTGAGACATCAAGATATGATAGATATCATATCCAACACCCCAAATACTGGTATACCTTGTTGTGATATAAGTCCAATATGATTGGATGAATGATACATGAGATGTGTGATGGAAATCCTAATCCTGGTAAAGGATTAAGGGTAATACCCTTGAATTATTAATACATTGTTTTGCATGATGTTGATAGATAATTGATGTGCTACTATCATATGTGCTAACCATGCAGGTATCATGAGATGATGGGCATAGCCAGGTATGAGCTGTGATATGTTATTAATTTGAATTTGTTTATTGGGCCTTGTGTGCCATAATATATCTTGTTGTCTGATAAGAGGTAGCAAGAAAGTTAATAGGCATCAAGTATCATACTTACCTTGGTCAAATGACCTAAAGATGTTAGTTACCTAAGGAAGTGGTAACAATGCTCAAGTGATGAGCTAAGGGTTTAAACACCCAAAATCACATGGTTAGGGTATTGAAATTGTGAAAGGATGAGAATTTCCAATGGTGAATTGAGGGATTAAGATCCCAACACTTTATGAAAAGAGTATGGCTACGGACCATGAATCCACAATGATAATACCAGGCTTTAGATATATGATCTAATCCTGAAGAGAGTTAAAGCAGTGGTAATGATTCTGTAGTTTGAATAGATGTTATACATGTTCTTTATATTCCTTAAACGATAAATGACATGTTGATTCTATCAAGTTATAGTTGTAATGCTTCTGATATAGAATAATATTCTAATCTGTTAGACATTAAAATATCTGCTGCTATACAAATATGATTCTTCCATTCATATTTATCTTCTTACGTTGCAATGTTGTTACTGGCGGAGAGTTATATCTCTCGCTGGGGCAATTTTTATAATTGTCTCACCCCTGTGGGAACCACATTTTTAGGTGGACGCAGACGAGGAGACATGAATCCTTCAGTAGGTGAAGGACAGCAGTAGCAGCAGAGACAGCAGTGAAGTCTCAGGTGGAGACATTGGTTGTCATGACATGTATAGTTGTATATAGAGTCCTATGTGTCGTCTCTGTACTCTCAGGTCCTTGGAGTAGTAGTTAGTGCTTTCGAGATTTTGGATCATTGTCTCGAGATTTTATACTACCTGTGTTGAGCTTAACAGGTCAGCTGATGCTTGTGATTCTCAGAAAGAGATGATGCATGATATGTACCTTTGATCCAAAAAGTAAATGTGTTATACTTTGGCTCTTGAAGAAAAAAATTTATTATGTGTGGACCTCTTTGCAAAAAGTTTTAATTTTTAGTGATTTTTGCTAATTCGCTGCTTGATGAATGCTTCTGCATTAGTTAATCTTCTTTTCGCGAGATGGTCGTTACATTCACCATCTAGCCACATGCCAATCCTGATTAAGAACAAGATTGCATATATACATTAGATTCTCATCATTAACCCTAATTAGATGCATTTTAAGGTTTGGGCCAAGATAGGTTCCAAGTCGCTTATTAGTTCATTAGATGATCTTGTACTGATCTAGAGGTCATCATGATGGTGTGGTTCGAGTTTCACGCCATTCTGAAGTTCCAAGCACTTTATATGATCATATCAAGATTTAAGGCATTTACATGCATTCCAGGATCTAACGACTTACAAAAGAGCACCCTAGATCATGATTCATCAAGTCAAGAGGTCCAGACCTAAAGATTTTTTAGATCAGAAACATTAATCCATCAAAAAAACTTAAAAGATTAGGTGGGTGTCCATGAGAAGCAAGATTAGCAATCTAGGGCAAGTTCAACATTATAGTCCAAAGTTGGCACAAATGTACAATTGAGATAATTCATGAGAAATATGGAGAGTAGGACCTTCTTTATGGTTACAAAGACATTAGAGTTATTTATTTGATGATTATGGATGCAAGAGTACATGAAAGATTTCAACTTTATCATGGTTGTGCATGTAACATGGTCAAAGAAGGTTAAAATTCGTATTTTAGCCAATCAATAGAATTAAAATAGGAATCAGGGTCTGCAAATATTCCAATGTTGTGGATCTTTTTGAAAGGATCAATTTTATATATAATTTGGCATCATTTGGCCAAGGGGTGAGGGACTTATGCATTTTTTAAATTCTTGCATTGGAACTATAAAGAATTTACATTACGAACTTAGGTTGATGTGTGGGGTGTTACCATATCAGGTCGGGGGGGTCGTACCCCTTGGATCCAGATCTGGCGGTTGGCATGTGCACATGCTCCCTCAAGAGGGGCGCCTCACGCCGGGCCGGATCCTCCTTGGGCCTGGTCTTCTAGGCCCAGCTTGTCATGCACAATGTCTCCCTCCCGCTCAGACTTCATCTATTCGTAGGGCAGGAATAGGGGAGAAAGTAGAGTACCTCCACTGCACCCTTCCTGTAACATCCCTGACCTGGGTCATGTTCTAACCCTATGTGTTTTTCCTAATAAATTTGATTATATGCTTTCTCTTATTCCTTGAAAAGTAATTAAGGCTCAAGAGGAACTTATATTTCAATTCCAGTCCTTTTGAATAATGTTGAAGCATTGTTTTGTTAATTATGGACTAAAGTGAAAATTACCCAAGTTGAGGGGTTAACTTGCAAATTTTGCATGATAAAATGTTCCTCAGAGGTTCAGACATCATAAGAACGAGTATGATGCAGTGGTATGGTTTCCACAAGCTTGAGCATCAAGATAGAGCTTGTTGAGCAATCTTTGTGCATTAAAACCTAGTTTTGGTGTAATGTGCAATTTACCCAAAACCTAGGGTTAAATATGCAAATTACCACTTCTATAGGGTCCCCCATTTTTCTTGGAATCATGTAGAGAAAAGAAAATGAGAGGGGCGCCTCATTTGAATTAGTTTCGAGGAGAGAATCTTGATATTAAAATAATCAAGATTTAAGCATAAATGGAACTTTAATTCAATTTAAATGCAAAAAGAAATATGTTAATTGGAGATCCCTTCAACCAAAAGTTGAGGGATTAATTTGCAAAGTTTTGGACGATCTTGTGCCTTGCAAAGGCATGAAAAGATCTTGGGTGAGTAGAGACTCCACTCACATTAAGTTAATAAAAAGTAATATCCACTAAAATGGGATATTAGTATAATAAGATTAAGGTGCTTAATTTCTTTTCCTTTAATTCTTGGATAATGAAGAGTTTTTGCAAGGGGGAGAAGGTTTCTTCGTGGACAAGGAATTGAGGGGGAAGTTGTGGAAATAATTTTGGAAATTAAAGGAATTAATTCCATTTTCTCTTTCCTTGAAATTCCTTATACATATCTCATTTCCTACCCACAAAAGGATCTTTTTTGGAATTCCTTTTCTCTTCTTGCTTTGGCCGACCTCAAGAGATCTTAGGAACAGGAGGAGGACGACCCCCAACCTTTTGGTAAGTTCTTGACCTTCTTTCACCTTGGTTTCATGGTGAAAACCGAAAATCAATGCTTGATTTCTTGTTTTCTCCATCCAATCTTCGACTCTAGCCAACTATTTCATCCAAAAGCTTGAGAACGAACCTTGAGCAGTTGTCAAATCTTCATCCACCATTGGATCCGTGGAGCTTGAAGCTTGGAATCAGATTATAAGGCGGATTATATAACTTAAACCCTTAAAACATTGATATTGCATTCAATTCTCCATGATTTGTTGTTCATTTTGTTCTATTTTGAACTCCTTTGATTCATTGTTGTAATTTCCATAAAAATGCCAGTAGATTTTGAAGGAACGAAGTTATATGATGATGACATCATCTTGGACACATTTCCCTAGGAAATTCTACTCCATTCGGTTTCAACAAGTTGATTCAAACGGTTTCAACAAAACCGTTTGGGAGTAAACGGTTTCATCAAACCGTTTGGGAGTAAACGGTTTCAAACCGTTTGGAGGAGTTGACCACCATTGACCATTTGGAGAGTTAGTGATAATGATTATGGTTGATTCCCCATTAGATATAATTGATTAATTCAAAAGGGTTCATTAGTTGAAGGACCATCAATTACCAAACCCTAATCGGGTTAAGTGTTGATTTTGCAAGTGATTGATTTAGAATTTCAGGTTGATTAACCCAAACGGTCTCAAGACCATTTGGAGATCACCCAAATGGTCTCAAGACTTTTTTGAGGTCAACCAAGACTGAATGGAGGTCTAGGGTTGAGTATGGTTGAGTATTTGAAGGCCCAAAGATAGAAAATGGTAATGCAATCAATAGATCAATTGTTGATCAATCTAATGATCC
Source organism: Alisma plantago-aquatica (assembly GCA_963693085.1). Taxonomy (NCBI): domain Eukaryota; kingdom Viridiplantae; phylum Streptophyta; class Magnoliopsida; order Alismatales; family Alismataceae; genus Alisma; species Alisma plantago-aquatica. Next base: position 476,009,602 of record OY856409.1, read on the forward strand.
AAACCCTAATTGAATTTCACAATTTTTAAGTGATGGGATGGGCAAACGGTCTCAAGACCGTTTGGAGGTCATCCAAACAACCTCAAGACCGTTTGAGGTCAGGTCGTGCCCAATTTGGATGGTGGTTCAATGATTTCAAAGTAATTAATTTCACAATGATTAACATTGAGGGTTCACCGATTTCAAACCCTAACCCAATTGGATTCAAAACCCTAATTGATGATTAATTGGAAGTTAAATCAAGTGAAGGATAATTATTAATCTCACTTTAAGTATGATTCTTAGGTTTAATTGATGAGTGGTTGCATGGATTCAATTGATGAGGGAGTTAACCTTGAAAACCCTAAATCGATGTGAGAGGTTGAGACCCTTTTTGATCCAATCGATTTTGAGGACGTTTGGACCAAACGGTCTCGAGACAGTTGGGACCAAACGATCCCAAACCGATTGAGACTCAAATGGTTTCAGGAACCTACTTTGTCAAACGGTTTCAAACCGTTAGACCAAGACCGTTTGGAGGTCTAAACGATCTTAGATCGTTTGAAGGTTATCCATGCAAGACCGTTCGAGGTCTGGTTGGTCAAGACCATTTGGGGTCTAAGTGACCAAGATCATTTGGACTATAATTAACTAAACTTGTATGGACATTTAAAGTGATTAAAGGTCAATTGTTTAATTGATCATTACATGATGTAAACCAAGGATGATTATGGTAATTGTACCCTTAATGAGATAGGGTGATTAGTACCCTTTGAATGATTAATCTTTAATGATTATGGAAGCAATAACATAATACATTGTGTCAACCTCCATTCAAGAGGGTTTGACCTAATCTAATCGAGTTTGAAGTAGGTATCATCTTATAGATGAATAAAAGAGAGAGAACTTCCTACATGAATTATAATCATGTATGGTTAAGTTTAAATACTTTTAACATAAATGAATGTGTAATTAGGGTATGATCCATGATAAGAGATCATGAAACCCTAATTGAGAATGATAGTAAACCCTAATTGTGGGTTATTGAATATAAACCCTAATCTAGGGTGATGTGATGTGAATAGCAAACCCTAATTGTGGGTTATTGAATATAAACCCTAATCTAGGGTGATGTGACGTGAATAGTAAACCCTAATTGTGGGTTATTGAATATAAACTCTAATCTAGGGTGATGTGATGTGAATAGTAAACCCTAATTCTAAATAAGGTGAAGGTGTATATGTGAAACCCTAATTCTGGGTTATACTATATAGCATGAAACTCTAATCTTGGACAATGAAATGATGAATAATTGGTCCTAACTTAGCAAATAGGGATGAGTAACCCTTATTGAAATGAAAAGGGGAACACTAACCCTAGTAAGGGAACAGTGGTATTATCCTTGAATAGTGATGCTATAATCGTTTTACATGGCACTGATACATAATTGATATAATTGTTATCAAGTGCACTAATTAAGCAGGTTTCATGAGATGTTGGACTTAGTCAGGTACGAGCTATGATGTTTTACTATTAAAATTGCTTTATGGGCCTGGTGAGCCATAATATGATGTGTTTCCTAGTGAGAGGTAACAAGAGAGATTAATGAGCTTTAAGAGCCATGTGAAATACCTACATTGCAATCATTATGTTTACATTGGTCAGATGACATGAATGCATTAAGTTACATGTTAAAGTGGTAACAAGTGTTTTGATAACCTAAGGGTTTGAACACCCATATTCGTGAATCATGATTATGAGATGATGAGGGATTGAGATCCCAATGTTAACAAAGATGTGAAAAGAACTTGCTAGAAACAGTACTCATTCTTTATAGCATTTGTTATAATGGTTTATGTTTGAAAACATGTTTGATGCTAAAAGAATATTTTATGGTACTTAAATAATCAAGTCAAATGATATCATGTAGAGCCCTGACCATATAGATCCATCATCATCGGCAGTTGGGTGATGGTGAAACAGGTTTTCCTATGGGAACTCTTGGAGGGCATACTTTTGAGTATGTGGGGATTATGGGCGTGAAATATCCTTACGCCCTAATGGAGGAATTGATGTGAGATAAACATTAAATCTCTCAATCCTTCATTATATATATATATGCCGGAATGGATGTATCACTAATCTCCTGATGATGTTAATGCCGAATTGATGTAAGATAAATATAAAATCTCTTGATTGCGAAGAGAGTACAACATGCCACTGTAACTCTAATAGAGAAGTTGCCAGTATACCCTGGAAAGCTATTAACAGAGACACAAGATGTCCTGCATTTGGTCCTCACACTGACTGAGGAAGATGAGATCATGGGAATCCAGCTCATCTGTTGACCTATGTATGGTACTGATTTCGATTTAGCAATGGTCGGTTGGAGTATGAGCTGTATATGTCATCTCCTCAGGGCTTAAGCTATGATTGTAAAATGTAATCAACCGTGTAGTGTATTTGCTTAGAGTTGAAATACGAGAATCAATGATTGATGGTAAATTGTTTAGTATATCTTAAATGGATACATGTTATACATGTTCTTCATATTCCTCATTGAATAAATGACATGTTTCTTTATCCACATATAGCTGAATTGACTTGAATAGAGAATACTGCTCTAAATAGTTTAGTTAATGATTTAACTAGTGTTGAATACTTATGATTCTTCTGCTCAGTTTTATTCTATTATCTACAATAATAATGTTTCTGGCGAAGAGTTATATCTCTCGTTGGGACAATTTCAATTGTCTCACCCCCGTGGGATTCAACTTTTTAGATAGATGTCGAGGAAGAGGCAGAAACTCTACAATAGGTGAACAACAGCAACAACAACAGCAAGGACAGCAGTGATTCCTTAGGTGGACACACTGGCTATCATGTTATGTAAATAGAGAGTCCTATGTGTCTTCTCTATACTCTCAGGTCCTAGGAGTCAGTAGTCAGTTTAATATTGATTTGAGATTTTGGCTTGATGCCTTGAGATTTTTATACTGCATGTGTATAGCTTAACAGGGCAGTGATGCTTGTAACTTTTGAGAAAAGGATGATACAGAGATGTACTGATGAATCGGAATGTAAATAACTTACTTTGGTTCTTTATGAAAGAGTTTTTAAATTTATGGATCTCTTTGTAAAAAAAATTCAATTTTTAGTGATTTTCAATAATCCAATGTTAACGACTGCTTCCGCATTTATCTTAATCGATGTTTGGCAATAGACGACACAAGTTTAGTTCTATCAAAGCTCTAGGTTCGCTGAGTCTACCGAGACATAGGATTAAGGTTGTTGAGTCTGTTCTAGTGTCTTCCAATTTATTTGATAGTGTCTTTTGCTCATATAGGAGGAGAAGAAGAACTAAAGATGTCTGGATCACACGATGAACATGCTGCCGAGAGCAGCATTGCTGCATCAGGAGGAGGTGCAAGAGACCATGATAGGGAGGATCCCATACCTGAACAACCCCAGTTCAATCAAGAAGATATGGGGAACCTAGCTTTCCAAGCCATGTTTGGGCAGTTTATGGCCGCCATGACTCACATGACTGATAGGATGTCATTACCTGCACCAAGCGCACCTACCCACCATGAAGGACAGGGAGCCGGCAAGACATTTGAATGACTTTTCCGGGTTGGAGCCACAGAATATGTTGGGACAGCTGACCCAGCAGATGTTGACATGTGGCTAACTGATCTGGAGAAGGCCTTTAGAATCCTTAACATCCCAGACGCTGAGAAGGTTAGACATGTTGTGTACCTTCTTAAGGGGAGTGTTGGTCACTGGTGGACCATAGATGAGGGCAAGAGGCCTAGTGTGGAGATTGAATGGGAAGTATTCCGATGAGAATTCGTCAATAGATACTTTCCTAAGACGTTCCTAGATGAGAAGATCTCTTAGTTTGAGAAATTAAGACAAGGACCAATGAACATTAGCGAGTATGAGACTAAGTTCATGGAGCTTTTACGGTTCTACCCGCATATGGCAGCTACAGATGAAGAGAGGATTCATTGTTTTGAGAAAGGGTTGAATGTTGATTTGACCACTCTTATGTCTGCTCTGGAGAATAGGGAGAGGTTTGCGACTTTTGTGGAGTCTGTCAGACGGATAGAGAGGCTGTGACTGAGAAGTTACGGACTAAGAGTAAGAAAGTGTACTCCCAGTTTCAAGGACCCTTGTCCAAAAGTTTTAAGAAACTGAGGTTTTCTGCACTAATAGCACCACCAAGGTTCAACACCCAAACGCAGTGGGCGTCAAATAGGGGTAGAGGTCATAGTTTACCACCAGAAGGAGCACATAGCTCAGCATCTGTGTCGGTATCAGGACCATCCAGACCACAGCCAGGGAACATAGGTAGTTTCATATGAGGAAAGATGGGGCATTTGATGAAGGATTTTCGAGCCAAAGAAGCAAGTGTGACTCAACCTCAGAGGCAGAGTCAGCAAGGTTCTCAGAGGCGACAGTTTCCAAGTGGCACTAGAGGACGTGGACAAGCATCCCAAGCTGGATCATCAGCACCCAGTAATCGAGCATCGAATCAACCACATGCGACAGTGAGATTCTATGCGATGAATCCACATGATGCAGTAGTCAACCCTCAGGTTGTGATAGGTCAGATGGAACTATTTTATTCTGATATGTCTTCATCTTGCGTCGTATATGTTTTAATTGATTCGGGTGCTACACATTCCTTTATCACTCGAAGAGTGATTCTTGACTGCAACATGACTACCAGTCATACAGCAGATAGTCTGAAGTTAGAAACTCCTTTGATGGGATCTGTAGTGTTGCGGGAGGTGTGTTCTCCCTACACTCTTATCTTTTCTGAGCATCACATTCAAGTGGATCTTATACCCCTTGAGATGCACAGGTTTGATATTATTCTCGGAATGGACACACTAGAAAGGTATAAGGTTGTCTTGGATTGTTAGTCCAAGCAAGTTGTGTTCACAGATGATAGTGACACATGGATCTTTTAGGGAGATAGAAAGATCCTTCCAACATGTCTTGTGTCAGCTATGGTAGTTGAGAAGTTGATGAGGCAAGGATGTTTTGCATTCTTGGCACATGTGGTGGATACCACCATGGAGAGCCCACATCCTTCTGAAGTTCCAGTAGTCAGGGAATTTGAAGATGTATTTCCTGAAGAACTTCCAGGTGTACCTCCGCCCCGAGAGATTGATTTTGAGATTAATCTAATCTCGGGCACGCAACCAATAACACAACGTCATATAGAATGGCACCTGCTGAAATGGCAGAGCTCAAGAAACAACTGCAAGAGTTGCTTGAGAAGGGTTTTATCTGACCGAGTACTTCACCATGGGGTGCTCCTATCCTCTTTGTTAAGAAGATGGATGGGTCTATGCGTTTATGCATCGACTATAGGCAGTTAAATAAAGTAACTATAAAGAACAAGTATCTTCTAGCAAGGATTGATGACTTGTTCGATCAGTTGCGTGGTGCAACTATCTTTTCTAAGATAGATCTGAGGTCAGGATACCATCAGTTGTGTATTAAGGAGAGTGACATACCTAAGTCTACCTTTAGGACAAGGTATGGTCACTATGAGTTCATAGTTATGTCGTTTGGACTAACTAATGCACCAGCTGCATTTAGGTAACTCATGAATAGAATCTTTCAACCTTTTCTTGATCAGTGTGTAGTCATCTTTATAGATGACATCCTGATATATAGTAGAGATTCTCAATAACATGAGCAGCATCTTCTTCAAGATTTGAATTTGCTAAGAAAGCATAAGTTGTATGCTAAGTTTAGCAAATGTGAGTTCTGGTTACCAGAAGTTTCTTTTCTTAGACACGTAATATCTGCTTCAGGTATTCGTGTTGATCCTAAGAAGGTAGAATATATCCTACAATGGGAATAGCCTAAGACACCTACGGAGATATGCAGTTTCCTAGGACTGGTAGGCTATCACAGGAGGTTCATTAAGAACTTCAGTTCAATAGCTTTACCCCTAACCAAGTTGACCAGGAAGGAGATTCCTTTTTTCTGGAATAACAAGTGACAACAATCTTTTCAGTTGCTGAAGGAAAGGTTAACAAGTGCACATGTATTAGTGCTACCTGAGCAAGGGAAGGGGTATATAGTCTTTTGTGATGCATCTAAGAATGTCTTAGGGTGTGTGTTGATGCAGGATAAGCAAGTGATTTCTTTTGCTTCTCGACAGCTTAAGAAACACGAGGAGAATTATCTGACACACGATCTAGAGCTGGCTATTGTGGTTCATGCCTTGAAGATCTGGAGACCATATCTCTATGGAGCAACATTCTAGATTTTCACAGACCATAAGAACCTAAAGTATATCTTCTCACAGCATGAGTTGAACATGAGGCAACGCCACTGGATGGAATTAATCAAGGACTATGATTGTATAATTGATTACCATCCGGGGAAGGCTAATGTAGTGGCTGATGCATTAAGCAGGAAATCAGCAACACCAGCCTTAGATAAAGAACAGTTAAGCTCCTTAGTGTGCTCTAAGAGGGATATGTTTATATCCTTGAGGCAAAACAATGCACAACTAAAAGTATCATTGTTAACTGGGTTGTTAGCTGAGATGCACATAAAACCTACTCTGAGACAACAGATTAAAGAAGCACAGCAAGCTGACGCTATAGTTCAGTAGATTAGATCAGAGTATGGTAGTGAGAAGCGGGATGGCTTTCATGATTCAGATGATCAGGTAGTATGTTACCATGGTAGGATGGTAGTACCTGATACCAATGACGTAAGAAAGTTAGTCCTGGAAGAAGCTCATTCTTCGATGTATGCTATGCATCCAGGAAGCACCAAGATGTATCATAACTTAAAAGGTATGTATTGGTGGCCTGGATTGAAGAAAGATGTAACTGAGTTTGTTATGCGGTGTCCGGTGTGTCAGTAGGTTAAAGCTGAGCATCAAAAGCCCGCAGGAACAATGCAACCTTTGCCTATACCGTAGTGGAAATGGGATCATGTAACCATGGACTTTGTGGTTGGTTTGCCTAGAAAAACCAGTGGCCATGATTCCATTTGGGTGATAGTTGACAGGTTGACAAAGACAACACATTTCTTACCTGTCAAAACAACCTACGCTGCTGAGAAGCTGACACAGTTATATGTATAAGAGATAGTGTGGATGCATGGGGTTCCAGCTACTATCGTTTTTGATAGAGGTACCCAATTCATGAGTCGTTGTTGGGAACGACTTCACAAAGCTTTGGGTACACAGTTAAGGTTTAGTACAACCTTTCAACCACATACGGATGGACAATCTGAAAGGACTATACAAACCTTGGAGGACTTGCTTAGAGCATGTGGCCTTTAGTTTGTAGGAAGTTGGGATCTACACCTGAGCTTGATAGAGTTTTCTTATAATAACAGCTATCAGCACAGTATTGACATGGCACCATATGAAGCTTTGTATGGTAGATGTTGTAGATCTCCTTTATGTTGGTATGAGATAGGAGAAAATCAACTTTTGGGTCCTGAACTTGTGCAGCAGACAATGGAGAAGATCAAAGTAATACAACAACAGTTAAAGACTGCACAGGATAGATAGAAATCATACACCGACAAACGGCGAAGACCTTTAGAATTCCAATTTGGAGAAAGAGTATATCTCAAGGTCTCACCTTGGAAAGGAGTTCTTAGATTTGGAAGGAAAGGAAAGTTAGCTACTAGATTTATGGGGCCTTATCCAATCATTGAACGGATTGGAAAGGTAGCTTATAAGTTGGAGTTTCCACCTAAGTTACATAGATTTCACCCAGTGTTCAATACCGCTATTTTGAGGAAATGTCATCCTGACACAGAGTTAGTTCTGCAACCTGTGGAGGTTGAACTAAATGAAGATATATCTTATGTTGAAAGACTTGTAATGATCCTTGACAAAAGAATTAAAAAGCTAAAAAAGAAAGAAAATTTTCTTGTAAAAGTCCTCTGGAACCACCGTGGCATTGAAGAAGCTACATGGGAACTAGAGGAAGAGATGAAAAGAAAATACCCTACTCTTTTCACTTAAATGTTTTTGTTGATGATTTCGGGGATGAAATCCTTGTAAGGGGTGGATAATTTGTAACATCCATGTCCTGGGTTATGTTCTAACCCTAGGTGTTTTGCCTAATAAAGTTTATTAGATGCTTGCTCTTATTCCTTGAAAAGTAATTAAGGCTCAAGAGGAACTTACATTTCAATTTCAGTCCTTTTTTTAATAATGTTGAAGCATTGTTTTGTTAATTCTGGACTAAAGTGCAAATTACCCAAGTTGAGGGGTTAACTTGCAAATTTTGCATCATAAAATGTTCCTCAGACGTTGATACATCATAAGAATGAGTATGATTCAGTGGTAAGGTTTCCACAAGCTTGAGCATCAAGATAGAGCTTGTTGAGCAATCTTTGTTCATTAAAACCTAGTTTTGGTGTAATGTGCAATTTACCAAAAACCTAGGGTTAAATATGAAAATTACCACTTCTAGAGGGTCCCCCATGTTTCTTGGTATCATGTAGAGCAAATAAAATGAGAGTGGAACATCATTTGAATTAGTTTGGAGGAGAGAGAATCTTGATACTAAAATAATCAAGATTTAAGTATAAATGGAACTTTAATTCAATTTAAATGCAAAAAGAAATATATTAATTGGAGAGCCCTTCAACCAAAAGTTGAGGAATGAATTTTCAAAGTATTGGACGAGCTTGTGCATTGCAAAGGCACGAAAAGATCTTGGGTGAGTGGAGACTCCACTCACATTAAGTTAATAAAAAGTAATATCCACTAAAATGGGATATTAGTATAATAAGATTAAGGTGCTTAATTTATTTTCCTTTAATTCTTGGATAATGAAGAGGTTTTGCAAGGGGGAGAAGGTGGCTTCGTGGACAAGGAATCGAGGGGGAAGTTGTGGAAATAATTTTGGAAATTAAAGGAATTAATTCCATTTTCTCTTTCCTTGAAATTCCTGATACATATCTCATTTCCTACCCACAAAAGGATCTTTTTTGGAATTCCTTTTCTCTTCTTGATTTGTCCGGCCTCAAGAGAGCTTAGGAACAGGAGGAGGACGACCCCCAACCTGTTGGTAAGTCTTGACCTTCTTTCACCTTGGTTTCATGGTGAAAACCGAAAATCAATGCTTGATTTCTTATTTTCTCCATCCAATCTTCAACTCTAGCCAACTATTTCATCCAAAAGCTTGAGAACGGACCTTGGGTAGTTGTCAAAGCTTCATCCACCATTGGATCCATGGAGCTTGAAGCTTGGAATCAGATTATAAGGTGGGTTATATAACTTAAACCCTTAAACATTGATATTACATTCAATTCTCCATGATTTGTTGTTCATTTTGTTTTATTTTGAACTCCTTTGATTCATTGTTGTAATTTCCATGGAAAATGGTAGTAGATTTTGAAGGAACGAAGGTGGACGATGATGACATCATCTTGGACACAATTCCCAAGGAAATTCTACTCCATTCGGTTTCAACAAGTTGATTCAAACGGTTTCAACAAAACCGTTTGGGAGTAAATAGTTTCATCAAACCGTTTGGGAGTAAATGATTTCAAACCGTTTGGAGGAGTTGACCACCGTTGACTATTTGGAGAGTTAGTGCTAATGATGATGGTTGATGACCCATTAGATATAATTTATTAATTCCAAAGGGTTCATTAGTTGAAGGACCATCAATTACCAAACCCTAATCGGGTTAAGTGTTGATTTTGCAAGTGATTGATTTAGAATTTTGGGTTGATTAACCCAAATGGTCTCAAGACCATTTGGATATCACCCAAATGGTCTCAAGACCGTTTGGAGGTCAACCAAGACCGTTTGGAGGTCTAGGGTTGAGTATGATTGAGTATTTGAAGGCCCAAAGATAGACAATGGTAATGCAATCAATAGATCAATTGTTGATCAATCTAATGATCCAAACCCTAATTGAATTTCACAATTTTTAAGTGATGGGATGGGAAAATGGTCTCAAGACCGTTTGGAGGTCATCCAAACGATCTCAAGACCGTTTGAGGTCAGGTCATGTCCAATTTGGATGGTGGTTCAATGATTTCAAAGTAATTAATTTCACAATGATTAATATTGAGGGTTCATCGATTTCAAACCCTAAACCAATTGGATTCAAACCCCTAATTGATGATTAATTGGAAGTTAAATCAAGTGAAGGATAAATATTAAGCTCACTTGAAGTATGATGCTTAGGTTCAATTGATGAGTGGTTACATGGATTCAATTGATGAGGGAGTTAACCTTGAAAACCCTAAATCGATGTGAGAGGTTGAGACCCTTTTTGATCCAATCGGTTTTGAGGAGGTTTGGACCAAACGGTCTCAAGACCGTTTGGGACCAAACGATCCCAAACCGATTGAGACTCAAATAGTTTCAAGCACCTACTTTGTCAAACAGTTTCAAACCGTTAGACCAAGACCGTTTGGAGGTCTAAACGGTCTTAGATTGTTTGAAGGTTATCCATGCAAGACCGTTTGAGGTCTGGTTGGTCAAGACCGTTTGGGGTCTAAGTGACCAAGATCGTTTGGACTATAATTAACTAAAATAGTATGGACACTTAAAGAGATAAAAGGTCAATTGTTTAATTGATCATTACATGATGTAAACCAAGGATGATTATGGTAATTGTACCTTAATGAGATAGGGTGATTAGTACCCTTTGAATGATTAATCTTTAATGATTATGGAAGTAATAACATAATACATTGTGTCAACTTCCATTCATGAGGAATTGACATAATCTAATCAAGTTTGAAGTAGGTATCATCTTAGAGAAGAATAAGAGAGAGAGAACTTCCTACATGAATTATAATCATGTAGTGGTTAAGTTTAAATACTTTTAACATAAATGAATGTGTAATTAGGGTATGATCCATGATAAGAGATCATGAAACCGTAATTAAGAAGGATAGTAAACCCTAATTGCGGGTTATTGAATATAAACCCTAATCTAGGGTGATGTGATGTGAATAGTAAACCCTAATTGTGGGTTATTGAATATAAACCCTAATCTAGGGTGATGTAACATGAATAGTAAACCCTAATTGTGGGTTATTGAATATAAACCCTAATCTAGGGTGATGTGATGTGAATAGTAAACCCTAATTGTAAATAAGGTGAAGGTGTATATGTGAAACCCTAATTCTGGGTTATACTATATAGCATGAAACTCTAATCTTGGACAATGAAATGAAGAATAATTGGTCCTAACTTATCAAAAAGTGATGAGTAACCGTTATTGAAATGAAAACGGGAACACTAACCCTAGTAAGGGAAAAGTGGTATTATCCTTGAATAGTGATGCTATAATTGTTTTACATGGCACTGATACATAATTGATATAATTGTTATCAAGTGCACTAATTATGCAGGTTTCATGAGATGCTGGACTTATTCAGGTATGAGCTATGATGTTTTACTATTGAAATTGCTTTATGGGCCTGGTGAGCCATAATATGATGTGTTGCCTAGTGAGAGGTAACAAGACAGATTAATGGGCTTTAAAAGCCATGTGAAATACCTACATTGCAATCATTATGTTTACATTGGTCAGATGACCTGAATGCATTAAGTTACAAGTTAAAGTGGTAACAAGTGTTTTGATAATCTAAGGGTTTGAACACCCATATTCTTGAATGATGATGGTGAGATGATGAGGGACTGAGATCCCAATGTTAACAAAGATGTGAAAAGAACTTGCTAGAAATAGTACTCATTCCTTATAGCATTTGTTATAATGGTTTATGTTTGAAAACATGTTTGATGCTACAAGAATATTGTAAGGTACTAAAATAATCAAGTGAAATGATATCACGTAGAGCCCTGACCATAGATCCATCATCGTCAGCAGTTGGGTGATGGTGAAATAGGTTTTCCTACGGGAACTCCTGGAGGGAATACTTTTGAGTATGTGGGGGTTATGGGCGTGAAATATCCTTACACCCTAATGGAGGAATTGATGTGAAATAAACATTAAATCTCTCAATCCTTCATTATATATATATATATATATATGCCGGGATGGATGTATCACTAATCTCCTGATGATGTTAATGCTGAATCGATGTGAGATAAATATGAAATCTCTCGATTGTGAAGAGAGTACAACATGCCACTGTAACTCTAATAGCAAAGTTGCTATTATACCCTGGAAAGCTATTCAGCAGAGACACAAGATGTCCTGCATTTAGTCCTCACACTGACTGAGGAAGATAAGGTCATTGGAATCCAGCTCTTCTATTGACCTATGTATGGTGCCGATTTCGATTTAGCAATGGTCGGTTGGAGTATGAGCGGTATACCTCATCTCCTCAGGGCTTAAGCTATGATTGTAAAATGTAATCAGCCATGTAGTGTATTTGCTTAGAGTTGAAATACAAGAATCAATGGTTGATGGTACATTGTTTAGTAAGTTTTAACTGGATAAATGTTATACATGTTCTTCATATTCCTCATTGAATAAATGACATGCTGCTTTATCCACATATAGTAGAATTGACTTGAATAGAGAATATTGCTCTAAATAGTTTAGTTAATGATTTAACTGTTGTTGAATAATTATGACTCTTCTGCTCAGTTGTATTCTATTGTCTGCAATAATAATGTTTCTGGAGAAGAGTTATATCTCTCGTTGGGACAATTTCAATTGTCTCACCCCCATGGGATTCAGCTTTTTAGGTAAATGCCGAGGAAGAGGCAGAAACTCTACAATAAGTGAATAACAGCAACAACAACAGCAAGGACAGTAGTGATTCCTCAGGTGGACAGACTGGCTGTCATGTTATGTAAATAGAGAGTCCTATGTGTTGTCTTTGTACTCTCAGGTCCTAGGAGTCAGTAGTCAGTTTAATATTGATCTGAGATTTTAGCTTGATGCCTCGAGATTTTTATATTGCCTATGTATAGCTTAATAGGGCAGTGATGCTTGTAACTGAGAAAAGGATGATACAGAGATGTACTGATGAACTGGAATGTAAATAACTTACTTTGGTTCTTTATGAAAGAGTTTTTTAGTTTATGGATCTCTTTGTAAAAAAGTTTTAAATTGTTAGTGATTTTCAATAATCCACTGTTAATGACTGCTTCCACATTTATCTTAATCGATATTTGGCAACAGACGTCACACTATCGGTGGCCACCTTACCCAAAGTAGTAAGGATGAGACATCATTAGGTTGTCAGGGGGGTCCAAGTCACACCGTTGGAGGCCGCCCAGACCGTCTCTCGTGCTCCCTTCATGGCGGAAAAGTTGTGGCTTGGTTGCTGCTTTCATGGTTAGAAGGAGAGGCTGCTAGTCCAGGAGGCTGCCATGATGACCTACGAACGATCTCCTGGCTGGCACCCCCATGATGGTGATGCCTCACTGATTGGTTGGGGTCCGACCTCCTTGCTAACGATGCGCCGCCAAGGGGAGGCATGAAAGCTTAGACTGTGCTATACCAGTGGCAGTGTCAGCGGCTAGGGAAAACAAGGAAGATAGAACGGCGGTTGCCAACTGTGGAGTAGTGGGCTAAAAGGATCAAGAGTTTATGAAGGAGGGCTTTAAAAGGATCAAAGGATCTAGGGTTTTGGTTCCCTTCATCCATTGTGGGTTTGATTGCTTTCTTGATTCGGCTGGAGGAGGGGGAAAGATCCTCTAGTCAAGCATTTCTTTCCATTTTGGGAAGAAGTAAGACAACATACTTAAATGGGCCGTGCGTCTGATATTGGGCCCAATAAGGGTTGAAACTCAACAAGAATAAGTAAAACATGTACAATATGAGTCAATTTTCAAATACCCATATCTTGGGCTAGGATGGTCCAAAAGAGGCAATTTTTGCACCATTGGAAACACAATTGAATCCTCTATAACATGGAATACATGATAGAGTATGAAGATCGTATATAAATGGTTCGATTTATGGTGATATGATATAGCATGATTCTTTAGTTCAAAAAACAAGAAAATGTTCGTATTTGGTAAAAAGTGAACATTGATGTGATTGAAAAAGAGTCCCACAACCATCAAACTATGGATTGGAGATTGAATTTAGTATGATTATACTTGGTGATAAAGAAAAGGTACAAGATAGGAGAGATAAAAGTCAAGTTGTCACATCATCCTTATCCACTGCTGTCGAGAAACGCACCAAGAAGATGACATTATCTTAGGACAACAGTTCAAAGGAACCCTTGGGCTTCCAAGTCTGCTTCATCCACACCAGAAAGTGAGGATAAAAAACAACAAAATGTTCATATTTGGTAAAAAGTGAACATTGATGTGATTGAAAAAGAGTCCCACAACCATCAAACTATGGATTGGAGATTGAATTTAGTATGATTGTACTTGGTGAGAGAGAAAAGGTACAAGATAGGAGAGAGAAAAGTCAAGTTGTCACATCATCCTTATCCACTGCAGTCGAGAAATGCACCAAGAAGATGACATTATCTCAGGACAACAGTTCAAAGGAACCCTTGGGCTTCCAAGTCTGCTTCATCCACACCAGAAAGTGAGGATAAAATGGCCACTTTCCTAGGGTATAAACCATGACTGTATGCTCCCAGATGTTCGTCAGTCTATCGAACTTTGTCTCCTCCAAGTCGACATGGATTTTCCCTTCTTCCAACCTAGGCTTCGGGAAATCCATCTCCTTATCCTTGTTGTTAGCACGCTGCTTTAGGATTTGATTTCACGCCACCCTTTGTTGTCTGAGTGCTTCCTCTCCTCCATTCGAACTCTGGCCCATCGGGTTCCCTTTCTCTCCTCCTGTCATCTGCGCAGGCGTGACCATGGGATCCTTCGTGTTTTGCTTCTCAGTCACATTGGGATGGTGGTGGTGGGAGTTGGGCACAAGTTGTGATGGTGGACGTCTCTGGTCGGGGTGACCGGAGATGTGGGCGCCATGCCTACAGGTTTCTCGAAGATCACCCCTGCATTTGCCTAGAGAGAAACCCTAGAAGACGTGCGTCTTTCTTGTCATATGTTATATATATGGGATTAAGAGAGAAAGATTCCCCCTCCCATGCCTATGGCGGAGGTCGAACACCCACGAGGGTGGTAAATCAAGACAGTAACTGGGATTGGAACTCAGATCCCTTTTTTGGGGGACATTGTTCTTGACCACTTGGTCATATGTTATATATGGGATAAAGAGAGGCATTCTCTCCCCCTATACCATGTCCATGATGGAGGTCGAACGTCCAGGAGGGTGGTAAACTAAGGCGGCAGCTGAGATTTGAACCCGGGTCCCTTCATGAGGAGACACCGTGCTTGACCACTTGAGCCACTCCTTGTCGATGTCATATGTTATATATACATGTATATATGTATGTATGGGATTAAGATAGAAAGATTTCTCCCCCCCTCTCCAAAGCTCGTAGGGGAGGTTGAACGCCTGAGAGGGTGGTAAACTAAGGTGATAACTTGGATTCAAACATGGGTCCCTTTGTTAGGAGACACCATGCTTGACCACTTGAGCCACTCCTTATCAGCTGTATATACGTATGTATGTGTGTATATATGTATGTATATATTATTGAACATAACTATTTAATTTTATTTCAATAATATAACCAATATAATAATAAATAAATATGACGCATGATAATATATCTCCTGACATAGCATGTCTGCATCAATATAAAGTAGACAAAAAAATTAAATTCAAAGACAATTTTGGTATTTAAGCTACTTTTTGATGAGATTATGTTCCACCTAAGTTTTACTCAATAATTAACCGAATAGTAACAAAGTTGAAATGACGGTAAATGGCTTTGTATTCAACCATGATAACCCAACACCGCTCCAAATCTTCTGTTCCCATTGATCCCAACTATACAACAACCAAAACCCAACCCCTTAAAAACAATTAAATGAGTGTATTTATGGTGGAGATGAAGGGTGACACGCCAAGAACCCAACACACCCTAAATAGGCATATCCAGATCTATGCCCTTATTTTATATGCGACCATGATTACCCAGGTTAGTTTATACGGCTCCATCTGCCCACACATTGAGCCATATAAATAGATCATGTGAGCACGTCCACTTGCTCGTTTTCATTTAAGAAACGGGTCCATGTTTTTTTTCTTCAGATGAAACGTTGTTGGTCCTTGTTTGTTTGATTGCTCTAAAGATCTATTGTTGAGATGGATGAAATAAATTGAATTGTCACTTAAAAGATTCAAGTTGAAACCTAAATGAAGATATCAAATTCATATACATTCTGATCCCATTGTCAAACTACCTTTTCGGAACAGCGAAAGGAGCACAGAAGGATAGGGAGGGACAAGCGGGCGAGGATTAATATATACATACATACATATACATGCATGTATATATATATGTGTGTGTGTGTCTTATTGATCATATATATATATATATATATAGTACACCTCAGTTTTTAGGCGTTGGATCTTGATCTGGCAAAAGCAAGAATTGGCTCAGTTACTCCCGTTAACGGCAGAGTTGGTGGTGGGTCCCCACTCCGTGAAAAGAACCTGACGCTCTCTGCCTCCCACTACCTATGCTTTCTCTCTCTCAACCCTTGCTCTCTCCCAACTCCAGAGACGTCATCACTCTCTCCCAACTCCAGCGACGGCCGACGCTCTCTCCTCTTCTGCATTTCCTCCCAGCAGCCTGGTCATGGCTCCTCCCAGCAGCCCGCTCTGACGATCACTCCAAACAGCAGGTCACGGCGACCTCTCCTCCCAGCAGCCCTCCGAAGACCACTCCAACCAGCAGCCGGAGATGGTTGCTCCGATAGTGACAGAGAAACTCTCTGGTGATCTCTAGTGCCCTCTCCGGTAACCTCTCTAGTGCCCTCTCCAGTGACCTCTCTGGCGCCCTCTCCGGTCACCTCTCTAGTGCCCTCTCTGGTGTCCTCTCTGGCCCCCTCTCCGGTGACCTCCAGTAATCTCATCAGGCATCCCATTTCTCCTGGACGGTAAGAATAGCTCCACTTACATGCTATTTTTGCGGCAACAATGCCTACTATATCCTCCACATATGTATGGAAATTTCCCCTTGGTTGCGGCAACAATGCCTATGTTTGCGGCAGCAATGCTATCCCCTTGCATTGTTTGAGTGATCTGGTGACAAATACCCAGATGCAAATGTCCAGTCAGAGAGGGAAATGAAATTTCATAGCAGACTTGATAATTACAAATAAATCAGTTTTGGCAATGCAATTTGTTGCAGAACAATGGAGTAAATATACAGACAAATTTGGTATTTGGTATTTGACAAGGGATAACAACTGGATAACATAAATTGACTTATGTTACAAATATAAATTCAACTGTAAACTGTAAGCATGTATAGCATATGTCTAGTTGCTTCTTAATATTACACTATTTTGATGTATATTTTGATTGGTTGTTCAAGGATTTTGTGATTGAATTTATTAATCTTTATAGTGATGGATTTCTCTGATGACATTGATGGCATGATGTGAATAGATTGGTTAGCTTATGAGAATCCAATTGAAAGAGATGAGGACACATGTGCAATGGTAACTAAATATTGCAAATTTTTAAATTTCAAATATGTGTATTTTGTAATAGTGTAAGGGATTTGTATTTGTTTGTAAGCATTTTTCTCTCATATTTTCTTAGGTTGATAAACCAATTGAACTTGATGGTGATGAGGGGGTTGATGATGAGAGGGTTGAAGTTCAATCTAATCTAGATCCACATATAGGCTTACAATTTGATTCTGTTCAAAAGGCGGAAGAATTTTATAATCAATATGCTTACAAGGTGGGATTCAACATTCGTAAGGGGAGTCAATATTTTTCAGCTAAAACAAAACAAGTTACTGGTAGAGTGTTTGTATGTTCAATGGAATGTTTGCAAAAAATAAAGAAAGGTGATGATGGTGTAAAGGGTACTCTAAAAAAAGATATGACATTTGTACGAACAGGTTGTAAGGCTCGAATGCAAGTGAAGTAAGAAGAGGGCACAAAGTGGGTGGTTACAAGTTTTGAGAAAGAGCACAACCATGAACTCACTCAAAGTCCATCTAAGAAGCGGTTTCATCAGTCACATCGACATATGTCAGCAGAGGTTTGAGATTTAGTTCGTGTTATGCATGACCAGAATATTTCTACTGCTCAAATTATGTCCCTCATAGCTAGTCAGCATGGTCGCATTCGTAATGTGAGTTTTATTAGAAAGGACCTGAGCAATGAGCTTGTATACTTGAGAAGGAAATATATAGGTGTTGATGTTTCCTCCACTTTGGAGCATTTCAGAAAAATGCAAGCAATTAATCCATTATTTTATTATGCACTTCAACTTGACGAGGAAGGCTACACACGTAATATCTTCTGGGTGGATGCTAAGTCAAGGATGGCATATCAAACATTTAGTGATGTGATTACTTTTGACACCACATATATGACTAACAAGTACAGCATGCCATTTGCACCATTCATAGGTGTGAATCACCACAAGCAGTCAACTTTATTTGGGTGTGCATTGCTACGTGATGAGACAACTGATTCTTTTATTTGGGTATTCCAAACATTTTTAAATGCCATGTTTGGAAAACACCCTAAGGCAATACTAACTGATCAATATCCAACAATGAGGAAGGCAATTCGCATAGTTTTTTCTGATGCAGTTCATCGTTGTTGTCAATGGCATATAATGAGGAAAGCACGTGAGCACCTTGGTGTAATATATGGGACAGTTGTTGGTTTTGCTGAAGAATTTCAATCTTTCATAAACATGCCTGACACCATTGAAGAGTTTGAGGACAGGTGGAAGAGAATGATATGCACATTCAACTTAGGTGACAATGCACATTTGCGTCTCTTGTGGAGTATTAGAGATCAATGGATTCCTGTTTACTTTAGGGGTACTTTTTTTGCCAACATGTCAACCACACAACGGAGTGAGAGCATGAATTCTATTTTTAAATACCATGTCAACAATCATTTACCACTTTTTAAATTTGTTGAAGCACATGAAAAGGTGGTTGACAACTGATATGACAAAGAAGATGAGGGGACTATAGAACTAAAAGTGGAGCACCCACTCTTTGGTCTAATGCCCTAATTGAGAAGCATGCAAGAAATGTATACACAAGAACAGTTTACAAAGACTTCCATATGCAAATGAAGAAGACAACTAGCTATGACATAGAAGAGGTGATCAAACACTCCTTATATCACATTATATATATTTCTGAACAGGAGAATCACTTCACGGCAAGGAAGTCCTACAATGTGACCTTGAAAAGAGAATCCAATGAAATACCTTGTGATTGTAGACATTTTCAGATTGCTGGCATATTGTGTTGTCATTCTCTAAAGGTACTATTATTTCTCAATTATCATAAGATTCCACCATCATATGTCTTGGAGCGTTGGACAATCAATGCAAAAATAAACCACAAAGTTGATCATGCTCAAGAAACTCAAGTAGAGATAGGTGATAGTACCATGTTGAGTAGGTATAACAACTTGTGTAGATCAGCCCTACGATTGGTTGGTTTAGCTTCTAAAGAAAAGGATACTTACATGATGGTGCAAAAGACCTTTGAAAATTCATATGCTGATATTTTGAATATGCAACAGACAGTGGATTCAGTTTCTACAGATGAAAGGATACCATTATCCCAGACCTATATTCCTACTCAGGCAAGTCAATATGTACCACTGCTTCTAGAATCACAACATCAAATCAATGCAAAAGATCTGATAACATCACAGTGTAAAGGAACTAGAAAACCACAAAGGTTCAAACCACCTGCCGAAATGAAAGCAAAGAAGCAAAGAACATGTAGTATGTGCAATGTAAAAGGTCACAACAGTCGGACATGCAAGCATGGGGTATTACCACCTACTAATAAATTTATTAAATTTACAATACATCCTCTCAGTTGATTTGTTTTTTATCTTTTTTTACTTGGTTGACAGGGAAACAAGGATGCATCAACCTCATATGGGATAGAAGAAGAGGCTGAAGAGTCAAGCGAAGACTATCTTGTGGTGTTATTTCGGTAGGTTCCATTTGCTAAATGTGAATGTTGATCCTCTATGGATGCTATGTCAAGCGAAGACTAAATTTAAGCTGAAGTTGAATTTCAATGTGGGAATTTCAGTGTGTTGAAATCGGTCTGTAAATTTCTGTGCCATTGCATTTGTGGACACATGAGATGTAATTTTAATGTTGTGATTTTTTTGTGTATTGAGTACACGAGACAATGGATTTTCTGTGTATTGAGTGCACGAGACAATGTGGTGAATTCAGTCTGTAACACATGCAACAGTGTTCTATGTTCAAATGATTCAGTACTTTGTTCTTTGATTCAATGTGTACGTTGATGTAGCAACAATTCTTGGTTCAATACTTTGTTCAATTTATGGTTTAGCACATTAGTGCATTGACAACATTAGTCCATTACTATGGTTCTATTTCAGTTGTCATGTGTTTCAAATTGGTTGTCCAATATTATAAAATGGCAGTGAAGATCTATGATGTACCACTGAATTGGTGTTCCCCAACTTTAGCTGTAACTTTTATTCCAATGGCTGTAACTTAGATGCCACATTACTTCTCAAACCAGCCCTTCATTGGCTGTAACTTTTATTCCAATGTAACTTGTTGTTTTCCAGCGTCATAAGTTTGCTATTTTCCAGCAATTCAGTGCCAACTTGTGCTTGCTTGCTGTTTTCCAGCGTCTTGCTAGCTTGTTTATGAGTCATTTAAAACAAAAACGGCCGCAAGCTTGTTTATGGAACCATTCGTTTACTGGCCTCAATGCTTTCCCAAGAGTGGAAATTTCATTAAATAGATCTTATGATATTACGAATATGTAATTCAATGTTGTAAAGTAATACAGCTAGTACTAGTGTACTATGGGCAGGATCGGCTAGTATCAATCATGTTACATTTTGAGATGGCGAGAGCTCTCTGCTCCACCCTTTGTATAATTAATAGCCAACGCATACCGATTGTAAATTCATTAAAAGTCATACTATTAAGTCCTGACTTCATAGAAACAACAATTTCTGGGAAAGTCCTCACCACCACATGGACTGTGAATCAAATGTAATTACACATAATTTTAGCATATGATACTTATTATTATTGTCACACTTGGTACATAGAAGTTGAGCAAATTCAATGACATTGTTTGATTCACATTCAGGTTGCTATGATAGTTACATCTAATCTGTATTCACATTCATGTTACTATTTATACGATAAGGTATTTTCATATAATCTCACTAATAATATGGATTGAACATTGTCTTTGAAAAATATCAAATATTAATAGACGCCCAATGGGATGTTGTGAGTTATCATAGTGGGTACTTGAACCTGTTAGGAGTACCATTCGAAATAGGTTAGAATGTAAGAAATTTTATGCTATAGCTACCAAGTTGTTGCACTAAGCACAATAACAGAGCAAGCTATATTCCGTGTGAACAACAGAGCAACATCTCCAAACACAGATAATAATATTTGGATGTCATCCAACATGGATTGAATAAGAACACATTGATTCATTTATAAAATGTACCAATTCATTAATTCATTCATGATATTACAAACTGACCCCATACATAGATGGTCTGATATGGATACATAGATGATCCCATACATTGATGATTGGATACATAGATGATCCCATACATTGATGATCCCATACATAGATTCATCAACACAGCTCACAAAACACACAGTACTCACAGTTCTCACAGAACTATTTACATAGCAATAGAATACAACACACCACCAATAAAATCAACCAACAATAATATTTCCGAGTTGCCCTGAATTCTTTGTTCTTACTCTTGTCCAATTGTTCTTCAAGTTGTATGATTTTTTCTAACAAATCTTTAACTTTGGTTGTTGCATCCACCCACTGAAAAAAATCACAATGTGGGAAACCCCGCTTATTGAATTTCGGACAACCAAAGAATTTCCTCCCAAAATTCTTCTCAGTCTTAGTTGTTCGAATTTTAACCTGCTCACCACAATCACAATGTATCAATGCATGTGCCTTCGTAAGTCCATATTGGTTGTTGGAGGTGTAACTACTGCTTTGTTGGGGAGAATGAATGAAAGAGAAAGGACTCGGGCGGAGGAAATTAGGGAGAAAGAGAGAGGAGACGAGCGAAGAAAATGAGAAGAGGGTCCTTGAGCGCCGTCGCGCAGTAGGGTCCTTGAGCACTGTCGCGCAGCAGGGTCTCTTGAGTGCCGACTGCGGGAGAAGATGGTTGCGGGAGGAGGAGGCGGAGGAAAGAGGGGGAAGAGAGAGGTGGTCTGTGTTAGTTGGGAGAGAGAGAGGGTTGGGAGTCATAGGGAGTCTGTGAGTCAGACAGAATAACGTCGTTAACAGAGCTGGCAACCAAAGGAAACACATTTTTCCTGCTTTCATCCGGATCTTGATCCAACGCCTAAAAACTGAGGTGTACAAGAGCCCCTATACACTCGAGTGTATTGTAGCTCAACTCTCTCTCTCTCTCTCTATATATATATATATATATATATATATATATATATATGTGTGTGTGTGTGTGTGTGTGTGTGTGTGTGTGTGTGTGTGTTATTGATCACAACTAGTTAATTTTATTTCAATAATATAATTGATATAATAAATAAATAAATATCATGCATGATAATCTGTCTCCTATTTTTTAAATTGCAATAGCATATCTAAATTAATATAAAAGTAGACAAAAAAAGAAAATTCGATGACAATTTTGGTATTTAACATACTTTTTGATGAGATTGTGTTCCACCTAAGTTTTACTCCAGAATTTAACCGAACAACAACATAGTTGAAAAAACGGTAAATGGCTTTGTATTCAACCATGATTACCCAACACAATAGCCATATCCAGATCTGTACCCTCATTTTATCTCCAATCATGATTACCCAGGTTAGTTTATATGGCTCCATCTATGGAGATTGAGCCATATATAAACAGATCATGTGAGCACGTCCACTTGCTCGTTTTAATTTAAGACAATGGTCCTTGTTTTTTTTTTTTTAATGTTAAAACGTTTTTGGTCCTTGTTTGCTTGATAGCTCTGAACATGTGCTGTTGAGATGGATGAAATAAATTGAAATGTCACTAAAAAGATCCAACTTGAAAGCTAAATAAAGATATCAAATTCATATATCATGCGAAGAATTATAAGATGCATTGTCAAACTACCTTTTCGGAACAACGAAAGGAAGGACAAGCGGGCGAGGATTGATTGAAGAGACGACCGAGCGGCAAGGAATCACTGTAACATGGGTGGAGGAGAGGGGACCATCTGGCGGGCTTCACACCTTATTAGGCCGAGGAGGAGGGAGGAGTATACAAGGTAGGTGTCACAAAAAACAAGTAAATGGAGATGGGGATCACGTTGTTCACGTCCCTTGCGCCCCGGACTCCAAGGCTAGAATACCGCGGCGAGAATCACGTGGGAGGTGAGAGGATTTTAAACGGATATACTCAAGCAGTCAAGCACTTGATGTGGGCGGGCGACTGCCGTGCCGGTACTAGCTCCTCGTCGGTGGTGGCGCCCGTGAGACGATGATCACCGGCGAAGAAGATCAGATGCATTGGCGCCCGCCTTAACCAGCCTTTCCGTCTTTATCAGTAGGCTTAGTACTGAATACGATAAGTACCAGCACCAGTACTATACTATCATAGTATACTCAGTGTTGCAAAACGTCTACATACATGTCTATGCAGAGGTGCGATCTACAATATAAGATAAACAAACAGATAATAAAATAACTGAGCCGATCAGGATTCTCTTCCCAGGTAATGGCAACGTGTCCACTGTTGTCTCCAATTAGCAACTGATCATATAGTACCTAGAAGGCTAGTACCTATCCTCTCATGCTCCATTTACCTCATATTCTAATATGATAAATGCTACGTGGACATCATTTTGAAACTCAAAACTAAACCCCAAACAATCTGCACCACATATTACAAGGTACCTTGTAATATGTGGTGGAGATTGCTCGGAGTTCCGTTTTAGGTTTCAAATATATGTCTTATCCAAGCGTAAATTCGTAAACAAAGTCAGCTTCTTAACTCCACGATGCTAAATGAAGGTGTCAGTAGTCGATTTCATTTAACTTTTTTGTCTTGTTTTGTCTTCTCGAGGAGCCATCCACATCTATGATGTATTTTCACATGGCAAGTGTTGCCCGCCGTTTGACTTTGTTGAGCAACCACTAATCAGTTAAGCATGTGTATGTCAACTTGTTACTTGTTTCAACCTTTCTCGAAATCGATATGTCTTTCTAACCAAATTTAGCTTCAGCTTCTACGTTTAGCCTCACTTTTCACTCTATTCCAAAACCGCATGGCTTTCCCGAACGTCCACGTGGCCCGTCAATTGTTTACCTCCAAGTAACCATTAGCCGCTGTTTGGTTCCGGACCCAACCTGAATTATGACGTGTCTTCTTGTGCCAGATAAGATTAATCTGGGTTAACCAAGATTTCTATTTGGTAGCAAATTCCATAACGGCCTCATTTTAGGTTTCCGTAACTCTCATGTCTAGACCAAGTCGGTCTTGGTCGAGGCGGGATTGCAAAATCTCGTCCCGGTTTGGGGTTGTCGTACTCAGATACAGAACTCACTCGCCCACTCTAGTCTCCGCTACCTCGTCTGCTCCCTCGCGACTGAGTTCGGGACGCCTTTTGCAACTTTTTGAAGATGTCCACAACCTTCTATTTGTTGTATTTCCTTAGTTAAATATATTTGTTCAATCTTTTATCTCACCTGTCTTCCGTGTTTTGCTTTTTAATTCTTTATTCATATAGATCATTAACGGTGGATGTTGTCTGTTGATTCGATGTTGCTTCTTGACTCATTCTCTCACTCGTGTTCATGTATCTGCTCCCTGTGACGGCTTGCTCCGTTTAGATTTAACCTCGATTAACTTTTCCTCTAGTTTGTAGTCTGTTTTTAGTTAAAATGACCCATACATGTTACACAATCATATAATTTGCATTTCAATGTGAACATGATGTCGGAAATAATGTGTTCTTTGTTGTTTGCACACAGAATTCATGTTAGTATAGTCAGTCCGTTGGATTTCTAACTTATTGTAATAAGCATGTTTTTCTGTTATCAATGTATAACACTATGATTATTAATTGTTGCTTGATGTCCCAAATGCATGTTCATCCTAGTTCATGAGATGCTTACAATCTTGTATCAATGAATTAAACTTATATAATTGGCATTGTTTTCTAGAATTAAGTAGATTTTTTGGGGGCTGTGATGTGGGTAGATGTGAGAACTTTTTTTATATGGTCGAATTATCCATATGTCATTTTGTATTCAATATGAGATTCAAACATCATTGACAATCTCATTTGAACCACAAGATTTAAACATCATTGGCAATCTCATTCCAACAACATGCCTATATTTTCTCTCAACAACTCCACGCTTAGCATGATGTCCATTCTAAGCATGATCATGAGGACACAAAATGCAATGCATGATTCAATTTTGACTTAAGGAATAGATAAATTATTATTGACAAAGTATCGTCATCAATCTGTTTATAGGATCTTTATAGCACATTCACATTATTTCTTAATCATAAAATAGAAATAAAAAAAGATGTTATAGCATCCATCTTTACTCCATATGAACAAACCGACATAACTAGGATTGGTCATCATCAAGAAGAACAAATTAGTCATATCCTTGTTTAGAAGTTACTGCAGATTTACCACACACATCACAGTAAAGAAAGGTTTAGGATTTTTCTTGTCAATATTGTTTATTTACAATATGAAGCTTCCTACTTCTACTCAACTCACAATTTGTTGCAAACTCATTTATTTATATCATTCTCAATGATGCATCTAGATTGCACAAGATTCAATAGGACCTTTTTATTTGTATGTCCAATTCTTATGTGGCAAGTGACACTTAGGAATTATGCTCCTCTATAGGAGAAGACTGTACTTGCTTTATTTGTGCTTTAATTATTTGCATTAGGGTCGAGACAAACTAGGGCATGTGGTCATTCCCTCACCTAATCAAGGCATGTAGTTATCCCTTCCACACATGTAGGGTTGGTCCAAGTGTCAATTCAATTGGTCATTACCACATTAGGTCTGGTCCATAATTGTATTGTTGATTTTAGCCCAATGCATGATTTCGAGCTTGTATATTTGAGGTTGTACCCCATTAGAGCTCATCCCTATTATTATGATTTTTCTGTCCATATTGCCAAAAACTAGGTTTAATGCACCTTTGGCCATTGTGTCCTGTCCAATTTCTATTATATAGTTTGATTATCCATGTGTCAATTAACATAACGGTTGGTTTAGATTAGGGTTTAGCCAAACTAGAGCATGTGGAAGGCCTGCTTAAATTAGGACATGTAGTTATTCCCTCGTCATAGTTAGGGCCAATCCAAATGTCAGTTCAACTGGTCATGACCTCATTAGGTTTGGTCCATAAATATATGGTTTTCTCCATGGTTTCTAGTTTATGTATTTGAGGTTGTACCCCATTATGGCTCATCACTACTATTATAATATATGTTCTTTCCATATTGACCACATTAGGTCTAATGCACCTACAGCCATCGTGTCCTGTTCAAGTTGTATTGTATGGTCAAGTCATTCATGTGTCATTTTACATAAGGGATGATTTCATATTGATTACATGTTAGCCATCATCTGAAAATGTGCACAGTTTGAAAATGTTGGCCATGATATGAAAATGTGCAAGGTCTAAAAAATGTGCAGGGTCTAGAAAATGTGCAGGGTTTGAAAATGTTGTCCATAGTCTAAAAAAATGTACATGGCTTCAAAACGTTTCCCATGGTCTAAAAATGTTTCCCATTCTTTTTCCTTGTCTAAATTTGTTGCCCAAGGTCATAATTTATTTGAATCGGTCCTCCTACTAAAGTCAGTACTGGATTTATTGGAAATAATCATCTGCATGCCTTTTTAGATTGTCCAAATTATTGCAAAGGGACTTCATTCTGTATCCATGGTTAGATCTTCAATTTTGTAATTGATTATATGTTTCTACATTATACTAAACCATGGCATGAGAGTCATGGTGATTTTCCCAAGCTGCATTTTTATTGTAGCTTTATTTTATTACTGGATCAGATTATTCTTTTTTTTCTCATGGATCTAAACCACCACTTCTTTTCATCATCCTGGTATATTCATTTTACTTAATTTTGCATAGTATTAATGAATTTAGATTTGTGTGGTCTGTTAATGCGTCGCTTAGCACTTACAATCACTAAGATAATTATCCTAGAGTTTAATCCTTTTTCAACTTTCCGATTAAGGCTAGTATAGAAAGGGTCGATCCCACATGACAACTTTTTAAGATTGTTTCTTTTATCCCAATTATTTTGAAGAACTATTTTATTATTTTTTTTGTATTTTCATATTTAGAACGGAAAGTAAAAATCGAGTTTTGGGGTTGGTGATTAACACTAAGGAATGAAATGCAAGAATGAAAATGCACTTACAAGAATAAAAATGCACAAGGAAATTTTAAGATTATTGTTAGCACAAGAAAAACTATATGAATGAAAAGACTAGGAATTAAAGAAAGCCAAAGTATGCGGTGATTAAATCAAGATATGGAGATCGAGGCGTTAGGGGTTTTCACCACCTTAGTCAAGGCAAAATAAACTAATCCTTAAAAACGACGAATTCGATGAAGGCAAGTGAATTAATAAAAATCCACTAATGATAGACTCCACATGAGCCCATTGATCCTGGTGCTCATGCTTCTTAGTTCATCATCCTAAAAGAAGAAGATCCACGGTCATTTCAAAACTCCTATGTGATTGTGTTTGTTGTTCTAAATCCGAACTTCCACGGTCATATCATCCGGATTAACTTTTGATCAAATCAATTAATTACTTTGATAGATCAATTAGTTATCAAACCCAAAAGCCATCTAGAATCGTTTTTTAGGAAAAGTCGATAAAGTCATGGCTAAGGGGTTATTTCTCTTGCCTCGATAGAAAATTACTCACTCATGGAGAAGGGGGAAATGGAGGAAGAAAGTACTGAAGCCACAGTCTAGCCCAAAATCAAGAGGTTAATCCTTATGCTAGAGACAATAAAATGGCTTAGTTCTTAGTTCCTTGCTCCAGAATTAAAGAATGGAGAAAAGAAGATTAAGACTAAAGTGGAATGAAGAGACAAGAATCAAGTATGAAAGAACAATGCTTGAAATAAAATCTACTTTATTGCATAATAAGAAGATGATTACAAGAATAAATGCTTCAGAATCCCATACAAAGAGAAATCCAAGATGCCCAAAGAGGAGGAAGTGCCCCTCCTTTTATAGGAGAAGGAGGGGGGTATACATTAGGTTTAGGGCAAAAGAAATAGCTGCCGGAGGCTGCTAACTTTCTAGATCTAATCAATAGAGGAAACAATAGATTGCTTTGCATTCCTTTTGCATTATTTTCCCGCAACAGAAATTTCGAGCGTATTTTTGGGCTAGTCAAAAATTAGGAAGCGGCCCGAAACTATATTTTTCCTGTAGATAATTAAATTATCTTTCCAATGCATACTTGCACAATAAATTCTACCTTGGGATGTGAGAGTTATACCAATTTTGGTGAAAGATATATACTGAAATCAGACTTTGTAGGAAAACGTAAGGCTACTTCTGGTTAATTGCGCAGCCAAATAAACACCAAAATTGCCGCAAAATATGTCTTTTTTGTAGCCAATAAAATTCTATTTTTATTCCATACTTTATCTTAAAATTCCACCTTTAAACGCAAAAGATATGGCTATTTTAGTGACGAGTATCTCAGGTATTGCGGGAATATTTGAAAAGCCTCATATCTTCATCTTTTATTTTCTCGATTTAATTACTTAGATAATTCCTAAAAATTAAGAAAAATATCATAAGAATTCAGAAAAAGTATATCAAGAAGATGAAAGTACTATTTATTTTTGAATTAGCTAAAATTAACAAAAAAGTCCTGATTAATTATTATAAATGAAGCAAAAATAAGAGATGAATATGCATTCATCATGGTCTGAATATGTGTTGTTATTCCCTGTGTATTTGTCCTGCTAAAAACTATTAAATATGTTTCTCTTGTTTGTAGATTGCATTGTTGTGATTTTATGCATTGTTTATTATATTTGTGTATGTTAAACTTAGTTAAACCAAACCCACAGAAGTTTGGACATGTGCACCATGTATTTTTCCAAATTTTAGAGATGACTGCCCCAAGGTCAACAACAATTTTCATATTACAATCCATTCCTTCCTATTCATGCACCTGTGATAAATAGCACCCAAGTTGTAACCAACTACCTTTCCGGTTAGTGTACACACCTAAAGGAGTAGATGTTCAATGAATTCCTACTTAACTTGTATTACTTACCTAGGTTCACAAGGTTTCACTTGTACACCCTCACATTTCTAATGTATTGCATCTCTATTGCTAGTATGGCTTCTAGAGACATGAGGCTCTATTTTGTATGGTCGAGGGAGTCCAATGAGGTTCTAGTTACTGCATTGAGGAGGCGGTATGACATAAGTAGATATATAGGTGGACAATTTACTAAAGAGACTTGGAGGGAGACAGACCATGAATGCAAAAACATGGTGGGTAAGCCTGATGTGACATTGATGTAGGTTGAAACCCGACTAGAAGAACCTGAAGAAGGATCGTGACCAACATTAGTGATGTTGGGTGGGATGAGACAAGGAACAAGTCCATATTTCCTGACACCCATGAATGGAGGCAAACACTTAAGGTATGTAAAACAATATGCAACATAACATTCAAGTACTACATCTAGATGTAACCTCTTAACCAACATTCTTTGATAATTAGGGAAATAAGGATCTACAAATTTCTTTAGTGCCCCTTCTACCATTACCATGATATGGAGTTTTTGGTGGGGAAAGGAACATTTCTAGAGGCCACCATGCAATGTTCTCAGTAGATATACACCTATCATCAGATGTTGCCTTTGAGGATGGGACTGTTGTTGATTTAGATGCATCTGATACTCCTATCAACGGAGATAACATAAGAGTTGTAGGGTTCATGGGCTATTTTGGCATCTAGATTGAGGGAGACAATGTAGGGGTGGATAGTCAAGGTGTTGGGGAAAGGAGTCCTCCTAGTCTCCAGCATAAGAAGAAAACAACACAAACCCCTGAACAATTCTTGCTTTCCAATGAAGTGGTAAGAAAATTCGCCCAGGTTTATGTAAAGGTGCATGATCTAGGTGTCGATGTGGCCACCCATGTTGTGGAAAAGGAAGAGTTTATAATGATTTTTCAACATTTGAATAAAACCATCCCAGATACCCATGTGCAAGTTTTTACAACTCTTATGAAAAGCATGAAGGTGGAAACAAACCACACTAAATACTTCAGCCTTTTCCATATCCTAGACAAACTTATGAAATGGTTGTGTGACCTTTGTTGTAGGTACTCTGATACTCCCCCCCATTGGGGAACTACAACACAACCACCAAGCATGCCTCCCTCTTATGTGTTGCATCAATAGATATTTCCTTCACAATCCCCACCTTTGTCATACCACACCACCGCCAGTATGCCATCCATGTGGCGTATCTTCAGTGATGATGTTGGTACAAGTGAAAATACATGGGTATATACGCCATAGATGAACTCTTGCACCATATATGGGTTTTAGTGCACCATTTATTTTATTTTACTCACAATTCCCGCCAATGTAATATTTAGTTTGTTTGAGAAAATTATTAATGTTTTATGTTGTAATATTTATTATGGGTACAAACACTACCAACATATATATTAAGTTTGGTTGTGAACAATAGCCTTCATAAATTTCCTTGTGGACAAGATTCTTCATAGGCTTTTATGTAACAAGATTTTATAACATTGTAATTTCATGCAACCTATATAAGCCTTGTCATCGCTTTAATTGTAGGGAACATGGATGGTAACAATTATAGAGAAACACTACATTTGATAATATATATTTTGGATATCGTTTCTAGGATAACAAACCTAATCGTTGAATCGATAACATATTCTATCATGGACAATTCTAGAGCATTTTATGGGGAGATAAGAAATCTAGTACCTAGGTCTATAAGTGTTAGAAGTGGGAACCAAAAGGTTTTATAAATAATAAACGGACATCAACAAAGGGTGTAGGCCTTTATAGAATATAACCTCAGACTCTTCTTGCCCTTTTTGGCCAAGCTTGAGAGTCATGGATATAAAAGGTGGTAGGGTTGTTTCATCGGTGGAGGTCATCTTCTACTCCTTGTAGATGGTTGGTCATGCGCATACCAATCATTCTTTAGTAGAGGACTACATCCATTCCAACAAGGTCATAAGTAGAAAATTTAACAATGTTTTAGATGTGGTTTGTGCCTTGTGCTCTAAGTATGACATGTTGAACACCACATCCACAATAACACACCATCACATCTTGGACAACCCAAGTTTTTTCCTGTACTTTAAGGTACAAATATACATGACACGTTATATAAATGCCATAGGGTTATTTTGTTAGTTGAGTTTGATACTACGTTATTTTTAGGATGCCACTGGGGAAAATCAATGGGACATACATTACTCTTTTGGTGAGTAGGGAAAAGCAATTCCTTATTGAAATGGGAAAGGATTTGTCTCAATAAATGTCATGGATATTGTAGACTTTGACATGGAGTTTATATACAATCAAATAATATGGGAGGATTTCACAACATACATGAGGATCCTCCAGTCATCTATGACGACTAGTAGTTTTAGATTATTGCAAGGTAAGTACTACTTGGTCGAGGTATTCTATGCTAATGTGCATCAGTTTCTTGCCCCCATATTGCAAAACAACTTACCATATAGCTGAGTATAGAGGCAACATACACACATACAATAACAATACATAAATTTTCAACCATCAACACACACAATTAAGGGATGTTGTTGTGAGAGCATTCATTGTGTTAAAGAGGAGGTTTACTTATATGAAAAAGGAAAGATGTACTAGTGTATTCAAAAACACATCTAGTATTAGCATGTTGTATCCTCCACAAATTTATATGACACAAACGGGATGGTGAGGTTATGATGGAGGAATTTCTAAAAGGCAATTCAATGTCTAGCCTCCGAGATCATGGGTTAGACTTGTAATCCCTCTAGAAAAAAAAACCCAAGATAATGCCTGGTAGGGTGATGTGTTGGTGAATAGAGGTGGCAATCCAGTTCAGGTCGATTGGATTTTATTTCAGATCAACACTTTTTGTCAAGTCCTAAACTTACAAAATATAGATTTTCAAGTTCATACCCTTGACCCTAATCTGACCTGCAAATATTTTTTGGTCTACTAGGTCTAACCTGTAAATCCAAATACCAAAAGAAGAAATTAAAAAAAATATGCTTTGTCTAATCATTGACAATTCCCAAGTGTAAACAACAAATTTCAATGTAAACAAGCCTATAATGTGATTGAGAAACACATATAAAGCTAATCTTAGTTTGTTGGAGAGTTTTTAATGCCAATTCATGAAATAATTAGCATAATAAATCATACAAATCAATACAAAACTATATATAATTGCCAAAATAAACTTCACTAATGTTGGATTATTAATTTAATACGCCCTTAGGTGTCTTAAACATTAGTATTTGTACTTTATTTGAATATATAATTGTGTATTTTGGGTCAATCGGGTCAATTCAGAAGTCCAAACCCAGACTCGACCCTAAATTAATATTGGGTTCTTCAAGTTTGGGGCAATCTTGGGTCAGTTCAAAAAAAACCTTCAACCCTAACCCACTTAAAAATTTTGGGTTCAGGTCAGATCTTGTTTTTTCAGCCCTATGCATGAAAGAATATCTATATTACTTTTGGAAACACGATGGCATGGGTTTGCACTTTTTTTGGTCGACAAAAAATCCTATTACTATTAAAATGAATCCAAAACTTTGGGTACATATCATGCGCCCCTTACAACCAGGATAAATTACAGACTTTCAAAAGAGGACTAATCTAAAGACCTCCCGAGAAGTAGAAAAAAAAGTAGAGAAGAAAATTCCAACTATCCTATGCTAACGACTACCACACCGTTGTTGAACTACTTACAAAAGACCTAATAATAAACTATCAGTATGAACACCTTCAAATTGTGACATCATGCCTTCTGAAAACAGCCATAGACTACTTGAGAAGATAGCACCATCAAGGGGAACAGCCATCAGTACTCATTCCTACCAAATCAGGCAAGCATCCAAACAGCAAAAGAACAAATTCATAGAAGCACCTTCAATGGTCATGACAATCAGCTTTTGTCCATGGAGAAGATGCCACCTTGTCCTCCATATTCGTTCTGCTCGTCCAACTGAAAAAATGGATTTAAAGGAAGCTCCCACTCATTTTCATCAACCGATGTCAAACCCATCTTAGGCACCTTTTTGGAAACAATCATCTGCCACCCTGGATGCATGCGACTCAAGCTTGGAACCATCATCTTCTATTTGGTTGAACATCTTGTAGGTGCTCAAACAAGCATCAATAGAGGATGTCTTGAGGTCTCACGCTAATGTCTGTCAGTAGCATTTCATCAAACACCATGAGGGTGTTCCTCCACGCTACATAGGAGAGCCAAGAAGGAGAAGAGAATTGCCCCCCCTTGACCCAGCCCACGCAGTGCCATGTGGCCATAGGCCATCCACCATAGATGATATCACCACCAAGTAGGAAACGATCTATCCAGAATGAATCACTTTGCCAGTAAAGGTTATATGTGCTAACTGTCTAGGATAACAGGGTCGATCTTTCCTTCCTCTAGATTTGAATAGCTACTTCAACCCAACCATCAACTAGCAATATCCACACATCAAAAAATGGGATAGATGGGAGGAAGGAATCACCAAAAATCTTCTAGGAAGGTCTGAGGTATCTGTCATCACTGAAGCATTACCATATATCCTGTGAAATACCATGTTGTAATGAATGAGTACCTAAGTAACAAGAAGGAAAGGTGTCTAGGTCATATGGAGTCATCAATCCAAGGAATCTCGTCCGCAACACTAGACGAAGAACCCAGCCAGGACCTGATGCCTCCCAAAAGCTCCTTGTTGTAGTCTTGACCATAGACAAGCTCCTAGGAGCATCTGGTCAAACACCTTGAGGGTGCTCTACCTCACAGCAACAGAGGGCCAGCCACACCTAATGTGCAATGCTCCTGGGATCAATCCATTGGACAAGAACTCACGGCAGCGAAATGGAACCACAAGGCAACATGAGCTCCCACAGGCCTAGAATTCTTTATGTAGAGACCAGGACGGATGGCACCATCGGAACAGGACCGAAAAGGTCCTACTCGACGGGGATGTAGCACGAGATGAGGACGTAGACTCACGTCTCCAATTAGGGAAACCCGTCATGCCTCCGCAAGGTCGTCTAGAGTCGGGGACAGAGACCCCAAACAGAAGACGCCGAAGAAACATGGAGGAGGAATCTCCATCGAGCACATCAGGGGGATCCCAGCCACCCAGCGAGGAGCCACCACCGGGTTGCCAAGGCAGCGTCCAACCGCAGTCAAGGGTCGCATCTCCCTGGCTAACTAGGTACTCGGAAGGAGGAGATAGGATGCCAGTTAAAGAGGGGTGAAGCACCCCTTTCTTCACCAGTGATGGCGGTTCATGCTCGGACCCTAGATCTAGAGGGAACGGCTCCTCTCCAACCATTAAACTTGAACAGTGTGGAGTCGACCAGGTCGACATGCCTCTACAACCCCCATCTAGACTCCTTGCACGCCACTCATCTCTCGTTCTCCTGGATTGTCGAGGAGTGCCCCATCAATTTGGCTTGACCACTCCCTAACTCCAGAGATCCACCGCATACATCAACTGTAAGCTTCGAATGAGGTCATTAGAGGCCAGGGGGAGGGCCACGCAGAGGTGGTGTACCCTCCCCCTAGCGGCATCCACCGGGAAGAGGCTAGAGAGAAGGTGAAGCAAAGACCCTAGAGAGAGAGAGAAGGCCCAAAATTTGACATGGGTTTGTACTTTGAATATATATATATATATATATATATATATATATATATATATATATATATATATATATATATATATATATATATATATACTTGTTATGTTGTTTAAGTGCCACATCCTTTTGAAGTACATTTTTCAATCAAAAGTTAGATTTGTTATTATATGCTATGTTGTTGAAGTCAAACTATCACATGGTTTCTATTGCGGTTAGATCATGCAATGGACAATGGAATTCCCTTATGTTTGTGTGGCCTACCCTACACTGTGTGAGTATACATGAATGCCACAGATTCGAGTAATGGTCAATCTAAAGACAATAACCCCACATGACATATAGAGGTTTGGTTCAAACCATATGCCATATGATGCTCCCTACACAATAAGTTTAACATAACATAAGCATTTTATCTGCAATTAGGGATACAATGATAACATAATGAACACAAGAAATGGTCCACTTCTTGTGATTTTGTATGCTCTAGATATTACACACCAGTAGGCTAATAGCAGAAATAAGTACCCTTAGGGGGATATGAGACTATCTTAATGGGAAACTATACCTCTCGACAGACAATGGTTCCTCAATATATGAGGAAGCATATAATATCTTATGGCATTAATGTACATACAATATCATTTTTGTATGGTTTGAACTGTCTTTTCTTTTATATAGATAATTTTTTAACATATGGAGGTTGACAAACACATCACAATGTTATTAATGAAGTTTACTTTGTCAAATATCAACATATACTTTGCAAGCTCAGAGGTGTATATGAGGTAATGTTTTTGCATTGCATATGAACATAGAGGATGAAGGGTTTTATGAATTTGGCATCCTCAGTGAAATACAGGGGGAAATGTATTAGATGTAGGGTAATATAGCTACATAATAGGCATCAGAAACAAACATTTTACTACCACATTCCCCACAAACCAATAGATCACGTCAATAACTATAAGATAGAAAGGGTGGTTTCGAGGACATATCTGGTCTTGGAGCAAGTCCAACGACATCTGTTGATCATTGTAAATGCGCAAATGTCTTCTAGTTGAATTGGGACTCGTCTGATTGTTGCACCCTCTGATCCACACCACAGACAGTAGGATTGATGCACCTCTTAATCTGTACCATGGATAACAGGTTGACATTGTGCTCCTAGAGGAAGACAACGACCTCCTTCCTCTAGAGAAGTCCACACAGACCTCCTAGAACTCATGTCATCCTACTAGAATGGATGGGAAGGAGTTGTATCTCTCATTGGTGTACTAGTCACCAACTTGCTCTCCCACAATAATGATCCTCAGTTGTTCTCTCCTGTACCTATCCCTCCCTAGCCAGGTAGAACTTTATTGGGCTCTCTTGGTTACCACAACTAGAGAGGACAAGAATTGTGAGAGAAACTGATTCTCAATTGTCTATGTTGTAATATGGGGAGCCCCCGAGACCCCTCTATTTAAAAAGAGGTCAGGGTCAGGGTTCCCAATCTTTGTGGGAGTGGAAGGGACCAGAAGATCTTTAGTTTTCAGAACAATTATAGAAATTTCACAACCTATGATAGTCAAACCAGTCATCTAGCATGCCATACAGTTGGCTCGCATGCCAGATAGTCATCTAGCACTATCCAGACAATCGTCTGGTACTTTCCCAGTTTTGTACATGTTTTGATAATTCAATTCCAATTAATGCATAACATTACTTCAGTACCAATCCTCGATGCATATGAGATGGTCTCACAACATGAAAGACGCTCATGTCGCATAAGCGAGATGGGCATCTTACAGCCCAAGCCAGGCTGAATTCCATTCAATGCACAATACAATCAGCCTAACACTCCAAATGGTTGTCTCAACATTTGAACTGATTGTTTGGTAGTCCAATCAGCTGATTTGTTGTGTGAATTGAATACCTAAATACTTTAATAATCAATCCAATCATTATTCATGATCAAACTCCTCTTATATGTCAAGACTTATGTGTGTGACCCTATAGATCCCATATCATGTTGGCAGTGAATGTCTATAACTAACTTATGACATCACAAGCAAAGAGTGGTGCCTAGTCACACATCAGTGCTACCCAAGTGAATGGAAAGTTGGGGAACAACTTCAACCTAAAATATGTGTTTGGTGTTATAGTGTTTGTATAATTCCTTTGTCACTTATATCCAGATTGAGCTCGAGGCATGGAGTAGTCACCCTCTTCAACATTCAATCTTGTTTCTTGAACCAGAGTAGACTGTCTGAGTTATATGTAATTTTAATATCACATATTGACTCAAATGTGCAAGGCCATGAATTTCTTAGTCTCACTAATCAAGAGGCCTAGGATATCATACTCCTATAGGAGGGAAAAATCCATCTCCATCACTCGCAGTAAGTCCCCATGTGTCACAGTCACCCGATCATCACCGTTATAACAACCCATGTTTTAGGGATGCATTTGATGATGACAAAGCATACCAATTGACATGTGATGAGTGCAATGATTCTAGGTCTAAGAACCAAAAACACCACCATCACTATGAGATATGACTTTGACTACAAAAAACCCATGTTTTAGGGATGCATTTGATGATGACAAAGTATACCGAACGACATGTGATGAGTGCAGTGATTCTAGGTCTAAGAACCAAAAACACCACCATCACTATGAGAGATGACTATGACTACCATGGTAATGGTTTCCATGTGTCTGTCTCATGATGTTTGTCCAATTCAATGTTCTCTAATATGTATTCGTGTGCTTGGCATGATATAGCTATATCATGACTAATGAGATTCTATCATCAACCAACTCACGCTCTGATCGTATGTGTCATTATTGTCTGTCAAACTTCCACAATAACAATTGATCAGGGACATAATGAGAATATGCATGTACTCTTGACATCTGTATGATCTCATTTCCTCAAGTCTTGTACTTGAAGACATACATCATTGAGTAATATTACTCTCTAGACATTTTTAATGTTTCGTTATTATCTCATAATTAAACAGAATATATTGGAAGATTTCCTTTGTTTATTTATCAAATTAATTACAAACCATGCCATTACAATCATCACATGATTGGTTCTCTGGGCATACATACCAACAGACTCCCACTTGCACTTAGAGAAAATCACCTATGAATCTTATTCCAAGTGACTTAACAGGATCATCATGCTTATTCTATGAAAGTGCCTTTGTCAAGGGGTCAGCAACATTATTCTCAGTTGGTACTCTTCAAATATTTACATCTCATTGTATGATCTCTCGTATGAGATGGAACTACCTTTGTATATGTTTTGAGCGCTGATGCGATTAGCTTGTGCAATATATCCATTGTTGTCACAATATATCTCAATTGTGTCGATGATGCTTAGAACAACTCCAAGTTTAGAGATGAACTTCTTGATCCATACAACCTCCTTTGCTCCATTCGACATAGCAATATACTCGACCTCTGTTGTGGAATCGGCAAATGTCTCTTGCTTGGAACTCTTCCAACTTAACTCTGTTGTTAAGGCAAAACACAAATCATGATTGCAATTTATAATCATCTTGATCAGTCTAGAATCTTGCATCAGTGTAACCCTTTACCACCATCTCTTCCTCTCTACCGTAGACCAAGAACTGATCCTTAGTTCTTCTCAAGTACTTGAGGATATTCTTCACGGCTATCTAGTGAACATCACATGGGTCTGATTGATATCTACTCAACATGCTCAAGACATACGAGACTTCTGGACAAGTACATAACATTGCATACATGATTGATCCAATTATTTAGCCATATGGAATCAAAATCATGCATTCCCTTTGTTCACAAGAACTGGAACATTGAGCTCTAGAGATGGGGACACCATGACACATAGGAAGGTTTCCTCTCTTTGAGTTCTCCATGCTGAACTGCTTCAACACTTTGTTAATGTATGTGCTTTGACTTAGTCCAAGAAGCCTTTTGGATCTATCCCTATAGATCTTTATCCCCAAGATGTAAGATGCTTCTCCCAAGTCTTTCATTGAAAACATATTTCCAAGCCATGTCTTTACCTTTTGTAAAGTAGGATGTCATTCCCCATCAATAGTATTTCATATACATACATATGAGGAATGTCACTATGCTCCCACTAACATTCATCTACACACAAGGTTCATCTTCATTTTGAATCAAAGAAAATTATATGACTGTCTCATCAAAACAAAGATTCCAGCTCCGAGATGCTTGCTTCAATCCATAGATTGACCTTTGTAGCTTATAGACTTTATTTGCAAATTTTGGATTTATAAACCCTCAAGTTGTGTCATATACACATCCTCAGTAAGATTCCCGTTGAGGGATGTGATTTTTACATCCATCTACCAAATCTCATACTCATGATAAGATATAATAGCATGCATGATCTTGATGGACTTAACCATGGCTGCTAGAAAATAAGTTTTGTCATAGTCAACATCTTGAACTTATCTAAAACCCTTTGCAACCAATTTGCACTTATAGGTTTGTACTTTTCCATCCATGCCAATCTTCTTCTTGAAGACCCACTTGCACCCTATGGGTTTTACCCCTTTAGGTGGATCCACCAAAGTCCATATCTTGTTGGCATACATTGTTTCCATCTCAGATTTCATGGCCTCAAGCCATTCCTTAGACTATGGACTCTGAATAGCATCTTGATAGGATATTCACTCATCATCTATGACCAATTCACTACCTTCTTGAGTCATAATATATCCAAATATTTCCGGATCAAGGCGTGCCCTATTAGATTTACGAGGTTCCTATGTTACTTGAGGAATTTGATACTCTACAACACTTTTTGATTCTCTTTGCTCCTCTTGTACATCTATTGGTTAAATGTTGTCTTGTTGATCTTGAACCTCTTCAAGTTCCACTTTCCTCCCATTAATTCCTTTAGAAATGAAATCCATCTCAAGAAATGCATCATCCATGGCAACAAACACTTTGTTATCAGACTGAGAATAAAAGTAATATCCTTTTGTATCTTTAGGATATCCAACAAAATAACATTTATTGAATTTAGGGAAAGGCTTATTAGAAAACATTCTTTTGACATAAGATTCACATCCCCAAATCCTCATTAAAGACATATTGGAATGCTTTCTGGTCCATATCTCATATGGTGTCTTTTGAACCGATTTAGATGGTACTTGGTTTAGTGTAAACATGGTGGTTTGTAGAGCATACCCCCAGAAGGTAGTCATAAGCTCGACTAAACTCATCATCAGTCACACCATATCCAACAATGTGTGATTCCTTCTTTCTGACACACCATTATGTTGTGGTGTTCTAGGTGGAGTCCATTGGGATATAATCCCATGGGCTCTAAGAAGGTCCTCAAACTCTTGGTTTGAGTATTCTCCACCTTGATCGGAATGAAGTTCCTTAATACTTTTACCAAGTTGGTTTTTTACTTCATTCATAAGCTCCTTGAACTTTTCAAGAGTTTCTGACTTATGTTTCATCAAATAAACATAGCCATATCAACTGAAGTCACTAGTGAAGGTAATGAAGTATTGATACCCACCTCTAGATGTTGTTCTAAAAAGGTCCACACAAATTAGTATGAATGAGTCTGAATAGATCACTAGCCCTCTCATTGTTACCAGTGAAAGGGGTTTTAGTCATCTTGTCCAACAAACAAGATTCACATGTTTCTCGTGATTCTAGATCAAAAGAGTCTAGATAACCATCCTTATGGAGTTTATATATGTGATTCTCATTTATGTGCCCTAGATGACAATGCCAAATGTATGTTTTGTTTCAGTTATAGAGTTTTAGTCTTGTGGTATTTATGTTATAAACATGTGTCTTTAAATCTAATAAATTAATACCATAAGACATTGGGTCACTGCCATAAAAGATCTCATCTTTTTGAAATAGAACATCAACCATTTTTAATATGAAATTCAAATGCATCCTTGTATACAAGATACAAAAATGATGATTCTATTTATAGTAGGTACATAATAGCAGTTCTTTAACTCTATTACAAGCCATGTGGGCAGAGATATATTATAGGTTCCAACTACATTGGCCACAACTCTTCCGCCATTAGCAACTCGCAGTTCCACCTTGCCTTTTTTCAAAGGCCTACTTCCTTTCAGATCCTGCTTATTAGAGCATATGTGAGATCCACATATGGTATCTAGTACCCATGATGATGAAGTAGGTAGGTTTATCACAATAACATATATACCTAAAGTGGAGATCACCATCCCCATGTTCTTCTTCCTTAATGCCTTCATGTATGAAGGATGAGTTCCTCTTGTACTTTTCTTTCTCTTTATCTTGAGTTTTGAAGATTTGGATTTGGGATCAACCTCAAAACTCTTCTTGGCCTTACTTTGACCCTTGGACTGATCTATGTTGATCATCATCACGTGCTTTTCCTTCTTCAATTTTGCTTCAACATGAATCAACATGGCAAGCAAGTCTGACATGTGGTCAGTCGCATTATTCACATGATAACATGCAATAAAGAAGCTATATGATTCTGGCATTGAGTTTAGAATCATATTCGTAGACACTCTTGGCTCAAGGTGAATCCCAGTTCTTTAAGATGATACATATATCCAATCATATTGAGCACATGTTCTTCTATCGAGGTTTCCTCTATCATCTTAGACTCAAGTAGCACATTTATGATATTGTCCCTTTCTTACTTTGCAAGACCAAGTGTCACTTTCTTAAGATGTGTTACCATCTCAAGAATACTCATGTCCTCGCACTGCTCATGTAACTCATAGTTCATGCAGCTAAGCATAAGGTACTTTATCTCTAAGGCATCACTGGCATGCTTCTAGTAAGCATCTACATGTGCCCTTGGCACATCAGGAGTAGATATTTCTGGAACTAGTTTATCAAGGATGTAGAGCTTTCACTCTTCATTGAGAACCCTTTTTAAAGTCCAAAACCAGTTGTGGAAATTTTTTCCATCAAGTTTTTCCTTATTAAGAATCGATCGCAATATAGATTTGTTCGTCATTTGATTATGCAAGAGAAAATTTCCATTTGTCAAAAGCTTTTGTTTCATTTGAAATTTTTTGACGATATTAATTAGATATTTAATTA
Organism: Alisma plantago-aquatica; assembly: GCA_963693085.1. NCBI lineage: Eukaryota > Viridiplantae > Streptophyta > Magnoliopsida > Alismatales > Alismataceae > Alisma > Alisma plantago-aquatica. The sequence goes on from OY856409.1 coordinate 476,051,675, forward strand.
CTGTCAATCACATTATTTTAGTTCAAATTGATTGACCTCACATATCAATTTGGATTATTGCAGTGTACAATATTCTAGTGGGCTAGATCCAATATAATTCAATTATGACTCGACAAACATCAACAAACATAGTCAATTATCAAGGTAGGCAACTTTTACCAATTGCATCATATGCAATTCTAGATAGATGATATGTGCAAGTCCACATCATAGTCATCTGCATGATTATGGATATAGATGCTCTAATAATTACCAGTTTTCCTGACCCAAAAGCTGACACGATAATAATACACCTGCTTTGGCAGAACCTACATCATCACCATCACACTTCCATGATATAACGACACACCATGCTTTTTCATAACCTACGCTTGGTCAATCAAGATTTTCATGTGTGCCATTTTTTGAAAACATCTAAGGCTTAATATAATTTTTATTTGAGGGATTGTTTATTTATAAATACATATACTTTATCCAATCACCACATATATAGTATGTATCATATACATGATATATTCCACAACAAAAACATGAAATCAATGAAAGCGATGGTTATGGCCAGCCTAATGTAATTCCTTAGAGCCATAAGGAATTACCACATCCTAGGGTCCACATCACATATAGAAACATGTTGTTGATGAAGATCTGTGCTTTCCAATCTGGGTTGATTGTTTCAAACCTTGAACTGGTTAGCTCACCTCTTATTCAGTCAGTTAGTCGCCTCCAGTAGGTTGTCTGGCTCCGCCAAACAATCAGTTAGTCATCATGTAGTCGATTGTTTGGCTCCTCCAAATGCTCAGATTGTATGGTCCTTCGGGCTCATGGTCGTCTCACCAGTCGGTCCTCTCAATCTCACCAAACATCCAGCTCAGACCCTCCAGCCAGTCAGCTCAGCTCATCCATGTGGTTGGTTGGCATCTTTCTTTGTCAATGTTGGAAAGTAAATGATCCTACTATTACATGATTATAGGGAAACCTTGAGTTACATTTAAGGGGAGCAAAGGTAGGAGATAATTAACTTTACATTGGGAAGATAAGATAGAGGCTCGGTATGAAAACTAAGATAAATAGGACTAACCAACCACACAACCATGCATAGATAATAGAGGTATTGGCCATAACCATGCCACACATCCACCATCAAAACTAAATTTTAGGGAGACTTGTGTAAACTGCATATATATATATATATATATATATATATATATATATATATTAGTTTGGGATTTTGCATGGTATTTGATTGGACATATTTATTTGTATCGCATTCAATAAATAAATGACAAAACCAAAATCGGTTTGTATCGATTATCTAGTAAATTGACGTTGGCTCGGATACCACTATAAGGTAATATGGCTATAGAATAGGTAATAGAAACAAAATTTTACTACTATATTCCCCATAAACCAGTGGATCGTGTCAATAATTATAAGACTTGAAGGATGGTTTCGAGGATATACCTAATCCTATAGCAAGTCTAATGACATATCCTCATCATTGTAGATGCATTGTGTTCTAGTTGTATTGGGACTCGTCTGATTGTTGCACCCTCTGATCTTCACCACAGATAGCAGGATTGATGCACCTCTTGATCTGCACCATAGACAACATGTTGATGTTGATCTCCTAGTGATAGACAACGGCCTCCTGCCTCTAGAGAAGTCCACACAGACTGCCTAGAACTCCTGTCGTCTTGCTAGAATGGACGGGAAGGAGTTGTCCCTCCCATTGATGTACTAGTCACCAAATTACTCTCCCACAATATTGATCCTCAATTGTTCTTTCCCATAGCTATCCCTCCCTAGTAGGATAGGACTTGCTTGGGCTCTCTTAGTTACCACAACCAGAGAGTATAACAATTATCATAGCAATTGATCCTCAATTGTCTATGTTGTACTCTGGGAAGGTCTCAGTACCCCTCTGTTTATAGTAGAGACCAGGGTCAGGGTTCCCAGTCTGGGCGGGAGTGGAAGGGACCAGAAGATCTTGAATTTTTACAACAATTTTGGAAATTTTGCATCATGCGGGAACCAAATTAATCGAATGGCATGCCAGACAGTCAGCTCACATGCCAAACAGTCAGTTTGCATGCCATATGGTCATCTGGCACTATCCAAACAGTCTTCTAATACTTTCCCAATTTTGTACATGTCTTGGAAATTCAATTCCAATTGGTGCATAACATTACGTCAACACCAATCCTTGATGTAAGTGAAATACACCCCCGAACTGTCCATTTGGTGCAGATTAGATGGTAATCTCACACCATGTAAGACAGTTGTCTCACACAAGAGAGATGACGTCTTGCAGCCTAAGCCCAGCTGAATTCCACCCAATGCACAATACAATCAACCTGACACTCCAAATGGTTATCTCGACATTTGAACTAAATATTTGGCAGTCGAATCAGTTGATTTGTTGCATGAATTGAATACCTAAACACTTTAGTAATCAATCCAATCATTATTCACGATCAAGCTCCATCAAGACCTATGTCTGTGACCCTATAGGTCCCATATCACGTTGGCAGTGAATGTCCATAACTAACTTATGACATCACAAGCAAAGAGTGGTGCCTAGTCGCACATCAGTGCTACCTAAGTGAATGAAAGGTTGGGAAACAACTTCAACCTACAATTTGTGTTTGGTGTTACAGTGTTTGTATAATTACTTTTGTTACTGATATTCAGATTGAACTTGAGGCATGGAGTAGTCACCCTCCTCAACATTCAATCTCATTTTTTGAACCAGAACAGACTATCTGAGATATATGTAAGATCAATATCACATATTGACTCACATGTGCATGGCTATGCATTTCACAGTCTCTCTAATGAAGAGGCCTAGGATATCATACTCCTGTAGGAGGGACAAATCCCATCTCTATCACTCACAGTCAGTCCCCATGTGTCATAGCCAACAAATCATCACCGTTATAACAACCCGTGTTTCAGTATTGCATTTGATGATGTCAAAGCAAACCGAATGACATGTGATGAGTGCAGTGGTTTCAAGTCTAAGAACCACAAATACCACCATCACTATGAGTGATGTTATGTCTACCATGGTAATGGTTTCCATGTGTCAGTGTCACAGTGGGCTTGTCTGATACACTATTCTATAACATGTATCTATGTTCTTGGTTTGATATAGCCATATCATGACTAATGAGATTTTATCATCAACCAACTCACAGTCTGATCTTATGTGTCGTTGTTTATCAACCTTCTACAATAAAAACCAATCAGGGACATAATAAGAATATGTTTGTACTCTTAACATTTGTATGATCTCATTTCCTCAATTCATGTACTTTAAGACATACGTTATTGAGTAATATTATTCTCTAGACATTTATAATGTTTCATCATTATCTCATAACTGAGTTAAACAGAATGAATTGGAAGCTTGCCTTCATTTATTTATCAAATAAATTACAATCAATGCCATTACAATCATCACATGATTGGCTCTTTGGGCATACATACCAACATTATATTTGTTCAGTAAGACATGTTCTCTAACATATCCCCTAATATATAAATGCAACAACATGTATATTATGGATTCCTTGTCAACACAAACTAAATACACTATATGGTAAAGATCGACGTAAATACTTTCATTAAGCAATCGATTTCCCCCAACAATGTAGTCTCTATGGACTGAGATTAAGTTATTGAATGTTGAATGCAAGATAGTAAGGGGCCAAGCTATGAACATGAATCACTTGGTTAAAATCCATCATGATGTTGAAGATGATTGCATATCATATCAGTATCAATACGATCAACTTTTTGTCAAAGTGAATAAGTTGGAGGATACAACTTATTGAGTCAATTGTTTTGTAGATATAAATGGAAAAAAAATTAGTTAGTGAATACCTACCATTGTATGTATACCTGTTTGAATTACCATATTATATGTACATGTTTGTCCAATGCAACATTGTCAAAGTTACACTATATGTTGTTTGCACATTTTGTCTTCATGTTTGGATTAGCATATAATGTCCATGTATTTGGGCAATGTACCCTTACGATTCAAATGTATTATACACATAATTGGTAATATGGTTGAATAATATTAGAGGTCATATAGTCTATGTTCTAAGGAGGCCGATCACATCCTACTTAATGCAATGAGAAATCAATATGACATGGTGAGATGTGTCAATGGAGTAAATAGTCGAGAGGCCAGAGAGAGACACTTTGTGACTTTCAAAATATAATGAGGATGCCTTATGTATATTTGGACTAGGTAAAAAACCAATGGAGGAACCTCAAGATAGATTTTATTATATAGAGTCACTTTATTTTGGGAAATACATGGGCTATTCAGCCACCAGGTGTGCAAGAGCTTATAACCAAGAAGGAAACCCCCACCAGTTTCTGGACCAAGTGATTCCACACAACTTTGTGATGACTCATTGCACTAACCCACCACAACTCATAGTCAACATGAACAATGTTGAAAACATCAATGGTGTAGCTATAGGAGTTGGTGGTCAAGGCCATGAATAAAGTTACAAGAATCCCAATGTAACTGTAAAGAGTGGGATAAACCACCCTCTACTAAAATATAGTAAATCAAAACTCATTGGAAAGTAGCGGAATAATTTTTTTTTATTATATTCAATTTCATAAACGATTGTACAAGATACATAAAAAATCTCCCTTTTAGGGTTACATCATCATACACAACTAGGATCTAGATAGAGGGAAGTCTAGACTATTCCACTTTTGTCTCCGAACAACATATCCATCAGCTAAGTCCATGCCCAAGCTACGATCTTCATGCCTTATCCATCACCTTGCTCAACTCCTGGGTGGTTGGGAAAGCACCCAACAAAAAGGAAGAGAAGAAAAAGTATGTGTCACTAAACTATACTAATGTAACAAGATGAGCAAAACATGTAAAATAGGCTAGGGTTCATCATAAGATGAAGAATGAGGCCATAATATAAAAGAATATTTCAATAGATGCTTGCCATAAACAACATATCACAAACGGATTGCATGTATGTTTAATATTGACTACCTTAACTATGTAGGGTTGAGGCACCTACCAGACTTTCAACCAAAGGGTGAGGGGAGAATAAGACATTCCCAGTCACCTACACACATTTTGTGTGTGGGGGAGAGTAACACGTTCCCCAGGGGAGAAATAGCACATTCCCCAACTATGGGTGGTTGTACATACAAGTACCACTACACTAGTTAATTAGTCTAATAAAATCAACATGCTAGAAACAATGGAAAGTAATAGAATCTCATATGTAGAACATGGCAGTGGGGTACCAAGACCCAAGAACAATATTCCAAACTGATTATGAGGCAAGTATAGCAATAGATTCAATAGAATAGAATATAAGGTGCAAATAAGCCTCATTATGGAAACCATAGGTTAAGGAACAAATAATTCCCAACTGAAGTGTATTAAGCACATACCTTTAATCTTTAGAGTCTTAGAACCACTTTTCATAATCTTTACACGAGATCAGATCCATTTTCACTAATATCATAACCATGATCATGTATTAATACTATGTTTAATTATTAAAGATTCAATCCCCAATTATTGCATTTATCATCTCCTTTATTTATATTTTGGGATTTTCTTTCTTTTTCATATTCTAAAAAGCACTAGAAAGTTCTAGGACGAATTTATTTATTCTTTTTATCACCGTAGTGGCTATTTTGCATATTTGACCCATTACTAAGCTTCCACTAAGGTATTTGTGCATAAACCCAAATATTGAGAGAAAAGGTGAACAAATGTTTATTAAACCATCATATTCTCCACTAATTAAATAGAAAAGCCAGAGAGGATAGAAATGGAAGGAAAAGATGGGAGAGAGGGTCAAAATAAAAATGTCCAAGATTCAGTATGTTACAGCACTCCACCCCTTAAAGAGGATTTTGTCCCCGAAATCACTAGCAATTAGGGAAGGGTGAGTGTGCAACCTCACATCACAAAACTTGAGGTTGTTTATCCAATCATAACTTCCACCAAACAACTCATCAACATATACATCACAAGCATCTCAACATAGGTCAGGTTCTCAAGGAACACCTAGGGTTCCACTATTAAGATATTCTTTTTAGGAGATTTAATATTATTTATATTTTTGGCTCATTAACATTATACTCTTTATGATATCACATATTATATTAATTACGTCATGTCATATTCACTTTATTGCCAAAAGGGTTATATTTTGTTATTATGCACAATTAGAGGTTACTCAATTATCTCCACATTCATTATTATATTTGATCATTGTCCTTAATAATTTGGATTTATACTTCATTATCCTCATATTACCACTTTATTAATTATAACAAATTATTTTACATGAAATAAGACATTCTATTCAATTTGTGGTTAGGCATACAATTATTCCAATTAATGTCACATTAGTCGCTTATATTCATATTAACGTTGTCACAATGTCACATTATCTTTATTTCTCACATTAATGTCATCGTTAATCATTTTCTCATATTCATTCATTTATATTTTTGATTTTGCACATTTATGTGAATCCCATCAATTCATATTCACATTGAAGCCATTACATGTATTTTAATGATCAAGGTGAGACATATTACTTATCAACAAACTGATTCACATTAAGTGACTAATCACATGTGTATTAGATAACAAGGTAACTTGCATTTTATATTTATGACTTGATTAATATGTGATTAGATGATTATATATATATATATATATCATTTATGTGTATCAAAGTATGTTAACTGATTATGGCTCTTAACATCATTAATATATCATGAAAGGCATTAAAGATGTATAGATTAGGGTTAGATTATTGCAACTTAGGGTTTAGGTCGACATGACCATTATATTTCACTTATTCATCCTTAGCATGCATTAATTACGAATTATAACCTTACTCATCATATCATTAGGGTTTATTGGTTCATGACATTATTAACATCTTACTTATTGACAATTAGCATTGATATTCATATTATGTGCATTGGATGTACATTAGGGTTCAAGCACATGAATTATTCCTTAGATGATAATTATATGTTCATTAATATGTAAACAAGCATGTTAGGGTTACCATTATTACTTGTTTGGAGAACACTAAGCACAACAACCTCCTAAGCATGGAGTTAGGGTTTCTAAAGATAGATTAGATAGACTTCAAGATGTTATAGGGTTCCATCCCCTAAAGAGGATTTCATCCTCAAAATCTAACCACTCAAACATCATAAACTAACTATACTCCACCCCTTAAAGGGTTTGACCTATCAAGCCAAACTAAACTAAGGTTAAAGGATAAGTCAACTACACCATGTTCAAGATCCATCACACTTCCAATGGGCACTCTGATATCTTCCCAAACACACAAACTCTAAGGTCTAGGTTTAAAGGTCATACTATCCAAACATATGGTCCTAAAGGACATAAAGAAACTATCTTGGTAATCATTCTCAGCCAATCATATCAGGGTTCTAGGACAAACCAACATACATGTGAAACTTAGGATTCCCAAAGATATACAACAAAGAAGTCTAAGGTCACTATTGCCTAAAAGAAAACTATTTTGGACAATTCGTATTAGCTCAGGCCAGGCCGGTATCATATGGGCACGGGAGTCCTCGTAAACCAAGCTAGTGGCATGGAGTAAAATATTGCCAGCCCCCGAGACCCTGATCCTTTCTAGACACCTTTGCTTCAACTTCATGCCCTACTAGTTGCATAAAGGCAACCCTAAACAACATCAAGTTATGCATGTTTTAGTTATAAGTATATTAGAGTTTTATTCATCATGACTCTAAAGTGAAACTATAGGGTCCTATATCAACCTATCATCAACATAAATCAAATCTACGATAACCATGTCACTTAAAGGAAATTATGCAAGTCTAGGGTTCTAATTAGGGAGACAAACTGAAATAGCCATATTCTGACTACCATGGGCTCTGATACCATGTTGTAAAGAGTCTGATAAACCACCCTCTACTAAAATATGGTAAACATAACACCATTGTAAAGCAGCGGAATAAAATTTTTCTGACTGTATTCAATTTCATAAATGATTGTACAAGATACATCAAAAATCTCCCTTTTAGGGTTACATCATCATACACAACTAGGATCTAGATAGAGGGAAGTCTAGACTATTCCACTTTTGTCTCCGAGCAACATATCCATCAACTAAGTCCATGCCCAAGCTACGATCTTCATGCCTTATCCATCACCTTGCTCAACTCCTGGGTGGTTGGGAAAACACCCAACAAAAAGGAAAAGGGAAGAAAAAGTATGTGTCACTAAACCATACTAATGTAACAAGATGAGCAAAACATGTAAAATGGGCTAGGGTTCATCATAAGATGAAGACAATCAAAAGAATGAGGCCATAATATAAAAGAATATTTCAATAGATGCTTGCCATAAACAACATATCACAAAAGGATTGCATGTATGATTAATATTGACTACCTTAACTATGTAGGGTTGAGGCACCTACCAGACCTTCAACCAAAGGGTGAGGGGAGAATAAGACATTCCCAGTCACCTACACACATTTTGTGTGTGGGGGAGAGTAACATGTTCCCCAGGGGAGAAATAGCACATTCCCCAACTATGGGTGGTTGTACATACAAGTACCACTACACTAGTTAATTAGTCTAATAAAATCAACATGCTAGAAACAATGACAAGTAATAGAATCTCATATGTAGAACATGGCAGTGGGGTACCAAGACCCAAGAACAATATTCCAAACTGATTATGAGGCAAGTATAGCAATAGATTCAAGAGAATAGAATATAAGGTGCAAATAAGCCTCATTATGGAAAGCATAGGTTAAGGAACAAATAATTCCCAATTGAAGTGTATTAAGCACATACCTTTAATCTTTAGAGTCTTAGAACCACTTTTCATAATCTTTACACGAGATCAGATCCATTTTCCCTAATATGATAACCATGATCATGTATTAATACTATGTTCAATTATTAAAGATTCAATCTCCAATTATTGCATTTATCATCTCCTTTATTTATATTTCGGGATTTTCTTTCTTTTTCATATTCTAAAAAGCACTAGAATGTTCTAGGACGAATTTATTTATTCTTTTTATCACTTAAGTGGATATTTTGCATATTTGACCCATTACTAAGCTTCCATTGAAGTAATTTGTGCATAAACCCAAATATTGATAGAAAAGGTGAACAAATGTTCATTAAACCATCATATTCTCCACAAATTAAACAAAAAAGCAAGAGAGGATAGAAATGGAAGGAAAAGATGGGAAAGAGGGTCAAAAGAAAAATGCCCAAGATTCAGTATGTTACAGTAACATATATAATAAACAATTTGTGCGACAACATTAGTGTGTACCTTAAGATGTTTCTTTGATACAATTCACAATGCACTTCTTAGAATGATTATGAACTAGTACATGTAGTATGATGGAATATTGTAATCTATTGAACACTTTTTGTGTTGATCTAATAGTAAAATCTATTGAACACTTTAATACAGATGGGCCAGATAGTAGGCCCGGTTGTTTATGGCATGGGGAGGCTGATGAGGCTCGAATCGATGCATACCTTTGATGGTGATGTCAAATACGCTAACTTTGTAGTTAAATTTTCTATTAGATTTTTTCATCATATTTTTGTTATTTGATTATGGGATCAAACTTGTAGTTAACTATTCTGTTAAATGTTTCATCATCCAGATTTCTCACTCCAAAATTGAAAAATTGTTTGGTCTGAAATATGGTGAAATTCTTGCAAGCCTTCCCACTTTCATTCTCCATCTTCTTCTGAAGATCCCACAGATGTGCACCTCAAAAATCCTATGGATGCAAAAGAAAGTAAGGGAGGGATTCCTCTCCTTGTTCGTCATTTTCACCTATTGTTTGATTGGCTAAAAGATGATGTCGAGGAAGAGGACTCAGAGGTAGTAAACCAACATTGTGGGATCTCATGGGATGAGTATGATGAGGCCCTAAAGTGGTCTAATAGGGATGGCCCTACCTGAGATCAACATAAACCTTCTCTGCCACAACAAAAGGGTCAACATAGCAGTTGATCACCATCTTAGAGTGATTGTGGGTGTGTCGACCTAGATATTTTGTTTTTACATGTTTTACATTTCAAATCACCTTTGTACACTCTATTTTATGGAACTAGTACTTTTTTCAATGTCAATGATAATTCTAAATTGTTAATAATGAGTTCTTGTCCATGTCATAATTTACAAGGTGTTTAATTATTTATTATACATATACTAAATTATATGTTATTGGCATGGTTTCTTGTACATCTAGTAAATTAATACTTGCATTATCTGCTTCCCATCTAGTAGATTAATACTCACATTTTTTATTCCCACCTACTAATTTGAAATATGTTCAAATTAATGGCTAGTTCAATTCAATCACATCTTTTGTTAGCAAACACATATACGTTGTTATATCCATATATATTTTCAAACTATGCTTTGGTTGCTTCCCAATAAACTGAAACGGTTTCAATGGGATGATGAGTAAGACGTAGGACTCAGCACAATCTTACGATGCCATTTTATTTAGGACAAATGTGTAAAACTTTTCTATGTCAAGCTTGTGATGATGTTTTTTTGTGAATTCCACACATTAATAGGGAGGACTGAAATTAACATAAACATATTTAAGGTGAGGTGGAGTGTGTTGAAAATTGTAGTTGTACTTTTAAACCTTATAAAGTGATCTTTGTACATACCCGCCAGTCCTACAACAACAACTCGATCAAAAGGGAAGCTCTCAACCACATCCAATTGTTGTTCACAATTGAGTCTATGTACCAAATTATGTTGTTCACGATGGATTTACTACACTGAATGATGATTCTGGAGGCGTTGATGGTGAAGATCATGAGTGAAAGTCAATTTAATGACTATCTAAAGTGATGTGTTGAACCTTATGCAACTATATTTTGTAGTTTGCAATATGTATTGTTAGATATTGATATTATAGTAGTATTTCATATCACATATTTGGTTTCACTTATAAATGTACATGTATTTGGCTTGCATTATTTTATTATTATACACCTACTCATATAGAAACACATGGTTAATGTATTATGAAGTCATTATTTGTTTAACAAGATAGATATAATCAAATACAGACACAACAAATTTTAGACTCTTGTATTATGTAAAAACATGGGTAAATTTATATTGATTTTAAACAGTAAATGTCAACTAAAATAGTCATACTCATGAATTCCATTAATGATAGTTATATATTTTTTATTTTTATGTATGCATATTTTCTAATGTAATAAAATATAATATTAATAGCATTTAGATTATATATTATAATACCCATACAATTTCATATTTCAAGAAGATCATAACCATGTCAGATCTTGATTAGATTCATAGAAGAAAAAAATAGACCATAACTGGTTTACCAAATAGAATCATATTGGATCCTGACCAGATGACCAAAACTACACTAGGTTGCCAAACGGAATCAGATTGCATACAAATTAGACTAATCTAGATTTGCATAATAACTCTAAATAATCTAGTCTGGACTGTAGAATCCTAGTCCCGTACCAAACAGGGCCTTAAAGAACACATGTATCAACTTTTCAACATTACAACTGGATATCCTTCTATATAATGTCTTTATAGAGGCATGAACGATGAGTTTAATTGTCAAGTCTTTTACATGACAAACCTCAATGGTTTAAAGACTAGTTGATGATGGCATCATCACATTCCTATGGGTAACATTCTACATTTGTCGTAAGAGAGAAGTTGAGCCATGAACTAGCACTTTGAATATATCAAACAAAAAGGGGTGGAAATGGTGATTGTTAGCCTCACATGTTGTAACATCCTTATAGACTTTTTGAGTCACTGCATGAGAAGTGGACTGGTCCACCATGAAGTTATCAGAAGAAAAAAATAGTCAAATGAGAGACTCTAGTAATATCCACACAAATGTGCTTCCCATCAGCCAAATCAAATAACAAGATGCCTGCAGTCGTTCATAGTGGATACCATCATGTCATGTGTCAAGAACGGCAATTGGAGCTTCATCAATGAATTTTATCCCATCACGTGAAATAATGCCAAAAAGGACCTCTTAAACAACATCATGGCATAACTTGAATCTAGGGATAATGAGGAAATGCACGGCATGGTTACCAATAGAATCAAGCTCTACAAAATGACAAAGTGGACAACACTTGTTATTAGGATATAGAGTGATCACAAGTCAATAAATAATGCCAAAAAGGGCACTCGAACAACATCATGGAAGAACTTGATTCTAGGGCCAATGCAGAAATGCAATACATGGTCACTAATAGAATCAAGCTCTATAGAATGACAAAGTGAACAACACGTTATTAGGATATAGAGTGATCATGAGTCGGTAGAATGGATCAATATTAATTTGATAGGTATAATGGATAGTCCAATATCATTAATGGGAATAGTTATAAGAAACTGTTGTGTATATTTAGTCTATAAGGAAACCAGAATAGCTCATTGTCATTGGGATAAATCTAAGTCACAAAGTGATGGACATGTTGGGAAATATGGGCATAGAGTAGGAAATGGAAATAAAAATTTATCTATCCATATTCCCTAGAAATCAAGATCCTGTCAATAACTATGTAATGGGAAGGATGATTTAACAAGTTCATACCTGGTCCTGGTGCAAGTCATGTGACTATTCCTCATTGCAGTAGTTGTGCAACTGTCTTCTAATTGCACTGGGATGACGTCTGTAGTAGCTCCTGGTTTCCATCACAGTGAGCAGGCTAATGTTGTTCTCTTAGCGACAGACAACAATCTCCTCACCTCTATGGAAGTCCACATAGACCACCTAGAACTCTTTTCTCCCTATTAGAGCAGACCAAAAGGAGTTGTCCCTCCTGTTGGTGAACTAGTCACCAACTTTCTCTCCCGCAATTGTTCTCCCTTGTTACCCCTCCCTTTATCAGATAGGACATGCTTGGCCTCTCTATTTGTTACCAAAACTAGAGAGGAAAACAATGGTGAGAGGAGATTGAGTTGTTTCTCTAGGAAGCCCCCATTGCCCCTCTATTTATGGGAGGGTCAGGGTCAGGGTTCCCAGTATGTGTGAGAGTGGAAGGAACTGAAATTTCATGAAGTTTTACAACCTACAATAGGCAAAATGATCAATTTACCAATGAACTAATCAGTTAGCATGTGAGCCAATCGATTCACCCAGTGAATGGATCATTTCATCATGTTTCCATATCACAATTGTATTGCCAATTAATATACAATTTAATGTACAACATGATGTCAGCACAAATCCTTGAATCAAATAAATTGATCCACCAACTACTGGGTTCACAACCTGAGTCAGTCAGTTCATGAAACTGAGCCGATCTATTCAATTCCTGAACCAATCTGTTCAGTGTCCAAAATTTTCAAACTTGGTTCTATTGACCTGACACACTGAAACAATTGGTTCAACACTTGAACTAGTCGGTTCAACTATACAGTCAGTCAATTATCAACTAGAGTTGTTTAAATTGAATACTTGAACAGTTTAGCAATCAATTTAATTATCATTCCTGATTAAACTCCTCTTCTAGGTGTATCCTTTGTGTGTGACCCCATAGGTTCCATGTTATGTTGGAAGTGATTGTCCATAATTGATTTATGACATCACAAGTAAGGAGTGGTATCTAGTCACACATCATTGCTACACAAATAAACAAGAAGTTGGAGAACGACTTGAACCTACAATTTGTGTCAGGTGTTATAGTGATTGTGTAATTCATTTATATCTGATATCTGGAATGAACTTGAGGCATTGAATCGTCATCCTCTCAATGTCCAATCCATGTTCCCTAATCCAGAGCAGACTGTCTGAGATATATGTGACCTCAATATCATATATTGATTCACATGTGCATATGCATGTTTTTCTCAATCTTGCTTATCAAGTAGCCAGGATATCAAACTCTTATAGGAGGGATAAATCCCATCTACATCACTCACAATCATGCCCATGTGTCATAGTGCACCCAATCATCACCTTATGGAAACCTTTATTTAGGATCACGGTGGATGATGTCAAATCACATTGAAGGATATGTGATGAGTGTAGTGACTTTAGATCTAAGAACCAAAATCACCACCTTCACTATGAGATATGACTATGACCACCAAGTATGGTTTCCATGCATCACTCTTCAAGTGGGTCTGTCTCATAGAGTATTCCCTAACAAGTATCTATGTGCTTGGTTTGATATCACATATCATGACTAATGAAATTTTTTCATCAACCAACACACACTCTAGTCTTTAGTGTTATTGTTGTCTATCTGCCTTCCACAGTAACACCCAAACATGTAATAAGAATGTACATACTCCTAACATTTGTAGGATCTCATTTTTCAAGTCATGTACTTGAAGACATGCATCATTGGGTAATTTTCATTCTCTAGACATTCATTATATTTCCTCATGATCTCATAATTGAGAGAAATAAAATGAATTGGAAGTTCACCTTTATTATTACTTGAAGCATTCATGTAATATGCCATCACAATCATCATATGATTGGATCTCTGGTTATACTAACCAATAGACTCCCACTTGCACTTAGAGCCAATCACCCACAAATATTATTCTTAATTATCTAAACATGCCCATCATGTTTCTACTGCGCAAGTGCTAATCCAACGGTTTAGCAACATTTTGTTATAGTCAGTATATTTCATGTTTCACATCTCTTCGTTGTACGATATCTCATATGAGATGTAATTGTTGTAAGATGTTATCGATATTCCTTGCCTAACCATTAGATCCACTATTTGGCATAATATTTCTATTGTGTCATCATTGGTTGGAACATCCTTAAGTTCACCCACATGAACTTCGAGATCCATATAGTATCCATTCCTATTTTCTTAACACAAGGATACTTGGCTTCTATTTGTAGAATTTTAAATTAATGGTTTGTTAGTTTGAAACTCTTTCCAACTAATAACTCTCTGAGATTCAACACAAACTTTTATATTGCAATCATTTTCTCTCATTTTGGAAGCTTGCATCGATGTAACCCTTTACATCCAACTCTTCCTTTACACCATAGTGCAACAATTGCTCCTTTAGTGCTTCTCAAGTACTAATGGATGATGTTTATGGCATTCCAATGGCCTTCATTGGTTATGACTAATATCTTCTTGTCATGTCCAATACATACAAGATGATGGGATGAGTACATTATATTGCAAATAGATCCAAATGTGAATACATATGGCATCTCTTTCATGCTTCAAAAGAATTGATCCCATTTATATGGATAGATTATATCTTACTGAATCCGTTATGTTGAACCTTTTCAACATCTTTCCAATATATGTGCTCATATTTAGGTTAATAATCTTTTAGGGCTAAATCTATAGAACTTGATTCCTACCATATAGGACGTTTCACCTAATCCTTCATGATGTAGGTGATATCCATGCCAATTTTTAATACTTAGTATCAAAATGTCATTCCTCATCAATGTGTGGAATGATCCCACTAAATCTTTTATAATCACAGATTTCATCTTTTATTTTGACTCAAGTCAAACTCTTTGAGTATTTTTTCAAATCAAAGATTCCAGGTCTGAGATTCTTGTTTCAATCTATAGACTAAACATTATAGCTTATATTCTTTATTTGCATTGATGGAGTCATAAAACCTTTAGGTTGTTTCACATACACATCCTCTTATTTATCCCTACTAAATAGTGCAGGTTTAAACTTGATATGCCAAATCACATAGTATCAACAAGTTGAAATAACAAGCACATTCATTGGTAAAGAGATTTCATCATGTTCAACACTTTGAACTGGTTTGAAAAACCTTTCAACTAATATGTCCTTTTATGTCATCCAATTGGCCTTCCTTATGAAAACCCAACTGCACCTTGCGGGTTTTACCCCTCCAAGTTGTACCACCAAGGTCATACCTTATTGGTGATCATGGATTCCATTCTAGAAACAATGGCCTCAAGTCATTGCTCAGATTCTGGTCCCTCAATAGTTCTTGGTGGAATGTTGGCTCGCCATCTTATGACCCACTCGCAACTTATCTATATTAAAGGATTCATAATCTTTTAATCTCAGACACTTTCTACCATATTTATGAGTTTTGTGTGTTACATAAAGAATTTGATATTCCACAACCATTTGTGACTCTCTTTATTCTCACTGTGCCTCCTATGGTTCAAATGTTCTTTGTTGAATTCAAACTTTTTGAGTTCTACTTTACTCCCATTGATTCCAATAGAATCCAGTCATCTAGTAACAAACACTTTTGTCATTGGTTTTAGATAAGTAGTGTTTGAAAAACTAACATTTATGTGATTAAATCCTTTTCTTGTACAAGTTTCAATCTTTAAGATACATTAGGACATTCCCATAACATATTTCATATGTTGTCCATTAAAACCATTTGTGGACGGTGCATTGTTTTAATGCTTAGCATATTCCTTTAAAGGAAATTAGAAGATTAGATTAAATGATAATTGTATCATGAATCATCATGTTGTGGTTCCTTCTTTCTAATACATCATCATGTTCATATGGACTTAATTGTGATACACTATCACATTCACTCAAGAAGGATCTCAAACTTTTCCTGTAAAATATTTCTATCTTAAATCATATCAAAGAATCTTAATACCTATGATGACGTTTTGTGCTTCATACATGTAATCTCCTTAAACACTTCAAGAGATTTGTATTTTACTGAGTAAATATCATAATATTACCAGTATAAGGAATGAAGTATAAACAACTATCTATATAATTCATTTCAAAGGTCTTTGTACATCATTATGTACATGTCCTGATAGAATTATTTTTAATCTCCCACTACACCAAGTGAGAGGTGGCTTGTCATGTTGCTCATGTATAAGATGTGCAAGTCTCTTATTGATTCAATAACCAAATGAGTCTAGATAATATGTTCTAGAAATGCATTTCTCGTATGTGTGCAAGAAACACAATGTTATCGATCGTTGATTGTTTGAGTTATCAAATATAATTTGTTGGTATTTATGTTATGAACATTCATCTATTGATTCTTTCATATAAAGATCACTAAATGTTTTGGGAATTGCCATAAAAGATCACATCTTTCAAAATAGAAGCATTAACAACTCTTTATCAATTTACCATCCTTTTCATACAAGATGCATGAGTAAAATGTTTCCATTTATTAGCATAATGGAATAGCAGTTCAATTAACTCTATTACACATCCAATGGGCTAAAATAAATTTTAAAGGTAGACTAAAGTTTCATCAACTCTTGCTCATCATAGTCCATCCTTGTCCTTTCATAAAGGTTGTACTTCTTATGAGATCTTGCACATCAATGTATGTCATATATACATCCAATATCACATACCAAGATGAAGAAGTGATCAAAGTTATAGTATAACATTTATACCTAAAGTAGAGGCCTTTTCCTGTTTCTTCTTCTTTAGTTCCTCTAGGAGGAGAGGACAATTCCTTTTCCAGTGCCCAGCTTGGTGATAATGTTGACATTTGACATCCTTCTTTACTCCTCCTTTTGCCTTGAGATATGAAGACTTGGGCTTCTAGTTAGATTTAGAACTCTTCTTAGCTTTGTGTTTACCTTTAGACGTTCTCTTTGTCTTGTTGATCATCATCAAAGACTTGGGCATGTCTTTCTTCATTTGTCCCTCAATTGTTCTCAACGTGCCTAGTAACTGTGTCAATGATTTGTCAAAGTCATTCATATTGTAGTTCATGACAAACATACTGTATGACTCTGGAAGAGACTACAAAATCACACCAGTGGCCAACTCTTGACCCAAGGGAAATCCTATTCTAGCAAGGTTCTCCACATACCCAGTGAGCTTGAGTACATGAGAACCTACTAGATCTCCTTTTGCCATGTTACATTTGAACAACACCTTAAAGACATGAAATCTCTCATGTCTTGTGTGATCTTGGAATATTTTCTTAAGATGAGTTACCATCTCAATAACATCCATGTTCTCATACTATCTCTGCAACTCATAGTTCATGGAGCACAATATCATGTACTTGACATCTGTGACATCTTCAGTATGCTTCTTGTAAGCATCCATATCAGCCTTAGGTGCGGTGGGAAGAGGTCCATCTGATTCTAGTATCTCCAGGACATAGATCTTGAACTCCTGTGTGAGAACAATTATCAGTGTCCTGAACCAAACTTGGAAGTTATTCCCATTGAACTTGTTCTTCTCAAGGAATAATCACAAAGAAAAAGTGTTGTTGTGTGTTGCCACTTGATTCTACAAAATAATTTGCAATTTTTCCAAAAACTCTTTTTGATTTTGTTTGATATGTATACAATTTGACTATATTCAATTAGGTCTTTAATTAATTATGGCTCCCACTATTTTATTCAAATTGATAGCCCTCACATATCAAGTTGGAAGATTGCAGTGTAAAAAATTCTAGTGAATCAAGATCCAAAATAATTCATTTATTACCTGACTAATGTCAATGTCTATAATCAACTATTAAGGTAGGCAGCTTTTTTCAATTGCATCTTATTCAATTCTTGGATAGATGATATGTGCAAATTCTTTCCATAATCATCTACATGCCTTAGCACTTAATCCCATTAAGAATCACCAGTTAAGCCCGACCCAAAACCCAACATGATAATAATGCACCCCACTTGGCAGACCCACATTATTACCATCACACTTCCACAAGATACATGGTGTACAACCCTTGTGGTTCTCACATTTGGTCGCTTAAGATTATCATGTGTGCCGCTAATGGAAGGCATGTTAGACTTAATATTTTATTCAGGGAGTTTGTATTTATAAATACATATACTTTATCCAATCACCACATATATAGTGTGTACCATATATATGTTATATCCCACAATGTAAACATGCAATATAAAACATTAGCAATGGTTATGACCACACTAGCGTAGTTCCTTAGAGACACATCCAACTGGTCGGTTGGGTCCACCAGGCAATCGACTCACTTTCTTGCATTCTACCCTCCTTGGTCCTCTATCTGGTTGGATCATCACGTGAAATGGTCGGCTCGCCTGACGCTGATCGTCATCTTTGTCTTTGCAAGAAAAGAAACTATCCTATTGCTATTAGACATATTACATGGTAATGAGAAACCTCAAATTACATTCAAGGGGAGCAAAGGTAGGAAAGAATAATACTTTTACATTGGAAAGAAGAAGGTAGAGGCTCAATATGAAAACCGAGATAAAACATGCACAAAAGAAACCATCCAACCACACACAAATTTTTGAGTTATTGGCCATAAGCATGCTACACATCTACCATCCAAACTCACTTTTATGATGACACATGTAAATTTCATTTATATCATATCATATATATATACATACATTTTAATTAATTTGGGATAATGTGTGGTCTTTGATCTTATATTGAATACTTTTAAGTATTCGCATTATGTGCAATAAATAAACAACAAAAACTAAAAATATGATCATATAGATTATCCCAAAGCATAAGAAATTGATGTGGCTTTGATACTACTGTTAGGAAACATGTGCAGAGACTAGGCAAAGGAAAATAAAATTTTATCTATCCATATTCCCCATAATAGAAATATCGCGTCAATAACTATGTAATGGAAAGGATGGCTAATGAGTTCATACTTGGTCCTAGTTCAAGTCCAGTGACTAATCCTTGTTGCAATAGTTGTGCAGCTGTCTTCTAATTGAACTAGGATGACGTATGTAGTAGCTCTTGTTTTCTACCACAGACAGTAGGCCGACGTTGTCCTCCTAGTAGTAGACAACAACCTCCTCGCCTCTATGAAAGTCCATATAGACCACCTAGAACTCTTGTCGTCCTACTAGAATAGACAGGAAGGAGTTTTCCCTCCCATTGGTGTACTAGTCACCGACTTTCTTTCCCACAATTGTTCTTCCTTGTTATCCTTCCCTTTATTGGGTAGGACCTTGCTTGAGCTCTCTATAGCCACAACTATAAAGGACACTAATTGTGAAAATAAATTGAGTTGCGCCTATAGGAAGTCCCCAGTAGTCCTTTATTTATAGGGGGGTTAGGGTCAGGGTTCCCCTTATGTGTGGGAGTGGAAGGAACTAAAAATTCAAAAACATTTGCAACATGTTATGTGCAAAATGATTCGTTTACCAGTGAACCAATTGGTTGGCCTGTGAGTAAGTGTCATTCTTTAGACATTCATTATGTTTCATCATTATCTCAGAATTGAGTGAAATGAAATGAATTGGAAGCTTACCTTTATTAATAATCAAATTATTTATGTAATATGCCATCACAATCATTATATGATTGGCTCTCTGGACATACATACCAACATGAATACCATGTTGTAATAGGTGCATGTTATTGGGATTGATCCTTTGGGGTGGTTATTTTGATAAAGTAGTTCATGCATTAATAAATATGCTTATAGATAGAGCGCTTGTAAACATGATAATATAAGATGTACCACCAGGGATAAAACATCCTAAGGATGTTGTCCATGGTCAGATGATGAAACCAAACATGATGAAAGAAATTACAAAACTAGGATTCAATGTTCCGAGGGAGGAACCCCTTAACAATGAGCCTCAACATGTAGAAGACAAGATAAAAGTGGTCCCAATCATGATAAGAGTGCAATATCTAAATAAAAAACCAGTGTCATATGCCATGATTTCCTCCAAGGAGTAGAAACCTTTGCCATTGTGGTATCCAAAGACAATCACATGGTCCCCTTCATCTTCAATCACTTGTTTTGATGTGGATGTCAATCCTACAATGCAAGTTAATATATAAGGAGTATTCAATCTACGTCTGTATCTTATGTTGTGAACAAATAGCATTATGATATTTTCTAAAGTTTCTCTCTATATAAATGTTCTAAAGGATGTTTATGATTAAGACGTATGTCGAATGGTTTGTGTTATATGGTTGAATGTGTATCATCTATTTTGGTGAGTATATGAAATCAGTGAGTGAGTGTGGTGAGAAGTATTTATGTAGGAAGTGCAAAGTGTATGGGCATGAGGTGAAGAGATGATGTGTTGTTTCTTCCACAGTGTGACACAGATATCATCTAGTGGGCCCTTAAAATCCTCTAGTATTGAGAAAAAGTTTGTGGGGATCTTACTTTTTAAATAAGCCAGAAGAAAATTTTATATTTTTGGGGCCATTTCATCTTCCAAATTGTAGTCATCTCCAAAATGTGCCCTCTATAGGTTAGATGTAGATATGCTTTTTTTGGTGTATATATTGGCTCCTATTCTAAGAGATCATGTTGGTTATGTTGCATTCAAGGTCGTTGATAATGTCCAGATGTGGTCAAGTTTGAGGTTGTTTGTTAGGTGTACTTTGAGGAAGTTTTGACGATTATTGGTCAGAAGTTGCAATGTGATGGCTGTGTTGATGATCCACATGGAAGGCAGTATGTGGAAATGGCATATAAGGTTTTGAATCGTTTTATTGTGATGTCAAGGGTCTCTCCAAAAATTTATGTTCTTTTAGGCATGGGGAGGAGAGTTTAGCAAATTTATGATGATATCTAAATTCATTTTTATGTATCTACGAAGTGGTGATGAGATGTATGTGCTAGTTATATGCCATGGGGTGGAGTGCTTGTCGTATTTTTTTAGAATGAGTGTTTTCCAGATTTTTTTTGTGTTTGACGTGAGGGTGTTGATGATCTTAGTGATAATACATAAGGACTCGACCTTAAAGTTTATGATACCCCATCCTCCATATTCAATGGGTCCCTATATGGTATCCCAGTTCATCAAATGCATCCTATTTTTTCATGATATTCTGTTAAAATGATTCCATAGAAACTTTTCCTGAAGGATTCGATTAGTTTCAAAGATTTAGTAGGTAAGGGGATGCAGCTGAGGTAGCGTGTGGTGATGGGCGTAATGACACTATTAAGGAGGGTGAGTCGACCAGCAAGGTTGGAGAAGTTATTGGTCCAAGAATGAAGTAATTTTTTATTTTTTATACGATAGGGACCCACAAACTATGTGTTGAGAGGTGAGGGGAAATAGGTAGGCCAAGATACATAACCAACAAAAATTCAATCTTGCATTGGAGAAGAGTTCTATATTTATTAATGATATCAATGGGTGTGTTGATTCCTATAATGGAAGATTTTGTAACATTAATCTAAGACCTGAGATGTAGGAAAAGAGACCAATAATACGAATGATGTTGATGATAGTGTCATATTCAGTTTCACTAGGATCATGGTGTCATCTGCAAATTGGATAATGTTCTCAAAACATTCAACAAGTGATGTAATGAGCCCATGTGTGGTTCCACGCTTGATCATGTTGGTGAGGATGGATGTGATTAGAATAAAGAGATATGGGGAGAGTGGATCTCCTTATCTGAGACCGTCAGAATTGTGGAAGTATCCAAATAGTGTACCATTGATGATGGTGGAGAAATGATTGATGGAGATGCAAGCATGAATCTAATTGATACATTTCTTTTGGGAAACCATATCCATTCATAGTGTGGATAAGACATTTCTAGTTAACCTAATCAAAAGCTTTTTCAAAATCTAGTTTGATCAGTATAATTGATGTCTTATTTTTGTAGCATAGGTAAATTGTCATGGTACCATTTTTACCCCAATCCCAATCTCACTGCCTAGACAGTGGTAAAGGGATTGAAGTTCCCTTCCATGAGTGGCCCGATAGGATCTAACACACTGGCATATATAATAAGAAATAATAACTTCAAAAATTGGATATTTAAATAACAACTAACCCAATATGGAGATTTTTCCAATATATCCTTTTCATTAGAGTATGTAGAGTGTGGAAGTGATCTTATTCAGTATTCCATTTGTATTGCCTAAAATCAAGAAAATCGAGACACAATCATTCAATTGAACGGTATGCTATCAAAATCAAGTAAAACTGTTTATAAGAAAATAAGTGTACTTGGTAGGACTTATATTTCGAAAGTATAACAAGCAATTTGCAAGAACCAAAAGTTATTTGACAAGTTTTTCAAATGATTCGATATTTATTATGAGTTCCCATTATGCTGTAATTTGAGAAGCATGATTATATATTTTTGTGTGACTTTATTGCCCCAACGCGATGGGGGAAGTCATTGGGCTCCTTCTCTCCATGTGAGGTAGGAGGCCAATGTACAAGTCCCACCTCTCAATGAGGGGCGTCTCTTGCACCCAATATCAACATTATCAACATTATCAACATCATCATCATTATCAATATATGGTCAGTCATAATGGGCATGCAATTTATGTTTTCATGTTTTCAAAATATAGTATAGAAAAATGGAAGACTAATCATAGGGAACAGTAGCTCATCCATGTAACTAGCCAAGCATATAGTTAAGAGATACATAAAAGTATCTTCAATACAATCAAGGAGGGATTATATAATAGTGTACCTTTCACCAAAGATTCTGAGTATAGATCCACTAGTAATAGGTCAACCCTTTAAGTTAGATCCTAAAACAAAATGTTAGGATCAAGGGTCAAGATCAAGATATTTGGATATCATGTTTCAATATTTGAGATTAGGGTTACATTTTCCTAGGTCAACCTTAGGGTTAGGTCATCCACTCATGATCCATATTATATCAATATGTCTAACACATTTCAAGTGTGAAGAATATTTCAAGTGTGAATGACTTACCTAGGTTTTCTAGGATCATATGTGTTAACCCTAATTTATGGTCATTATACAAGTCATCATAACATTTATAGATTATCATCATGAAAACTAATATCATTGTAATTCAAATATCAGTTTGATTAAAGTAGAGTCATGAATCATACACATGATCAATCTTTCCACAAGATTTAGATCCATTATCACAATATTAAGGTTAATCCTTGGTTCAATATACATGATTCACATTCTAGGAGAGATGAGTTGCAAGATCAGATCTAAACTCAGACATAGTCAAGTTCAGCTTCAATATGAGCATTAGAGTCATAATTAGGGTTTCTCAAGGATTAATAATCATTGTTGAATCATTAGACAAATTAAGTAAGAAAAGGAACAAGATCTAGGAATATCAGTGATAAATATAAATAATTAGGCTTCAAAAGTATTTTTATAAGGTTCACTAGATTTTTCTGATCAAGATTGACTATTTATTCATCATTTTTGGAGTTAAGATGCATTTTCTATGATTTAAAACAAGATCTAGCATTTAATTGAATTTTCGAGTAGAGAGGAGGCAAAATACCTTATTTGCAAAAATCAAGGGCTGTTGGATCCACAATGGACGGCTCAAGATTTTTCCACATCGAGAGATAGCAAGCGACAGTTTACTTGCTCATTGGTCTGGTTCAAGCCTGGTTCAATGGGGTTTTTTGGTCATTTGAACTGGTTTGGTTGTGATTGTATTGGACCGAGTCCAAGCCCTTTGACCGGTGGTTTACGGTGTCTGTATCTCGTCTGCGCAAGTCTTGCTTGAGCCATGAAGGTAGGGTGGTAGGCTCTATAGAGTGGGGAAGTTCTGGGAGCAAGAGAGGGCAAGGGGGTGGTCGAGGTGCCGGCCGAGCTTGCCTCAGCCTCGCGAACCCGATGGGGGCCAGAGAAAGAGGAGAGGTGCGAGGAGAAGGATCGCCCAAGGCGGCTGCGGTGACAGCACTGCTTGGAGAAGAAAAAGATCAGAGCAATATTGGAGGTGATTGGGGGCAGTGGAGTGTGTAAGGACTAGGGGATAACGTTGTATTTGGAGGTTCTGATCTCGATGGGTACTTTTATAGGGTCGGGAGGTAGGTTTAGGGCTAAAGGTCTTGGAGCAACAGCCATGGCCTCCGGAGTGAGAGGGAGAGGCGAGAAGGTTGTTTTGGCAATGCAAAGGTGCACAAAACCTAGACAAAATAGGGTTCCTTGGCTGGAAAAAAGCGAGACGATGTCTTTCACTCAAATCAAAATTTGAAATGAGGTGCGAGTTGGCCTATATTATCATTCACCGGTTCTCAGTCTCTCCCCCGTAATCAATGAGAGGTAGAAGATATACCCACAACCATTGGATTGGGCCCCTGATCCGTAGGTCTCAGATCCAAGGGTTGGGTTCACCCCTCCCTTTTCAATGGATTTGTGACATGGAAAAGCCCATAAAAAGGGCAAATAAAGGTATTTTTCAATACATTATCTTCGAGAAATCGTAGATAGTTGTACGAATGTTCGAATGAGCTAACATTTGGATCATAGCTTCACAAAATTGTGGAGAATATCTAGAAAAAGTTTGAGAATCAAAATATGAAGTTTGATTGACCAATTTGCTTCTTTGGACAAAGTGATGAATTAATCGAATATGTGGTGTCACAAAGTGTATAAAATTCACATTGATCACCATATTTTGGATTTGAGTATCAAAATTGATTATGAAGCTAAGAAAAATAATTTGGGACCATGAGTAAGTATAAAGAGGGCAAAAGAGTAATTACTTCATACTTATGCTAAATTCTACTTTGTCACATCCTTCCCTCCTTAAAAAGGAATTTTGTCCCCAAAATTCAAAAACATCCTCAAAATTAGAATTGTCCAAATCCAGATCATATCCACAATTATTTGTACATCCTCAAATATATAATTAAAATTATGTCCTCAAAATTTAACTAGTCCAATAATCATAATTGGGATTCCATGTTCCATATCATAACTAACTTAGTACCAACATCATTTCATCGTCGAGCAATTGAGTATCAAAGTCAATGCATATATTGTTCAAAGTCATCATATGAGTCACAAATATGGAAAGCATCATATTGATCACAAATTTGGAGAGATCATAATTTAGGTCGAACCAATAGAGTTCTCGAATCAAGTGTACACAGTGAATTTCAATCCCAAAATCTCAGGGTCCTAGACTCTACATTGGCCTAGGTGGGGTTATATCCATGATTTGAGATTTTATATTTTAACATTTTGAGACAACATCATACTTTCAATATCATGATTTTGAGCTCAAAATAAATGGGAGGTCCCACCCTAGTCCTAATGAGAGCTAAACCCTAAGTCATAAATTGAGAGATTCAAAATAGTCATCATTTCAAAATTTTCAAGATTTGGGATTTTGAAGTCATTAGTCATATATATAGGGTGATCTCAAGATCCATATCATGTTTCAAGGTTTTGGTACATCAATATCAAGAGTTGGAGTTTATACATCAAGGTCATATGTATAAATATTCCAAAGCTAGTGTTTAGATTCCTATTTAGACCTTAGGGGAGATCACTCATCTATATTCAATTTTGAGCAACAATATTCAAGCAATATTCGAGCAAAAAATCCAATTTCATTATCATTGTATCTAAGGCTGATGAATGATCTAGACCTAGGTCTATCTAGGAAGTCAACCACAAAAATATAGTCAACATTGCCATATATCAACGTCATTACTGAATCAATATTCAAGATCGAGTATCAACCATGGGTTTAACCTATTAAACATAGGTCAACCGATCCAACTAGGGTGAAAGGGAATACCTTTCCAAACTCTAAATAATCAAAAAGGTGAAAATTTAGAGGTAGTCATAATAGGGATGTGACCTAGGTTAGGGGAGTCATGAATCAACTACCACCTTAATCTAGCACAGTACCTACATTAGTCACTATCCACTGAGCTTATTCAAACAGGTAGAGCATCCATGATTCAATCATATTCCATAAGGTAACGAGATCAAAAATTCAAGATCATAATAGGGCAATAATGCCATAATTTTACAAAGTCAAGTTAATATTTACATTCCTTTCCTTTCATGACCAAGGTAGTGATATAAATTGAAAATAGGTGTATGATTCATGTCCATGCTCATCATATCAAAATCGATATTGCAAAAGACATCAATAGTCAATAGGGAAACTAGTTTTTTGCATCATAGTCTTACATCATGATTTTGTGATCAGTCATTAGGATTAATAATTTTATGTCATAATCATGATGTGCATCAAATAGAGAAAAAGTTTGCTTAACTATGTTTGAGGTTTAATCAACAATAGTGCAACATGAACATTAATCAAATAGAGACCTCATCAACAATGAGGTATAAGGTATAAGTCATCCTTATTTCACCAAATCAAAATTATCAATATTTACCTCAAACATAGAAAATAATCAAGTTTTGGTCAAATTGAGTCTTCATCAAGAGGCCATACATGAGTATTTAGTTTCAAAATTAATTGATCAAAACTGAGTTTTCAAATTTAGGCCAGATCATGGTATCAACTTTTAAGATTTAGCGATATTCATTATTCCCACGTATAATCTACCCATAATTGAGACATCATGTGGTAAAAGGTCACAAGAAAGGACCACATGAGGAGATGAGAAGATGACCTAATCTTCATCTACATGGGTGGCTTAGGATAGTCCTTAAAGAAGAGATGAGATGCCAGAAGACTCTCTAGGGTTTCACAAGAGAACCTTTAGGTCCAGTTCTGGATCAATAGAGGCATGGTAGAGCGGGGGATCTTAGCCACCATGAAGATGAAAAGGAGAAATTATGCCAGGACCCCGAGCCTAGACACCTCAATTTTCACCATTATGGACTTTAGAGTTTCTTGGGTGTAAGAGACTCGAGAAATTATATACTTAAAGTATATGGGAGTGTGTAAGCTTTGATACCAACTGTCACGGAACCATTTTTACCCCAATCCCAATCTCACTGCCTAGACAGTGGTAAAGGGATTGAAGCACCTGTCCCTGGGTGGCCCCATGGGATCTAACACACTGGCATATACAATAAGAAATTATTACTTGAAAAACTAGATATTTAAAGAACAACTAACCCAATATGGAGATTTTTCCAATATATCCTTATCATCAGAGTACGTAGAGTGTGGAAGCGATCTTATTTAGTATTCCATTTGTATTGCCTAAAATCAAGAAAATCGAGACACAATCATGCAATTGAATGGTATGCTATCAAAATCAAGTAAAATAGTTTATAAGAAAATAAGTGTACTTGGCATGACTTATATTTCGAAAGTATAACAAGCAATTTGCAAGAACCAAAAGTTATTTGACAAGTTTTTCAAATGATTCGATTTTTATTATGAGTTCCCATTATGATGTAATTCAAGAAGCATGCTTATATATTTTTGTGTGACTTTATCGCCCCAACACGATGGGGGAAGTCACTGGGATCCTTCTCTCCATGTGAGGTGGGAGGCTAATGTACAAGTCCCACCTCTCAATGAGGGGGGTCGCTTGCACCCAATATCAACATTATCAACATCATCGTCATTATCAGTATACGGGCAATCATAATGGACATGCAATTTATGTTTTCGTGTTTTTCAAAAATATAGTATAGAAAAACGGAAGACTAATCATACGAAACAGTAGCTCATCCAAGTAAGTAGCCAAGCATACAGTCAAGAGATACATAAAAGTATCTTTAATACAATCAAGGAGGAATTATATAATAGCATACCTTTCACCGAAGATTTTGAGTATAGATCCACTAGTAATAGGCCGACCCTTCGAGTTAGATCCTAAAACACAATGTTTGGATCAAGGGTCAAGATCAAAATATTTGGATATCATGTTTCAATATTCGAGATTAGGGTTACATTTTCCTAGGTCAACCTTAGGGTTAGGTCATCCACTCATGATCCATATTATATCAATATGTGTAATATATTTCAAGTGTAAAGAATATTTCAAGTGTGAATGACTTACCTAGGTTTTCTAGGATCATATGTGTTAACCCTAATTTATGGTCATTATATAAGTCATCATCACATTTCTAGATTATCATCATGATAACTAATATCATTAGAATTCAAATATCAGTTTGATTAAAGTAGAGTCATGAATCATACACATGATCAATCTTTCCACAAGATTTAGATCCATTATCACAATATTAAGGTTAATCCTTGGTTCAATATACATGATTCACATTCTAGGAGAGATGAGTTGCAAGATCAGATCTAAACTCATACATAGTCAAGTTCAGTTTCAAGATGAGCATTAGAGTCATAATTAGGGTTTCTCAAGGATTAATCATCATTGTTGAATCATTAGACAAATTAAATAAAAAAAGGAACAATATCTAGGAATATCAGTGAAAAATGTCAAGAATTAGGCTTCAAAGTTATTTTTATAAGGTTCACTAGATTTTTCTGATCAAGATTGACTATTTTTTCATCATTTTTGGAGTTCGGATGCATTTGCTACGATTTAAAACAAGATCTAGCATTTAATTGAATTTTTGAGCAGAGAGGAGGCAATATACCTTATTTGCAAAATTCGAGGGTTGTTGGATCCACAACGGATGGCTGAAGATTGTTCCACATCGACCGATGGCGAGCGGCAGTTTACTTGCTCATTGGTCTGGTTCAAGCCTGGTTCAATGGGGTTCTTTGGTCATTTGAACTGGTTTGGTTGCGATTGTACTGGACCGGGTCCAAGCCCTTTGACCGGCGGTTTATGATGTCTGTCTTCCGTCTGTGTAAGTCTTGCGTTAGCCATGAAGACAGGGTGGTAGGATCATCGGAGTGGAGAAGGTCTGGGAGTAGGAGAGGGCAAGGGAGGTGGCTGAGGTGTCGGCCGAGCTTGCCTCGGACTCGCAAACCCAATAGGGGCCAGAGAAAGAGGAGAGGTGCGAGGAGCAAGATCGCCCAAGGTGGCTGCGGCGATAGTGCTGCTTGGAGTAGAAAAATATTAGAGCAATATTGGAGGTGATTGGGGGCATTAGAGTGTGCAAGGACCAGGGGATAACGTTGTAGTCGGGGGTTCTGATCTTGATGGGTCCTTTTATAGGGTTAGGAGGTAGGTTTAGGGCTAAAGGTCTTGGAGCAGCAGCCATGGCCGCCGAAGTGAGAGGGAGAGGCGAGAGGGTTGTTTTGGTGGCACAAAGGTGCACAAAACCTAGACAAAATTGGGTTCCTTGGGCGCGAAAAAGCGAGACGACGTATTTTGCTCGAATCGAAATTCAAAATGAGGTGTGAGCTGGCCTATATTATCATTCACCGATTCTCAATCTCCCCCCCCCCAATCAATGGGAAGTAGAAGACAGACCCACATCCATTAGATTGGTCCCCTGATCCCCAGGTCTCATATCCACGGGCTGGGGTTCACCCCCTCCCTTTGCAATGGATCTGTGACATGGAAAAGCCTATAAAAAGGGCAAATAAAGGTATTTTTTAATATATTATCTTTAAGAAATTGTAGACAGCTATAGGAATGCCTAAATGAGCTAAAATTTGGATCATAGCTTCAAAAAAATGTGGAGAATATCTAGAAAAAGTTTGAGAATCAAAAGATGAAGTTTGATTGACCAATTTGCTTCTTTGGACAAAGTGATGAATTAATCGAATATGTGATGTCACAAAGTGTATAAAATTCACATTGATCACCACATTTTGGATTTGAGTATCAAAATTGATTATGAAGCTAAGAAAAATAATTTGGGACCATGAGTGAGTATAAAGAGGGAAAACGAGTAATTACTTCATACTTATGCTAAATTCTACTTTGTCACATGAATGGTCTTGTTAACCATAATGAAGGCATTGTGGATGTTTTGATGTTTGAGGAAAGCATTTTGGTTATATGTAATCACTTCTTCCAACCGTGGTTTGATGTGATTATTGTAGTAGTGATTTTGTACAATGTGTTCATGAGACTGATAGGTCGGAATTGTGTCATCAGATCAAGGTGGTGCTCTTTTTTTATAAGGGTGATGTTGGTTTGTATAATCACATGTTTGTTGGAGGTGATAGTGCCAATAATGTGGAAGTCTATGAATGATGTTTTTGTGAGCATTGTTATTGTAGGTATTGTGGGAGAATTTTTTATTTTTATCTCCTTCTGTATCCCATCTGATCTTGGCTCGTTGTTTCTAGATAGAATCAATACATTTTGGATGTGTTCAATTTCTTCTTTGATGGTAAGAGTGAGAGTAGGGTCTGTACTAGGGTCAATATCTACAAAGAGATGTTTTTGTTCCAGTTCATCCGGTTTGTCTTTGATGTTCCCATACTGCTATTTTTTCTAGGACTTAAGTACAACTCTAATTCTTTTGATATTGTTGTGAATGTGTTATCCTAGTTCCAAAGTGAAAGAATTGGATGTAGATCAGGTTTGTTTACATAAATCCAAACAATGAGGGTCAAGAAGCTAAAAGTTTTCAAAATGGAATGGTTTGTGACCCCATGATATTGCTTTTGTATCAATGATGATGGGAAAGTGGTCAGATATAGGTCAGTGTGCAATGGAGACATAAGAGTGGGGGTAAAGGTCTTCCCATGAGGTAGAGTAGATGAAGTGGTCAATCCTGGCCCATGACTGGTTATGATGCCAGTTGTAAAGTGCATTTGATGGGGGATATCAATCAGGTTGTGTTGGGAATGAAGTTGGCTGAAAATTTTGTTAGATGAGTGCATATAGCCATGGCGGGAAAAGTTAATCCTTTAGAAGATTGTCTGATAAGGTTAAAGTCTCCTCCCAGGAGCTAAGGCTTACAAGAGAACCTTCTCATGATGTGTTTAAGCTCTTCCATGTAAGTGGTTCTGTTAGAGATGGGTTCCCCATAGACCCCTATGAAGTACCATTATGGTGCATCTATAGTGTTTGTGATGTGAAGAGTGATGGAGAAGTGTATAATCTCAACATGTTTAATGGAGAACAAATTTTTGTTTATGCCTGTCGCTATACCCCCTTTGAAACCTACCGTTGGAATGTGGTACTAAGAGTTAATGTGTTTTCCCCCTATCATTTTTAAGGCAAAAGGTGTGAGTGAAGTTTTTGTTTCCTGGATGGTGACAATGTTAATGTTATTCTTATAAATATATCTTCTGATTTCTTTTCTCCTGTAAAGTCTATATGCACCACATACATTCTAGGATGTTATCTTCATTGTGTGAGTGTATGTAAGGCATATGCTAACATATTCAATGATCAATTAATATGAAGGTTTTCTAATGTGGTGTATGTGTTGTAGATCTTCTTGTGATTTCCCCAATTCTTGAATTTCTCTATGTCATCTAGGGCATTATGAGAAACAATCTCATTTTCTACTTGTCTTATCATCAAAAAGCATGAAAGATTGAATGTCTGAACATGAAGCAATATCTTCTATATTTTCGATTTGGTTATCAAAATCAGATGTAAAAGCTAATTCAGATAATGGCTGGAAAGTAGTATGTGTTGTGTTTTTAAGATGTGAAGGGGATACACCTGGTTCTTCGATGGTGAAGTAGTTCCTCTTGTTTAAACCCTCTGGTATTGTTGATAGTGAGTTGATGACTGAGATTGTGATGTGAACCTTCCCTTTTCTCTTCTGCTTAGGACTCTAAGAAGATCGAATCTCATCAAGTATGTCAATTTTTAGTTTCTAAACAATATCGGAGTCTAAGCTGGTCGTGTTATCTGTGTT
Source organism: Alisma plantago-aquatica (assembly GCA_963693085.1). Taxonomy (NCBI): domain Eukaryota; kingdom Viridiplantae; phylum Streptophyta; class Magnoliopsida; order Alismatales; family Alismataceae; genus Alisma; species Alisma plantago-aquatica. The sequence goes on from OY856409.1 coordinate 476,084,119, forward strand.
GTTATTATGAAATGGAAATTATTTGAAAGTGTCATGAAGTGCATAGTTATTTCTATCCACAGTTGGGGAGTAAATCCATGGTCTCTTGTTTTGGGTGGATTGGTTTGCATCACTCTATGAAAGGGTAGTAAAATTTTTCCTTTCCCAGACCATGTTTCTCTCATTAGGATTTATCATGGAAGTGAAGGTTTTTTCAGAGTTATCCGGGAAGAACCATGATGTTGGGTGGTTACCAATGTCATAGAATGTGATGGAGACAGCAGTTGGGTTATCCAAAATGAGTTTAATCTTATAGATCTTTTCTCCAAGCCTGATTTTGATGGAATAATGTAAGGTGATGGATTATTTAACAGAGAAGATGCATAAAGCCTTGATGTATGGGATAGGATGGTGTGTCATGACTAACAAATTGAAGAGTGGCTTCAATGGAGTGTGCAATGGCTCTAAAAACCTCCACTTCCCATAAGTGGTGTGAGAACCCATTACACTAAATGAGATTACTCAAAACATAAAACACAATCGATCACTAATTAATCACATACCCAAAAATATGGGTAAAATAAAACCAATTTCAACATTAGCACCCATTCAGAAACATTTACATCATTTACATAAGATCCTAACATCTTTCCTATATCCATACTATGTCAAGAATTTGATACAAATTGTTCTATCTTCTTAGCCACAACATATATATACACAGGAGAACAATATTTATAAATGCCACCCAACAAACATTAACATGCTAACAAAATTTTGATTCGTTTGAAACAACATATACAAACTTTTCCTGCCCAGACCTGAGAGTACAGGGATGACTCTAGGACACCCTAGACATATAATCGACTTTCTCAAAGATTCATTACTATAGCTCCTATTTGATGCCACATGTTTGTTTTCATCATTTCTGATTGCCTAAAAAATGTGGTGAACCACAAGGGTGAGACCTGTGTCCCAATAAGAGATATAACCTCCAACAATGCTTATTGATTATAAAATTTTAACTAGTAGATAACTAAGCAGTTGGAGTATTTAATAATCAATTGAACAGATTGAACATTTCAAGTATGCTAAATAGATTAAGCAATTAATCTTAGCAACAAGTATGATGATCAATGCATATATAGATAACAAATAAATCCATTTCTTTGGATAAATATCTACTCAAATATCATCAAATTGCATCTAATAACAATCATTATCATTAATCTGACTATCATCATATTCCTTGCTAACAACACAAGCAATCTAGTTGCATAAGCATCCCTAACATCATGAATATGTCTAGTAACATAACATGGATATCAATATTGGCATCTCAAATAAAGGGAACAAATCTATATCATAAGTAGAACTAACATCATAACACAATGAACTACATAGGCATGATTAGTAGTTTAAGCATTTCTAATTACATAGGCTTGGCTAGCAATATTAAGCATATCTAGTAGTATCATCTTAACCATCAGTGTCAGTATATTTGACAACATAAGCATGTTTACAACATGAGCATAACTACAACATAAGCATATCTATTATCTCTTATTGTACTATACATGATCTCAGTGAAAAGAAAGCAAACAAGGGTTATCATCCAATATGAAGTGTTGTTTATAACCCTAAACAGATATGCTACACAGCTGTCTTACATCTTTTATTATGCCCTAAGGAATTTGAAGATACCAATCAAAATCCAACTGACCACTGCTACGTCAAAATCAGTGCCATACAAGATCTAGGAAGAGCCATACTCCTAAGATCTTCTCTGCCCCCGATCAGTACGGGTCCGCCACAACGACACATAAGGTCAAGCTACTAACAACCTACTCCATCCTTGGTATAGGTCACGACACTAGTGAAAGGAGGTGGGTATGCATACCCTACCATCCGAGGTACAACTAAAGTTGTCCTCCAATCTCGTCACATATATAATCACCGAGACACGACCGCAGTCATTCTCAAACTAAGGGCTAGGTATGACCGCAGTCATCCTCCCTAAACACTTGAATTCAGGATGACAACCACCCCTCATACTCATCAGTATGCGCTCCGAGTTTCCCTTAGGAATACTCATTTCACCATCTGGAAAGTTCTGACACTCATATGGACTTATGGCACAGGGCACTACATGATTAGAGTTTCACTTGATTAGTTATGCCAATTGGGTGAATTAAGGCTGCATCAAATAAGTGGACATACAAACCCTAATTCACTTCTAGCAAGCATATAAATATCAAAACTTCAAAAGATATAAAATGTGTGAAACATAAATTCTCATATCATCAACACATGGTACTATTCACTTACCATTCATGAGGCTACACTAGTCATCATACTATCACAAGATATAAATCCTTTTCACAATATCACAGGGTATCAATACAAGAGAATTACACCTCATTTAGGGCTCAACCATGCCCAAAGGTAATTAAGACCATAATATTATTCCCTGCAAGATCATCATTATCTTTGCATGCCTGATAATAAGGCTCAACAACATCTGTTACATATAATACACCAGATCAACACAATATTGCATTAATGAGTTAGGAGATATTCATAAACAATCATAGAAGGGTTATATTAACATTAAGAACATTCATTTATTACATAAATATGCAAGGAGTCTAGATACAATTAACCCTCATCATATTCATAATGCACATGTTCAGCATAAGAAAGTATCAACCATGTGGCTATGATAACCACCAATTAACATATCAATGTTATGATCATATTAAGGAGGTTATTCCACCATCATTCCATCATATAAGAATGATAAACATGAATACTCATCTTTATCTATTTGCATTAGAGTTAGGTTCACAAGATAAATTATATTAATATTAATAATCAGTACTCATACCCAAACCCTAACTCACAACATCTCCATTGGATCATGGATGCATAAGGTGAAGCATCACAATCACATTACATACCATTCTCAAGTATGAACCCACACATAAATCAAGGTGTAATCATCACGTTATAGCATACTAGGGTTTCAACAATAGTAACAGAGTACTCCATGATTGTATTAGTCATTTAAGGACTATTCATACCCAATTACCATCATTTAGTTATATTAAATCTAGGTATAACAAACTATACCTCATTAAGGTTACATATCAACACAATATGATTATCATCCCTTCTATTAATATGAGTGAATAGGTAAGACTACCTTATTAAGGGTAACCCTCCATTTGTTCCATCATCATTCAACCCATATCACCATACCACAATGTCACCCTGAACCATTGGATGTTTAAAAGGTAAGACCATTGGTTGTTTACATAAGTAGACACCTTGGATAAACCAACTATGAAGTCCTTGATTATTTATCTATAAAGAGTCACCATCTAACCCTAGACATCCCTTGATTAACAACACAAAAGTTTCCATTGAGAGTAGGGTAAAACCCAAAATTGACTGTTCATTTAAAACAAGACATCCATTGTCACTAGTAAGCTCCTTAAGTTGATCATATAAAGGAAACCCTCTTAATCACATTATTAGTACCAACATGTTACATTAGCCATCATTCCACTTTATTGGAGGAATAAACATTAGATCTTGACCATTGGGTCAAGTTCATATGTTAAAACCATCAATTATAGTATAGGTCCGACCATTGCATCAAGTGACCCGAGAAACCATTGGTCTAAGGCTTAATTGATGCTACAACTATATGATTAACTCACCATAGGTTTTGGAGACCTGATCCACCATCATTAGTTACTATTAAGTCGCCATAAGTTGTTAGATTAGCATTATATTCATTAATCAACATCAAATATCAAACTAATATCACCATTAATTGATAGCATCATTAGGGTACTTAGTTGATAATCACTAGGCTTCTAATTAGACCAAAACATGACCTAAGGGGTGAAATTCAGTTGACACCCTTGGTTATCACCATCAATTGTCATGAAGAAAACACCATAGGGTTGTTGCAATGGTACCATCATCGGGTCATGGGTTTATAGAAGAAATCAGCTTAAAACCCAAAAATTGACAATTGGTTGATAGCTGCTTAGCACCATAGGTTCTCAAACCAACCTGATCCAAGTCATATTATACCTTAGTAAAAATGTACACATGATCATAGGATCATCTAGAACTGAAGTCAGAATAGGTAATATTATAAAAATTGAAATCTAAATCAAGCATAGCTTTTGAGTGCATGGATCATCATTTTCAAGCAAGAACATGATCTAGAAAGCTTATGGTAAACAATAAACGTGGAGAAAGTTATAAAACTTGCCTGTAATGAGAATATGAAACCACAAACAGAAGAAAACTTGAGCATGTAGGGTAGAAAATCTAAGCATAAGCTATGAACTCATCCATCTAGCACCTTTCTTCATCAAATGAGCAAACCCTAAGCATAAGGAGCAAGAAAGGTAGGGTTTTAGAGCTTTAGAGAAATTTCTACCATGGAACAACAAGATTCCAACATAGAGAAAGGTAGGAAGAAGGATAACAAAGAAATAAATGGAGGAAAGAAGAGGATTCTTACTCTTTTATGTCAAGATCACTAGAAGGAAACTTTTTAAACCCTAAAATGAACTCAATTGCAACACTAGATTCTTTTTCCAAGAAGATCCCCTCTTTCTTCTTCATTGGATAGGAAAGTCACAGTAGTACAAAGGGAGGATGCGTTTTGTAGAAGGATGGAAGTGGTGGAGAGAAAATGGCTCAATTTGGTGCTTAGGGATAAGTATATGAAACTTTAAGATAAAGAAAAAGAAAAGGTTGAAGTTCTAGTATCTTTCCAAGTGTCCATGGCCTTAAACCATTAAAAATATACAAGCACACACACAAGAAGATACCCCAAAATCCATAGAGACATGCTTATCCCTCGTTTCTTTAATTTTCAAGCATAACAAATAACTCATTAGTTGATAGCTACTAAAGGTAGCTCATCCATGATGGGGTAAACCCTAAAATACCCTTGAGGAAAACACCTTCAAACCAAGGATTAAATGGGATCCCCATGTCTCAAAAAGCTCAATAATAATGAGAGAATATCCAAGGAACATAATACATGTGATAAATTTCAAAGAAAACCTCTCAATTGGGTAAATTTTAGAAAAGTCCAAAATGTGCATAAAATTGCATAACTTGCTCAAACAATGTCCAAATTGGACCAAATTTGAAAATTAAGTTTGTCTTATGATTTCAAATCATATCACAAGGTTATATGAGGGTTATAATAATTAAATTATGATAATTAAGCTTATTCAAATTGTTAAGAAAGTTTAGGGGCCTTACAACTATAAACCCCTAATAGGGATTTCGCCTCCAAAATCCAAGGTAAACAAAGATGGGTACTTTCTTTGCACCTCATACTACTATTACCTTCACATGGTTACTTACATATCATGGTGATGTCACATCATTCATACATATCTCATCTTAGGTTAGCACAAAAACCCCACCTAAGAAGACATTCTCAATATGGAATGTAGAAACTTGTTGTGTCATTTGTACAACTCTAGTAGTAATGTTTAACTTTAAATTCTAGATATCATCCCAAAATTATATCTATTGTATCAACACATTACTCAAAAGTCATACTTGCTAGCTTTTTACCAATCATGGCATGTGTCCCATACCATTCCTTGAAGCATATAAAAAAGTGATGTATCCATCCCTTTTTTTTAGATACACTAACACTGGGACACTTATTAGTTCTTTTTCAGCATTAAAAGAAATGCTTATGCTGGAACCTTTCATTCCGTACAAGGAAACATCATTCCTAGTCAACCTTGTTAGGGGTGAAACAACAACATTATCTTCACCTTACTAGGATTTATACAACCTACTTAGAAGACATATCATGATCACATAAAGACACTTAATCAACCCCATCTCACTCTTGTTCAACTTGTCTCATAGCTATTGCTGCTTTGGAAACCCTAAGGTTGTTGAAGAAATATTGATCATATTTTTTACCATATTTGAAATACTTTGACATGTCATCATTCAAAGCTTGATATAACTTGTATGACATGACTGAAACACTATGTTCCTCCTATTCAGAAATTCTATTTGTACATTGGTTAGTCTAAAGGACATAACTCTAAACTCATCATGGTCATGTAACTTATGTCATCCATTCTAACTCTTATGTCTAAAAGATATTTTATCATAATGAAACATGGTATCACATGTCTACTGATCAACAAACTATCTATCCTTGATAGTGGTCTTGCCCAACTACCACTGAACCATACACAATATTATAGAATCACTTTTGTTTTTCCTTCTAAACAACATTTAGATGGTCATCATCAACTCTCTCTCTCTAAGGGAGAGGAACACTAGGAATGTTCATTTAATAAACATATCCAACCTTCACATTCTTCCCATATTGTTGATACATCTTGGATACTAGGATTCATTACCTTGGTATCCACCTCATGTGCTATAAGGAACTCACATCATTATCTCATCCACTTTTACCAACATAACAAATATCAAGACATATAAGAGGAGTCTTCCTAATTATTGGAAGGCTTAAATGAAAACTCATCACAAAATTTATGATCTTGGAACCATAGTCCAAACAACCTTATGCTATAATAAGCTATCCACCCTCATGTTTACAACAAATCCACGCATACAAAGTGGAAATGATCCACTTGAAAGTTGTTCCCTGGAAAGGAAAGACACAAAGGGAAACACACTTCCCACATCATAGTAGCATTGTTCAAGGGTCACTAGCAAAAAGGTAACCAATTCTATTTTCATTATGCAGGTTACAACTTCTTATGTATCATTTTACCTTTTTCATTTCGGGTTCCTTGCCATTAGCATAGGAATCATCATGATTAACATATCTCATTACTCCTTCCTTGATGACTATTTATCACACTTGGGTATGTTCTCTTATTTTATTATGTTTTTCAACCACTTATCGACATGTGAATCATCATATTCCACATTTTCTTCATTAAAATGGGATCGTCTCCCTTAATTTCTTTCACATGCCATGCTAAGTTTTCATTAACACATTCTTACACACATAGGTTGGTCTGAGATTAACTCAGGTTCCACCATATTTCTTTATCATTGTTCCCATTCATCTTCTCATTGTGTACTTATTATAGGAGTTCTCTTTGTCTTATGTGGATTTCATACCTTAATTCACTTTATAAGCATAGACTTGTCTGTCTTTTACTTTATTATCTTCTTGAATCACATCTTCAAGAACTCCTCTTTTCCTTATTTGTATTCATATTTATATTTCATGGTATTGTATCTTTCTCTTATAGTTACCAAACATTCAAGTTTTGATAGATTATGATGCAATTCTCATCTTCTTTAAGGTAGGATTGAGATATTCACACCATGATTTATTATTCATTATGCTCGTTAGATTGTCTCAAAATGACTACTCGATCAGAGTAATAAGAAAGATAATAATCTAAGAGTTCCATACTTACCTTTTCTTCAATAATTGAATACCTGGCCAGGGCACCCAAATACTGAGATTAGGCAGTCTGCACCATATTTTTATGTCATATTCCTAATTTTGACATCATCCTAGTCCTAATTCCTAGTGTCCCTATATACTCAGTGAACCGAAAGCTCTAATACCAGCTTGTGAGAACCCATTACACTAAATGAGATTACTCAAAACATAAAACACAATCGATCACTAATTAATCACATACCCAAAAATATGGGTAAATTAAAACCGATTTCAACATCAACACCCACTCAGAAACATTTACATAAGAGCCTAACATCTTTCTTATATTCATACTATGTCAAGGATTTGATACAAATTGTTGTATCTTCTTAGCCACAACATATCTATATATAGAAGAACAATATTTATAAATGCCACCCAACAAACATTAACATGATAACAAAATTCTGATTTGTTTGAAATACCATATACAAACTTTTCCTGCACGGACCTGAGAGTACATGGACGACTCTAGGAAACACTAGACATCTAATCAACTTTCTCAAAGATTCATTACTATAGCTCTTCTTTGCTGCCACATGTTTGTTTTCATCGCTTCCGATTACCTACAAAAATGTGACAAACCACAAGGGTGAGACACATGTCCGAGCAAGAGATATAACCTCCAACAATGCTTATTGATTATAACATTTTAAATAGTAGATAACTAAGCAGTTGGAGTATTTAATAATCAATTGAACATATTGAACAATTCAAGTATGCTAAACAGATTAAATAATTAATCTTAGCAACATGGATGATCATCAATGCATGTATAGATAACAAATAAATCCATTTCTTTGGATAAATATCTACTCAAATATCATCAAATTGCATCTAATAACAATCATTATCATTAATCTGACTATCATCATATTCCTTGCTAATAGCATAAGCAATCTAGTAGCATAAGCATCCATGACATCATGAATATGTCTAGTAACATAACATGGCTATCAATATTGGTATCTCAAATAAAGGGAACAGATCTATATCATAAGTAGAACTAACATCATAACATAATGAACTACATAGGCATGATTAGAAGTTTAAGCATTTCTAATTGCATAGGAATGGCTAGCAATATTAAACATAGCTAGCAGCTGCATCTTAACCATCAGTGTCAGCATATTTGACAACATAAGCATGTTTACAACATGAGAATAACTACAACATAAGCATATCTATTATCTCTTATTATACTATACATGATCTCAGTGAAAAGAAAGAAAACAAGGGTTATCATCCAATATGAAGTGTTGTGTATAACCCTAAACAGATATGCTACACAACTATCTTACATCTTTTATTATGCCCTGAGGAATTTGAGGATACCACTCAAAATCCAACTTACCACTACTAAGTCGAAATCAATGCCATACAAGATCTAGGAAGAGACAAACTCCTAAGATCTTCTCCACCCCCGGTCAATACAGGTCCTCCATAGCGACACATAAGGTCAAGCTGCTAACAGCCTAGTCCATCCTTGGTACAGGTCATGACACTAGTGAAAGGAGGTGGGTACGCATACCCTACCATCCGAGGTAAAACCACAGTTGTCCTCCAATCTCGTCACATATATAATCACCGAGACACAACCGCAGTCGTTCTCAAACTAAGGGCTAGGTATGACTGCAGTCATCCTCCCTAAACACTTGAATTCAGGATGACAAGATACCCACATACTCATCATTATGCGCTCTGAGTTTCCCTTAGGAATACTCATTTCACCATCTGGCAAGTTCTAACTCTCTGATGGATCTATAGAACAGGACACTACATGATTAGAGTTTCACTTGATTTGTTATGCCAATTGGGTGAATTAAGACTACATCAAACAAGTGGATATACAAACCCTAATTCACTTCTAGCAAGCATATAAATATCACAACTTCAAAAGATATAAAATGTGTGAAACATAATTTCTCATCTCCTCATCACATGGTACTATTCACTTACCATTCATGAGGCTACACTAGTCATCATACTATCACAAGATATAAATCCTTTTCATAACATCACAGGGTATCAACAAAAGAGGATTACACCTCATTTAGGGCTCAACCATGCCCAAAGGTCATCAAGACCATCATACTATTCCCTGTAAGATCATGATTATCTTTGCATGCCTTATAACAAGGCTCAACAACATCCTTTACATATAATACATCAGATCAACACAATATTGCATTAATGAGCTAGGAGATATTCATAAACAATCATAGTAGGGTTAAATTAACATTAAGAACATTCCTTTATTACATCAACTTGCAAGGAATATAGATATGATTAACCCTCATCATATTCATAATGCACATGTTTAGCATAAGAAAGTATCTACCATGTGGCTATGATAACTACCAATTAACATATCAAGGTTATGATCATATTAAGGAGGTTATTCCACCATAATTCCATCATATAAGAATGTTAAACATGAGTACTCATCTTTATCTATTAGCATTAGAGTTAGGTTCACAAGATAAATTATATTCATGTTACTAATCAGCACTCATACCCAAACCCTAACTCACGGCATCCCCATCGGATCATGGATGCATAAGGTGAAGCATCACCATCACATTACATACCATTCTCAAGTATGAACCCACACATAAATCAAGTTGTAACCATTGGTTTATAGCATACTAGGGTTTCAACAACAGTAACAAAGTACTCCATGATTGTATTAGTCATTTAAGGACAATTCATACCCAATTACCATCATTTAGTTATATTAAATCTAGGTATAACAAACTATACCTCATTAGGGTTACATATTAACACAATATGATTATCATCCCTTCTATTCATATGAGTGAATCGGTAAGACTGCCTTATTAATGGTAACCCTCCATTTGTTCCATCATCATTCCACCCATATCACCATACCACAATGTCACCTAGAACCATTGGATGTTTATAAGGTAAGACCATTCGTTTCTTACATAAGTAAACACCTTGGATAAACCACCTATGAATTCCTTGATTTGTGCTCTAGAAAGAGTCACCATCTAACCCTAGACATCCCTTGATTAACAACACAAAAATTTCCATTGAGAGTAGGGTAAAATCCAAAATTGCCTGTTCATTTAAAATAAGACATCCATTGTTACAAGTAAGCTTATTAAGTTGATCATATAAAGGAAACCCTCTCAATCACATTATTAGGACCAACATGTTACATTAACCATCATTCAATGAGGAATAAACATTAGATCTTGACCATTGGGTCAAGTTCATATGTTAAAACCATCAATTACAGTATAAGTCCGACCATTGCATCAAGTGACCCAAGAAACAATTGTTCTAAGGCTTAATTGATGCTACAACTATATGATTAACTCACCATAGGTTTTGTAGGCCTGATCCACCATCATTAGTGACTATTAAGTCACCATAGGTTGTTAGATCAACACTATATTCATTAATCAGTATCAAATATCAAACTAATATCACCATTAATTGATAACATCATTAGGGTACTTAGTTGTTAATCACTAGGCTTCTAATTAGGCCAAAACATGACCTAAGGGGTTAAATTAAGTTTACACCCTTGGTTACCACCATCAATTGTCATTAAGGCAGCACCATAGGGTTGTTGCAATGGTACCATCATCGGGTCATGGGTTTATAGAAAAATCAGCTTAAAACCCTAAAATTGACCATTGGTTGATAGGTGCTTAGCACCATAGGTTGTCAAACCAACCTGATCCAAGTCATATTATACCTTAGGAATAACATACACATGATCACAGGATCATCTAGAACTGAAATCAGATTAGGGAATATTATAAAAATCGAAATCTAAGTCAAGCATAGCTTTTTAGTGCATGGATCATCATTTTCAAGCAAGAGCATGATCTAGAAAGCTTATGGTAAACAATAAACGTGGAGCAAGTTATAAAACTTACCTCTAATGAGAAGACAAAACCCCAAACAGAAGAAAAATCGAGCAGTTAGGGTATAAAATCCAAGCATAAGCTATGAACTCGTCCATCTAGCACCTTTCTTCATCAAATGAGCAAACCCTAAGCATAAGGAGCAAGAAAGGTAGGGTTTTAGAGCTTCAGAGCAATTTCTACCATGGAACAACAAGGTTTTCACCTGTAGAAAGGTAGGAGGAAGGATAAAAAAGAAATAAATGGAGGAAAGAAGAGTATTCTTACTCTTTTAGGTCAAGATCACTAGAAGGAAGCTTTTTAAACCCTAAAAGGAAGTCAACTGCAACCCTAGATTCTTTTTCTAAGAAGATCCCCTCTTTCTTCTTCCGTGGATAGGAAATTCACAGAAGTATAGAGGGAGGACGAGTTTTATATAAGGAAGGAAGTGGTGGAGAGAAAATGGCTCATTTTGGTGCTTAGGGATAAGTATATGAAACTTTAAGATAAAGAAAAAGAAAAAGTTGAAGTTCTAGTATCTTTCCAAGTGTCCATGGCCTTAAACCATTAAGAATATACAAGAACACACACAAGAAGATCCCCCACTACCCATAGATACATGCTTATCCCTCGTTTCTTGAATTTCCAAGCAAAACACATAACTCATTAGTTGATAGCTACTAAAGGTAGCTCATCCATGAAGGGGTAAACCCTAAAATACCCTTGAGGAAAACATCTTCAAACCAAGGATTAAATGGGCGCCCCATGGCTCAACAAGATCAATAATGATGAGAGAATATCTAAGGAACATAATTAAAGTGATACATTGCAATGAAAACCTCCAAATGGGTAAATTGCATAAAGTCCAAAATGTGCATAAAATTACATAACTTGCTCAAATAGTGTCCAATTGGACCAAATTTGAATTTAATCTTGTATTATGATTTCAAAGAATATCACAATGTTAGATTAGGGTTATAAGAATTCAGTAGTGGTAATTAAGCTTATTCAACTTATTAAGCAAGTTTAGGGGCCTTACAAGTGGGGTTTAAGATCAGAAATGGATACCCATCCTGATCCACCAGAGCCGACAAGTGAGGACCCCTATTCTAGAGTCCACTTAGTAATATTAGGTTGCACAAAGCTAGTACCACAAGGGATGGTCATGACTTGTTCAAATAGGTGATCAAGTTTGATATGTTCGGGTACAGAGTAGAGATGTTGTGATGGTAATGATCTTAGGTTTGAGGACCGTGTGTCTCAGGAGGAGGAGAGCATGGATCGGGTAACATCAAGGATATTAACTGTGTTGTTATCAATGTCGTTGATGATGGAGACAAGAATGTTGCGACCAGTGAACACTTTCAGAAGATGCATGGAGTTAGCAGGTAGGTCAATGGGAAGTTCCCATTCTAGGTGAATAGAAGGAGTCATGGAGAAAGTGATTTGTGTTTGGGTGCAAAGGTGTGTGTGGTATGTGATAATGGTTGTGCAAGATAGGATGCAACATTTATATAAGGCATGGAGCGAAGTGTTGGGAGTTTTACGTTCACCTGAATATCATGTTTGAAAGGAGTTGGTTTAGATGTATCTCGATCAGGGATGTAGATACAAGAGAATGGGTTAGAATCTACATTCGAGAGCTCATTGGGTTTAGGATACTTTTATAATTTGAAAAATCCTATTGAGGGATGTGATCTATCAATAATCACATGTTTTGCATGAAAAGTTCTCTTTCTATGATAAAGTGGGTTGTGATGACCTAGGGAAGTATGTATTTTTTGAGGGCATCTATAGGAAAGATGTCCAAAATGGTCACATATGAAACAACAAGGAGGTGATGAGGATTGGGACTTAGAGTTCCCTCTATGATTGCATCTGTTGCATTGCAGTACCCAAAATTGTGGTTAATGTTTGTGAGTGACAAGGGCCTAGGAAGTAGGGCTGTGATCCCTTTCAAAAGTTGATATAGATAGTTTAGTAGCTGAGAGATTCTATAGTGGGGGATGTTTGTATCGTAAGTGGGTGGTGGGTTGTGGTTGAAGAGCTAATGATGTTGTTCAAAATGGTTTATTGAATGTTGGTGTGGTGTTATCAATAACAAAACATATGAGTTTGTATAGTCATACCTTTATGCTATAGAATTGTGATGCAGCTCTGATGTCGATGTATCCTCTTATTTAGTTGGTGTTGGCCATGTAGGAGTTGAGGTGATCTCTATTAGGGTTGACTCCCATTCCTATCTTAGTTTGATGTTTCTCTAGCACAAAGAGTTGATCTGCTGAGTCAGTTTTCATAGAGTTTGAGTCTCTGAGTGTCTTAAAGAGTGATTAGAGTTCCACTTTTCATTATAGAAATTGGTGATCCATGCCATTAGGGTTTGATCATCCATTGGATGAAGAAGACCGTCCATTGTCTCTTGAGTTTGAGTGATGTGATCATCTCCACCCAGCCATGAACGATGTATATGTTGGATTTGTTGTCGTAGTCGATGATGATCTTGAATTCCTTATTCCCCATATGCACCTTACTCTTGCCCGACAGAAGATCGAACTGGTGATATTTCCAAGCTCTAGGAAGCTAGACGGTGGTGTGGTTATCTGGCTCATCAAGTGGGTAGTTCATGAAGGGGAATCTAGTTGTGGCATCCAACTTACAAAACACAAGATTAACTAAGCGGAAGCGAATCAGTTGCAACGGATTACTGAAAATCACTAAAAATTAAAAACTTTTTGCAAAGAGATCCAAACATAGGAAACTCTTCCATTAAGAACCAAAGTATAATATTTACATCTTGATTCAAAAGTACATAACTTGTACCCTCTCTTCTCGAGGATTCACAACATCAGCTGTCTCAAGACATAATATATAGACAACATATAACTTCGAGGCATCAAGATAAAATCTCAGATCGATTCATTAAAACACTAAATATAAACTCCGAGGACCTGAGAGTACAGAGACAACACATAGGACTACTATCTAGACAAAACCTGGCAGCCAGGTCCTCCACCTGAGTCATCACTGTTGTCCCTGATATTGCTGCTGCTTTTCTCTTGCTATTGGGTTCCTGCTTCTTCTCCTGTGATTACCTAAAAAACATTGGATCCCACGGGGGTGAGACAATTGTAAATTGTCCCAGCAGGAGATTTAACCCTCCGCCAAAACATTGTTATAGTAGTTTATTATAATTAAAACTGAGCAGGAGTTCTTATATAATAACAACAGTATTAATCATTGAATGAACAGAGTAAAGTAATTTCCTTTCCTAAGGAGAGCATTGTATCTACTCATGGTAGATTCATATTTCACATATCTACTTGCATTGAATGTAAAGAGATATGAATAACATTTATCAACTAGTATTGCATAAAGGAAGTATAACATCAGCCAATGAATTTCCATATTCAATCCTTAAGCAAACATGCTAGATGGCTGGTTACATTTTACAATCACACTTATGCCTTGAGGAGATGAGGTATACCGCTCATACTCCAACTGACCATTGCGAAGTCGAAATTGGTACCATATAAGGTCAAAGGTAGAGCCGGCTACCAAGACCTCCCATATCTGGGTCAGCGCGAGATTACATGCAGGACATCTTGTGTCTCTGTTATATAGCTTTCCAGGGTATACTGGCAACTTCTCTATTAGAGTTACAGTGGCGTGTTGTACTCTCTTCATGATCGTGAGATCTCATGTTTATCTCCATCAATCCGGCATTAACATTATTGGGAGATGTGTACTACATCTGTCCCAATCATTGGGGGATTCGTGATACATCCATCCCGGTACAAGTAATGAAGGATTGAGAGGTTTGTTGTTTACCTTTCATCAATTACCTCATTAGGACGTCAGGATACAGTCGCCCATTGCCCCCACATATTCAAAATATGCATTCTGAGTTTTGCCGCGAAGCACCCGTTTCACCATCACCTATTGCTGACGATGATGGATCTATGGTCAGGGCTCTACATGATATGATTTCACTTGATTAATTAAGTACATTATCATATTCTTTTAGCATTAGTCAAGTTCTCAAACATAACTTATTTAGACAAATGCCATTAAGAAACAAGTACTATTTTCATCAATCACTTGTCAGTCTTTATAAGACATTGGGATCTCAGTCCCTCATTTCATCTCTTTGAAAGTTCACTTCCCTCAGTAACATCATTATCATACTTATCAACTTTGGGTATTCATACCCTCAATTCATCACTATCACTATTACCATTTGTTAGGTAACTATTACCTCCGGGTCCTCAGACCGAGGTATACATAATACTTGTTACACAAGTATCTCACATGGCTCTCAAAGCCTATTAAATGTTTTGCCACCTTTCACTAGGCAACAACTTACTCATGGAACTCATAAGGTTCAAGCAAATTTTGTTACTTTTACTAAGAAACAACAACATTAGGCACATAAGGCCATACAACATGTTTATTATATGAAAGTCATAGCTCATATCTAGCTATGTTCATCATCTCATGATGTATACATGATTAATAGACATGATAACAGTCGTGTAAGTCATTTGTCACATCATATGAAACATTAGTAACACCGCCATCCTTTATCAGGATTAGGGTTATCTATCAATTAGGGTTTTTCATTCCCTTTACCCAAAATTGGGGTTAGGGTTTCCCATCATGCTTTAATTAGGGTTTCATGCTCACATTATTAGTTCAACCCTAATGTATTGCTCCACACCTCTGGGAGTATTTAAAGATATCATAAGTATTTACTTATGATCACTATTCTCATCATATATAATTAATGATCATCAATTCAAGGCATGAGTTCATTTCTCATCCTTGTCATGGTATGATTGCATCATACTCATTGATTAGCTTACCCCATTCTCAAGGTATATTGGTCAACATTTATCAAAGTACATTGAGTTCATTACATCTTTATTGTAACAATTGCATAACACACATTTCATGTGTTTCTTAACCAAGAGTATTGAATTAGAGGTTCATCAAGGTAAGTCTACAATGAAATGCAGAATGTGATATCTATCATATCTGAATGTATCACTTTCTTTTCATTTCCATCTTCTTAAGTTAATCAACTAACTTTGTATTAAGGTATTTCCTTCTTAATACTTTATCCACTAACTTGTTACTTTCATCATATGGTGCATGGGTCACACATTAGAATTGTCCAATTGTCTTTAATGATATGGACTTATCCAACTGATAGACATTGTTGATATAAGATAAACCATTATCAACTATTTTAGGTATTTCAACTCTTAGGATGTTATCCACATCATTATTTAGTATAACATACACCATTCCTAAAAGTTTCATGTCCTCATCATTGTAAGGTGTATAGGATATTACTCATGTATAGAAATGGTTGTACAAGGATCTAGGCATCATCTTGTCTCTTAGATCCTTATTCATTAAAATCACCACCTTATCATTCACATGGTTCATCGACCATATCCTTCATGTCTATAACATATTCATCTTATTTAATTATTTTAGCCACACCTCTCATTGGTGTATTGGATATTAAACCATCTCTAGGGTTTCAGATATCATCACATGACATCACCTGGAATTGAGTCTTACACCATATCATAATATTAGGGTTCCACATAACATCACTTAAAACTAGGGTTTCATATTCAATAAACCATAATTAGACTTACTGTTCATCCTAATTGGGGTTTCTCATGACATCACCCTCAATTAGGGTTTCTCATGTCATCACCATCCATTAGGTTTTCTTATTCCATAACCCACAATTAGGGTTTACTATTCACATCACATCACCCTAGATTAGGATTTACTATTCATATCACATCACCCTAAATTAGGGTTTACTATTCACCCCAAGTAGGAGTGATCATCAAAGTACCCTGAATTAGGGTTTATCCTACCATCACTATGAATTAAGATCATACCATCATCATGTAGTAAGATTACTTCCATTAATATTCTCAGTTAGGGTTATGATTCATTAACCCTCATAATTAGGGTTTCATGATCTCACTATGAAGGATCATACCCTAATCAAACATTCATTCATATAGAAAGTCTATTACTTGATTATCAATCATGTAAGAAATCTTCTCTATCATCTTCTACAAGATGATGTTTGCTTGGTTTCATGATCTCACTATGAAGGATCATACCCTAATCAAACATTCATTCATATAGAAAGTCTATTACTTGATTATCAATCATGTAGGAAATCTTCTCTATCATCTTCTACAAGATGATGTTTGCTTCAGCCTTAATTAAGCTAAGTCAACTCAATCTTGAAGAAGAATTGACATCATGGTTTATGTCATTATCACCATGATCATTAGGGCTTAGCTACTTGAAGGGTACTAATCACCCTATCTCATTAAAGGTACCATTATTATAAACACCATTGATTTACATCATGTAATTGACCACTTAAACCATTGACCTTTATTCACTTTAAGTGTTCATACAATTTGATTAATTACTTTCCAAATAATCTTGGTCACTTATACCTCAAATGTTCTTGACCAATCATACCTCAAACGGTCTTGGTTGAATACTCAAAACCGTTTAGTAAAGTAGGTGGTGAAGACCGTTTGCCAAAGTTGACTTTTTGAAACCGCATGCACCTAAACGGTTTGGGATTGTTTGGTCCCAAACGGTCTTGAGACCGTTTGGACTCAAATGATCTTGAGACCGTTTGGTCCAAACCCCCTCAAAACCGCAAGGACCAAAAAGGGTCTCAACCACTCCAATTAAATTAGGGTTTCCAATGTTGAATCCTTCAACCATTGAATTCATGTAAGCAATCATCAATTGGACCTATCACCATACTTCAATTAAGTTAAATAGGTCAACCTTCAAATGATTTGACCCTCAATTGACCCTCAATTGATCATCAATTAGGGTTTGAATCAATTGGATTAGGGTTTGGAATCGTTGATCCTTCAACATTAATCAATGTGAGATTGGTTACTTTGAAACCATTGAGCCTTCATCCAAATTGGGCATGACCAGACCCCAAACGGTCTTGAGGTCGTTTGGATGACCTCCAAACGGTCTTGAGACCATTTTACCATGTCAACATCAAAATCCAAGTCAATCAATCAAGGTTTGGATTATTGGATTGATCACCAAATCAGCATTTGATTGCACTTCAACTTAGTACCTTTAGATCTTCAAACACCTAACCATACATGTCCCTAGACCTACAAACGGTCTTGAGTGACCACCAAACGGTCTTGATACCGTTTGGGTGACCTCCAAACGGTCTTGAGACCGTTTGCCCATCATATCATCAAAATCCATGACATCCAGTTAAGGTTTGGGTCATTGGATTGATTAACAAATCAGCATTCAATTGTATTTCAACTTGGTATCTTTGGACCTTCAAACACTTGGCCATACTTAACCCTAGACCTCCAAACGGTCTTGGGTGACCCCCAAACGGTATTGAGACCATTTGGGTGATTCCCAAATGGTTTTGAAATCGTTTGGGTCAATCAACCCCAAACATCAACTTATTCAATTGTAAAATCAGCACTTAGCCGATTAGGGTTAATACCATATGTTTGGATCTTCAAACACTTAACCATATCCAACCCTAGACCTCCAAACGGTCTTGGGTGACCCCCAAATGGTCTTGAGACCGTTTGGGTCAATCAACCCAAGTTTCAAACTCAATCACTTATGAAATCAGCACTCAACCCAATTAGGGTTTAGGTGATTGATGGACCTTCAACTCATGAACCAATTGGAGTTAATCAATAATAATTGATGGTTCTTTAACCTATATCATTATGAACAAATACTCAAATAGTAAACCCTGGTCAACATCACCAAACGGTCTTAAATTGTTTTCTTCTATGCGGTTTAGTGAAACTGTTTCATTCCAAACGATTTGAAACCGTTTGCTCCCAAACGGTTTGTGAAACCGTTTGGACATTTGATTCAAACCGTTTGGTCTAGATATTTGGGGAGGTGTGTGCTTATGATTATGTCATAATCATCAAGCTCTAGACCCATGAAACCTTCTGTGATTTCCATGGAGATTGCATCAATCAACCAAATCAATAATTGTAAATAGAGAAATGATCATTATTTGATGGGGAATTGAATGCAATAACAAAGTTAGGGTTTCAAGTTATAAAACCCACCTCCAATTGATATCCAAAGCTCCAAGATCACGCAAAAAATGGTGGATGAAGCTTTTGCAACTCCCCTTAGGCTCGTCCTCAAGCTTTTGGTTGAAAAGTTTGGCTAGGGTTGAAGAGGAGATCGAATTAAGAAGAAATCCATAATTTATTTTTGATTTCCACCATGGAATCAAGGAGAACGAAGTTCAAGGACTTACCAACAGGTTGGGGGTCGTTCTCTTCTTGCTCCAAAGCTCCCAAGGTCGTTTTCCAAGCAAGGGGTGGAAGTAAATCCGAAATTCCCTTTCATTCTATGAATAAATGAGCTTATATGTGAATTTTATTAAAAAAATTCAATTAGGAGAGAGAAAGTAGGAATTATCCCCTCAATTCCCTTGCCACTTGACCCCTCTCCTTACTTAGAGACGAGGATATCCTCTTGGACTCTTATTCCCTTCAATTATCCACATTTTAAAGAAAATCAAAATAAGCACATTAACCTTTTTTATATTAATATCCATGACTTAGTGGATATTTCTTTTCCTTATAATAAGGTGAGTGGAAATTCCACCTCCTTGAGATATTTCGTGGCTCTTGCAAAGCACAAATACGACCACACATATCTGAACTCAACCATTTTAATTTTGGTTGAAAGCCCTTTAATTAATACATTCATTTTTGCCCTAAATTGAATTAGGGTTTCAATTAGGATTAAATCTTGATTATTTTAATATCAAGATTCTCTCTCCTCCAACTTAATTCAAATTAGGCGCCCCTCTCAATTTATTTGCTCTAAATGATGCCAAGAAACATTAGTGACCTTATTGAAGTGGTAATTTGCATATTGAACCTTAGGTTTTGGGTAAATTGCACTTTACACCAAAACTAGGTATTAATACACAAACATTGTCCAACAAGCTTTATCTTGGTGTCCAAGCTTGTAGAAACCATACTACTACATCATATTCACTATTATGATGTCTCAACATCAGAGTAAAATATTATTATGTAACATTTGCAAGTTAGCCCCTTAAGTTGGGTAATTTGCACTTTAGTCCAAAATAAGCAAACATTGCTTCAACATTGTTCAAACAGGACCAAAATTGAAACATAAGTTCCTCATAAGGCCTAATTACTTTTCACAAGATAAGATTAAAATTATAATAATCTTTCTTAATCAAAACACCTAGGGTTAAAGCATAACCCAGGTCAGGGATGTTACACTAGTGGTCATGTTAAGGTTTGTTGTGGTATGGAATGTGGTCTTCTATGTGAGTTTGTTGGTTGTACCATTCTTGTTCTTATAGGCATGAATGATATGTAATGGTGTGTTGTTTTGGTTAGATAGTTTTTTACTCAAGGTGGAACTGATGTGGCCTCCTATTCTCATGGTGGGAGACAGAATGCCTGCTACAGGTGGCGATAAAGAGGCAGAAGAGGTGCCTTCTGTGTGTACTAAAGATGGCACACAAATGTGTCCTATTGGTGGTTAGATGGTGTGTCGCTGTATTAAATGTCAATCTGGATATTTTATCCTACATATGGTGATTGAAAATGCTTCTCTATACGATGTTGGTGCATAGTAGAGTACTAATTGTTGTTTTCTTATCCCTGGACAAAAGTGTAGTCGTTGTTGTAGGAAGAGACGTTAGGGCGATGTTGTGGTGTGATCTCTTTAGTTGCATGAGGTTGTTCATCCACTAGGGTTTGTCAAATGGGTAGTATAATGGTGATGCTCTAGAAGGTGTAGGTGAGTTCTCCGATGAAGTTGGGAGTTGATCAGCGTAGCTAGGGTGTGTTGGAGGTGTTGCAGAATGGGGGTGTTGTAGAGAGAAGTTGGAGTTTTTTCTTACTAGAAGATTTGATCTCTGTGTTTTGTCATTCTCTGGGAATCATGTCTTCAATGCCTTATAACACTTCCTTTGGGGTGGTAGAAGGAGTACATAACAACTTGGACCAATAAAATGATGGTAGTAGATTACATAGAAGACAATAAGTAGTAAAATCCATTTGCAACTAGGCAAAATGAAAATGAAACACAACTCTCCCTCTTTTCCTTTATTTGATCTTCGATTCTAAGATCAAGCTTCACTTTGTTCCCTTAGTAACTATGAACCCAGTTTGGTCCTACACGTCTAAGCCTATTACAAACTTCAACAAAAATAAATGGGATACAATATCCCATTGATGTATGCATTCAAATGTGATTATGAATGTGTAAAAATCATTTCTAGGCCAAAAAAGTGCATGGTTTTTCCTGAGCTATTTATTATTCACCATGATCATACTCTCAACATAATATCCAAGTAATAAACTTACTACGTGTACAACACCGTGTAATACTTCATCAGTTGAGGTGCATTTTTGACCCAAAAAAGTTGTGTATGGCTTGTAATGTAGCCCGACAGCTTTAATTACAATGTAAGATTGTAGATCCATTTTTAGACTAATAATGGGGCTAGAATTAGGGGTGAGCAGAATTCAATTAATAATCACTAATCGAGTGGTTAATTTTATGTAGATAATTTGGTTAATTCGTTTAAATTGTTAATATATTTTAGTTAATTGGTAAAATGGTTAATTTATCAGTTAAAAATGGTTTTTATTTGATTATTGGATTGACCTAATAGCCACAATATATTCAAACAAAAATTACACTATACACATATATATGCATATATAGTTGTAATTTTATTTCAAAAAATATACATTTATATAGTAATCCATTTTGAATGAAATATATAATTCTATATTTATATTAAATACTACTATAATATAACAATGGTTTAAAATGTTATGAATGTTTTTATAAAATATTGTTCATGGAGTTTTATTCGGTTAACCAAATTAACCAACATAATTAACCATTAACTGATTAACCATAATTGAATTGACTGACACAAATTCAGTAAGGTTAATGGTTAAAATCTCAAACTAGAAATTTATCATTTAAGTAAACTGAATTAACAATAACCGACTGATTGAATAGAATCCTCACCCCTATCTAGAATCGGTTTAGGAAAGCCAAGTTTGGATTTAAAGCTAAGAAAATGGTATTTGTTGGGAAACTGACTCACAAAACCAACTGAGAGGGCACTCGTAAAAGAAGACAAATTTTTGATCCAATAGGTGCCAAATTTCTAAAAATATCATTTTTAACAAATTGCAAATTGACGTGGTTATGTCCTATGAATGTATAAATTCCAATTCAATTAAATGGGATATGATACCCAAATTCCGACAAATGTATACATTCAGCTCATGTTTATGAAGGTGTAGAAGTCAATTCCATGTTAGAAATGTGCATGTTTTCTATTGACAAATTTAATATGCACCATGCTCATATTCGCAACATAATGTTCAACTCTAGAACTTATGACTAGTAAAAAAATGTCTAATTTGTCCCCCTTATGTAGTGTAACCCAATGGCTTTAATGCAATGTTATATTGCATAGCCAACACTAAATTAATAAAATGTCTTGACTCAATTTTGGAATGCCAAGTTTGGGATTAAAAATTATCATTTATTATGTGTTTGGAAATTGATTTATAGAACCAAATAAGATAGAAATGATAAATGAAAAGCATATTTGGATCAAGAAAGTATCAAAAAAGTCATTTTCTAAAAAACAATATAGCAAGAAAACTGCATAAGATGGTCCATTAAGTTAAAAGAATGGCAGTCAATGTCAAACATCATGCTAAAATTCTTGCAACCTTCCTTTCTTTATATCCTTGAACACCTAGGAGATAGTTAATGGGAATGATTATATGTGGGTAGTAGTCAACAAGAAATAAAACCGCCTTACCTTTTTTTCCTTATAGAAAATTTTGGAGATACAATATGGACACTTTATTCACAATGTCTACTATATAGGAAAGGTGGACACAAACTCTGACCTAGCAGAGCCTAAATGGACTAACTGACATATAAGATTTTAACTTATATGGTCTTATAGACACATACACATATTACATGACTTAATACCTCATGTTACTTCTAACACTCCACCACAACCTGGAGCATGTGATAATCTCATAACTAACTTGGCCATAGACAAGACATACTTAAACAAGACATAGAAGATAAAAGTAGACATACATAAAAAAGATAAGATATGCATTTCTTCAAATGTTCACTCCCCCTTAATTTACTCCTCCTTGAAATTTGATATTCTTTACATTTGTTATGCTCCCCCAATAGAGGACAATTTCAAGTCATTTTGACTTCAAAGGTTGAAGCTTTGACCATATTGGTACTTTTATCTGGAGTAGAAGACATGTGAAAGATTAGTGTTGATCGGTCCAAGACTCTGAGTCACCAACAAGGCCATGTCATTGTTGAAATAGTCCCATGAAAACAACTACCAAAATGACACATTATAGTTGAGAAAAGATCTATGATGCAAGAAGATGATATTGTAATAGATGTTCACCATGCTTGACATGGTATGAACATATCATATAAAAACTTTGACAATAGAGTTGGGTGATTGATCTTCTACAAAGGATAGGTGTGTGGTGTCAACACACAACCAACTACATATATCCTGCAAGATGCTTCTAACGCTATATGATTGATATTTCTCTTGATTGGGATTAGGAGGACATTGTTAAGGGTGACATATGCTTCTAACATAGTAAACCAAAAAAGTTGGACACAACACACATAAGAATCATCTTCTTGCCTTGACAATTGGCAAATAATACCATCAGATGGAAACACAAAACTTAGATGAGGATTGACATTGGCTCTAAAATCTAAAATCTAGAGACACTTAAAGAGCTTGAAGCTCCAAGATCTAGAAATTTTGCATGTGGTAGAATTAGAGAAATTCCTTTCATTTGACTCTTCATTTCATATCTTCTCTCTTATGAACTCTTCATATATTCTCTTGCCCTCATTACTCATTCATCTCCTCTCATATCCTTTATATTTCTCCCTTGCATGCCAACCACAACAAGACAACTAAAATGGTCTGTGTGGGAAAAGATAGAAAGAAACTCCTCTATTAAAAGTCTCAATGGAAGAATATGGGTTTGGGAGAAAAGTAAGTGTTTGAGGAAGATTTTCTTGACATTATTTCATTAATAAGTTGTGTGTTTGATCACTTTGTAGTTGTAGAAAATTGAATCTCACATCTTGAGTAGTTAAAACTTGAACTGGACATCATTCTGAAAGGGTTAAACCTCACACTCGTAAGAGATAGACTTTGTGCTTGAGGTAGAGTATAACAAGACATGTGAGACAGTATGACTCCATACTTTAAAGTGGATCTTTGGAATTTTATACCATGCCCACTAGCTTGCAGATCCAACTGTATATGGAGATACAATTTGGGAAATGTATTTACAGTGTCTATGATATGTTTGATACAAGATAGACCATGTCCTAAATTTAAGGGGTAGACAAAAATCCTAACATGTTGGAATCCTATGGGCTACTAACTCATTGGACTCTGACTTATATGTTCCCATATTACATGACTTAATATTTCATTTTACTTGTAAAAAACACTAGATATGTAGATATAGGGACATAACTATGTTGATGAGATTATATGATTTCCTTATGTGCAAGCTTCCATCATATATAACATAGGGCCATCTTACATTATATGTACAAACTTGTTGTGCATGTTGTCTACAAATTGAAGATACCAATTGAAGCATCACTATGGATGTAGTATCAGGAAGATCAGATAGCCTAGAGTTTATATGTTGGCTCAACAATGAGAATGGAGATATAAAGGAGGAGGCAAGGTATTGTTGGGGGGAAACGCTGGTGTTGCATGTCATAGGGCTCCTTTGTCGGCAAGTATCGATGAGGATGGAGGAGTTTGAATAGGTGGAGGTGTTCCTGTGGATAGGGTGACTGAGACAATGGTAGAAATCTATGTTCTAAGGCATGAATGGAGGATAAGAATGGATCAAGGTATGAGTATGCAGTGATGGGGGTTGTTAGTGGTGATGGGAGTTGTAGGTTCCATGTATGTGCCTCCCTGTTGTTGTAGGGTTGGGGTTTAGCAATGAAGCAATGCAAATTCAAGGTCGCAGGTCATCTTCCTCCTTGCTAAAGGTAGCATGGGTATCATTATTGAGACAAGAGGTGGAATAAGGGGACATATTTGTCGTGATGCAGAAGCAATGATACTACATAAGTTGCATGCATGATGCTTAAAGGTCGAGGTTTCTAGGAGCTTATGTAGAAAGAAAAGAGGGACTCTAGGGTTTTGGGAAGGTAAGGGGTAGAGGATAAAGGGTTTGTCTTCGACATTCTTGGTGAATAGGATAGGCATTGAGATCTCCTTGTGCTTTCATAGCATTCAACACCAAAAGCATTACAAGGAGGAGATGCATGTTCTCCTCATAAAGCTAGGCAAAAATGCTAATAAATAGTGATTATGCCTATTTGGTAATTACTTTTAAAAATATATATCTTATACACAAAACATTCAAAAAATATCATATCTAAATCATCTGTTCATATCCAATTAAGCCAAATTAAAAAATACAAGCACTCGTAGTTATGGTTCTAGGATGTCTAATCACTCTCACAACTAATTCAAATATCTATTTAGATGATTAACATTTTTCTTATATTTTTTTAATACCTAGAGATCATTTTTTTCATTCTACTATCCAGTGTAGATAAAAGAGTAGCTACATTAATACTAGGGTTGCTTTGCAGCCAACTAGGTGGGACATAGGAAAAGGTACATATTGAGCCAGTAGTCAGGGCATACTTGGCTATTGAATCTGTTGAGGCATTTAGTGTGTGAGGTATGTGATGTAGTTTATGCATGGCATCACCTTCAGTAAGGATTACTGAGGAGGCTGACAACATGCTAGGAGTCTAAAAGGATATAGAAAGAGGACCAGTTCAACTCTTTGCATACTTATAAGGTGTTGATTCCAAAGTCAGTATTTGAAAATTTGGGATTCATTGATGTTTATAAAGTCTTGTCAATTAATTGGACTCAACATGTCAACCTATACAAATATGTTATAGAAAGGTTCACATATAAGCAAATTATGATAAATTATTTCAAATGATGGACTAGATTGCAAATGTATTTTGAACAAGATCTATAGCATAGTTAAGACATGAGAAATCTACTATGTGGATTAAATAATACCATTGTATATGATTTTGAACAAAATAATTGAATGAGACTCAGAATGAAGGACCAATTTACAAAAGGACTCAATTTTGAGAGAATTATGGATTACCACTCAAAAGAGATTTCTTACCCAAAATTAAGTATGTTACCATTGACAAGATATTTCTTTTATATCAAATATATTTCTCCTTAATATTATGCCTCAATCTCTTGGTTTGACTATTGTTGTACTTACCAACTCTTATATACCCCTTTTTCTGATAAACATCCTTTGTATACTTGTAACCCGATATAATGCCAAAATATTATTTATATGGACATAATCAATTTTTTACTAATATATGCCTTTGTTTCCTATTTTTTGGGTCATGTTCTCCTTCCACCCAACTGCAGGTACAGTAGTGTACAAGGACCCAAGAATACCATATTCATAAATTTTGAAATTGAGGATAGCTTGGAATTTCTATGTTTCCCTGTACAATGATCCTTGAATGTTATTAGATTTATTAGATGCATACCAATTTACTTCTCTTTACCACCTTTTATGTTAAGGAACAATTGTATATGAATCACTTTGTAACTTTGTAATAGTGTTGATTCCTTCGATACATTCATACATGTTCTTATAGTGTACCATTTGAGTGGATGCATCTTCGGTCCCATTCTTTGCAAAATGGTACCAGAGCTTAAGCAGTTAGTGAATTGACTATTGTTATTTATCCTAAATTTATTCCTTATTTAGGTAGTTAAGTAACACCATATATGTCATTGTTATGCCTATCACTGAGTTGTGGAACACTAACTGGGGCTTCAATTCTTGACTAGTTGGTCACTTCCACTTCCAAAACTACCGATGTGGTTGAGATATAATATTTCACAAACTCTCATCACCTCTCTCATATCCAATAGTGTACTTAGTTCTATCTAGTGATTGAGTTGAGTAGCTTGACTATCTAGGCTACCTTATCTTGTGAAGTCATTATGGTTGTAAAATAGCTAATATTATGAAAACCCTAAATATCTTCCTATAATGTTGGATAATCTTATGACTCCCTTAGGTTTTGAGATGAGACAATGTGAATTATGATTAAGAGTGACATGGGGAATGGTGGATGTGGTGTCGTATTAGGGTTTTATAGATGTTTATTATGTATAATAAGAAACACGTCTTCCTCTAATGCTTATATATTAGACATGTTGTTGTATATTCTTTTGGTGTTTGAAGAATAAGACCCTTTTGATGGAATAATAGTATATGTATTGTGGAAGGTGTTTTAATTGTTTCTTGGGTCGAATTTGGAGCCAATTTTGGATTTTCATCACAAAACTTATTTTCTTAATTAAGTTATATGCATAAGAAGACAAGATTTCATATTTTATGGATGGCTTTTGGAACCAAGTCACCACCATAAGGAATTTATAATAGTTATATAAACCCTTTAGCAAATAACCCTATGAGTAATTAGGTCTATCTTGTAACCATGGGCCTAAGTGAGAAGTAGATAGTATGAATTAGAAGTTTAGTGTGTGTGTGTGTGTGTATATATATATATATATATATATATATATATATTATCATCATTGACTTTATATTTGATACCTCTTTAAATGGTTAGTTGGATTATAGATGGACCTTTTCTAAGAGGTGGAATCTTACATCTTGTGTATGAGTATAATTTAACTTTAAGGTAGTTTGAGCTTAATATTGAATGTCATAAGTGACTCTTTAGGTAATCTCTAGACAAATAGAACTAACCCATAATCAAGGTAAATGAGTAAACCTTGTTAAAGATTACTACTAATAATGTAGTTTTAGTGATAAAAAAAACCTTTAAATTTTATATTCAGTTATTTGAATGATAAGCATAGGTAAAGTAAAATTTTAAAAAAATAACAGGTTGAGTAAGGGCTTGAAATTTGAGCTTGATGCCCTATACCCCTTACTTTTTTGAAATAATTGAATCTAAGTATAATTAGAGACTACATTAAACACATTAGGGAAATTGGTATTAGTGAGTGTGCATTTGTTCCTCAAGTGATACCATGAAGGGAAGAGAATCTAATCATAATAGGACCATAATCACCATAAGTCCCCTGAGTAACCGAGAACCTTAACAATTTGTATGAGGTGTAATTTAATTCATCAGGTTATGGATGGGTAGATTTTGAGAATGAAATCTTCTTTAAGGGGTGGAATATTGTAACATTCCCAAATTTAGGTATGCATACTAACCCTCCCTTTTTCTAGGCCCCTCTCTATTTCATTAATACCTAGTACCATATATCCTAATTTAAAGTACATTATGATAAATGGAAGTCAAATAACATAATGTGAATGAAATATCCTTTACCTATGAGATATATAGATGACATAGACAAACTAATTTAATTATAGGATTTAATATACAAAACTCCAATCAGTATGTTTGACTCTGATTTGACCCTCTACAATATTATAGGTTACAAGATAAAAGAAATTGAATTAGTGGATATAGTGTGTCATCATTGAACCATTAAGAGGAGTAATTAAATTTAAGTAATGGTTAATATACAATTAATGAATTATAATTTCAAACATTTTTTAAATGTAAAATGAATGCCAAATTTATATTTATCGCTTCCCGGACAGCTTAGCTATGGAATTTTAGGTCTTGAAATGTTGTTTCCTTCTCCAATTTAATTGAAAGAAACGAGATATATACTTTTGATTAATTTACTTAAACAACACATTTATTGTAATAAGGTTTGTTTCATTTTCCAATCATGTGGGTTTAGTTCTTTTCGTCATGTTGTTTCTCGTGATCCAACATTTCTATACCTACATTAACCAGGTCTTGTGGCACTAGAGTTGCATTCTTCCTCTCTTGTATTGACTATTTTTTATCCCAAGCGAGTAACACTCTTGTTCATCATCCTTATTGTCGTTGGGATGATCATAACCACAAAATTTTCCCTTCCTTTTCTCACCCATATTTCTTCCCTACTCTCCCTAACCCATCTCTTCTCATGTTGTCTTCTTCCTCACGTAACCCTATTCGTTAGTGATCTCCTCACCCTAGGCCCAACTACCACAGAAGTAAAAGACTCCTACCACCATCAATAGTTGATGAAGAATCTGCATGTTCCTAGCTTGGAGATCTTTTTCTTCTTCACCTCATTGTCTAAGTGCAACCAGGATCTATAATGATATTAAGTCGAGTCTCCTAATTAATGTGTGAGTTTCCCCTTTGGTTATGCCAACACTTTCATCGGGCACCCTTGTTGTGCCCTATGAATTTGCCTCTTCTACATCTTAGAACCACGTGGTAGTGCAGACTTGATCCTCTCCTCCCCATCTGATCTCTCCTTGACCCTAGTCCTTCTTTCCTCATTGTATCTTGCCATGGGCTTTTATCAATCTTCACTTTTAATAAACTTCATCACACTCTACTTCTGGACTTGTTATAGACATGGAAACTAGAGGTCCCCAATTCTTGGGATTCTTATGATCTCTTCCTATAATCTTGGAAGAGATTTAGGGTATGTATTCCAGATATAGGCTACACCAGGTTCACCTCCCTTGGATAGAATCTCCTCTCAATTGTGTTCTATGTCTTCCTGATAGCATATTAGTGAGTTTAATCTACCCCTCTTTCTTTTTTTCTTCACGTTGAAATCCAAAATATTTTCTATAGTGATTCTTTGCCAATTGGTTAAATTTGGTTTCCTCCTCATGATTCTTACAAATTCACCTAAGTCTTCCCTCATTTCGTGTAGGTATATCCCCATATATGTTTTTGGCTCGTTTTGCATCCTCTTTTAGTTTCAAGTTGAGTTATGGTAGTATATCTTTGAGCCAAGTTATTTTATTTATCTTTTGTTCATCTTGAACCTCACAAGAATGGCACATGCTTATGTATTCAAAACTTTGCACCATGGTGTTTTCCTATCTTTCATTAAAACCTTCAAGGGTGGAAGGCATGCCTAGTGTCTCTGACCACCTTAGGTATGATATTGATGGTTTCCTAGATTTAGGGATTCTGGGGAACGGACCTCTAACTTAGGCTCCTTTTTGTTGATAAAACAAGACAATGGTTCACAATTTTGAGGGCTTGAAAGGCTCAGTGAATGACAAACTAGAGTCACATGCCAATAATGGTCTCTCCATACCAGACAATGCGCCCATGTTTGTTTTTGTCACGTTTTCGTGAAATTTTTGCAATCCATCTTGTTTTTCTTAGTTGAAGCGACATGAGTTTTTGACGTGCAGTAATACCTAATTTTCAGCACCACACTTCAAGTTAGGTTTCTAATTTAAAGGCATATAGTCCATTCCACCTTCCTTATTTTATTTAATAAATGAATATATATATTTATTTTGTATAATTCATAATTATTTTTCAGTTATTAAAAGTCACAAAAATGTATGTTTTACAATTCATTGATTTTTTTAGATGTGAACTGGATTCATCCAGTTAGGTCAACTTTTAGGATTTTGAAGGATTGATCATGATAAATAATCATTATCCAAACATATTAAAAGTAGGTGACAAAAGGCCTGACCCATGACTCTAGGGTACTTTTGGATATTTAGGACTGACTCTTGAAATATGTGCATCCTTATTTTATTTTGGACATAATCATGACTGTTATCTAAATTTTTATATTGAGGCATTACTTGAATATTATCCCTTTTTAGAATTTCTAAGTTGAACATCCACATTTACTAACTTAAATCTTATGAACTTATGTAGACATTGAATTATTCAATTTAAATGGGGTCATTTGACCCCTCTTGCTATGCTTCTAATACTAATGTGAATTATAACTGAAATGCTAAGCTTGACACACTATTTGTCCATGCTAAATGTTTGACTAGAATATCTAGAAAATTGGTACCTACGTACAATCATACTTATAAAGGGTGCGCATATTCTGACAGGGGTGTGTGTTTCCACCCTTACTGTTTAGGGCATGATCCTATTGTGCTATGGCCCTATTTTAAGTATATTTAGTCTATATTGTTGATGCATACAAAGATTTTATTTATTTTTAAATTTTGAATGTTTGTTATAGAAAGATGTTTCTTTTATCTTGAATATGTTTTTCAATAAATGTTATGCATTAATGTCTTAATTTGACTCTTGTTGAACTTGAGTATTATATATGCCCCCTTTTCATGGGAATATCTTTTTTATACGTGTAACTCAATACAATGTTAAAATGTTATGTATATGTACATACTCAGTGTTTAATGATACATATCTTTGTTCCCTATTTTTTGGGTGATGTTTTCTGTAAGGACCCTGACCTTCGTTTAGGGTTTACCCTATTTGCTTTGCTTAACCCTGGTGCTTTGGTGCTTGCTAATCACCTTTAAGTGATGATTAGGGTTTTGTTGTGCTTTGTCGAGAGTTGGAGGGGCTACTTGCAAATAACCCAAGTCTAGGTTTTTGTGAGCAAGTTGCCACCTTATGAGGTGTTCCTCCCTCTCTTTGCTTCCTCTAAGGTTGAGAGGAAGGCTTGGGCTAGTTGCTTGAGTTCTTTGGGCCTGGTTGAGCTTTTTTGGGCCTTGAGGTGCCTTGTTTGGGCTTGGTTGAGCCTTGTGTCGCCCAAGATGGTGCTTGTGTCACCCAAGATGGTGCTTATATCAGACAAGGAGTGTGTCGCCCATGGAGAAACATGTGTGTCGCCCATACTCTTTGACCTAGCCTTGACCTTGCTTAAGTGGACACTTGGTGCATATCTTGGCCATGTGGATGGAGCTTGCTAGAGTGGTGGCTTGTGCTCTAGGACAAGTGTCCCTAGGCAAGTGACACCTTGCGTGGACCAGCCTTGTTTTCTCATCCCTTTCCTTATATATAGGCGTGGTCTTTCCTTAGCTTAAAGTCTCTTTGGTTCCTCTCCATCTTGTGCACGACACCCCTCTCCTTCCTTGCCAGTGGTGGCCGATACACCCTTGAAGAAGAGCAGCTTGGTGTCCGACACACCATAGAGGAGCAAGTGGTGGTCGACATCCCTTGAAGCTTGGAGTTCTTCTCCTTCCTTGGAGCTTGGAGCTTAAGGCGGGTTGCATAACTTCTAACCCTAACTCCTTTACCTCTTGCTATGATCTTGTTTATATGTTAGTAGCTTAGCTTCTTGCCTAGTTTCATGTTGGCCGATCCTTGTAATCTAGGGTTTGTAGGTGAGCAATACTCCTTTCTCTCCTTGGTCTAGAGGAGTGAGCTTAAGTCTCTAGTATCATGAGCAACACCCCTCTTTCTTAGTTGATTGAGGTGAGCTTGTATTCTAGTTGCTTGAGCAACACTCTCCTCTCACCATGGACTAGAAGGGTGAGCTCGTTGGTGATGGTTGGTGTGCAAAACCCCTCTTTCTTAGTCGATTGAGGTGAGCCACCTTCCTAGGGTTTCGAGTGCCTTGTGCATGAGGAAGAAGATGACTTTGTGAGTGATGCTTTTGGGTCGCTTTGAGAGTGGAAGGTGCTACCCGACAACCCTCCTGACCTGGCTTGTTGGGCGATAGGCTAGTGTATTGGGTGTTATCCTTCGTTGTTGTGTTGGGCATCACATACCTGGTTCTTGCCTTGCTGGATGATATCCTTTGTGCTCTTGTGTTGGGTGACATGGTTGTTCTTGTGTTGGCCGATAGGCCTTGATGGGTGATAGGCTGAGATGTCGGGCGATACCCCTTGGGCTTGTGACGGGCGTCACGCCCCCTTCCTTGGTTGTGAGTCGACCATTAGGCCTTGGCTATGTGGATGCACATTTTGAGGATGTGTTCTATTTCTCTTTCTTGGTTGTTAACATTTGGTGGTGACCTGGACGATATGGGTGTTGTGTCGGGCGTTGCTGGACTCCTTGTGATGGGCGTCACATGCCCTTGGTATCGGCCGATAACCCCAGGCCGAGACGGGCGTTGCCCGATATGCATGGGATGCCTGACACCCCTGATGCGTGTTACCCCTCCTTCCTGTGACGCGGTGTCGCGCACGCTGGTTGCCTTTGTGGCAACGCAGCGTTGCTTCTGTGTGCACCAGCCGTATGCTTGAGTATGGGTGAGGGTTGTGATGAGTAATAGTGAAGGTCTTGTAATCCTTTAGTGACGGTTCTTTGTACCATGGAATTGATTAGTTGTGTACATATATCTTTGCTTCTAAACGATGGTGACTCTTTGCTAGTAGTAACAATAATGTTGATGGTAGTGGTAGTGATAACGATAATGATAATAGTAATGATAATGGTAAATGGTTTACATAACGAATGGTGACAATAATGATAGTGGTAATGACAACGCTTGTTCTGTATATCCAACATGACTACATGCATGAAGTAATCATCTTGATTATTGAAATGAGGATAAGCATAGATAGGGTTTGCTTAATGATGTGGTTTATACACTTAATCACCAAATAGTGTAAGATTGATAAGTATAGTATCTTGAATGTCGTCTCATGATGGTAAGCATAGTCCTTATGTTGAAACTATGATTATTGTATTCCCTAACCATGTAGGTGATGTTTAGCCATGAAAAGGCTATGAGACATATGTGATGAGTAATATCACTTTGATAATTACTCTGGATGATGAGATTGTATTAATGATATGTTTGTCCCATGATGTTGATGTGAGCCTTGAGAGGCAGTGACAGTACATGATGAGGGAATTGAGATCCCATGGTGTGTGATGATCCTTGAAATGGATATGGATGGTTGGCAAGAGGCCAAGTGATAACATGCGATGTTGGATCCTTGAGATGGATCAGGTTGATGTGATTACAATAATAATATTATGTTGAGTTTATGTTGTTTAGTTTCTGCTATATCTTGCATGTTATACAACTTGGTTGAATCTTGCAATCCATCTAAAAGTTACTAAATAATTATAGTGAAATGTATCATGTAGTTGCCCTGGCCATAGATCCATCATCGTCAGGATTTGGGGATGGTGAAACGGGTTCTCCTACGGGTTAACCCGGAGCGCATATTGTTGAATATGCGAGGTTGCTCCTAGCTTAAAATGAGGAGGTAAGAGTGCAACTTCAGTTGTAGACTCGGTTATATGATGAGCATGGTGAACAGGCCCATGGCTCCGGACATGTGATATGATGAGCATATATGTGTTCATGGCTCAGAGTACGGTGACCAGGCCTGTGGCTCAGTTTTACTAGCGTCGTGACTTGTACCAAGGCGGGCTAGGAAAAGGGTAGCCTGAGGAGCTGACCCTGTGGCTAAGACCACTTCGGCATGAGACCGCGGTCCTGCTTGTGTTGTACTCGTACACTGACCACAAGGTGGGAGGTCGTGGAGTCCGGCTCTTCCATATGACCTTGTATGGCACCGGCTCCGGGTTTCGTAGCCGTCAGTTGGATTTGAACGGTACGGTTCACTTCCTCAGGGCATAATAATACATAATTCAGCCGAATACTATTTGTTACTTAGGATAAACACAAAACATTGGTTGAGGCCTTGTTTGTGTAGTTAATTCCATTATATCTTGCAGTTGCTTATATGTTTCTCATATGTGGTAAGCTTTATACATCCTAACTTGTTAATCATATTTCATAAGAAATAGTTGGATGAATGACTGAGTACTTTTGGTAAGCTTGATAGTATGAATAGTCTATCTTATAACTGCTCTGGTTGCTTTATATATATCTGAAGTTTTGGTAGTTTTGGCTGGGAGTTATGCCTCCCGCTGGGACAATGTTCAATTGTCTCACTCCGCTGGTTTTCAGGTGGTCGAGCCAGGTGTGGTGGTGGTCGTGGTGTTGCGGCCGAGTAGCTAGACGAGTAGTAGAAGTCAAGCGATGGATATACTGCTGTTTTGGATGTTTTGTATTAGAGTCTAGAGTCATCCCTGTACTCTCAGGTCCTTGGCAGTGTTTTGATGTTGTTTCACGATGTACGATCGTTGATGTTTTGTATATTCTGCTATTGGCCGGATGTGGGCCTTTATGTATATGAACAAGTGGTGAACTCATGTGTTGGATAGACAGTTGTTCCTGTAAGCTGTGAACACGTATCAGATCTGGTATATGTATATATATATGACCTGTTTCCTTGCAGGATGAGGACTGAAATGTAATAGTCTCTCAGTTTATCAGCTTTCCGCAAACGGCTTTAATTAACCCGTGTTTTTGGTAATCTGTGGTTATGGTGATTTCCGCATGTTTTCGCGTAACACCTCGCTGTCTGTGTGATAGTGGGATGTGTTGCCACATTCTCCTTCCACCCAGGTGTAGGTACATTATGGACAAGAACTCAGGAAGACCATATTCATAAATTTTGAACTTGAGAATAGCTTGAAGTTGTTGGATTGTCCTCTACAATAGGTCTTACATCTTATTAGTTTTATTAGATGTATACCTTTTTACTTTGTCATACCATCTTTTTATGGTGAGGAATAATTGTATATGAATCATCATATAACTTTGTAAATAGTAATTTTGTTTTCGCTGCTACATTCATACATGGCTATTTGTATTGTACCATATGAGTGGGTCCCCACTTGGGTCCAACTCTTTACACTAAGTTAGATGATTATCATACCCATGTTTATGCTTAACATGTTGTCTTCAATATGAGATTATCTACTTAATATATGTCGGATAAATAATCTCCTCAAATGATAAATTACAAACATATTAATTACTAGTACTAGCACTCAATTATATGTGATAACACAATTTGTCTTAGTGTAGTAGATCAAGGGATCTTCATTATTATCATAAACAAGTTTTATATACATGATCCCTTGCTTATCCTCTAGAATATTAGTCGATAGATTGGTTGTATCTACCAAAGTGACATATCCCATGTACACTATTGCTAACACACTGACATGATTATATGTATAGATGTGTGTATATGTTAATAGGATAAATAATTAGAACAATAATTGTTACTAGTTATTATGATTATAATTATCAATGTCTATCGTTATCTAAAATATATTTACATGTATCATTATTTCTAATAAGTAAATTTCAAAACCAAAAATATAGGAATTAAGAACTCACCTACTAGTCACATGTCATAGATATGATCTTCCATGCCCCACATATTTCTTGGTTTCCATGATTGGGGTCAAGGCATAATAAGTGTTGAGATTTGAGGTCATTGTGGTAGTTTGCTTTGAAATATGAAGATGATGGGGATGGGAGATTCATGTTTTCATCTTTCAAAGGAGTTGATAACTTCATTTGGAGAGGGTTTTGGTGTTAGTTCTACTAGATTTTGTGAGATAAGAGGTGGTTAGAGGAGTGTCACGCTTAGTGCAACTTGGCTTTCTATGTTGCTGGTCCTAAAATGGTAACACATGTTTGTCTTATAGATTTAGAGACCAATGTGATGCAGCATGGTGGAGGAATATTTGAATCTCATCATATGCTCCACGAATCTGGACAAATATGGTGTTGATGAGGAGGCATATCAAAGAGATCTTACAAATCATGATAGGAGATTGCACATGCCACATAGTAGAAAATATCATCAATGGTCATGTTCTTGGTTGATTGGTGGCAAGGCAAGACTCAAATGCTCTGGAACCCTTCCCATGATTAACTAAGATGGACCCGAAGGAAAAATCAACACCATGACTCATGTTTGCTCATTCAAATTTTCTGCATAACCTGGCATCACTTTGCACACACCGTTAATAAAGTAATGTTGTATCTCCATTTAAATGTCCAGTACATGGCATCAGGAGGGAGACTTGAAACTTGATCCCCATGCCTTGTGTGTAGGAGGGAAAGTGGTGTTCTCATCTTGTGGAGCTGTCTCTAACCACCAATGTTGGTGGTAGTGGCATATGGCACAAGATCAGAGATGGAATGAGGGCTAGGGTTAGGAAAATAAGAGGAGAGGAGAAGGATAAGTAGGGATGAGACAAGGAAGAGATAAGACGAGAAGAGGAGGCGGGGGAGAAAATGGATGACGGTTATATGATGGTATCAAGTTGTCGACTTGGTTATGCGTCGTTTGTAGTTGCACTGTGGGATACATTACAATGGGGGTGAATATACCTACTTAATGTGGATAATCAATGCTATTGAAAAGTAAATCAAATACTTATAATTTGTATGAGACAGATGAATGGTCAAATGAACTAGAATATATACTAGATACAGACCAGAGATGGGACAACTTAAATAAATTGTCAGTTTTGTATCATGGGTTGTGTAAGGCCATTAAATAGTTTACAAGAAATACATTTATTTGAAGACTTTAGATGGGTATAAAACTTACTTTTATTTATTTTTATCAAAGTTAAAATATGTAATATACTAACTAAATCAACTTCCAAGGAGTTTTCGTGGCATGATTTATAAAAATCTACACATAAGCTATTTCTGACATATTGAATTATCTATAGAAGTTTTGGCCACCAAGATTGAGAATTGAGTATATTAGACATTATATGAAATGCATAAAATAATATGTTGGCTTTTATGCTAACAAAGGCATTTTAATCACATTAGGAACAAAAAGATTATCCTTTATATAAACTAAAGTTGGTAAATGAGTTATATCAAATTTTAAGAAAAATATTAATGTATTAGTTTCAACTAAGTGGGTTAACTATTTTGAAGTAATTATAATTATTTTCATAAGAAATAAAATTATTTATTATAATAAGCAATTAACTAAGCTTTGCCTAATTTTTTAAACAAAGTAACTAGGTTATTTAAATTATGAAATATATTTAAATTTATTTATCCAGACATTTCAAGTCTGTTACAACAATAACAAATAATTTATCATATTTATTTACGTTCATATATTATTACCTAAATTAAGACATCATGAGTATAGTGGCATATTTCCTACAATGAGAGGATCCATGGGCAGACGGGGAGTTTCTCATTTATTTGTTTGATTAATTAGGAAAAAGAATATTAGTTGAAGTATGTGATATCATTTTTTATCATTCCTAGAAGGAATTTGTTTCAATAAATCTTTATTCTTTTGCAACAATTGTTAAACTTGTTGTTGTGCCCTAGTCACTATGTAGTTTTTCTCTGGTGCAAATGGGAAAGAAGTTTTATCTGACATTGCTCACTCCTAGAACTTTTTTGGTCCTTATATGTAGGATCACATAGACACTAGTGTCCAAGGGTCCTAGGAGGAGGGTATGCTCACCTCCTTGCTAGGCACGGTGACCATAACACGCACGCACGCACGAGCGCCACACCACACCTCTCCTGGCCTGGCTAGGTCGGTCACGGGCACTTCCGTCTTCTTTTTGTACTCACGCTCGCGCGCCACGCCACACCTCGCCTGGTCTGGCCAGGCACGAGCACTTCCATCTTCTTTTTGCACTCGGATACAACTACATACTTATTATTAATTTAATTAATTATTTCTTTTATATTCGGATTTATTAATCCTAACTGAAAAATATCTCTTTTGTGAAATTTTTCGCAATGTGTACAATAGCAACTAAGTGGTTGCGTCTTAACATGAATATGATTATTGGGGCGTGTAAGGCTATAAATATGCCTCATGTCATTAGGGTTAAATACATCTTTCAAACGTACAACTGTCAGTCGTTTGAGTGTGTGTTTGTGAGCCTTAAAGCAAGAGTCAGTCGTCGTCGTCGTTCCGTGCTATTCCGTGAAGATCTTTTTCCTGGACGTAACACATTCGTTCATTCTCTTTCTTCCAAGACGCAACTTGTTAGGCGGTTGTTCTTGCGGTTGCTGAGTTGCACTGATAGTACAACTGGTTCGTGATCGAGTCGACTGGGAGAACGACGCATGTCCAGTAGGATTGCAAGATACTGATTTCTTTCAATATATCATGTTCATTTTTTAACGAACGACCTGCTTTGGTTCCTGATTTTATTTAGTTTTGTTCTCCTGCATTGGTTTATTTCTATTGTTTCTTACTAGATCGGCCTAAATTGTTAACTTAATTACACCTGAATCTATTGCATGCAACGACATAATTCAAAATTAACAACGATGGTATATATCATTTCTCGTCTATTTTACCCAAGAAAAAAAAACCATGCTAGGGCACGCTTAGCGTAATGTTCTGCCCAAATATTTTATTAATTAACAACAATGGGCACGTGAGATATTAAAGACAACATGAAACGTCGGTTGTCTTGCGAGATGATTGAAGGCGGCTGACGGGATAGCGACACTAGTAAACTCGTATTTTCCTCGTGTTCAAATTAAGTGTAACTTGCAATGGAGCAGTGTATACAGGAAGTGTTGATAGCGGAAGAAATAGTCCGTGCATTCCCTGCTTATAAAATAATCACGATGTGCATGAGATAATGGAAGCGTGATAGTGAGTGTACGCTTAACCTTTCCATCATCTTTCTTTATTACATCTTTTTCCAAGAAAAAGCCCATGAGGGCACACTTAGCTTCGACATTCTTCCCATAAATATTGATAAATCACAACGGGCACATGAGATAACGGGAACATGATTGAAGGAGGGTGGCGCAATAATGACGCTAACAAGTCCGCGGACATAGTATAGGTTGGAATGACCACCGGGTTCACATCCTCTATGCCCATGCCCGAGACAATGTGTCCGTCACATTCCAGTCATATATTTTGTTATGGGGGCAACAAATCAAAGGATGAGATGTTGCGGGACAGAGGTTGGGGCAGATGATAGGTACAGAAGATGTGGTTCCATAACCACCGGTTTCGTCCATGGAAAAAGGAAAGAAAGAGAACCTAAAACGATCTCGATCAAAGAATTTAACTAGGGTTGGCTATCTATGTTATTTCTTCCCATTTCTCGTGTTTTATCACAAAAAAATATTCATTACCGTGTTGGAGCTTGAGGTTAGGGCTTTGGATAGGTGGATGGTGTTGTTATGCAAGAGGATGCTATGAGTACACACACATTAAATATCTAAATGTGTTATAATTTAATAAAAAAACAAATATAATCAAAGTGTGCACACAAACATGATCGGATTTAATGAATATGAGGGAGAAAGAATCTCCAAAGTATACATGTGTTGACAATCAAACATGTAAAAAATATTTGAAATAGAAGGAGAATGCGTCTTTTGTTAGACCTGATAGACAAGGGATGAAGGAAAAGAGAGGTGAGCTTGGAGATAGATGTGATTAAGAGGGGAAGAGTTTGGTATAGAGATGGGAATTTTGGGGTGAGGTGTGGGACTGTGTGCCATGTAATATCTAACATCTCTCTTTTATTATTTTTATCCAAGGGAAAACAAAAACAGTTAAGTAGTGCAGACACGCTTAGCTTCCATATTCTTCCAAGTTATATATTAATAAATCACAACGTTTTAGAGCAGCTAATAAATCACAATTTGTAGGCATCAAACGACAATCACTCCAAGTGTACTCATTCACTTAAGTGCTTTAGAGGTACTTCCATTATAATCAATCTTGAGTTACTTTAATAGTACTTATTTAGTTTTGAGATCAATTGAACCTTCAACAGTTTTGACTAATAAACTTTCAAACGGTTTGGATCCACACCTCTAAACGGTCTGAGACCGTTTAGACCTCCAAACGGTCTTGATCAACCTTTCAAACAGTCTAGACCAATTGTAAATCGAATCAACCCATTCGGTTTTGAAATCGAATCATCATTAATTGATTATGAAACTGAATCAACCCATTCAGTCTTGAAACCGAATCAATCTATTCAATCTTGAAACCGAATCTATCCATTTGGTCTTGAACTCAATTACCCATTCGGTTTGAGGAATTTACCCAATCGGTCTTGGGTTCAATTACCCATTCAGTTTTGTGTTTAATTACCCAATCGGTCTTGGGTTCAATTACCCATTCCGTTTTATGTTTAATTACCCATTCGGTCTTGGGTTCAATTATCCATTCGGTTTTGAAACCGAATCAACTCAATCGGTTTTGAAACCGAATTAGGTCAATCGGTTTTTAAAACGGTTTGCCCATTCCTTTGTTGAGGTGTGTGCTTAAGATGATGTCATCATCATCAAGCTTTGATCCTTCAAAATCTACTACCATTCTTATGGTAAATTTTATCAATTTGATCAAAGGGATTTCAAGAAGAACAAAATGATCAACAAGTTATGAAGAATTGAATGTAATAATAACATTTAAGGGTTCAAGTTATATAACCCACCTTCAAAATTGAATCCAAGCTTCAAGCTTCACGTCCTCAAGTCTTTGAGTGAAATGAATGGCTAAGGTTGAAGATTGAATGAAGAAAAGAAGAAATTAAGCATTGAATTTTGATTTCCACCATGAGATCAAGGTTGAAGATGACTATGGAGCTTACCTACAGCTTAGGGCACGTCCTCCTGTTACTCCTAAGCTCCCTTGTGCACGGCCAAAGCAAGGAAAGAAAGAAGGGTAAAAAAAGCATTTCATTTGAGTTGGAAATGAGATGTTTATAAGGGAATTTCAATGAGAGAGAAAGTGATATAATAATCTTTCAATTCCCTAAATTGGTGTCACTTATCCCCCTCACTTCCTTTCATGCAAATCCATCATCCCTCCCTTCGAATTCTTCTTCTTTATCTATGAATTAAAAGAAATCAAATTAAACACCTTAACCATTATAATAATATCCAAAATTAGTGGAAATTACTTTTTCTTTTACTAATTTGAGTGGACTCTCCACTCACTTTAGATATTTTGTGGCCATTGCAAGGAACAAGGACGTCCACACTTATACAAATTAAACCATCCCATTTTTTGTTGAAGGGTACTTCAATTAATATATTTATTTTTGCATTAAATTAACTTAGGGTTTCAATTATGCTTAAATCTTGATTATTTTAATATCAAGATTCTCTCTCCTACAAAGTGATTCAAATGAGACACCCCTCTCATTTTATTTTCTCTACATGATGCCAAGAAACATGAGGGACTCTCTATGTTGGGTTTTAGGGGAGACAGAGAAGGCAGCGGAAACAAAAATTTTCTCCCCCAACCCATACCGAGGAAACGCGTCAACGTCTATATAATAGGAAAGGATGGTTTGCGGAATCATACCTTGTCCCGAGGCTTGCTCGGCGACAATACCTCGTGCAATGCGCGGTCTTCAACTCCGGACTTCGACGGTGTCTGTGCAGCTCCTGGTCGCACCGGGACTGACAACTCCTACTCGAACCGGACTGTCGGATGACAGTTGTCCTCCTAAGCGGCAGTGTCCTCCCACCTCTGTAGTAGTCCACACGGACCACCTGGAACTCCACTCTCCTTGTCCCACAAGGAAGTGGAAGGATTCACACCCTCCTGTTGACGTACTAGTCGCCAACACGCTCTCCTGCCTCCTGTTGCAACTGCAGTTGTCCTTCCCTTGCTGCACCTCCCTTTTGCGGGAAGCACTTGCTCGGGCTCTCTCACGATTACCAAAACCAGAGAGAACGACAACTTGCAGAGCAACTAGTTGCACTGAGCTGTACTTTGAGAAGCCCCCAATACCCCTATATATATAGGAGAGTCATGGGACAGGGTTCTCCATCCCGGGCAATGCGGGACTAAAGCAGGAGTAGAAGGGTTCGAGAATTTTCCACAAAAAACAACCGGTTTGCAACTTGAAATGATCGGTTCACAACTGAACCGATCGGTTCGGCCATTGAGCCGATCAGTTGGACCTGAGCCGATCGTTTGGGGCACTCCAACCGATCGGTTGGTGCCCTGAACCGATCGGTTCATGGTCCTAATCCGGCTCAAAAAGACTTTCTTTGTTTCTTTCCAAATTGGTATCGAATACCAATATTATTCCCAATCGAATTGGGCAATTTGAAACCAAAGGAAAATTCTTGCCGACATGACTTTTCCCAACTGGTCGGTTGCACCAGTTGAGCCGATCGGTTCAACCCTTGAACCGGTCGTTTCAACCTGGGCATGAGCCGATCGGCCTGGACACTCCAGCCGACCGGTTCAGCAACCTCAGCCGACCGGTTCATCACATGAACCGATCGGTTGGGAGCACAGGTTGGGCAAAATCAGTCAATTGCGATTTCAATCAATCCGATACTCCAATCAATGCGTCCAACACCTTGAACCATACGATATTGAGCTATCGACTGATTGAGTGTTTAATTGAACTACTAAACTCCTTTAGTAATCAATCTAAACATTGCTTTGTGGACAAAACTCCTCTTCCAGGTTAAATCCTATGTGTGTGACCCTGCAGGTCCATTTCACGTTGGCAGTGAAAGTCCATAACACTTATGACTTCACAAGCAAAGAGCGGTGCCTAGTCACACATCAGTGCTATCCAAGTGAAAGTAGAAAGTTGGAGAACAACTTTCATCCTACAATCTGTGAATGGTGTTACAGCAAATGTATAATTCCTTTGTCACTGATATCCCGAATGAACTCGAGGCATGGAACAGTCATCCTGTCAACGTTCATTCACTTCCTTGATCTCAGAGTAGACTGGAAGAGATATGTATGACATCAGTATCATATACTGATTCACACATGCATGCACACCTTTCTCAATCCTACTCATCAAGTGGCCATGGATATCATACTCTCTCAGGAGGGACAAATCCCATATCTATCACTCACCCCTCAAAAGCCCCATGTGTCAAAGCCACCCAATCATCACCTTTATAACAACCCATGTTTC
The DNA here is from genome assembly GCA_963693085.1 of Alisma plantago-aquatica. Lineage (NCBI taxonomy): Eukaryota > Viridiplantae > Streptophyta > Magnoliopsida > Alismatales > Alismataceae > Alisma > Alisma plantago-aquatica. Next base: position 476,128,291 of record OY856409.1, read on the forward strand.
AGGACTGCGTTTGATGATGTCAAAGTATGCCCAACGACATGTGTTGAGTGTAGTGATTTCAGGTCAAAGAATCACACTCACCACCATCACTGTGAGTACTGACTGTGACTACCATCTCATGGTTCCATGTGTCAAACTCACGGTGGGTCTGTCCGGTATACTTGTTCTCTAACAAGTACCTATGTGTTTGGTTTGATATCTCTATATCATGACTAATGAGATTCTGTCATCAACCAACACCACAATCTAGTCTTGTGTGTCATTGTTGTCTATCTACCTTCCACAATGACATCTGACTAGGGACATAACAAGAATGTAAAAACTCTTAGCATCTGTATGATCTCATCGTTCAGGTCCTTAACCTGAAAGCATACGTCATTGAGTTCTGTCATTCTTTAGACATTCAATCTGTTCTATCACTATCTCATATGACTGAACCAGAATGAATTGGAAGCTCGCCTTTGATGTTTATCAAATCAATCTTAATGTATCCCACCAATCATCCCATGATTGTCTCTCAGGGCATACATACCAACAGACTCCCACTTGCACTGCGAGCCAATCACCCTTGAATCATATTCATAGTGATCTTCAAACATGTCCCACATGTTACTATGCTCTAGTGCCAACATAGTGAGTAATGGCAACACCTTGCCAAAGTCTGTACAAATTGCATGTCTCACATCTCTTCGCTGTACGTCACACTTTTGAGATGGAGTTGCCGTAATATGCGATCTAGTATTCCTTTGCTAACCTTTAGCCACATTGCATGATCAAGGATTCCAGACTTGTCATCAATGAGTGGAATATAAGTTCATCTCATGAACTTTCAGATCCATATAGTATCCATTTCTGTTCATTAACACATAGATACTCGGCATTTCCCTTTTCAAATGGCTTTATTGGAACACTTCCAATTATCAACAAACTTTCACTTTTATACATCTTATGTATATTTTGCGATTAATTTTCTGTCTTTTCGGAAGTTCGCATCAATGTAACTCTTTACATCGAACTCTTCCTTATCTCCATAGAACTAGTACTTCACAAGCACTCATCAAGTTCTCATGGTATTCCAGTAACCCTTATTGGAAGCAGACAGACATCCACTCGTCATGTCCCACATACGAGTTATCAGGATGAGCACATCATATTGCCATGTCCTACATACAAGATGATGAATGCATTTTATTCTTTCCATGTCATACATGCAAGATAATGGGATGATTACATACATGATAGATCCATATCTATTCTTAGTGTTCCCATTCTTCATAAGAATTGGACACTTGGCCTTGGGATATTAACTCCATGTAACATGGACAAGTTTTCTCCCACTGAATCTGTGCATACTGAACACTTCAGTATAGATTGCCAATGTATGCTTTCTCTTTCCAGGTCAAGAGGTTTTTTGAGAACTATCTCTATAGATCTCTATTCCTATCACATAGGAAACATCTCTATCTTCCTTAAAGATAATTTCCACTTTTTGGATTTCCAATCTAGAACATTTCCATTTCACATCAATATGTGGAATGTGAACACGCTCCCACTAAATCACAGATCCCTTCTTTATCTTTGACATATCAAAATAAAGATCCAATTTTGAGTTGCTTGAACTCAATCAATCACATTGATTAGTCCATTGTAACTTATAGACTTCATTTGCATTAGTGGATTCATAAACCTTATAGGCTGTGTCACGTACACATCCTGGTTTTATTCCTCATAGGAATGCGGTTTTAGTATCCATATGCCAAATGTCTTAGCCATTAAGTTGCAATCAACAAGCATCATCCTTCTCAAAATGTTATCCATGTGTCTTAACACTTAAGATTCATCTGCACTTATGGATATGATCCAATGAGTGCTACCATCAAGGTCATACCTTATGGTTCACATGGAAGTCATTTCGGATGTAATGGTTTTAAACCATAACTCAAGATTCGGTTCCTCATATTCATCTTGATAGTTGACTCATCACATGAACAACTCATCACATAGATAATTGAGGTGTATCTGTTAAAGATATAAGAACTCACAACCCTTGTGATTCTTAATTTCTTTTATTAGAGTGGGGTATTCTTTTATTAAGAAGAATTCAGTTATTTGATAATCATTCTCTAACTCCTTAGAGTATGATTCCTTCTTGATTCAGACATCACCATGCCTTAATCATGAGTTCACTATGATACACTATCATAATCACTCATAAGGATCTCAAACATTTGGTCCAAGTATTTCATTCATTGATCTCATCAAGAATTAATACTTTACCAAATTTGTACTTCATTTATGATAATCTTGAACACTTCAAGATATTCATATTGGTATTTCTCTAAACACCATTTGAAGTATTAGCATTTATTCCAATAGGTATGTAAATACATCACATGTATTATGCCTAATAGGATAATCACTCTTCCACTACATTAGTGAAGATTGATTAATCATGTCCAAGATATTCATGTCCCTTACTGGTTCTCTAACCAAAAGAGTCTAGTTTTATCCATCACATGGAAACTAGAAATGAATTTCTCATGATTAATGCTAATTAAATTGTTTGAGTTATCTATAGCTTTTAGGTATCGTCTTATCTTATGCATATCAAATATCACAAGATAAATAAGGCATTGCCACAAAGATCATATCTTTAAGATTGAAAACACAACTTTATTAATTGTCATCATTGTCATACAATATGCAAAAATAAAGTGTTTCTATCTATTGGCAAGTATGAAATAGCAGTTCATAACTGTATTACATGCCTTATTGGCTGAAAATAAACTAAAGTATTCCTATCTATAAAGGCAACACTTGCCCCAAGTAAGAATGCTTCACACTTTACATCTTGATATCATATATCTCAAAAAGTGTTACAAGTTTATTTTCATGACACCTTCAAGTAGAGGCTTCAGTCGCCTCCTTCTTCTTTTGTTCTTCCAGGTAGATAGGACAATTCCTTTTCCAATTACCTGGCTTTTGACAATGGTGGAAATTTCCTTTCTTGGTCACGCCTCCCTTGGCCTTGAGAGCTGAAGATGGCTTGGACTCCTGGCTAGCTTCAGAACCTTTCTTAGCTTTGCCCTTGCCCTTACGCTTGGACTTGCCTTTCTTGCTCGTGATCACCATCACGGACTTAGGCTTGTCCTTCTTCATCTGTAACTCGGCTGTCCTCAACATGCCCAACAACTCTGACAGTGGCCTATCAAAGTTGTTCATGTTGTAGTTCATCACAAACTGACTGTAAGATTCTGGTAACGATTGCAGTATCATGTCAGTAGCCAACTCTTGGCTCAGTGGAAATCCCAGTCTCTGCAGGTTCTCCACATACCCAATCATCTTGAGTGTGTGAGGACCAACTGGATCTCCTTCTGTCATGACGCACTTGAACAGCGCCCTAGAAACATTGTACCTCTCTTGCCGTGCCTGATCTTCATACATGTTCCTGAGATGCTGAATCATCTCTATGACACCCATTTTCTCATGTTGCCTCTGCAACTCATGGTTCATTGAACATAGCATCAAGCACTTTGTATCAATGGCATCATCAGAATGCTTCTTGTAAGCATCCCTTTCTGTCCTTGGTGCATTAGGAGCGGGTTCCTCTGGAATTGGAGTATCCAGGACATAGAGCTTACGCTCTTGAGTGAGAACAATTCTCAATGTCCGATACCAGTCGTGGAAGTTTGTCCCATTTAGCTTGTCCTTGTCAAGGACCGATCGCAAAGAAAAGTTATTGTTGTTTGTTGCCATTTGAACTATAAAAGGAAAATATGCAATTTTAGTCCAAAACTCATTTTTGACTTATTTGATTGATTTGAAAGTTTGACGATATAATTAGGCCTTTAATTAATTATCGCTCCCACTATTTTACTTCAAATTGATAGCCCTCACCATCAATTCGGAAGATTACAGCGTACAATCTTCTAGTGGGCAAGATCCTGAAATCCTCTAAGTCATGGACCAGCTTGGGCTGTCACCCACAACATAGATCTCTCAGGTAGGCAACTTTTGCCAATTGCATCATATGCAACTCTTGATAAGATGTCATATACAACTCCTTGCAATGATCATCTCCATGCCTCAAGGCGCTAGATCCTATCTAGGTCACCTTGTTAAGTCTGACCCAAAGCAAACACGATGAATATGCACCCTGCTTGGGTAGACCCACATATTCATCCTTCACGCTTCCACGAGATAGACGGTGCACCACGCTTGGGCGTGCCCACACTTGGTCGATCAAGCTTTTCATGTGTGTTGCATTTGGAAGGCATCTAAAACTTAATATTTTAATGAGGGATTTGGTTTTATATACATATACATATCCATTCACCACAATACATAGTACGTATCATATACATGATATATCCCACAGAAAACATGCACAAACGATAAAAAGCGATGATTATGGCCATCCTAATGTAATTCCTCGAGCCAAGAGGAATCACGGTCATCTAGGTCAACATCACATGCAACCTGTACAAGATGAACTCTGTGCCTTGCTATCCGAGTTGATCAACTCATCACATGAATTGTCTGTACTCTCCAGCCGGTCGTCTGGGTGCCACCATTCGATCGGTTGGCTCCTCCAACCGATCAGTTCGCCTGGTCGTCGTGCATCTCGTCATGTCCGCCACCCGCTCGTCTCGCTCCTCGAACCGGTCATCAACCGATCGGTTCATTCCTTGAACCGACCGTCTGGAATGTCAACCGATCGGTTCACTCCTTGAACCGATCGTCTGAGCAGTCGTCTTGATGTCCGCCGGTCTTTGACATAACAGGAAATAAAATCTATCCTATTTATTACATTGCTTTAAAAGGGGAAACCCCGAGTTACATTCGGGGGGAGCAAAGGTAGGAAAGAATCTCGAATTATTTCGAGTTACATCAGGAAAAAGAGAGGGAAGATCGGTGCACAGACCGAGATGCAAGCAACAACAAACAACCACACACAGATAGGGGTTTATAGGCCATAATCATGCTACACACATCCACCACAAAACTCATTTAAGGGCGACACATATCGAGTGTATTAATAATACATATCATATATGTAATTAGGGATTTGTGGATTTAGGATTGGACATGCATAAAGCCAATATTATTCGCATCGTATGCAATAAATAAAGGCGACAAACCAAAATCGATCATATCGATATTCCTAAAATATAGAGCAGTTGACGTGGCTCTGATACCACTGTTGGGTTTTAGGGGAGACAGAGAAGGCAGCGGAAACAAAAATTTTCTCCCCCAACCCATACCGAGGAAACGCGTCAACGTCTATATAATAGGAAAGGATGGTTTGCGGAATCATACCTTGTCCCGAGGCTTGCTCGGCGACAATACCTCGCGCAAAGCGCGGTCTTCAACTCCGGACTTCGACGGTGTCTGTGCAGCTCCTGGTCGCACCGGGACTGACAACTCCTACTCAAACCGGACTGTCAGATGACAGTTGTCCTCCTAAGCGGCAGTGTCCTCCCGCCTCTGTAGTAGTCCACACGGACCACCTGGAACTCCACTCTCCTTGTCCCACAAGGAAGTGGAAGGAGTCGCACCCTCCTGTTGACGTACTAGTCGCCAACACGCTCTCCTGCCTCCTATTGCAACTGCAGTTGTCCTTCCCTTGCTGCACCTCCCTTTTGCGGGAAGCACTTGCTCGGGCTCTCTCACGGTTACCAAAACCAGAGAGAACGAAAACTTGCAGAGCAACTGGTTGCACTGAGCTGTACTTTGAGAAGCCCCCAATACCCCTATATATATAGGAGAGTCATGGGACAGGGTTCTCCATCCCGGGCAATGCGGGACTAAAGCAGGAGTAGAAGGGTTCGAGAATTTTCCACAAAAAACAACCGGTTCGCAACTTGAAATGATCGGTTCACAACTGAACCGATCGGTTCGGCCATTGAGCCGATCGGTTGGACCTGAGCCGATCGTTTGGGGCACTCCAACCGATCGGTTGGTGCCCTAAACCGATCGGTTCATGGTCCTAATCCGGCTCAAAAAGACTTTCCTTGTTTCTTTCCAAATTGGTATCGAATACCAATATTATTCCCAATCAAATTGGGCAATTTGAAACCAAAGGAAAATTCTTGCCGACATGACTTTTCCCAACTGGTCGGTTGCACCAGTTGAGCCGATCGGTTCAACCCTTGAACCGGTCGTTTCAACCTGGGCATGAGTCGATCGGCCTGGACACTCCAGCCGACCGGTTCAGCAACCTCAGCCGACCGGTTCATCACATGAACCGATCGGTTGGGAGCACAGGTTGGGCAAAATCAGTCAATTGCAATTTCAATCAATCCGATACTCCAATCAATGCGTCCAACACCTTGAACCATACGATATTGAGATATCGACTGATTGAGTGTTTAATTGAACTACTAAACTCCTTTAGTAATCAAATCTAAACATTGCTTTGTGGACAAAACTCCTCTTCCAGGTTAAATCCTATGTGTGTGACCCTGCAGGTCCATTTCACGTTGGCAGTGAAAGTCCATAACACTTATGACTTCACAAGCAAAGAGCGGTGCCTAGTCACACATCAGTGCTACCCAAGTGAAAGTAGAAAGTTGGAGAACAACTTTCATCCTACAATCTGTGAATGGTGTTACAGTGAATGTATAATTCCTTTCTCACTGATATCCCGAATGAACTCGAGGCATGGAACAGTCATCCTGTCAACGTTCATTCACTTCCTTGATCTCAGAGTAGACTGGAAGAGATATGTATGACATCAGTATCATATACTGATTCACACATGCGTGCACGCCTTTCTCAATCCTACTCATCAAGTGGCCATGGATATCATACTCCCTCAGGAGGGACAAATCCCATATCTATCACTCACCCCTCAAAAGCCCCATGTGTCAAAGCCACCCAATCATCACCTTTATAACAACCCATGTTTCAGGACTGCGTTTGATGATGTCAAAGTGTGCCCAACGACATGTGTTGAGTGTAGTGATTTCAGGTCAAAGAATCACACTCACCACCATCACTGTGAGTACTGACTGTGACTACCATCTCATGGTTCCATGTGTCAAACTCATGGTGGGTCTGTCCGGTATACTTGTTCTCTAACAAGTACCTATGTGTTTGGTTTGATATCTCTATATCATGACTAATGAGATTCTGTCATCAACCAACACCACAATCTAGTCTTGTGTGTCATTGTTGTCTATCTACCTTCCACAATGACATTCGACTAGGGACATAACAAGAATGTACAAACTCTTAGCATCCGTATGATCTCATCGTTCAGGTCCTTAACCTGAAAGCATACGTCATTGAGTTTTGTCATTCTTTAGACATTCAATCTGTTCTATCACTATCTCATATGACTGAACCAGAATGAATTAGAAGCTCGCCTTTGATGTTTATCAAATCAATCTTAATGTATCCCACCAATCATCCCATGATTGGCTCTCAGGGCATACATACCAACACTCTAGAGGTGGTATTCTGTATATTGAACCCTAGGTTTTGGGTAAATTGTACATTATACCAAAACTAGGTTTCAATGCACAAACATTGCTCAATAAGCTCTTTCTTGGTGCTCAGGCTGCCACAAGCCATACCTCTACATCATTCTCATTCTTATGATGCTTCATACTTGAGGAACATTTTATCATGTAACATTTATAAGTTAACCCCTCAACTTGGGTAATTTGCACATTAGTCCAAAACAGGAAATACATTGTTTCAACATTATTCAAAAAGGACTAAAATTGAAACATAAGTTCTTCTTGGGCCTTAATTACTTTTTAAGAGATAAGAGCAAGCATATAATTAACTTTATTAAGCAAAACATCTGGGATTAAAGCATAACCCAGGTCAGAGATGTTACAGTAACGTTGTATCTCCATTTAAATGTCCAGTAGATGGCATCAGGAGGGAGACTTGAAACTTGATCCCCATGTGTTGTGTGTGTAGGAGGGACAGTGGTGTTCTCATCTTGTGGAGCTGTCTCTAACAACCAATATTGGTGGTAGTGGCAGATGGCAAAAGATAAAAGATGGAATGAGGGCTAGGGTTAGGAAAATAAGAGGAGAGGAGAAGGATAAGTAGGGAGGAGACAAGGAAGAGATAAGACGAGAAGAGGAAGCGGGGAAGAAAATGGATGATGGTTATGTGATGGTATCAAGTTGTCGACTTGGTTATGCGTCGTCTGTAGATGCACTACGGGGTACATTACAATGGGGGGTGAACATACCTAGTTAATGTGGCTAATCGATGTTATTGAAAAGTAAATCAAATAGTTATAATTTGTATCAGACAGATGAATGGTCAAATGAACTAGAATATATACTAGATATAGACTAGAGATGGGACAACTTAAATAAATTGTCAGTTTTGTATCAGGGTGGGTATAAAACTTACTTTTTATTTATTTTTATCAAAGCTAAAATATGTAATATACTAACTAAATCAACTTCCAAGGAATTTTCGTGTCATGATTTATAAAAATCTACACATAAGCTATTTTTGACATATTGAATTATCTATAGAAGTTTTGGCCACCAAGATTGAGAATTGAGTATATTAGACATTATATGAAATGCATAAAATAATATGTTGGCTTTTATGCTAACAAAGGCATTTTAATCACATTAGGGACAAAAAGATCATCCTTTATGTAAACTAAAGTTGGTAAATGAGTTATATCAAATTTTAAGAAAAACATTAATGTATTAGTTTCAACTAAGTGGGTTAACTATTCTAAAGTAATTATAATTATTTTCATAAGAAAGAAAATTATTTATTATAATAAGCAATTAACTAAGGTTTGCCTAATTTTTAAAACAAAGTAACTAGGTTATTTAAATTATGAAATATATTTAATTTATTTATCCAGACATTTCAAGTATGTTACAACAATAACAAATAATTTATCATATTTATTTACGTCCATATATTATTACCTGAATTGAGACAACATGAGTATAGTGGCATATATCCTACAATGAGAGGATCCATGGGCAGACAGGGAGTTTCTCATTTATTTGTTTGATTAATTAGGAACAAGAATATTAGTTGAAGTATGTGATATCATTTTTGATCATTCGTTCCTAGAAGGAATTTGTTTCAATAAATCTTTATTCTTTTGCAACAATTGTTAAACTTATTTTCGTGCCCTAGTCACTATGTAGTTTTGTCTCTGGTGCAAATGAGAAAGAAATTTTATCTGACATTGCTCACTCCTAGAACTTTTGTGGTCCTTATATGTAGGATCACATGGACACTAGTGTCCAAGGGTCCTAGGAGGAGGGTATGCTCACCTCCTTGTTGGGCACGATGACCATAACACACACGCACGCACGAGCGCCACGCCACACCTCTCATGGCATGGCCGGGTCGGGCACGGGCACTTCCGTCTTCTTTTTGTACTCATGCACGCGCGCCGCGCCACACCTCGCCTGGTCTGGCCAGGCACGAGTACTTCTGTCTTATTTTTGCACTAGAATACAACTACATAATTATTATTAATTTAATTAATTATTTCTTTTATATTCGGATTTATTAATCCTAACTGGAAAATATCTCTTTTGTGAATTTTTTTACAATGTGTACAATAGCAACCAAGTGGTTGCGTCTTAACATGAATATGATTATTGGGGCGTGTAAGGCTATAAATATGCCTCATATCATTAGGGTTAAACACATCTTTCGAATGCACAACTGTCAGTCGTTCGAGTGTGTATTTGTGAACCTTAAAGCAAGAGTCTGTCGTCGTTGTTCCGTGCTATTCCGTGGATATCTTTTTCCTGGACGTAACACATTCGTTCACTCTCTTTCTTCCAAGACGTAACATGTTAGACAGTGGTTCCTGCGGTTGTTGAATTGCACTGATAGTGCAACTGGTTTGTGTGCATCGTTCGTCGTCAACATGAGCGGGGCGTCTCTTCTTCAGGTTCGTGATCGGGTCGACTGGGAGAACGAGGCATGTACAGAAGGATTGCAAGACACTGATTTCTTTAAATATATCATGTTCATTTTTCAACGAACGACCTGCTTTGGTTCCTGATTTTATTTACTTTTGTTCTCGTGCATTGATTTATTTCTATATTTTCTTACTGGATCGGCCTAAATTGTTAACTTAATATTGTACCTGAATCTATTGCATGTAACGACATAATTCAAAATTAACAACAATACTATATATCATTTCTCCTCTATTTTACCCAAGAAAAAAAAAACCATGTTATGGCACGCTTAGCTTAATGTTCTGCCCAAATATTTTATTAATTAACGTCAATGGGCACATGAGATATTAAAGACAACATGAAATGTCGGTTGTCTTGCGAGATGATTGAAGGCGGCTGACGGGATAGCGACACTAGTAAGCTCGTATTTTCCTTGTGTTCAAAATAAGTGTAACTTGCAATGGAGCAGTGTATACAGGAAGTGTTGATAGCGGAAGAAATAGTCCGTGCATCCCCTTCTTATAAAATAATCACGATGTGCATGAGATAATGGAAACGTGATAGTGAGTGTACACTTAACCTTTCCATCATCTTTCTTTATTACGTCTTCTTCCAAGAAAAAGCCCATGAGTGCACGCTTAGCTTCGACATTCTTCCCATAAATATTGATAAACCACAACGGGCACATGAGATAACGGGAACATGATTGAAGGAGGGTGGCGCAATAATGACGCTAACAAGTCCGCGGACATAGTATAGGTTGGAATAACCAACGGGTTCACATCCTCTATGCCCCAGACAATGTGTGTGTCACATTCCAACCATACACTTTGTCATGGGGGCAACAAATCAAAGGATGAGATGTTGCGGGACAGATAATAGGTACAGAAGATGTGGATCCATAACCACCGGTTTCGTCCATGGAAAAAGGAAAGAAAGAGAACCTAAAATGATCTAGATCAAAGAATTTAACTAGGGTTGTCTATCTACGTTATTTCTTCCCATTTCTCGTGTTTTATCACAAAAAAATGTTCATTATCGTGTTGGAGCTTGAGGTTAGGGCTTTGGATAGGTTGATGGTGCTGTTATGCAAGAGGATGCTATGAGTACACACACATTAAATATCTAAATGTGCTATAATTTAATATAAAAAAAACAAATATAATCAAAGTGTTCACACAAACATGACCGGATTTAATAAATATGAGGGAGAAAGAATCTCCAAAGTATACATGTGTTGACAATCAAACATGTGAAAAACATTTGAAATAGAAGGGACCTTAGAGACAAGGGATGAAGGAAAAGAGATGTGAGCTTGGAGATAGATGTGGGGAAGAGTTTGGGATAAAGATGGAAATTTTGGGGTGAGGTGTCTCTTTTATTATTTTTATCCAAGGGAAAACAAAAACATTTAATTAGTGCGGACACGCTTAGCTTCCATATTCTTCCAAGTTATATATTAATAAATGACAACGTTTTTAGAGCAGCTAATAAATCACAATTTGCACATGTGAGACGATGGAAACATGCTTGGAGGCGGTGTGGTGACGCGATAACGACACTAGTAAGTTTTTTTTTTTCCTTGTCCGCAAAATCAGTGTAGCTTGCACTTTGTGAGTAGCGTATTATTTGGGAAGAGTTGATATAATAATTATAATAGCGGAAGAAACAGTCCGTGCATCCCCCTGGCCTTCGTTGATCTTGTGGTGGATGTGTAATGTACCGTACGACGGCGATTGGGGTTTTCTTGCAACTTGTTGTGTGTGTGTGTGTGGGTCTCGTGATAAATGCACGTTGCCACTTGTCTGTAGTAGGGAAAGAAAGGGTAGCGGGATGTGGGCCAGGATTCTCTGGGTGTCGGACTTGTCGGTCATATTTCCTCCCCTTGCAACTCGCGTCACGTTTTCCATCAAGTTCCGCGTGCATCGCGCGGTAAGACCTAAAAAGCGTGTGTGCTGTGGCTGAGAGGTAGAGAGAGAGAGAGCGCTTCTTCTTCTCTTTTCCAGGTTCCTCATCTTCCCAACCCTACATCTGATTGTGACGTCCAGTTGCATTACCCACTCTGGAAGTCGGAGAGCCCCCTTCTTTTCCTCTCTCCCTCGTCTCAATCCGGAGCGCCGTCGCCGCCGCTAGACCTTGCGATCTGTTGGCAACCGGCCCCGGCGGCGCGCGCCTGCTACTCCACATGCCCCTCTCTCCGCTCCCCGTCCAATTCATCCGTCGCTGTTTTCTGTGCGGATGGTGAGCTAAGCTCCCCCTTGCGGATCGTGCCGTCCCCACAACCACCAGTTCCTCCCCCAACCCGTCGAAATTGTTTTATTGGCTCTATAATAAGTCGGTGCTCCCTCATCCTCACATGTTCCATCTTCTTCCCCACCAGCTGATTGACACGTACGCCCATACATAGCCCTGTCTTCCCCTTCCTGACTCCCTCCTTATTGAAATTGTTTGTGCAGTAACGTGGATTGCGACAGAGACACAAATCACAGGACGGATTGAGCTTAATGTCGGCGGGCGCTGCCCCCGTGCTTTTCCTTGAGTCTGCCTACCTCATCCTCCTCCTGTGACTTTTCTTCCGATTCCACCACCCGCTCTCTATCCTTGTAGATTTTCAACGATAATACAAGGTGGTATCCTCCCCTCCCAGTTCCATTTTCGGTAAGTAGGTTAGCAAGTGGTTTGATTCCTTCCATCTGCATATATAATTGGTCCCGGGGACGAAGAGAAGAGATGCAGGTTTAGATCCGTCTTATTTATCCATCGCCTGTAGCCATTCCTGTAAGCCGCCTTCATCTGAGAAACCAGGACACCCATCATCATCTATCCAGCCGCTCATACAACAACACCCTGAGATTCTCTCTCTACCAAACCCCGCCGCCACCTCTCTCTCTAAATATATGATATATCTTGTGATTATCTGCTGCTAACAAACGATAGAATCATAGAAATGGCGCACCACCCTACACCTGCAGCTACGCTTGTCATGTCATGTGGTTTGTGTTTGTATCCCACGCACCTGTTGTTAAACAACTCCTCAAACCGTCCTTGTCAACACTGCTTATAATATTCCCGTCATGTGTTCTTCCTCTCCGGCTTTAATTATCTCCTGTTTTGGTTCGTTCCTATCTTGATAATCAGATATAGTTTAGACAGATGCACGGTGTGTGCGTGTGAGAAAGATAAAGATAGAGAGAGATCCCATCCGATCGCACACCGTCGCCACCGGCATTTCCTCTTATCTGGCCGCGTGGGGAGGTCGGCGCGTCCGCGTGGGGAGAGTGTACCAGTGACGAATAACCCTCCCTCCCTCCCTCCTCCAAACCTACTACCCTTTATTTCCCCATTCTCTTGCTTGTGTTTGTGACCACACACATAATTAAAGCACATTTCTTCCTCGTTTTCTTACTTGCCTTGCTCACGCGTGCTCTTTTTCCCCCTCTCTATTCCAAGATCGCAACCCCCCACCCCCCACGCATTTACCAAACCACCGTACAGATGTCTCCCAAGAGCCGCTCCTAATTTCCTCCTTCGCCCCGCTGCTTATTCTAGCTAGCTCTCCCTTCCCTTCCATGACGATGGTGCCGCTACAGCTCGACGGATCAGGAGGCTTACCTGCTGCACACACCCGTCCCAAGCACACACTAGCCTCAATGCCGCTGACGGACGAGGACCGCGCCGCCGCAGCGGCAGTCATGGGTCCGGGAGCACTGGACTACGTCCTAGCCAACAGGCACAACCTCCGTCCCGACGCGCTCGTACCGGCGGCGGACCCCGACCCAGATTTGCAGAACAAGCTCTCGGCGCTCGTCGACGGGCCCAACATGTCCGGCGTCAACTGGAACTACGCCTTCTTCTGGCAGATCTCACGGACTGCTGTAGACTCCGTCGCCACCCACGCTCACACCGTCCTCGCGTGGGGAGACGGGAGCTGCAGAGAGTCCGAGAAGCCACACGAACTGGAAGCTGCAAACAAACGCCGCCGCCAAGCGGAACCACACAACCCCACATCCTCCGGCGCAGGCTCATCCTCCTCCTCATCATCCGCCTCTTCCGACGCCGACGACAACTCCAGGTCTGCCGCCTCTTCGGCCTGGCAGGTTACGAAGAAGCGGGCGCTTCGTGCGCTCCAGGCCCTCATGGGAGACGCAGACGAGGACCGCGCCATATGCAGCCTGGACCTCGTCACCGACCTCGACATGTTCTTCCTTACATCCATGTACTTCTCCTTCTCCCCAGGCCACGGTGCGCCTGGGAGGGCGCTCATGGCGTCATCATCATCTGAGCAACAGCACGTGCTGTGGTACCCGAGCTCCGTGCTGGTCCATTCCCCTTCCGACTACTGCTACAGAGGCGTGCTTGCCAGGGCCGCTGGGATACGGACCGTGGTTCTCGTGCCGACGGAGACTGGGGTGTTCGAGCTGGGGTCCGTCGCGGACATTCCACACAGCGCACAGCTGGTAAGGGCCATAAAGGCAGTGGTGGTGGTCTCGGATGGAGGAATTAATAATAAAGATGGCCGTGCCTGCGTTACTGTTGTTGATGGCAAACCCGCATCCCCCACCACCACAACTAAGATCTTCGGCAAGGATCTCAATCTGGGACTGGGCCCCGTCGAGGCGTCCACCGGTTTCACTGCATACAGGAACACGACGACTAGCACCGCAACTGTAGCGACTGCGGCTTTAGAGGTGTCTTCCGCCTCTGTCCCTGATCCCTTCCGCAACTGGCGCCGGGACCATGAGGCGCAGCAAACCAACTTGGGGACGGTTATCACGAAACAACAACATCATCGTCAGCAGCAACAGGCACATGGGGGCGGGTTCCTCAATTTCTCTCGTCCACCCCCGTCGATGGCGGCATTCCACCACCAGGGCCCCCAGAACATCGACTTTGCGGCCGCAGCAGGGGGCGGTTTGGAGTTATCATCAGACCACTCGTCAGGCCAGGAATTGGGTTCCTGTTCAGCTCGCAGGGCCGCTGGAGCAGAAGACGTCGCGGTATCAAGCAGCGCCGGCGCTTCCGCTACTCGTCACCAACCACCACCATTACAACAGCACCACCAACAGCCTCCCGCTCCCCCTGCTCCTCGGAAGCGTGGCCGGAAGCCCGCCAACGGCCGCGAGGAGCCGCTCAACCACGTCGAAGCCGAGCGCCAGAGGCGCGAGAAGCTCAACCAGAAGTTCTACGCCCTCCGTGCTGTGGTCCCCAAGATATCCAAGATGGACAAGGCGTCCCTACTCGGCGACGCAATCGAGCACATCAAGGAAATGGAGCGCAGGATCGCCCAACTGCAAGCGGAACGACTTGGACCGCACTACTCGAACACGTCGGGGTGTGCTGAGATCGACGTAAAGCCGTCCGGAGGGGACGAGCAAGTGACGGTCCGAGTGAGCTGCCCAGCGGAGGCGCATCCGGCCGGGAAGGTAGTGAGGGTGTTGGGTGAGCTGGGCGTTGGCGTGGCCCGGTCAGGGATGTCGGCGGCGGAAGGCCCCGGTGGGTCGATGCAGCTCGTGCATACTTTTGTTGTGGATGCTCGCGGGGGGAAAGAGCAGGCAACCATGGACAGTATCTTGGCGGCTCTGTCGACGTTTGATAGACAGCAACAGTCTGCTGCTCCCACAGGTGCTTCCTCCTCTCCTCCCGCATCTTCTAGTGCGGCGGCTTGAGTAATCCAATCGGCCCAAAACGGTGGCATCAAAAGATGAATAGGAATTCGACAATCTCTTCTTGTTTATCATTTTGGTCACAATTATAATAGACTTTTGTTACTTGTGTAAAAACTAGTTTAAGTTGGGAATATTGCATCAGTATAACTAGTCTGCCAATTGTTCTTTCATCGCCACCTTGTTTAAATATCATCACCCCCATTACCATTACTTTTTCAACTTCTTCTTCTTCTTCTCTTTCGTTGTTCAGCCAGTAGTGTTACGTCAACGTCCCGTGCTTTGGCGACGGAGGCACCGAGATAAACGTGGGTGCCTTGTTTGCCCCTTGTTCATGTGTGGTGTCATGCCGTCTGTGCTACACTGCTCACATCCATGATTTGTCGCAGGGGAAAAACGTGAATGATGCCCCGCCTTTGCCTAATATTTCGGTTCCGCTGTGCTTCTTCCCCGTGATCTATTTCTCCATGAATTTACTAGTGCATTTGTGGCCCCCGTCATATGATGCGCTTGGCTTTACTGATGTGCATGTGCAAGTGTTGTGCATGTCGAAAGCGTCAGTATATAGTTGATTTTTTTATTAACTATTAATTCGACCCTGGTATCAGATATTAGCAAAAAAAAAAACTTAATCAAAATAGATTGCATAATTCGGTTTCAATTTACTCTTAATTATGTGCCAAACTGGATCAGAATCCACGGACACTGGGCCGACTTTTTAAAGTTAGATTTGGACGATGAAATTTTTCACCCACTAGAAATTACCTAAACTCATACCCACCTTTCTAATTAGTGAATTTCCCAAGTAACTCCCGGGCACCCACGAGTGCCCATTCAACTAAAATAAATATAATACTTATATGCCTCTTAAGACATGCCACATCAAGACATGTATCAAGCGATCAAATTGGTGGTGTTATGTATACAATATATAGTGTAATGTATATTTTATATTCAGTGATAATAATTACATTCACTTTTTGTTCACTTTATGTAGTCGATAACCATAAGAACATGATGTACCGAGCATTTCTAATTAAAAAAAAATAGTGTTGTCATGGTGATAGATTATGTTACTTGTAACATCTATATCATTTATTTATTTTTACTTTAGAATGCAACAAGAGTTGTTTTCTTTTAGTCTCTTACAATTTTTTTTTAAAAGATAAAGGAGTAGATATTACATTGTGTTAGATAGTGAACGTTGCTCTCATTTTCTAATGCTGACACCAAAAATTATTAACGAATAATTGTACTTATTGTTGAAGAGCAGAAAACTAACAATATCTTTTCAGTGCATATATTATATGGGCACTAAGTCAAGTTTGAGTGTGTTACTTCTCCACCTGTTTAACATTGGGTTTTTGACCCACACCCACGAGACTCAAACCCGCAATGACCCAACCCACCCTCCTATTTGACAAGTCTATCTTTGGCGTTCCAACACGCCACTATGAGATTAGCCAAAATCTAAAGTTTAAATTACAGCGGTCAATATCACCAACTAATAGATCATAAAAAGTATAGAATAAAATTTCTTATTTTATTTTCACAAGATTTGCACAAAAAGGTCCAACATGTTGGATCAAAAAAAACTCTAGAGGGGGTGAATAGAGCTAAAACACTTATACAAAATTTGTTAGACCTTCAAGTTACTTCAACTAGGCACAATTGCAAATAGTGAATTTGATGGCAATCTAAACATGCATAGCAAGGACGAGAGAGATTGAAACAAGTACTAGAACAAGCTATTTAGAGTGGTTCCACTCTCCAAACTAGGAGAAAGTCTGTCCACTACCTAGAGAGATCAAGCCCTAGTATTTTGCAACCTATGTATACTTATATTCCATTATAAGACATACAATTGCCCTTCCTTTTCTAGGACAAAGACACTCAGCTTCCCTTTGAGATCAAGCGAGCTAATGACCTTACAGCCAATGTCTTATCTATCTAAGAACTGGAGTCTTCTACATGCCCAAGGTCTTACCCACTCTTACAAGTAGTTGGACACATTCGCCAAGGAAATCCCCTCTTTGCACCAAGTCTTTTGCCTTGAAGGATTTTCCCATTCCACTCTTACATCTTCAGCCTTGTCCTCCTCCACTTCAAAAAGTTTTTTGCACCTTCTCCTTCACTTGGACACGATTTCACCAACTTGGTCTTGAAGAAAGGGGTTCAGAAAAGGAAGCTTTGAGAGCTTGACAATATTACAAAGAAGTAGATATCTCACATAAATCCTATCTCACTCATATGAATGTCTTGATTTGCAAACAAGAGAGAGAAAGGGGCTCAAGTAGACTGAATGCACTCAACTATAGCTAGGAATTTGAATAGCATGAAGGAGCAACCTTGGAATGAACTCAAAGAGGTCCTATTATAATTGGGGGTGTCCACTACAAGGTAGGAGCACTAAGGAATGATTTGTAGCTGTTTTGAGGGTTGCAACATATACAATTTCAACTTTTGCAACACTCCAATGACTAAAATCACTTTTTCTGTACTTTTCGTACAGTACATTCAGTCGAGTTTTAATAAAGATAACTCGACCAATTGCATTATGCGACAAAGCCAGTTCGAATCATCAGTTGAGTGTATCCTGGATGAAACTTGACCAGTCGACTAAATCACTTTTTCTCAGTGCAGGGATCGGTCGAGTTCTGTGAGTGTGTGACTCGACTGAACCTCAATTTTCTCAAAATCTAGTAAGGGGATCAGTCGAGTTTATCACAGGTAAAACTCGTTTGAAAAATTTCCTATAATGAATTTTAGAAAAATGTCATTAAAGTGATTAATTGTTTAAATTAAGAGCTCCTGGTTTTTTCTCATCTTAGTTACAAGGAATTACATCAATACAAATGATTACAAAAATCATCCTAAGGGTTTAAGGATGTTTTCCACAAAAGTGCATTTGCATAGCTTTTGACTTGAACTAGATCAAGCTAGGGCTTGATGAATTTGATCTTTTTCATGCACCTAATACCTGAAATCAATCTCAAGTAGATATATTAGATACATATGAATGAATTCGTAAAGTCATTATCAAAATATAGACAATGTGTAACACTTAGGTCAACACAACCAATAGTCATTCTTAATAGGAACTTTACAAGATATAGTTATGTGACCACTATCACCAATCACCACATATGTATAAAAGATATACCATTAACATAGTTACAACATGTGCATTTGGACAAGCATGCAAATCAAAATATGAGTCAATAGGTACATCTAATTAGATCCATCTTTCCATATCTAAGAATACATGGATGACTCTAAGACATAATAAAAAGATCTCCACCAACCTTTAAACTATTGTTGGCCTCTAGAGAAAGGTTCCTCTCTATAAAATTTAGGGTATTCTACTAGTTACCTAAAAGATGTGGACAACTATAGGGTGAGACCCATGTCCCAACAGTATGATATAACAACCAACAATATTTCATTCTTACAAGTTTACTAAGAACAGAGTAATAAATACAGGAATGAAAACAGACTGTCTAAAAACATAGAAAATTGAATTCTAAGCCTCTAGGGTGCTATATAAATTTATTTTTCTAGCCTATCATGTATTTTAAACATATTGAGGAACATTTCACTCATCATTGACTACTATTTTGTAGTAAAAGATTTGTTTGTGAAAAATAGCCGAAAACAAGCGAAACAATGCATGAAAACGTAGCAAATATAGCACTTAGTAAGCATAAGGTGAGAAAGATATGAGCAAGACATATAGGTATGTGAACTTCTAGCTAGTTTGCATGTCAAAAACATCAAGATCATTTATAAATAGTTTTGATACAATAAAAGTAAGATTTCTCTCTAGGTTGAGGTTTAATGAAAAATGTCCACAAGCTGATTCTCCATATCAACATGTGTGATATAGATATCCTTCGTGGCAATGTGGTCATGAGAAAATGATGACAAACCTCTATATGTTTAGCTCTACTATGCAATATAGGATTATAAGACAGATTAATTGCACTAGTATTGTCACGGTAGATAGGAGAAACATCAAAATGAATGTGAAAGTCTTGGAGCATTTGCTTCATCCATAGAACTTGGGAACAACAACTCCCAATTGTAATGTATTCATCCACTATAGTTGAAAGAGCCACTATGATTTGTTTCCCAGAGAACCAATAAACTATGCATGGTCTTGGGAAGAAGTAAATGTCACTTGTCCACTTTTTATCAATCAAACAACCTGCATAATCAACATCACTATAGGCAGTAAGAGTAAAGTCTCTTAACTTGGGATACTATAGTCCAAAATTTTGAGTTTTGTCTAGATACCTCAAAATCCTCTTAACCGCTATGAGATGTGATTTTTTTGGACTTTATTGAAAGTGAGCACACAAGCCAATACTAAACATTATATCAGGTCTAGAGGCAGTTAAATAAAGTAAACTTCTAATCATAACTCTATAGAGCTTCTCATCCACTTTCTCACCATCTTCATCTCTATCAAGCTTGGCAATGTTTGACATGGTGGTGTCCATCGGCTTGGTGTTCTCCATCCCAAAGAGCTTAACTAGTTCACTAGTGTACTTACCTCGATTGATGAAAGTTACCTTCCATGGTTTGCTTGACTTGAAAGTCAAGGAAGAAAGTAAGCTCCCCCATTATGCTCATCTTGAACTCACTCTATATATAAGATATAAACTCCTTGCAAAGATAAAAACCGATTCTGCTAAAAATAATAAATTTTAATGATCAAGAAATTACTAGAAGTGTGTTTTAGAAACAAGGTAAAATCAACTTTGCCCACAATATAGCCATTTCCTAGCAAAAAGTGTAAGGACCATGACCTGAGTTTTGGGGTAACCCTATTTGTTTTGGCCCGATATTTTACTTAGGACCTTGCTATAATCATTTGAGGTGTGATTAGGGTCTGTGGAGAAGTTAAGTCTCCAATTTGAGCTTGTTTAGTTGATGTTTGTGCTTTCTGTACTAGTTTTGGTGCAAATTGTAATTTACCCAATATAGGGGATTTGTAACAGACTGGATCTCATGGTCCTCTTTGCAATTTACCCACTTTTGAGCTTTTATTTGCTTTCTAGTCCTTTTGGACCATTTTCATCAATTTTCCATCATTTAGTATCTTCTATGACCTCAATATTTAAATTGAGCCAAGTTTGATGATGAAATCTATATTTTACCACATTCATGGGTTTTTGCACAAATGTTCCAATTAATGTGATAATAGGGGACTAATTATATAAATTGACTTTTAATGAGAAAATATAAGTAGATAATGCTAATTTAGAGTTTTTTTATCCTTTTGGATAAAGATATCAACAATTAAATGTAATTGAGTAAGAAATGAGTGTAATTAACCCTTTTCTTTCTCTCTCCTCCAAAAAGGGAAATAATGCATTAATAAGAGGATAATATGGTGATATAAGACTCTCAATATTTATATGTCTCTAATTTCACTCACTTATGTCATTAAAAAACTATCTTCATATTAATCACTCACTTTATACTTTAATATATGCATTAATAGTCAATATAGCAATTAAGGGCCAAAATTTGCATAAAATGAGAAACTAAAGGCATATAATTGTTCTAGGAGTTGTAATCAACCTATGGTTAAATTTTGGTGGCTTTTGGACTTTATTTGACCCCTCAAATTGATTTTATAAGTTTTAATATAGTGTAACTTTGGTATTTGAATCGTTTTCATTTAAATTGCATTTATTCGCCAAAGCCCCTTCATTTACTCTGTAACGCGCCCGATCACCGTCCGATCTTGATCCAATGACAAAGAAGCTATCTTCAACCTCCGGCTGTGCGAAAGTCTAGTCCCTCAACTTCGGTGACCTCGCTCTCCCTCTCTACTCCACCATTTCACGAGATATCTTCTCCGTTGGCTTTGTCTCCTCGAGCCGCACAGTTCTAGCCCTTGCTCATCGTCTCCCGTGCACCACAGCCAAAACACCCCATGGCACCGGCCGAGCCTTCTCAACCCCACCATGGTTGTGGCTCATCAAGCCTCCTCACCTATAAATGACACCACCCTCACCATCGTCATCCCCATGGAATCTTTTCCTCGTGCTAATTTGCCAGAAACTCCCACTACTAGCCACTGATACCTCCAGTTGTTCTCTAACCTTACGACAACTCTCCCTGGAACTCAGCTGCACCAGCAAGAAAATTAAGGGGTCAGGTGAGTCTGATTTCCTCTCCTCTTCATTTCGAGTACTTGAACATACAATTTGGTTGTGAATCGCGGAAACACCCAAATGGGCAAGCTCCTTCTCCGCAGCCATGGCTGACGTGAGAGGAAGGAGACAACTTGTGGGTTTTTAGGAATCTGCCCTCACATGCACCTCACTTTCTATTTTAATGTCAGGGTCATTTTTGTCATTTGCCGCCCCTCACTCGCGCAAGCCATTTAGCCTACATGGCTTTTTCTCGCCTTCTGATTGGTCCAGAGTAATTAATTCATTGAAAATTGATGCTTTATCGGAAAAATGTGAATAAATAGTCATTGGAAAGGATTTTTTACATAGAATCCGAATTTGTGGTTTTTGAGTCATAATTCTATTTTCTTTTTTGAAGTTTGCTTTGAACACCATATTATTCATATTAAATGTTCTAAAATTGGTAATTAATTCATTTTAACTCCAAAATGAGAAATAAGATATGTTTTCTTAATCAGTGAAACCTAAGTGAGATTTTGGTCCTAGTTTTGAGTCCTAAATCAGTGGTTTTCAAATAAGGTCTAAAATGGGATCTTTCTTTATACTTTATGCTTTATAAATACTAATTCATGTGAAATATTTGTAATTAGGGAAAATGATCTTCGATACAATCTAATCAGTGATAGTGATGTTATGAATCTTTAATAAGGTATGTGACCCATACTTATGTATGTGAAACCTATTTATGTATGTGAGCCCTATTCTATTTATGAATGATGAATGTGAAAGTGCAATTAACCTACTCTTTAGTTGGGCTTCTATCCAACCCCACATTTCTAATGTGCAAGCCTTGATATCTTTCTACTGCCTTGTTTGGATCTTATTTAATTAGATTCTTATTTTGCCCATGTTGGCTCATTTACATGAAATGCTTGAATAATGCTATTGCCAGTGTTGACTCACTCTTTATGTGATTTATTTCATGGGTTTTATTCCCTATTTACTATGATGCAATGTCATTGATATTGTCACTACTGTCAAGTGAATTATTTAGCATGATGTATTATTGGCCAAATGACAATGTAGTGTACATGAGTACAAACCACCCATAGTGGACATGAGCCCAGGGAATGTTCTTTTCTCCCCGTTTTACATATTTTTTAGGGATGTGAATTTCCCCTTGCATTATTGAGGTTTGGGATGTGAATTTCCCCTCTCCTCTTGGTGCATGTCCGGTAGGTGCCTCACCCTACATTAGTATGATTTTGTATCATAATATAATTCATGCTATGTGATTATTTTTGTGGATTGAACTATTGTAGTTTTATATTTCTTATTTGTTTATTTGCCTCATACTCTTGAAATCTCCTAATATTGTGAATCATTTTATTATGCAATGTTGCACTTTATTAATTGTCCTTTTTCCTTTTTGATTAACACATACTTTTATCTCTCTCTTTTTGGGTGATCCCAACCACCCATGTATAGGATTAGAGTGCACATTGGAAGCTTGGTGAACCTTCCTAAGGCTTAGAAATATGGAGCTCAACCTTCTAGATTGGACTTAGCTATAGCTACATATATGTTAAGTTGTTTTTGGTTGGAGACAAGTCGATTTGGTTTTACTCTTCCTCTACCTAGATCCTATTGTTTGTATAAAGTTGTACACCCCTATTGGGGAAATTTGTATTGTACTCTTTATACATTTTGTATATAGTAAAAGTTTAAAATTCCACTGCCACACATTGGTTCTTTTTTGCCAAGTTTTAATAGAGGGTGATTTTCACTCTTAACAACATGGTATCAGAGCCTCAAGGTATTCGAAGTCTTGACTATTTCAATTTGTCTCCTAGTTAGAAACCCTAACCTTATATAGTTTCCCTTTAGTAAGAGTTTTACCTTATATTTGACCTATGTTGAGAAGTTGATTTAGGATCATAATAATTTCATACTAGAAATATAATTTGTCAACTTTTTGGTGATTAGTCTATTAGGTTGCTACTAGGTCATAAGTTAAAAGAAAAGGTGTCTAGAAAGGGTCAGGGTCTGGGAGCTGGCAATATTTTCCTCCGCACCACTAGCTTGGCTTATGAGGACTCCCAGATCTATATGACACCGGCCTGGCCTGAGCTGATACTGAATGTCCCAAAATAGCATACCTTTGGGCAAATTATCTTATTGTTGAGTAACCTTTTGAACCTAATATATGATGTTTTGGTTAGTCATGTAGAATCACCTTATGATTCCATAAGTTCCTTATAAGAGCCTTAGAGTTCCATGTTTGGGAGTAGTCTACCCTATGTTAGGTCATGAAGTTGATAATGGTGCTTAGTAAGACAACAAAGTGTTGGATAGTTTTCCCTCAACCCTTTTGAGAAGTAGACTATAGTAGTAAAGCTTTTTATACCTTGATAGATTTTGGAGTTTCTAATTTCGATGACGAACTCCTCTTTAAGGGGTTAGAGTCCCTTAATACATTTGAAATCAAGTTACTATGTTTTGGAAACCTTAACTCCATAGATATGGGATTAGTGAGTTCATATGGTTAGTGTTGGGCAAACAAAATATAATTATATTTCATCTTGTTTATTTATACACAAATAAATATATAATAAGTCATCTAAGGGATAGTTAATATGCTTGAACCTTAACATACTCTTAATGTGCATAATAATGAGTTACTCCTAGTGAATATACTTAATGTTGACCATGTCACTCTAATAGTATGGTTAGTAAGATAAATGGTTCTAATGCATCCTTAACATGCATAACATGTAATGGTCATGTTGACCCAAACCCTAATGTGTAATCATCTAGCTTGACAATAAATACATACATATCTTTGATGCCTTCATGTTACATTAGTGACATTAGGTGTCATCATCATATTATATCCCTTAATTCATATACATGGATGATAATCACCTAGTCATGATCAAGTTATCAATATAGGTAAGGCGTATCACCATCTTCCCTAATATACACATCCTTAATCACCTCATCATGATTTAGTATGAAAATCAATTCATTAATGTTTAATGTGTTTCATATTGTCCACTAAAATGCATGTAATGACACAAACATGATTATGAGTAATTGGATTCACATGGTCGTACATTTAGGCCTAATGTGATGTTATGGAGTGTAATAGGAGAAAATGGTTATTGATGTCATTAACATGAGTTTGAAATGTAAGTTGGCAATGTAGATATAAGAAATTTGAGTGGCAATATTTGGGATTATGGTAGGCTTAATAACTTGTTGGATTGTATTATCTTTTTCCTGCACAATAATATGTGATAATTCCATATGATGGTAATATAATGATAATGGAGAATGAATTTATGTTATTTAGGTATGTGTCCTAATACATTAATAATGTTGAGATTTACTTAGTAAACCCTAATTGTGCTTAAAACCCTTATAAGGGGAATGCATATGTTTTGGTACTTAATGTTAAGATGTAATCCTTGTTACAACAAATGTGAGTAAAACATGACACAAGTAATAGAATAATAAAGATTATGCAAATTTCATGATGGAGATTATGCTTATAAGCCAAACATGTTAATTATATTACGTTTGATAAAAGGTAATGGAAACTTTAGTGAGACTTAGCTTATGTATAGAGCTTGTGAAGTATCATAGATTTGAAGTAATACCTAGTTACCTAATGTTAGGATGTTGCACACTCACCCTCTCTCTTCCCACTTGTTGTGATTTTGGGGATGAAATCCTCTTTAAGGGGTGGTGCTATAATAGACTGAATCTTAGGTTCCTCTTTGCAATTTACCCACTTTTGAGCTTTTATTTACTTTCTAGTCCTTTTGGACCTTTTTCATAAATTTCCCATCATTTAGTATCTTCTCTGACCTCAATATTAAAATTGAGCCAAGTTTGATGATGAAATCTATATTTTACCACATTCATGGGTTTTTGCACAAATGTTCCAATTAATGTGATAATTGGGGACTAATTATACAAATTGACCTTTAATGAGATAATATAAGTAGATAATGCTAATTCAGAGTTTTCTATCCTTTTGGATAAAGATATGAGCAATTAAATGTAATTGAGTAAGAAATGAGTGTAATTAACCCTTTTCTTTCTCTCTCCACCAAAAAGGGCAATAATGCATTAATAAGAGGATAATATGGTGATATATGACTCTCAATATTGATATGTCTCAAATTCCACTCACTTATGTCATTAAAAGACTATCTTCATATTAATCACTCACTTTATACTTTAATATATGCATTAATAGTCAATATAGCAATTAAGGGCCAAAGTTTGTGTAAAATGAGAAACTAAAGGCATATCATTGTTTTAGGTGTCGTAATTAACCTATGGTTAAATTTTGGTAGCTTTTGGACTTTATTTGACCCCTCAAATTGATTTTATAAGTTTTAATATAGTGTAACTTTGGTATTTGAATCGTTTTCATTTATATGACATTTATTCACCAAAGTCCTTTCATTTACTCTGTCACGTGCCCAATCGCCGTCCGATCTCAATCCAACGACAGAGAAGCTGTCTTCAACCTCCGACCGTGCAAGAATCTATCCCCTCAACTTTGGCGACCTCGCTCTCCCTCTCTACTCCACCATTTCACGAGATATCTTCTCCGTTGGCTTTGTCTCCTCGAGCCGCACAGTTCTAGCCCTTACTCATCGTCTCCCGTGCACCACATCCAAAATTCCCCATGGTGCCGGTCGAGCCTTCTCAACTCCACCACGGTTTCAGCTCATCAAGCCTCCTCACCTATAAATGACACCACCCTCACCTCCGTCGCCCCCCATGGAATCTTTTCCTCGTGCTAATTTGCCAGAAACTCCTACCACTAGCCACTGATACCTCTAGTTGTTCCCTGACCTTGCGACAGCTCTCCTTAGAACTCAGCTGTACCAGCAAGCAAATTAAGGGGTCAGGTGAGTTTGGTTTCCTCTCCTCTTCGTTTCGAGTACTTGAACATGCAATTTGGTTGTGAATCGCGGAAACGCCCAAATGGGCAAGCTCCTTCTTCACGGCCATGGCTGGCGCGAGAGGAAGGAGACAACTCGTGGGTTTTTACGAATCTACCTGTACATGCGCCTCACTTTCTATTTTGATGTCAGGGTCATTTTCATCATTTGCCACCCCTCACTCGCGCAAGACATTTAGCCTACGTGGCTTTTTCTCGCCTTCTGATTGGTCCAGAGTAATTAATTCGTTGAAAATTGATGCTTTATCAGAAAAATGTGAATAAATAGTCATTGGAAAGGATTTTTCACGTAGAATCCGAATTAGTGGTTTTTGAGTCCTAATTATATTTCCTTTTTTAATATTTTCTTTGAACACCATATTATTCATGTTAAATGTTCTAAAATTGGTAATTAATTCATTTTAACTCCAAAATGAGTAATAAGATATGTTTTCTTAATCAGTGAAACCTAAGTGAGCTTTTGGTCCTAGTTTTGAGTCCTAAATCAGTGGTTTTCGAATAAAGTCTAAAATGAGCTAATTCTTCCCTCATATAGGGAGTATGTACATCTAATAACTTTCCACATGTAGTAAAACTAGTTTTAAACACCTGCTCTTTCTTTATACTTTATGCTTTATAAATACTAATTCATGTGAAATATTTGTAATTAGGGAAAATGATCTTGGATACAATCTAATTAGTGATAGTGATGTTAAGAATCTTCAATAAGGTATGTGACCCCTATTTATGTATGTGAAACTTATTTATGTATGTGAGCCCTATTCTATTTATGAATGATGAATGTGAATGTGCAACTAACCTACTCTTCAGTTGGGCTTCTATCCAACCCCACATTTCTATTGTGCAAGCCTTGATATCTTTCTACTGCCTTCAATAGTACATAACCGACCTTTAGTGTCGATTATTTAAGGCCTTTAGTGTTGGTTTTTAAGCGACACCTATGTGGGCACCACTAAAAGCCCAACCGTTACGCGTCGGTTCTCAAACCGACACCACAACCCTTCGCGTGCCACCAAAAACGGGCCAACAGGGGGTATAGGCGTCAGTTATTAGCTTTGAAACCGACGCCATATACCTTCATGCAACAGAAAGGGCGCCACCTGGGGCACTATCGGCGTCAGTTTATTAGTGATAATCGACGCCATCTCACCCGCTGCGATAGCCGTGTTGGCCAACACGACCGTGGTGTCTGGTCCGCTGCCACGGTCGTGCTAGCCAGCACGACCGTGGTGTTTGGCCCACTGCCACGACCGTGCTGCCCAGCTACGACCGTTCTGGCCAGCACAACCGTGGTGTCTGACCTCATATGGGAAATTGATGTCATTTACTAGTAGGACAACCAACATTGTAACCATATGTCATCGGTTTTATAAAAATAACCGACGCCTATTTTATGTTTTTTCTTCTGTCAGTCTGCAGACCTGCTGTGGCTGGTCGCAGGATGAGAAACCTGCAGTTCAGTTATGAACTATAGGTTGTACGATATCCATTGATATTAGCCAATAACAGGCCACAAACCTACAAAATTAATAACATAAATGTTCACACATTTAGCAACCTGCAGTTCCATTCGATTTTCGCACATGTAGAAACATTCATGTAGTAATCTGTAGTTCCATTCATTTTCACATTCACACATGTAGAAACATTCATATAGCAACCAACAGTTTCATTCATTTTCACTCAGACACATGTAGAAACGTTCAGACATGTAGAAACATTCACACATATTATAATTCAGAAATTCATTTACAAAATATCATTCTTTAGTCATTATTCACTATCAACATCCCAATTATATGTTAAAACCCCCACTACTTGTATGGTTGTTGCCCATTCTTCTCTTACATCATTTAATTCTTCCATTGTATAGGGAGCATGTACATCTGGTAAGGCCTTTCCTGTATTGTGGTCAGTTTTAAACACCTGCAAAGAGAATGATGTATATATATAATTAATAATATATAAATAATAGTGATATATTTTATATTATCTAATGAGACTATATATAATACCTCAGGAATGGTATCGATGTCCACTGCGGCATATTTGATAATCATGCGCATAAATTGCATCACATAGTATGTACATGCCCATTCGTTGTCTTATGTAGCACACTATAAATTGAAACATACAAAATATTAAAAAATACAACTAATTAAGCATTGTTCACATAAATAATATATACATTACAGTCGGGAACTTACTTCCACGTTTGTCCAAATTATTTGCTGGTTCTTTTTCCTGGGGACCTTTCCTCCGGCCTTTTTGAACTCATCTAAACCCCTACATGTTAATGTAACACATTTGCATAATTAAATAGTAATGTAATAACATATGTTAACAGATATGAAAATGAAATATTTCTCACCGGAATAATGCCATTTTCATTTTGTGTCCATATTTTGAATTCAATTTAGTCCCCTTAGGATCTAGATAATAGACAGTGAATGTCTCGGGGACAATAACTAGTAACTCCCAATGCGTACCACTAGAGGTAAAAAAGTTAAAAATTAATAACTCAAAATCCACAATAAAAATGTAATTTTCTTAAGTCCAAATTATAAGCAAAGTAAACTTACTCCACATTGAATGGAGCTATTATCACCATCTTCTTATTTTGAGCAAAAGTTGTAAAAGCATCACAGCAGTATTGTTGAACTGACGGAGGGTCTTTAGCTACTAGACTAATCAAAGATGGAATAAAAAATCCTACATGTTCGAATGAAAAATCTGCACATATCTTGTCTAAGTAGCTACAAAACATGTATTACGTATGCATTAATAAATAAGAAACCAGATCACCAGATCCTACACAAGGTATATGGATGTATAAAGAAGATATCACCTTATCCATAGCTCTATCATAGATGTATTCAGCCAATCATATCGAAACAACTCCAAAATATCTTGTATAAATAGGTTGCTTTCGTATGATTGACCTGCAACATCCGCATCTATAGACATAGTTATAGGGCAATTTATATCATGTTCGCCTAACCATATTGCCATACCCCTACAGCTAAGACCTAACGGGACAGGTAGGTCCTGTGGAACCCAACTTGGTAATGTAGGAGGTGGAGGTGGAGGCCTAGATGTTGTGGGTGTCTTCTTTTTAACATGTATATCTATATATAATTTCAAATCAACTGACATCATATACACACACTTACAATTTAACGTAATGTAAATTTACCATACAATATCAGTATAGAGGACATCCACTTTTGGCCACAATATCACTCCGCCTTCTGCCTCACCAAGCGTTTCACAATCTGGGTCGGCATATGGCAATGGAAGATTCATCCAGTTGGGGAATATATGTAGCGGGCTCACACAAACTCAACCAGCTGGTAATGGAGACCCATGAAACATTTCCCCTGGTAGGGATGGGTAAGCCGACGCCTCTACAATGACAAATTCTGTACTTTTTAGATGGCATGGCTTCAACCCCTACAAATTTTTGTGTAAATAATGTTATATACATATATACATATCATCTTGAAAAGACTAGTTATTATGTCATAAAAATACTTACATTGGATGTGCTAGGTGGTGGGTCTATAGGATTACCCCCAACCTCTGCAATAGGAGTAGAGCGGGACGCCATAGGTACTTTCTGCTGAGTGGCAGTCTGAGATGCCTGCCACTTGCTCAGTGCTTCTTCGAGTTTCCTATCAAATAGCTTATCTACCTATACATGGATAAAAGAAATGTTAGCTTCTGATTATTGAATTCTCTTTTACAGTACCATTATAAAGAAAGAATAGGTTACCTCTTCTTGTGAAAGTCCCACTTTTGGGACATGTTTGTGCTGGGATGACCCAAAGAATGCTTTGATGCCCACACCAGCACCTGCAGCCCTAACACGTCCAGGATGCTCTAGGTTACCCAGAGCAACTGTCAATTCATCCCTTGTGTCCTCAGGGATGAACTTTCCTTGTTTCCTCAGCTCGTGCAGCTCCTGCTAATCGCCAAAACAAAAATTTATAATTAAGTAAACACCACAAATAATCAATATTCGAACGATTGATGTAAGAGTTGTATTTTACCATTTTTGCAGCCGCCTCAGCAGTTGCGGGCTTCCTTATTTCTCCCTTCTTATTTTGCCTCCCAGCTATCCAGACAACATGACGAGGCAGAGGTGTGCTACCTATAGTAGAGGACTCCTGAGTAGTAGCAGACTAAGTAGTAGCCTCAGACTGTAGTCTTTGGCGAATGCCTGCATACCCCTTTGGACCCATAGTGTGGTCATGTACATTCAGTGCACGCCTTGCTTTTTATGCCTCACTGAGGGCTTAGTTAGTATGCACATTAATGATTTGGTTAGTAACACTAAATGTTAATATTGAATAGGTGAATACAACGTATATTAATTAAATTGGGGGTGACGCCTAATACCTTGAATTCATCAGTTTGTCTTGAAGCAACAAATGCATCTCATTCTTCTTGGTCCAGGAAGTTCCACTGTTCTGTGGCTGTCTTCTTCCTCTTTTCACCTTATTTTATGTCTTCTTAGGACTCTCCCACATCGTTGCATCACACATTTACGATGCAACTTTTCATCCAATTCAAATATACTCTACAAAATAGAATTGCTATTAACTAGTATCCAAAAAATTAGTAATCTAACAAATAGAATTGTAAATTAATAATGACTCACGCATAAATCCTTCCATATTACGTCTTTCTTCCCCTTAGGAACTTTATGCTAAGAATCTATCTTAAAACCACAATGGCTACGAGTAACATACCCAAGATATGAAATAAACGAATTGCGATTCACTCCAATTGCATTTCCTACATTATCAAAATCCACAACAAGTTTGGGTCCATTGCCCCTTTGCGATATTAACTTCTTCATCATAGTGATGCCCTTTCTCTTGTCAACATTTTGGTGCTACTCATCAAGTGCCTCAAGTGCTTCAGAGGGTACATTTGCATCATCAACCTAAAATTTGACAAAATAAACACACTTACATGATATAACTAGAAATGGACATATAGATATAAATATATGATATATATTTTTAAAACTTACATTGTGAGGCAGCGCATTGATGTCCTCACCCTCACGGTAATCATCAACATGGTCATCAGGAGAATGCTCAACCATCTGAAAGTTCACATTCACATTGTAAAGTAATTCATATTGTAAAGCTCACATTGTAAAGTTCACATTCACATTGTAAAGTAATTCACATTGTAAAGTTCACATTCACATTGTAAAGTAATTCACATTGTAAAGTTCACATTGTAAAGTAATTCACATTGTAAAGCTCACATTGTAAAGTTCACATTCACATTGTAAAGTAATTCACATTGTAAAATTCACATTGTAAAGTTCAGATTCACATTGTAAAGTAATTCACATTGTAAAGTTCACATTCAGAAAAATAAAACATATAAAAAAATATAAACATGCCTCTAATATTGTGATTTTTAATCAATTAACAATCCTTCATTGTGATCTCTGCGCACATACAAGTCATCATTAGCTTCAATATTTGCTAGTGTTTGCAACCCAACTGAGAATGGACTGGTGTAACATCCCTGACCTGGGTTATGAACTAACCCCAGGTGTTTTTCTTAATCATGTGATTAAATTCTTGTGGTTATCTGTTGATAATGTAATTAAAGCTCCTGAGGAATATATATTTCCCTTTCTGTCCTTTTAAACAATATTGTAATATTGTTTTGTTAAAAGTGGACTTATGTGAAAATTACCCAATTAAAGGGGTTAACTTGCAAACTGCACACGTTTAGATGTTCCTCTGATGATAATACATCATAAGAATGAATTTGATGAAGTATTATGGATTCTCCAAGCTTGGGCACCAAAAGGTAGCTTGTGGAGCCATCCTTGTGCTTTAAACCCTAGTTTTGGTATAAAGTGCAATTTACCCAAAACATGGGGAGCAACATGTAAAATATACCTTCTAGAATATCTTTTATGACTCTTGGCATCAATTAGAGTAAAAATGATAAAGGGGGCACTTCATTTGAATAAACAAATAAGAAGGATAACCCTTGTAACTAAATAACCAAGTTATAAGCCTAATAACCCTTCTATATGTGCAACTTAGTAAAAAGTTGGCTTTCTTCACCTTTAGACCTTGGGTTTAAGATGAGTTTTTCTTAAGTATGGAAGGGGGAAATGTGGCTTAGAAGAAGGGAAGGACCTAGATTAGAAATGGAGAAACAAGTTGTCCTTATGTTGGAAATTCACCCAAAGTATATATACACCTTTTCCCACTTAGCAAGGATCGTTTCCTTCACTTTCCTTCTTATCCCCTTGCTTATACCGACTTAGGACAGAGCTCTGGAGCATAGGAGGACGGATAAGGAGTTCTAGGTAAGCTTTGGTCATCTTCTTGCTCGGATTCATGGAGGAATTCATGGTGTAAGGTTGGTTTTATGGTCTTCCTTACTTGTTTCCTCTTTCTAGCCATCTTTTCCCAACCTTTCCTTGGAGAAACACCCTTGGCCGACCTGTGGATCTCAAGACACCATTAAAGGCTTGAAGCTTGGAAGCTTGGAGCTCAAGGAACAACCTTAAGGTGGGTTTTATAACTCTAAACCTTTTGATTTCTTATGCATATCTTTGTTCTTGCAATTAGTGCTTAGTTCTTCTTCTTTCCCACTCTTCCTTGCTTTCTTGTAACTAAAACCATGAAGAACAGACCTTGATCTGGAGGTAGAAGAAGATGGGCATGATTACCAATGTTACTTTATCAAACAGTCATGTTTTTCCCCCTTTGGCCAAACGGTTTGGGGTAAACGGTTTGCAAAACCGTTTGAAGGGAAAATGGTTTCACAAGGTCGGTTGGAGAAAACGGTCTCCAAGACTATTTGAGGGCGTTGACCAAGCGTTGACCGTTTGGGATTTCTGTTAATAATTATGTAGGCTAATGACTCACCAAATTTTAGGGGTTAACTCCAAAGAAATCGTAAGTTGAAGGCCAATCAATTAGGCAAATCGAATTGAATAAAATGCTGATTTTCAACCTGATTAACTTGACCTGTTTGGGAAAACGGTCTCAAGACCATTTGAGTGAGTTGACCAAGAATTGACCGTTTGGGATTCCTGTTCATAATTATGTTGGTTGATGACCCTCCAAATTTGCGGGATTAACTCCCAAGTAATCGTGAGTTGAAGGCTAATCAATTAGGGAAACCTAATTGGATTAAGTGCTGATTATCAATCTGTTTTAATTGAACTTTTTGGACAAACGGTCTCAAGACCGTTTGAGTGCGTTGACAAAGCGTGGACCGTTTGATATTACTGTTCCTAACGATGTGGTCTAATAACCCACCAAATTTGATAGGTTAACTCCCAAGGAATCATGAGTTAAAGGCTAAACAATTAGGAAAAACCTAATTGGATTAAGTGCTGATTTCCAATCTGATTAACTTGAACATTTTGGGAAAACGGTCTCAAGACCGTTTGAGGGCGTTGACCAAGCGTTGACCATTTGGGATTCCTGTTCCTAATTATGTTGGTTAATAACTCACCAAATTTGAGGGGTTAAGTCTCAAGGAATCATTAGTTGAAGGCTAATCAATTGGGAAAACCCTAATTGAAATTAGTGCTGAAATTCAAACAAGTTAATTTGAGATTTTGGGTTGATTAGCCCAAACGGTCTTAAGACCGTTTGGGGATCACCCAAACGGTCTCAAGACCATTTGGGGGTCACCCCAAGACCGTTTGGAGGTCTGGGGTCAAGTATAGTTGATCAATTGAAGGTCCAAAGGTACCAATCATATTGCAATTAAGTGCTGAATTGTTGATCAACTCGATAGACCAATCCTTGATGATTTCTCACTAGAATCCAAAGGATGGATGGGCCAAACGGTCTCAAGACCGTTTGGAGCTCATCCAAACGGTCTCAAGACCGTTTGGTGGTCACCCAATACCGTTTGGAGGTCTAGGGTTGAGTATGGTTAGGTGTTTAAAGGTCTAAAGGTACCAAGTTGATATACAATGCAATCCTGATTTGATGATCAACTCAATAGCTCAAACCCTAATGACTTTTCACTAGAATCCAAGGTTTGGTTGAGCCAAACGGTCTCAAGACCGTTTGGAACTCATCCAAATGGTATCAAGACCGTGACCGTTTGGAGGTCACCCAAGACCATTTGGAGGTCTAGGGGTGAGTATGGTTAAGTAATTGATGATCCAATGATACTAAGTTGGAATGTAATCAATTGTTGTTTTGGTGATCAATCCAATGATCCAAACCTTAATTAGTTGACTTGGATTTTGATGATATGATTGGAAAACGGTCTCAAGACTGTTTGGAGGTCATCCAAACGTCCTCAAGACCGTTTTGGGTCAGGTCATGTCCCAATTGAATGATGGTTCAATAGGTTCAAATCAATTAAACCCACATTGAAATATGTTGAAGGGTTATTGATTCCAAACCCTAATTCGATTGAGTTAAACCCTAATTGATGGTCAATTGAGGGTCAAGTGAGGGACAAATCAGTTGAAGGTTGACCTATTAAACTCAATTAAGGTATGAATATAGGTACAATTGATGATTGGTTCCATGAATTCAATGATTGAAGGAATCAACATTGGAAACCCTAATTCAATTGGATACCTTATGAAGTGGAGGTCCAATGTGATTGAATCTTTGAGAATTAAGATGATGAATGTTCTATTGATCCAATAATGATTAGTAATGATAATCAATGAAGATGCGAAGGTTGAAACCCTAATAATACCTAAGGGATTAAGAACCAATTCAAGGGAGAATTCTTAATTGTTTATAGGATTAATAGCTTGATACACTATGTTAAACATAGTAGTATGTACTTGATTGAAGGGTTGATGTGACCTAATCAATTTGAAAGAATGAGAAATTAGAATACATATATATATAAATATGAATCATGTAATGATCTACTGTAGCACGACCGTGCAAGGGAGCACGGTCGTGGTAGCCTTAACTTGTACGACCGTGCAAGGGAGCACGGCTGTGGTAGCCTTACTTTGCACGACCGTGTAAGGTGGAACGGCCGTGGTGTCCTATAAAGAAATTGAAAAGTTTTGGTATTGTGTTGACATTGTTATATATATACATGTCCTTATTGTATAAGTCATACAGGTTGATATTATGAGGTGATCATAGCCAGGTAAGAGTTATGATGTCATATTCCTTGAAAACAATTATAAGCTTTTAGAGTAATGATATGTGAAAAGTATATACATTGCTTCAATCAAGGTCATGTTGTTAGATGACTTGATGCTTATATGTCACTTGGTAGCAACTGTTATGATAATCTGAGGGTTTGAATAACCATGTTCCTGAATCATTTTATGCTTAATGCCTTGAAGGCTTAGATGGTTCAATGGTTGTTTAATCTAAACCCTAATGATACCTAAAGACATTAAGGGGTTAAGTGATTAGTAGATTGACCCATGTTATGATTATTAAAGAAGATTACCAAGGTACCCTTGAAGGGTTGAAGTAGATAACAACCCTTGATCAAGCAAACCCTAATGATTATAATGGGTTGACTTAATCTATGTTAATCAAAGATGACTTGACCTAATCTAACCTAGAGTGATTTAAACATCATCTAGTAGTAATAAGAGAGAGAAAGCTCCTAATATGAATGAGAATCAAGTAACATACTTTCAATATGTAAGAATGCACATGATTAGGGTATGATCCATCAAGGTAAGATCATGGAAATCCTAATTATAATGATTAATGAATCTTAACCTAATTTGAGGGCATCAATGATGATAATTTTCATATATAATGATGCTATGAGCTCAATTCACTATGAAGTGAATAGTAAACCCTAATTCTAGGGTAATAACATGTAACATGAATAGTAAACCCTAATTTAGGGTGATCTGATAAATGGAGTAATTCAGGGTTATGCCTTTGAGTATGAAACCCTAATTACAAGTTGTAATATGATAAATCTTTATGCCTCGAGAGCTAAGAGGTTCTATAACCCTATGTTGAAGTAAAAGAATACAAACCCTAACTCTACTTATGCTTTTAAGCATGAATCTTCATGATTAAAGTATGAGATGAGGAATCATTATTCCCAATCATAAAGAAAGGGATTGAATAACCCTAATTGATGTAAATAAGGGAACCTAGCCTTAGTGTAAGCATGAAGGTACTATTCCTGAATTGAAAGGTTAATTCTGCTTTATAAATTGCTGATCTGGAAATGAAATGTTTATTGTTGTCAATTGAATTAACTATGCAGGTTCTTATAAAAGGATGATTATATCCAGGTAAAGGTTATGATATCATATTCATTGGAAGTATGTTATTAGCTTTGTGAATAGTGATATACCATGTTGCCTAGTTAAGTGACATCATATAAGATTGATAGGCTGTGAGAGCCATGAGTAACATCATGGCCATGCTAATAAGATGGCTTATGATGAATTAAGGGTTTGAATACCCTATTCTTGAATCATAGTAATGAAATGGTTAAGAAATGATATCCAATTGATAATTGTTGTGAGTTAGACTTGATACATTTAGTATTCTACTTTTATAGCTATTGTTCTAATGATTAATGCTTAGAAACATGTTTGATGCTAAAAGAATGCTAGAATGTACCTAACTAATCAAGTATAATCATATCATGTAGAGCCCTGACCATAGATCCATCATTGTCAGATACCAAATGATGGTGAAATAGGTTTTCCTAAGGGAACTCCTGGAGCATATACTTTTGAGTATATGGGGGTATATGGACGTGAATATCCTTACGTCCTAGTGTAGGAATGGATGTAGATGTACTTTAGTCTTTCAACCCTTCACTATATATTCATACCGGGTGATGTACCACAAATCTCCCGAGGAAATTACTAATACCGCATCGATGAGAGATAAACAATAAATCTTTCGATGACGATGAGAGTTCAGAACTCCACTGTAACTCTATAGCGAAGTTTCCAGAATACCCTGGATAGCTACTACAGCAGAGACACAAGATGTCCTGCAAGTAAATCCTCTTACTGACTGAGGAAGATGAGGTCATAAGAATCCGACTCTTTTTATGACCTATGGATGGTACCGACGCGATTTTTATAAATGGTCGGTTGGAGTATGAGCGGTATACCTCATCTCCGTAGGGCATAATGATGTTTGAAAAATATAATCAGCCATATAGTATAACTACTTAGGTTGTACTACAAGAAACAATGATTGATGTTACATTTTTGACTTTAATAGTCTGTTCAAGTTTCTAGAATACATGTTCTACATATGCTTTAATGAAGTGATTGCTTAAGTAAATGTTGTTTTACTTATTACCAAACCTGCTGTTGATATTTTCAGTTACTTTGCTTCTGTTATTCCTTATATGCTATAACAAAGCTTCTGGTGGAGAGTTATAACTCTTGCTGGGACAATTATTCAAATTGTCTCACTCCTGTAGGTTTCTACTTTTTAGAAAGACGCCAAGGACGAAGGAATCCATTTAAGTATGCGCAACAACAGCATCAGGGGCAACAATGAATCTCAGGTGGAGATACTGACTGTCTAGTCTTATAGATAGCATGTCTTATGTCATCTTTGTACTCTCAGGTCCTAGGAGTCAGTAGGTCTGAGGATTTTGGCATGATGCCTCGAGATTTTGTATCTTACCTTGTACAGTTAACAAGGTGGGTTTTGTTGTAATGCTCGAGATGTGTTTATTACAGAGATGTATCAATGGATCAGTTTGTAAATGACCTATCATGTTGTTTATGAAAGAGTTTTTATCTTTCAAAGATCTCTTTACAAAAGTTTTAAATTTTTAGTAATTTTTGATAATTCCGCTGCTAATCGCTTCTGCATTCATTTAATTTGATTGTCAGTTTGGTGTCGGTCGTTTCAAGTGGTATCAGATCTCTAGGTTCGCTGAGTCTACAGAGACATAGGAGTTAGGTAGTAGAGTCTGTTCTAAGTGTCCTCCAGTGTATCTGATGGTAACTTCTGCTCACATAGGAGGAGAAGAACTTGAAGATGACTGGATCAGATGAGGAGTTGGCTGTGGAGAGCAACAATACTGCACCAAGAAGAGGTGCAGAGGAGCAAGCAATAGAGGGACAATTACCTAAGATTCCCCTAGCTAACCCAACCATGATAAGGAATTCTTCCTTAGGAATCATTGTTGGGGAATTTAGGGCTACCATGATGTATCTAGTGGATCAAGCACTAGCAATACAACCCAGATTACCAGCTCCTAATGATGATGTTTTGGATATCAACAGAATATGTGAACCACAACAAAAGGTTGAAGCAATGGTAAATGATGAAGCTTTGAACCTAGAACAAGCCAGTGCTCAACCTCAGTCTGATGAATCAGTATACAGTAATATAGGGGTTAGAATACAACCAGAGACCAGGACCTGCTATAGGTGTAGGAAGCCTGGACATATCAGAAATAATTGTCCAGAAGAGAAATATAAAGGAAGAATTGAGAAAAGGACTATCCAAACCCAGGAGCAGAGACCTGGTAGTTCCACAAGGAAGAAGTTTCTTGTGTCACCAACACAACCAGAACCTAGTACACCAAGACAATGGTCATCTAGAAAGGGTAAAGAACCCTTCATACCATACTGGGCACCTAGAATTTGCTACATATGTAGGCAGGTTGGACATCTGGCAAGAAATTTCCCAACCATAAATGTTATGGCAAATCAACCTCTGAGGCAGAATCAACTTGAGACAATGAATAATCCTCGAGTCATGACAGGTTAGATGAAATAAATGTTATTCTTATATGTCTTTTTATGATCTCTTGGACAAAACTGGGAAAGTAATTGATTGAACTTTTCTTAATTAATCCTATAAGGACTTATAATGTTGTATAAAATAGATGTTTCATGTTACATTCTTACCTCCATAAAAAGGATGAAGTATTAAAGAGATGTCTGGATAAAATTCAGTAATGTTAGATCGTATACTTGTGATAATAGGAAAAGAGAAGGAAAATGGTAGTATACAAATGCATATTACCTTATCTCAGTATTTATATACCCTGGCCATATATAAAATTGTTGATGATAAAGTAAATATGGAAACTCCTAGATTGTTATCTTTTTTATTGCTCTGATCAAGTAGTCATTCTGAAACAATCTAATGAGTATCAAGAAATAAGAAATATGGGAATAAGGGAGGTCAACCTGTTCAGTAAAGATGTAAGAATAATAATAAAGATCCTCCCCATAATGTGAAAATGTGATGGAATCATAATATGTTTCATGAATGGTTGAAAATGCATGATATAACAAGAGGAATATGATCCCTTATTCTCTTTCTTTCCAGGGACATGGCAATCAAGTGGGTCTTAGGACACTTGATGTGCATAATATAAAGATGTTTATGTGAAGTATACCTAAAAAGGTATCAGTTTATCTTGGACTTTAGTTCCAAGTTGAGAATATATGTAACAAGTAATGTTCCAAGATGAAAGGAAGATAAGATGTAATGTGTTGATAACACATGTAATAGGTAACAAGATAAGAATGTAATAATATATATGATGAATTATGTTGCTTACCTGGAATAGTCAACAATAGAATCAAAGTAAACATGTAAAATATTATGAACATTACTTGTTAGGGGTTTATGTTTTCATAAACATATCTTTATCCAAGATATCTATCAAATAAGTCCTTGATTAATAAGTAACTTTTCCCTATGATAAGAGAATGTACAACTAATGAGTTACTTAGTGTAAGTAATAAGGAAAGTTAGTATGGTGTTATCAGGAGAGATGACACAATCAAGGTATGAAAGGACTTATATAGTCTTAAAATAGATGATAGAGTATGATTGTGATTTTAAGAAAATGTTGATTTAACTAAGGAACGTGAGAGTATATGTCCCATGTGAATCTTTCCATGGAAAAACTTGAGTGGAGAAACTTTGTATTGAACAAAACTCTATGATGTTCCATAATAACGAAATGTCACTTGAAGACATAATGGTATAATGCTTAAAAATATCTGCTTTCCCTTTTCTTTCTGGGATTTCGGGGACGAAATCCTTGTTAGGGGTTTATAATTTGTAACATCCCTGACCTGGGTTATGAACTAACCCCAGGTGTTTTTCTTAATCATGTGATTAAATTCTTGTGGTTATCTGTTGATAATGTAATTAAAGCTCCGGAGGAATATATATTTCCCTTTCTATCCTTTTAAACAATATTGTAATATTGTTTTGTTAAAAGTGGACTTATGTGAAAATTACCTAATTAAAGGGGTTAACTTGCAAACTGCACATGTTTAGATGTTCCTCTGATGATAATACATCATAAGAATGAATTTGATGAAGTATTATGGATTCTCCAAGCTTGGGCACCAAAATGTAGCTTGTGGAGCCATCCTTGTGCTTTAAACCCTAGTTTTGGTATAAAGTGCAATTTACCCAAAACATGGGGAGCAACATGTAAAATATACCTTCTAGAATATATTTTATGACTCTTGGCATCAATTAGAGTAAAAATGATAAAGGGGGCACTTCATTTGAATAAACAAATAAGAAGGATAACCCTTGTAACTAAATAACCAAGTTATAAGCCTAATAACCCTTCTATATGTGCAACTTAGTAAAAAGTTGGCTTTCTTCACCTTTAGACCTTGGGTTTAAGATGAGTTTTTCTTAAATATGGAAGGGGGAAATGTGTCTTAGAAGAAGGGAAGGACCTAGATGAGAAATGGAGAAACAAGTTGTCCTTATGTTGGAAATTCACCCAAAGTATATATACACCTTTTCCCACTTAGCAAGGATCGTTTCCTTCACTTCCCTTCTTATCCCCTTGCTTAGACCGACTTAGGACAGAGCTCAGGAGCAGAGGAGGACGGATAAGGAGTTCTAGGTAATCTTTGGTCATCTTCTTGCTCGGATTCATGGAGGAATTCATGGTGCAAGGTTGGTTTTATGGTCTTCCTTACTTGTTTCCTCTTTCTAGCCATCTTTTCCCAACCTTTCCTTGGATAAACACCCTTGGACGACCTGTGGAGCTCAATACACCATTAAAGGCTTGAAGCTTGGAAGCTTGGAGCTCAAGGAACGACCTTAAGGCGGGTTTTATAACTCTAAACCTTTTGCTTTCTTATGCATATCTTTGTTCTTGCAATTAGTGCTTAGTTCTTCTTCTTTCCCACTCTTCCTTGCTTTCTTGCAACTAAAACCACGAAGAACAGACCTTGATCTGGAGGTAGAAGAATATGGGTGTGATTACCAATGTTACTTTATCAAACGGTCTTGTTTTTCCACCTTTGGCCAAACGGTTTGGGGCAAACGGTTTGCAAAACCGTTTGAAGGGCAAACGGTTTCACAAGGTCGGTTGGAGAAAACGGTCTCCAAGACCATTTGAGGGCGTTGACCAAGCATTTAACGTTTGTGATTTCTGTTCATAATTATATAGGATAATGACCCACCAAATTTGAGGGGTTAACTCCAAAGAAATCGTAGGTTGAAGGCCAATCAATTAGGCAAATCGAATTGAATAAAATGCTGATTTTCAACCTGATTAACTTTACCTGTTTGGGCAAACGGTCTCAATACCATTTGAGTGAGTTGACCAAGCGTTGACCGTTTGGGATTCCTGTTTATAATTATGTTGGTTGATGACCCTCCAAATTTGAGGGATTAACTCCCAAGGAATCGTGAGTTGAAGGCTAATCAATTAGGGAAACCTAATTGGATTAAGTGCTGATTATCAATCTGTTTTAATTGAACTTTTTGGACAAACGGTCTCAAGACCGTTTGAGTGCATTTAACAAGCGTGGAGTTTGAGATTACTGTTCCTAATGATGTGTTCTAATAACCCAACAAATTTTATAGGTTAAATCCCAAGGAATCATGAGTTAAAGGCTATACAATTAGGAAAAACCTAATTGGATTAAGTGCTGATTTCCAATCTGATTAACTTGAACATTTAGGGAAAATGGTCTCAAGACCGTTGGAGGGCGTTGACCAAGCGCTGACCGTTTGGGATTCCTGTTCCTAATTATGTCGGTTAATAACTCACCAAATTTGAGGGGTTAATTCTCAAGGAATCATGAGTTGAAGGCTAATCAATTGGGCAAACCCTAATTGCAATTAGTGCTAAAATTCCAACAAGTTAATTTGAGATTTTGGGTTGATTAGCCCAAACGGTCTCAAGACCGTTTGGGGGTCACCCCAAGACCGTTTGGAGGTCTGGGGTCAAGTATAGTTGATCAATTGAAGGTCCAAAGGTACCAATCATATTGCAATTAAGTGCTGAATTGTTGATCAACTCGATAGACCAATCCTTGATGATTTCTCACTAGAATCCAAAGGATGGATGGGCCAAACGGTCTCAAGACCATTTGAAGCTCATCCAAACGGTCTCAAGACCGTTTGGTGGTCACCCAAGACCGTTTGGAGGTCTAGGGTTGAGTATGGTTAGGTGTTTAAAGGTCTAAAGGTACCAAGTTGATATACAATGCAATGCTGATTTGATGATCAACTCAATAGCTCAAACCCTATTGACTTTTCACTAGAATCCAAGGTTTGGTTGAGCCAAACGGTCTCAAGACCGTTTGGAACTCATCCATACGGTCTCAAGACCGTTTGGAGGTCACCCAAGACCGTTTGGAGGTCTAGGGGTGAGTATGGTTAAGTAATTGATGATCCAATGATACTAAGTTGGAATGTAATCAATTGTTGTTTTGGTGATCAATCCAATGATCCAAACCTTAATTAGTTGACTTGGATTTTGATGATATGATGGGCAAATGGTCTCAAGACCGTTTGGAGGTCATCCATACGACCTCAAGACCGTTTGGGGTCAGGTCATGTCCCAATTGAATGATGGTTCAATTGGTTCAAATCAATTAAGCCCACATTGAAATATGTTGAAGGGTTATTGATTCCAAACCCTAATTCGATTGAGTTAAACCCTAATTGATGGTCAATTGAGGGTCAAGTGAGGGACAAATAAGTTGAAGGTTGACCTATTAAAATCAATTAAGGTATGAATATAGGTCCAATTGATGATTGGTTCCATGAATTCAATGATTGAAGGAATCAACATTGGAAACCCTAATTCAATTGGATACCTTATGAAGTGGAGGTCCAATGTGATTGAA
Organism: Alisma plantago-aquatica; assembly: GCA_963693085.1. Taxonomy (NCBI): domain Eukaryota; kingdom Viridiplantae; phylum Streptophyta; class Magnoliopsida; order Alismatales; family Alismataceae; genus Alisma; species Alisma plantago-aquatica. The sequence continues at coordinate 476,172,108 of OY856409.1, forward strand.
TCTTTGAGAATTAAGATGATGAATGTTCTATTGATCCAATAATGATTAGTAATGATAATCAATGAAGATGCGAAGGTTGAAACCCTAATAATACCTAAGGGATTAAGAACCAATTCAAGGGAGAATTCTTAATTGTTTATAGGATTAATAGCTTGATACACTATGTTAAACATAGTAGTATGTACTTGATTGAAGGGTTGATTTGACCTAATCAATTTGAAAGAATGAGAAATTAGAATACATATATATATATATATATATATATATATATATGAATCATGTAATGATCTACTTTAGCACGACCGTGCAAGGGAGCACAGTCGTGGTAGCCTTAACTTGCACGACCGTGCAAGGGAGCACGGCCGTGGTAGCCTTACTTTGCATGACCGTGTAAGGTGGCACGGCCGTGGTGTCCTATAAAGAAATTGAAAAGTTTTGGTATTGTGTTGACATTGTTATATATATACATATCCTTATTGTATAAGTCATACATGTTGATATTATGAGGTGATCATAGCCAGGTAAGAGTTATGATGTCATATTCCTTGAAAACAATTATAAGCTTTTAGAGTAATGATATGTGAAAAGTATATACATTGCTTCAATAAAGGTCATGTTGTTAGATGACTTGATGCTTATATGTCACTTGGTAGCAAGTGTTATGATAATCTGAGGGTTTGAATAACCATGTTCCTAAATCATTTTATTCTTAAGCCTTGAAGGCTTAGATGGTTCAATGGTTGTTTAATCTAAACCCTAATGATACCTAAAGACATTAAGGGGTTAAGTGATTAGTAGATTGACCCATGTTATGATTATTAAAGAAGATTACCAAGGTACCCTTGAAGGTTTCAAGTAGATAACAACCCTTGATCAAGCAAACCCTAATGATTATAATGGGTTGACTTAATCTATGTTAATCAAAGATGACTTGACCTAATCTAACCTAGAGTGATTTAAACATCATCTAGTAGTAATAAGAGAGAGAAATCTCCTAATATGAATGATAATCAAGTAACATACTTTCAATATGTAAGAATGTACATGATAGGGTATGATCCATCAAGGTAAGATCATGCAAATCCTAATTATAATGATTAATGAATCTTAACCTAATTTGAGGGCATCAATGATGATAATTTTCATAGTAAACCCTAATTCTAGGGTAATAACATGTAACATGAATAGTAAACCCTATTTTAGGGTGGTCTGATAAATGGAGTAATTCAGGGTTATGCCTTTGAGTATGAAACCCTAATTACAAGTTGTAATATGAGAAATCTGTATGCCTAGAGAGCTAAGAGGTTCTATAACCCTATGTTGAAGTAAAAGAATACAAACCCTAACTCTACTTATGCTTTTAAGCATGAATCTTCATGATTAAAGTATGAGATGAGGAATCATTATTCCCAATCATAAAGAAAGGGATTGCATAACCCTAATTGATGTAAATAAGGGAACCTAGCCTTAGTGTAAGCATGAATGTACTATTCCTGAATTGAAAGGTTAATTCTGCTTTATAAATTGCTGGTCTGGAAATGAAATGTTTATTGTTGTCAATTGAATTAACTATGCAGGTTCTTATAAAAGGATGATTATATCCGGGTAAAGGTTATGATATCATATTCATTGGAAGCATGTTATTAGCTTTGTGAATAGTGATATACCATGTTGCCTAGTTAAGTGACATCATATAAGATTGATAGGCTGTGAGAGCCATGAGTAACATCAAGGCCATGCTAATAAGATGGCTTATGATGAATTAAGGGTTTGAATACCCTATTCTTGAATCATAGTAATGAAATGGTTAAGAAATGATATCCAATTGATAATTGTTGTGAGTTAGACTTGATACATTTAGTATTCTACTTTTATAGCTGTTGTTCTAATGATTAATGCTTGGAAACATGCTTGATGCTAAACGAATGCTAGAATGTACCTAACTAATCAAATATAATCATATCATGTAGAGCCCTGACCATAGATCCATCATTGTCAGATACCAAATGATGGTGAAACAGGTTTTCCTAAGGGAACTCTTGGAGCATATAATTTTGAGTATATGGGGGTATATGGACGCGAATATCCTTACGTCCTAGTGTAGGAATTGATGTAGATGTACTTTAATCTTTCAACCCTTCACTATATATTCATACCGGGTGATGTACCACAAATCTCCCGAAGAAATTACTAATACCACATCGATGAGAGATAAACAAGAAATATTTCAATGACGATGAGAGTTCAGAACTCCACTATAACTCTATAGCGAAGTTTCCAGAATACCATGGATAGCTACTATAGCAGAGACACAAGATGTCCTGCAAGTAAATCCTCTTATTGACTGAGGAAGATGAGTTCATAAGAATCCGACTCTTTTGATGACCTATGTATGGTACCGATGCGATTTTTATAAATGGTCGGTTGGAGTATGAGCGGTATACCTCATCTCCGCAGGGCATAATGATATTTGAAAAATATAATCAACCGTATAGTATAACTGCTTAGGTTGTACTATGAGAAACAATGATTGATGTTACATTGTTGACTTTAATAGTCTGTTCAAGTTTCTAGAATACATGTTCTACATATGCTTTAATGAAGTGATTGTTTAAGTAAATGTTGTTTTACTTATTACCAAACCTGTTGTTGATATTTTCAGTTACTTTGCTTCTTTTATTCCTTATATGCTATAACAAAGCTTCTGGTGGAGAGTTATAACTCTCGTTGGGACAATTATTCAAATTGTCTCACTCCCGTAGGTTTCTACTTTTTAGGAAGACGCCAAGGACGAAGGAATCCATTTAAGTATGAGCAACAACAACAACAACATCAGGGGCAGCAGTGAATCTCATGTGGAGATACTGACTGTCTAGTCTTATAGATAGCATGTCTTATGTCGTCTCTGTACTCTCAGGTCCTAGGAGTCAGTAGGTCTGAGGATTTTGGCATGATGCCTCGAGATTTTGTATCTTACCTTGTACAGTTAACAAGGTGGGTTTTGTTGTAATGCTCGAGATGTGTTTATTACAGAGATGTATCAATGCATCAGTTTGTAAATGACCTATCATGTTGTTTATGAAAGAGTTTTTATCTTTCAAAGATCTCTTTACAAAAGTTTTAAATTTTTAGTAATTTTTGATAATTCCACTGCTAATCGCTTCCGCATTCGTTTAATTTGATTGTCAGTTTGGTGTCGGTCATTTCAACTGGAGTCATCATACTTATCATAGTACTCTTCTTCATCTATAGGATCTTCAATGAACTGTCTTTTACCATGAAGAACAACCGACCATTTATCATTTGCAGGATCATCGATATAAAATACTTGTTTCGCCTGTGATGCCAATATGAATGGTTCACCCTTCTCGCCAATCTTTTCAAAGTTCACTAAAGTGAAACCCAATTCATCCACTATAACTCCTTTGGTGTTATCAACCCAATTACATTTGAAGAGCGGAATTTTGAAATCTATGTAGTCAAACTCCCATATGTCTTCAATGACACCGTAATATGACATTTTAGCTTCACGTGGACTCTTATCCTTTATATTTGCAAAAACATAGTCGACGCTTGAAGGGTGACCCCACTGTTTTAGACGACACTCTTATCATCTTGGCGCTTTGTGTAATATGTGAATCTATTAATGACATACCCTTCATAAGACATAACATTCAATTTCGGTTTAAAGGCAAGGCATTTGATAGTTTCAGTAATATCATCTGGTGTTTGAGATAGTTGATGTAAGACTTTATCTTCGAACCACTTAATAAATGTCTTGTTATGCTCTCTAGCAAGCCACATTGTATTGGCTCGAGGATATTGTCTCTTGATGAAATTGGTATGTTCCTCGATATAAACACTCACTTAGTCCATGTTGTGTAAAATATACAAGTGACCTTATTCCAACTGCTCACGGATGATTACTTTCACCCGTGATCCCAAAATTCCTTTGCCAAATTGCTCCTCAATATTCTTGTCATTACCAGGAGTGTCACTACCACTGAAAAAGTCATTGCAAAAATCCATAACCTCTCTCGCCACATAACCCTCAATAATACTCCCTTCTGGCCGATAATGGTTTCGAACATCACTTTTAAAAATGTTCATGTATCGTTCAAAGGGATACATCCAATGCAAGAAAACTGGTCCCAACATTTTCACTTCCCTAGTCAAGTGGACAACAAGATGTACCATGATATCATAGAACGACTGAGGAAAATACATCTCAAGCTGACATAGGGTAACAACCACTTCTCTTTGCAAATTATCAAGAGTATCAGGGTCAATAACTTTGCTACACGAACTGTTGAAAAAGAAACAAAATCTGGTGATTGCAAACCTTACATGCTTCGGCAATATAGATCTAATTTCCACAGGCAATATTTGTTGCATTAGAGTGTGACAATCATGAGATTTAAGACCTATCAACTTTAGATCTTTCATTGATACCAATCTACAGATGTTGGATGAGTAACCCTGTGGCACCTTAAAATTTACCAAACATTCACAAAAAGCTTTCTTCTCCTTTCTAGACAATGTGTAACAAGCGGGAGGTAAGTATGTTCTCTGATTTCCCATTTCACGAAATTCTGTTAATTCTGACCTTATTCCCATTTCACGTAGGTCCAATCTAGATTTTATCCCATCTTTAGTCTTACCTGGTATATTCAACAAAGTACCAATGACACTATCACAGACATTTTTCTCAATGTGCATGACATCGATACAATGTCTGATTGTCAAAGAACTCCAATAAGGAAGATCCCAAAATATTGACTTCTTCTTGAATAAAGATTTGTCACTCTGTGGCCATAGTACATTGTGATCTCTTACCAAATTCATTGACAAAGTTTTTACTCTTTCATAAACAACCTCCCCTGGTATAGGTTTAGGTGCACTCTGTTCCTCATTCAATCCATTGAATGCTTTGCGCTTCCTACGATACGGATGGAATTTTGTAAGAAACCTTCGATGTCCGAGATATACAGTCTTACCGCCATGTTTTAGTCTTGTTGAATCAGTGTCCTCTTCACATATAGGACACACTTTAGCTCCTTTGACACTATATCCAAAAAAATTCCCATATGCTGGAAAGTCATTAATAGTGCAAAACAACATAGCATGCAAACAAAATGTATCTCTTCGTGAAGCATCATAGGTCATCACACCTTCACCCCAGAGTTTCTTTAAGTCATCAATCAGAGGTTCAAGATAAACATCAATATCATTTCCAGGTTGTTTAGGGCCCGATATCAACAACGACAACATTACGTACTTATTTTTCATACACAGCCAGAGAGGAAGATTGTATATAACAAGCATGATTGGCCAAGTGCTATGTTGGATTCTCAATGTCCCATACGGATTCATCCCATCTGTACAAAACCCAAGTCTTAGATTCCTGACTTCTTCACCAAATTCAGGGTACAATAGATCAATCTTCTTCCACTGTGGGGAATCAGACGCATGTCGTAGGATTCCATCATTATTTTTCTTAACATCTGCATGCCACCTCAAATTCTTTGCATCTATCTAATTGGCAAACAAGTGTTGAAATCTTGATATTATAGGTAGATACCACATCACCTTGGCAGGAGAACCAGTTTTGGACTCCCCCGAAGACGTCAATTTATACTGTGACGCACCACATTTTGGACAATCTTTCAAATCCACATAGTCCTTTTGAAATAATACACAATCATTCATGCATGCATGTATCTTCTTGGCATCCATTCCCATTGGGCACTACAATTTCTTTACCTAGTATGTTGAGATTGGCAGCTCATTTCCTTCAGGAAGCATTTCTTTCAACAAAGACAACAATGACGTGAAGCTTTTGTCGCTCCATCTATTGTTAGCTTTCAGCTTATACAATCTCAACACAACGCTAAGCATCGTAAACTTAGTACAACCTGTGTATAATGATATCTCAACATCATGCACAATGTTTCTAAAAATGGGAGGTGGACCGGTGTGCTCTACCCCACAACTATCCAACATCGCATCAACGATGTCTACTGGAACTGGTTCATTCACATCTACGTCATCGGAGGCAATTTCTTCTTCCCCACAAGAACTGCTATCGACATCCACTGGTTTCGAATTTGAAATCTCTCCATGCCAGTGCCATTCTGTATAGTCTTGTATAATCATGTTGCAAATGACATGACTTTTGATTTCGTCACAAGTGTTGACTTTCAAGTTGTTACCGTAATGCCTACATGGACAGTAGAACCTATCTTCGGGTTGTTTCCTATGTTCCTTGGCAAATCTAATAAACTGGTCAAGACTAGATATAAACTCTGGGGTGCAGCAATTGTGAATGGACATCCATGATCTATCCATTCTATGATCAAAGAGAAAACAAGTATATATTACAACAAGATTAGGGTCTAGGGTTAACATATTAGAGTTTTTTCATGGTTAAAACTTTAGGCCAACAAATACATGTGTTGTCATTCTTATATATAATAAATGTGTACCACCTATCCCATTCTTGAACACCTAATCTCACTAGTAAGTTTATAATGTGTATTGGGTTTTCAAGAAAATTTCGGCAGTATTTCCCCGCTGTTCTCGAAGTACATATGTACTTAAAGAACAACCGGGGAAATGCTACCGAAATTTTCTTGAAAACCCAATACATATTATACACTTACATCCTAAGTGAGATTAGGTGTTCAAGAACAGTCCCAAACTGGAGACTATCTAAGATTTTCTCCTAATGAGTAAATCTTGGATGGGTTTCTAGGCCAACAAATACATGTGCTGTCATTCTTATATATAATAAATGTGTACCACCTATCCCATTCTTGAAAACCTAATCTCACTAGTAAGTGTATAATTTGTATTGGGTTTTCAAGAAAATTTCGGCAGTATTTCCCCACTATTCTCCAAGTACATATGTACTTAGAGAACAAATGGGGAAATGCTACTGGAATTTTCTTGAAAACCAAATACACATTATACACTTACATCCTAAGTGAGATTAGGTGTTCAAGAACAGTCCCAAACCGTGGACTATCCAAGATTTACTCCTAATGAGTAAATCTTGGATGGGTTTTTAGGCCAACAAATACATGTGTTGTCATTCTATAACATTGATTTCAACATTTCGAGTGTTCATGCATGTTCATCATCAAGATAAAGATTACACATAAATTAGTATGACCTAGGGATGGAGAGATTCATAATTGATTTCAAAAATTCAAACTAGCTCATGCATTATCATCAATCTACATCATACACTAGTGATTCATGTAGATGTTAGGGTGACACATCACTACAAAATTAGAGATTTAACATTAGGGTTTTAATATCTTACATAGATTGATCACAAGATTTTAGCAATATAGTTAATTCAAGATTATGGTGAAATGTGTATTAGGGTTTTAATATCTTAATTCAACATGCATCAAAATTTACAGAATTAGGTCAAGCATTAGTATTCAATTGCAAATGTATCTTCTTCTTCCTCCTGCTCCCTCTCAGATAGCTGTTGGATTAAAGCAAAGCCACAACCGTGTGGGCTGGCCACGACCGTGGCTGTGTTGGCCTACCACGGTCGTGCTGGCCAACACGACCGTGGTAGGCAACCACAGCCACGGTCGTGGACAACCCACACGGTCATGGCCTTGCTTTAATCCAACATCCATCTGAGAGGGAGCAGGAGGAAGAAGAAGAGGTGAAATCCCACATGGAGCAGGGTACCTGCTTAAGGGCGGAGGAAGAAGAGCGGGAGCAGGTACCTTCGGGCAACCGACGAGGAGAGCAAGGCAACCGGCGGTAGGAGCAGGAGGACCAAGAGGAGCAGCATACCACCGGTGAGGAGAGCAGCAGTAACAGCGGCGTCGGTGTGGAGAGTAGCAGCAGTAGAGGTGCCGATGACGATCAGTAGACACACCAGCAGCAAACGCCGGGGCGGGGACGTCGTCGGCGATTATAGGCGAGCAGCAGGTTCTGAATTCTCGCAATGAAATAGAAGAAAGGGGAAGACTCGGGTGATCGTGGGTCTATGAAGTTTATAAACGGCGTCGGTTATCTACAAAACTGACACTTAAAACCTTAAGTGTCGGTTGATAGTAACAAACCGACATCCAATTGGACATTCCTTTACCTAAATTTTTTTGGCGGGGACGGCACGCGCACCCTTATAACGTCGATTATGCTAAGACAGCCGACGCCCATATTGGAACTTTTAGAGCAAATTTTATCTTCATTCAGTGTCGGTTATTAGGTAAAACACCGATGTTGTTGTTGATACTTTGGTGCAAATTTTTTTTGCTCAAAAAAATTGGATTTCACAGGCTACTTTAGGCATCGGTTTCTTTTCTTCAACCGACACTGAATGAAAAGTGATACCCGTGTCTGGATGGTCTTCAAATATAGATGTCGGATGTCCTTATTAACCGACATTTAATGTTAATATCGTCGGTTTTACTAAAAAACGGAGGCCTCTAAAAGCGACGTTAAATGTTTTTTCTGTAGTAGTGCTTGTTTGGCTCTTATTTAATTAGATTCTGCTTTTTCCCATGTTGGCTCATTTACATGAAATGCTTGAATAATTCTATTGCCAGTGTTGGCTCACTCTTTATGTGATTTATTTCATGGGTTTTATTCCCTATTTGCTATGATGCAATGACATTTATATTGTCACTACTGCCAAGTGAATTATTTAGCATGATTTATTTTTGGCCAAATGACAATGTAGTGTACATGAGTACAAACCACCCATAGTGGGCATGAGCCCAGGGGAATTTTATTTTCTCCCCATTTTACATATTTTTTAGGGATATGAATTTCCCCTTGCATTATTGAGGTTTGGGATGTGAATTTCCCCTCTCCTCTTGGTGCAGGTCCGGTAGGTGCCTCACCCTACATTGGTATGATTTTGTGTCATAATATAATTCATGCTATGTGATTATTGTTATGGAATGAACTATGGCAATTTTCTATTTCTTATTTGTTTATTTGCCTCATACTCTTGAAATCTCCTAACATTGTGAATCATTTTATTATGCAATCTTGCACTTTATTAATTGTCTTTTTTCCTTTTGATTAACACATACTTTTATCTCTCTTACTGGGTTATCCCAACCACCCATGTATAGGATCAGAGTGCACATTAGAAGCTTGGTGAACCAGCCTAAGGCTTAGAAATATGGAGCTCAACCTTCTAGCTTGGAATTAGCTATAGCTGCCTATATGTTAAGTTGTTTTTGTTTGGAGACAAGTTGATTTGGTTTTAGCCTTCCTCTACCTAGATCTTGTTGTTTGTATAAATTTTTACACCCCTATTGGGGAAATTTGTATTGTACTCTTTATACATTTTGTATATAGTCAAAGTTTAAAATTCCGCTGCCACACATTGGCTCTTTGTTTACCAAGTTTTAGTAGAGGGTGATTTTCACTCTTTACAGGGTTGATGTGCAATTTGTCACCTCTAGAGTGTTCCTTCTCTCTCTTGGCTTATTGAGGGATAGTGTGGTGCTTTGGGGTGCCTTGTTTGGCTCTTGGTTGGGTAGTATCACCCTTAGTGGAGACTAGGGTTTTCTAGGGTTTGTGTGCCTTAGCCTTGTGACCTTATTGTTTTGCCTTGACCTAGGTTACAACCTAGAGCCTGTTGAGGGGTGTCACAGTCACATCACTTCCCCTGGTGTGGTGGTCATGAACAAGGTTGTCTTGGGTCGAGGTAGAGGTTGGAGAGGTGTGTTTTGACCTAGGCCTCATGGGGTGGTCTTGGTGTTGCAACCTTGTGGTGGTGTTGTGGTGTGTCGCAACCTTGGAACCCTAGGTATTTTGTGGTCACAACATAGGGTTGGTTGCTTGGATGGTCAAGATCCTACCTAGGGAGTATCACCATCTCTTTCATGTGGACCTTATGTGGTTGCATGTGGCTGCATGTTGGACCTTTTAGTGGACAAGTGTTTCCTTGGAGCTCTATCTTGTTGAAACCTCATCCTTTGTCTTACCTCCCTCCTCGTTTTCTATATGAACCCTCTTCTCTCCATACAAGTGGTTATTTTTGGTCATCTTCTTCCTCCCTTCCCTTGTGCTCGTCCTTGGAGCTTGGTGGAGCAAGTAGGTGTGTTCTTGGTGCCCTAGAGGTGGCTCATCCCTTGCATGTAGTGCTTGTGGTGATCCTTGGCCATCCCTAGCTCTCGTGAGTGTTTTATCTTCTTCCTTTGGTGTTCCTTCAGATCTTCTATCCTATCTTCTTACTTCTTCTCATACTTGGGCCATGTTTTTCCAAGATGACGCTCTAGTGAGAGAGAGAGAGTTCCTTCTCTCTTTTCATTCCTTGGTTCGGTTTTGGGGTTTTTCTCTCTCTTCTTAAGCTATCCTTTAACTTTCTTCCTTCTTGAGTTCTCTTGTGGCTAAGGGTGAAGCTTCTTCTACCCTTGGATCGTGTGCTTGGAGCTCTTGATCATGGAGCTTGAAGCTTGGGTGGTGATCTTCTTAACGAGGGTTATATAACATTAAACTCTCTCTATTATTGCACTTCTTGTTATGTTGTGTTTCCATTTTCTCTCTTTAAGATGTTCCAACATCATGCTAGTATATATATGAATCTAAACCATAGATTTCGTTTGGGAAAGTTATCATGCTTGGCTTGGAAGTAATCCAAAACCATTGCCCTCTTGTACCCATTTTGGTTAAAGATGGTGATATGGAGTTTCTTCCCCATGTTTGACCCTTGGTTTAGTGCCCACGCTTGGTGTTTGTACACCTAGAAGTAAGTGAGAGGTTAGTTGCATTTTTAGCCATCTTGACTATGGTTTCTCTTCCTTTAGTCATGCTTTTCTTGGGACCTTACCTTAGGGTTTGTAGATATCAGTTTGCTTGAGCATCCTTCCATGATGAACATAGTTCTTGTTTAGTTTTGGACCTATTTTGGTGACCTAGGTATCTACCTTTGGTGTGGTTGCGACCCATGGGGTTCACATGTTCGAGACTTGGGTATGGGCATCACAGTTATGACATAGCCCATTGGGATGGCCGCAACCTAGTTAGATTTGGTCGAGATGTCCCTCCTTGTGGTGGTGCTTGATCTAGTGACTTTAGGTTGAAACCTTTGAAGCATAGCAGCCTAGAAACCCTTAGATCCTTGACCTAACATGGTGGAGATAGCTATTGAGTGGTGGTCACAACATAGTGGTGTTGAGGCATCACAGTCGTGACACACAAGTGCTTAAGGAGCTTGGCCGTGACACATGGTTGAAGGGTGAAGAGAAACCCTAACCCAAATGTCGTGGGCACGACATGTAGAAGGTGGTCGTGACATGGTAAGGGAGTTGGTCGAGGTACCCATGGTGTATGCCTCAATCACGACATACTATGGAGGGTGACTGTGACCATGCGCCTAAGGGGTTAACATGCGGTGATGGTAGGTGGTTATGAATATGTATGAACATCTATCGTTAATCATGTATACATATATGTTATGTTGTGTTGTATAATCTCTAATCCTATCTAATGATGTTGCCTAAACCTAACACACTCCATGATGGTGGAGGGTGGTGGTTCTAGGGTGGTTGGTTGACCCTAATCTTGTGGACCCTAATAGGCAAAAGTGGAAACCCTAAACCCTAAACCCTAAAAGTGAATAAGTCTTGCTTATACCTTTATCATGGATGGATATGATGTTATGTGATTATCTCTCTTGATTGTGATCTTCTAACCATGCAGATGTTGTGGAATTGATTATCATAGCAAGTGTGTTCTATGATGGCTATCATGTGAGACAACGATTCAATATGCCCTTGTGAGGCATGCTGAGTATGCAGGTGATACAAGAATATGGTGGTTGGGCCTTATGACCTAACAGTGGTTATTGTTCGGACGTGAAAGGACATTCCTACTAATAAAGTTGAGGGATTGATATCCCATGGAATGTGGCTTTTTTCATGATGTTGTGAATGGCAATAATACAAACATCATTTGGTGATAGTGTGACAAGTTCACACCCTATGTATTATATCTACGGGAAGAGTACTATGCCCTTGTTTTTTTTGTAGAATTTGTACAATTTTATACGTTGTAACTTGATTTATGCTAAAAGATACTTAAATGACCTAACTAATCAAGTGGAACCCAATCATGTAGTTTTTCCCTGTGCCATAGATCCATTCAGTGTTAGTACTTGTTGATGGTGAAACGAGTTTAACTCGTAGTGCATATTTTTGAATATGCGGGGGTGAGGATAAATATCCCCTTACGTCCAGGTTACGTAGTATAGGATTGGCTACGGGTCATACCCTGGTAGGAGTGCGGCTACGGGTCGTGGCTCAGTGATATGTGATACAGGATGGGCTGTGGGCCATACCCTAGTAGGAGTGCGGCTTCAGGTTGTAGCTCAGTTTCACTAGTGCAGTGACTTGTACCAAGGTGGGCTAGGCTTGTACAACTGGACTATATGTCGCTGGTACTAGTTTGACTGATGATGTCACTGGAGGTTCACTTGTACTGACCAAGGGGGTGAGATCATGGATTCTGACTCTTCCACTAGACCTTGTATGGCACCGATTTTGACTTAGCAATGGTCAGTTGGATTTGAGTGGTACGACTCAAATTCTCAGGGCATAATAAAATACATAATCAGCCATGTAGTATACTTTTATAGAATCAAATACAGACACACTGGATGAGACCTTGCTTGCTTTTGTATAGTATAGTTTTTAATGAATTTACGTGTTCTAAATATTTCTTTTATGATGATAAGATGTTCCATAACCTAATGGAAATTGCTTACCCTGTTAGTAATGATTACCCGCTTATTATGGATGTAGCTTTATTGATGTTCTTTAACCATCTTATCTGTGCTAATAATAATATTGGTGGAAAGTTATATGTCCCGCTGAGATTTGAAATCTCACCCTATGGGTTCCCCACATCCTTTTAGGTGGACATGCATGATGAGGTAGAGATCATGTAGCCGAGGTTGAGCAGTAGCAAGAAGGATAGTAGATGATAAGATTGGAATTTCTTCCGGAGGTTCTTTGTTGTTAGAGTCCTAGAGTCATCCAAGTACACTTAGGTCTTTGGGATGGTTGTTGGTGTGTTTTGTGAATGTGTTTCAATATGTGGTTTCACTTGCATGTTCTGTTCGTGTATGGATACATGGAATATGTATATATGTGTATATGTTTGAAAGGGGTTTTCTTGTAACAGGCTGATGGCATGCATGGTAAGTATCATGTGACATGACATGACTCATATGTAAAGGTTTTTGCTGTTGGACCTGAATGAGAATGGTTTTTAATTTCTAGTGTTCCTTTTCGATAATCTATTTGTTTAATTTTGCTTTCATAGTTAGGTTTGGGTTATCTCATGGCTTGTGGCATGGGAGGTGTCACAAAAGTTTTTTAATTTCTCATACCAAGCTCTAGGGTCTTGTTTGAGTCCATAGAGAGATTTTTGCAACAGGCAAACATGGTTAGGCAATTTATCATGTTCAAAGTCGGGAGGTTGAGCCACATATACTTCCTATCAATTGTATCATTCAAAAACACACTTTTAACATCCATTTGATAAAGTAGGAAATTCTTATAACTAGCAAAAGCAAGTAGTATTCTAATAGATTCAAGTCTAGTAACAGGTGCATATGTTTCATCAAACTAATTACCTTCTTGTTGGTTGTAGCCTTGAGCTACTAACCTTTCTTTGTTCCTTACCACATTCCTACTTTCATCCAGCTTGTTGCGGTAGACCCATTTGGTGCCCATGATCTTTCTATAACTTGGTCTTGCAACTAAGGTCCATATCTTATTCTTCTTCAATTGTTCCAACTCTTCTTGCATGGCTAGGATCCATTCATCATCCTTGAGAGCTTCTTTGAAATCCTTTAGCTCAAATTGAGAGATGAAGGTGATGTCTACTTGTTCTTTGTTGAATGCAGCCCGTGTGCTCACCCTTTCAAAAGGATTACCTATGATGAGCTCTTTAGGATGATGCTTTGCAAAGCGGGGAGTTGGATCCCTCTTTTCTTCTTCTTTCTAATCTTTATCAACTAGCACCTCTTTTCCTTTATGAACAATGTTGAGATCTTTTAAGTGAGGGATCACTTCATCTACAATATTACCATTAATAGTATTATTGGAAATAAAGGGGTTAGTCTCAACAAATTTAACATTAATAGATTCTTCTACTTTAGGCATTTCAATGTTAAGAACTCTATAAGCCTTGCTAATAGTGCTATAGCCAAGAAAGAAAGCCTTCTATGATTTTATATTAAACTTGTTGAGGGAATCCTTGGTGTTCAAAACAAAACAAGGACAACCAAAAATATAAAATAAATCAATGGAATGTTTTCTACCACGTCATAGCTCTTAGGGGGTTTTCTTCAAAGTTTATTGAGTGAAAAATTGGTTTTGCACAAAACATGAAGTGCTAATGGCTTTAGCCCAAAACGTCTTTGCAGTATCATATTCTAGAAGCATAGTCTTAGCCATTTCCTATAGTGACCTATTGTTTCTCTCTACAATCCCATTTTTTTTAGGCGTTCGAGGTGAAGAAAATTTATGTGCATACCTGGATTCCTCACAAAATTGTTCAAACAAGTCATTTTCAAATTCTCCCCCATAGTCACTGTATATAGAGATGATCAGACAAAAAGCTTTGTTTTCAACTCATTTGCAAAAAGTCGAGAAAACATCAAGAGTATCACTTTTTGAAACAAGAAAGAAGGTCCAAGTACAATGGGAAAAGTCATCAACAATCACAAGACAATACTTGCTACCACGAAGTGGTTGTGGGCTCCGATCTCGAAAACCACGATATAAACTCAGCGAAGCGTTCAATTAGTTGTGGAATACGAAAAATTACTGGAAATTAAAACTTTTTGAGACAAGATCTAGAAACCATAGTACTTCTTTTTATAAGAAACAACTAACAGTTTACATCCCTGTTAAACCACTTCTTGAGTAGTTATATACAACATGATTCAAAAATCTCAAGAGTCAAAACCAAAATCTCAAATCACTAACTCCTAGGACCTGAGAGTATAGAGACGGCATAGGACTAACTAACTACATGACTCAGCAGACAGTATCTCCACCTGAGATTCACTGCTGCTCCTGGTACTGTTGTTGCTGTTGTTGCTCATCCTTAAATGGGATCCTTCGTCTTCGACGACCACCTAAAAAGTTGAAATCTACGAAGTGAGACAATGTACAAATTGTCCCAGCGAGAGTTATAACTCTCAACTAGAAGCTTTATTATAACATTAGGGAATATCATAGACAAGGTAACTTAAATCATGCAATAGCAGGTTTAATAACAAGTGAAGCAACTTCTACTTAAGAAGTCATTTCTTTAAAGCATATAAAGAACATGTATACAAAATATCTGAACAGATCATTAATGTAAGCAATGTAACACCAAACATTGTTCCTCATATTTCAACCTAAGTAGATATGCTACGCGGTTGATTATGTTTTACAAACATTATTATTCCCTGTGGAGATGAGGTATACCTCTCATACTCCAACCGATCACTAGTAAGTCGCATCGGTATCATACATAGGTCATCAAAAGAGTCGGATTCTTATGACCTCATCTTCCTCAGTCAGTAAGAGGATTGTTTGCAGGACATCTTGTGTCTCTGCTGTTATAACTTACCAGGGTAATCTGGTCCTTCACTATTTTAGAGTTACAGTGGCATTCTGTACTCTTTTCGTCATCAAAAGATTTCTTGTTTATCTCTCATCGATGCGGTGTTTGTGTTTTCTTTGGGAGATTCATGGTACATCTCTTGGTTTGGATTTGTAGTGAAGGGTTGATGGAATATGATACATCTACATCAATTCCTACACTAGGATGTAAGGATTTACGCATCCATTTCCCCCACATACTCAAAAGTATGTGATCCAGGATTTCCCTTAGGAAAACCTGTTTCACCATCATTTGGTCTCTGACAATGATGGATCTATGATCAGGGCTCTACATGGTATGATTATACTTGATTAGTTAGGTACATTTTAGTATTCTTTTAACATCATACATGTTCTCAAACATTAATCATTAGCATAGCAGCTATGAAAATAGAATACTAAATGTAACAAGTCTAACTCACATCAATTATCATTTCCCAATTATCTCACCACAAGTCATCTGTCAAGCATGACCTTGATGATACTCATGGCTCTCACAACCTATCAATTTCATTAGATGCCACTTGCTAGGTAACAAGGTATTTCACTATTCATAAAGTTAATAACATACTTTCAATGAATATGAAATCATCATCATTACCTGAATATGATCATCCTCATATAAGAACCTGCTTGGTTAATTTAAGTGATAACAGTAAACAATTCATTTCAAAGAAGTTGTACCTTCCTACTCTTACAAGAGTTAGGTTCCCTGAATCTCATCAATTAGGGTTATTCATTTCCTTTACTTATGATTAGGAATATTGATTCCTTATCTCATACTTCAATCACGAAGGTTCATGCTTAAAAGCATAACTGGAAATAGGGTTTTACCCTATTCAAATTAAGGTTATTGAAATCCCTTTATCTTATAAGGCACCATATTTTTGTAACTTGTTCACAGGGTTTCATACCTAAAAACATAATACAGGACTAAGGTTAACATACCCCATCCTTTATTAATTAATGTTTCCTGTTCATATTATCAGTCCAACTCTAATATGCAACTTTGCCATCCTTGGAAGCATACCAAGGTATGATGAGTGTTTACCTTTAATTACAACATTTCTTTAACATCATAATGATTATCAATTCAAGGTATGAATTCATTTCTCATCCTTATCATGGTATGATTACATCATACTCATTGATTTGGCTATACCTTACTTAAATGCATTACCTTGTAAACATTTCCAGGATTTCATAATTGCCAGGTCATAAACTAGGCTCACTATTCATCCCACTAGGATTTCCATATTTTCATTTCCAATTTAGGGTTTCTCATTCATATCACATCTCCTCTGGATTAGATTTATTGAACCTCTTAGCTCACAAGGCATAAAGATTCCTCATATTACAACTTGTAATTAGGGTCTCATACTCAAAGGCATAACCCTGAATTACTACATTTATCAGATCACCCTAAATTAGGGTTTACTATTCACATAATATGTTATTACCCTAGAATTAGGGTTTACTATACACTCCTTGGTGAATTGAACTCATAACATCATCATGTATGAGAAACATCATCATTAAAGCCCTCAGATAAGATTAAGATTCATCAATTATCATAATTAGGGTTTCCATGATCTCACATAGGTGGATCATACCCTAATCATGCACATTCATATGTATTGAAGGTACTTTACTTAAATTTCAACCATGAAAGGTACTTTCTCTCTCCTCTCACTAGTAGATGGTGATTACACCACTCTAGATTAGGTTGGGTTAAGTCCTCATTGACTAACATAAGCCATATCACCACTAACATGTAATTAGGGTTTGATTAGAACAAGGTATCCTTTGATTTAACCCTTCAAGGGCATTTTGGTAAAGTACATTATTGATCACCATCATGGGTCAATTCATTAGTCACTTAGTCCCTTAATGTCTTAGGGTACCATTAGGGTTTAGGTTAAACCACCATTGAACCAAAAACACCTTCAAAAGATTAAGTAAAAACAACCTTGAAAGTCTCCAATCGGTTACACATATTCAACCTCCAAATGGTTTGAAACCGTTTGGATGTGTTGACCGTTTGCTATGTTTGACTCTAAGACCGCATGACACTCAAGGTCGTTTGCCCTCAAACGGTCTTATGACCGTTTGGGTGCGTTGACCGTTTGGGGAGAGTTAACCTTCAAACCGTTTGAGCTTATGTGGTTTGAAACCGTTTGATCAAAAACGACTTGAGATCGATTGGTCCAAACGACCTTGAGATCGTTTGAGCCCAAACGGTCTTGAGACCGTTTGGTCCAAATGGGCTCAAACCGTTTGGACCTCCAACGTGGTTCAAAAGTTGCAATTGATCATGGATATGTATGTTGAAGCCCTCAATTAGTCAAGTCCATGACAACCACTTATAAATTGAGTCAACTAGGATTAGCCTTAATCAATTGGACATCAAATTGACCCTCGATTGAAAGCCAATTAGGGTTAATTCTAACTCAATTAGGATTTCCAATCGGATGGTCATCAATGTTCAATAATGTGAGTCAATTCGAGGTTGAACCCATCAATTGACCTCCAATTGGGCCCAAACTTGGCCCAAACGGTCTTGAGATCGTTTGGACATCCTCCAAACGGTCTTGAGACCGTTTTCTCAAAGTTGTCCAAAAACTAAGTCGGTTGGATAAGGGTTGAACCCTAATTAGGTCTAAAATCAGCAATTTTATCAATTCTTCAACTTATTGCAATTGGACCCTCAATTCATCAAATTAGCTCAACATTAGACCTCCAAATGGTCTTGGGTTGTCACCAAACGGTCTTGAGACCGTTTGGATGAATCCCCAAATGGTCTTGAGACCGTTTGGGTCCTTCAACCCAAAACTCAACAAGATCTATACTTGAAATCAGCAATTTCAACCCGATTAGGGTTAGGATGTTGAAGTGCCTTCAACTCTCGATTGGTTAAGAATTAGATTATGATTATTTGTAGGAATGAAATTCAATATGTTACCAACAGACCCTCAAATGTTCATCCCTTGTTCAACCCTATCAAACGGTCTTGAGACCGTTTTGATTCAAATGGTCTTGCAAGATCGTTTGAGATCAAACGGTTTGAGACCGTTTGACCTTAAACATTTTGCAACCGTTTGGACCAAAAGGGTCCAAGGTCGGTTGATAAATTTGCCTAGGAATTCACGCCCATCATCTTCAACCTCTATTCAGGTCGGTTACTCCACTGTTTTACTTGCAAAAGTGCAAGGAAGAAGGGAGGTAGAAGAAGAACTAAGTGCAAATTGCAAGAACAAAGATATGCATAATAAAGCAAAGAGTTTAGAGTTATAAAACCCGCCTCAAACGTTGTTTATAGAGCTCCAAGCTTCCAAGCTTCAAGCCTCTAATGGCGTCTTGAGCTCCACAACTCAGCCAGAGGTGATTCTCCAAGGAAAAGATGGGGATGGTCGGCTAGAATAAAGAATCTAAGTGAGTTAACCATAGAACCAACCTTTTATGAAGAATTCCTCCAAGAATTCGAGCTAGAAGATGGTTCCTACTCACCTTAGTACTACTTGGTCGTCTCCCTGAAGTCCAGATCTCTGCCTTGGCCATTTTGAGAAAGATGAGAAGTGAAGAGGTGAAAGGATACGTTTAGTTGGTTTGCAAGGGAACTAAGCTTATATACCTTAGGTAGTTTTCCACCTTAAGGACCTCTTAGATCATGGAATTCTCATCTAAGTCCCTCCTTATTTCTAAGGCACGTCCAAGCCATCTAAACTTAAGCAAAGATCAACACAACTCAAGATCTAAGGGTAAAGAAAGCCATCTTTCAACTAGAATACATATATGAAGGGTCTTCATGCTCATACTAGGTGAAACTACTACAAATGTCATTCTTTTCATCTGATTACTTAATTGAAGCGTCCCTTTCATCATTTCTACTCTAAATGATGTCAAGAGTCATACTAGATGTTCTAGAAGGTGTATTTTACAAGTTTCACCCCATAATTTGGGTAAATTGCATTTTACTCCAACTTAGGGTTTTTAAGCATAAGGATCATTCCACAAGCTGCATCTTGATGCCCAAGCTTGGGAAATACATTATACTTCATAATATTCATTCTTATGTTGTCTCAACATTAAAGGAACATATAAACATGTGTGATTTGCAATTTAACCCCTCTGATTGGGTAAATTGCACATAGGTCCTTGTATGTAAAACAATACTACAACATTGTTCATAGGGGACAGAAATGGAAACATATGTTCCTTAGGAGCTTTGATTACATACTAAAGGATAATTACAAACATCTAATTTCATATTTAGGCAAAACACCTAGGGTTAGCTTATAACCCAGGTCAGGGGTGTTACAGTGGTTGTGTAGTCCAAAAAGATCAATGCAAAGAAGTTCAAGAGCTCTCTTATTACTAAGGACTCCTTTGGATTTTAAGGACTTGGTTTGCTTTCTTGGGGTACAATGTTGGTATTCCTCATCCTTTTCACAATCCAATTTTGGAAGTCCCTTTACTAATTCCTTTTTGCTCAACTTCTTCAACTGAAACATATTTACATGAACAAGCCTACGGTGCGACAAAGAAATATCATTCAAATTGGCAACAAAACATCTACCGACAATAGGATTAATAGAGTCAAGAACAATAACATAGAGATTATCATTTCTAGTTCCCTTATATATATCATTGTAGGAAAGGAAATCTAGAAGAAAGCATTCTAGTCAGGTAAAAAGAACAAGATAGACATTATCGCACATTTGACTAACACTAATTAAATTGTGATGTAGGCCATCCACAAGAAGAACATTCTTGATGCATAGTGAACCACCTAAATCACCCTCACCTATCACTTTACCTTTGTTGTTATCACAAAATGTCATCAATCCTCATTTCTTGTTTGTGAATTGGTTGAAGTGGTTGATTTCACCTGTCATATGCTTTGAGAAACCACTATCAAAATTCCATTTTCCTTTTACCTACAAGAAAAGAAGATGTCGATGCTCAATTCAAACCCTAGGATTTGATGTTATCTTGGGGACCCATTTCATCTTTGGGTTGGTCTGCTTTTCTCTATAGGACAATAAGTATAGTAATGGTCATCAATATTGCAATGCACACAAATCATAGGGTTCTTAGAGCCGAATGACTCTCCATGGAAAACAGGAGGTCCCTTACCCTTTTTCTTACTCTTCCCCCCTGCTCTACTCTTTGGAGCTCCCCCTACATATCCCAAACTACTAGTACCAACTTGTTTGGTGGAGTGATCTAGAACTTCATTGAGGGATTTTTTCCCTTTGATGAATTTCTGCAAAGAATCTCTTAGTTTGTGATTATCATCACTAAGAGTAATGATAGTAGAAGATAAGCTAGAAAGATCATCTTGTGAATGAAGTAAGTCATCCTCCAAACAAAGGGCTTTAGTAAGATAAGAATATTTTCCTAAAGTAAGACTAGAAACTTCATTACTTGGCAATAAAGGTCTAGAAGATAAATCATTAACTTGAGTAAGCAATCTAGCATTTTTCAGTTCTAGGCATAACAAGCTCATCTACTCGGTCTTGGTTTTCTTAGTTAAGACTATTGATGTTCTTAAGGTAGATGCCATTCTCTACTTCAACTCCATTATATTGGAGCTGAAGATCAAGAAACTGTCCTTGCAAGGAATCAATACTATCAAGATGCAACTTCTCATTTTGATCAAGAATGTCAATTTTAGCATACAAATCACCTATGATCTTACCTAACCTCTCCTTCTTAGATTTGCATTCAGAATAAGAAGAGAAGGTAGCATTAAGCATTTCAATGAGATTTTTATTAGATAACTCATGTAAGCTTACCTCACTTACCTCACTTACCTCACCAATGTCTTCACTTGTAGAGGGCATGAGTGCAAGATGAAATTCTCCTACATTGGAGCTTGCATCACTAGAAGATGAGTCTTCCCATGCAACATGGGTTGCATCTTTACTCCTTTTATCCTTCTTCTTATTCTTGCCATCCTTCTTGTAGTCCTCCCTTTTCTTGGAGTTGCTCTTGTGGTAGGACTTCTTAGCCTTAGGGCATTCATTCTTGTGATGCCCTTTTTTCCCACATTCATATCACCTTGGAGTGGAGGAGGAGGAATGATTTTCTTTAAAGTACTTTCCCTTGGAGTAGTTAGCTTCATGCTCACTTGGGGATTCACCTTCACTTGAAGAAGGAGAGGTAGACTATCATGATTATTGTTGTTGGAGAAGGAGTGCTTCCATTTGAGCTTTGAATGCAATATCTTTGATCTTCTTTGATTCTTTATCCTCTTTCTTGTCATCTTCTTCTTGCTTGTCTAATCTTGAATCATGGTCTTGAAGGTTGCCAGTGAGTTCTTTGGTAGCTATGTCACCAAGAATTCTAACTTATTCAATGAATGTCACCTTAGTTTCCCATCTCTTTGGAAGAGACCTTGAGATCTTGGAGTTGATTGTCCCTCTATCCATGGTGTGGCTCAATTAAGCAAGTCCATTGATGATGGTGTTGAGCCTTGTGTACATCTTTGTCACTCTCTCCTTCTTGCCAATCTTGAAGTTTTCAAGAAGACCTTGGAGAATGTAGATATTGTACTCCTTGACTTGCTTTGTGCCTTCATAGGTGATGCACAACTTGTCCCAAATATCATGGGTTGTGTCCCGAGATGAAATGTGGTTGAACTCAGAGGGGGTGAGGACTGCATAGATGATGGTTATTTCCATTGCATTCAGTTTTGCCTTCTTGACTGTAGCTTCATCCCAAGTGGATATATCACCTGCCTCCTCCTTGTATGGAAGAATCATCACCTTCCTCATTTTGTAGTTTATTCCATGAAGGTATAATTGCACCCCTCATTTCCAATAAAGTAAATTGGTGCCGTTGAAGACTGAGGGTCTCATGGAGAAGCCTCCCTCTAGGTTGAGGGACCCAAGTAGGTTGTCACCATATTCTCATCTCATAGGAGAGCTTGTTGGAGAAATCATTGATCTGATACCATTTGTTGGATCAAAATGGATCTAGAGGGGTGTGAATAGAGCTAAAAACACTTGCACAAAAATTGTTAGACCTTCAAGTTACTTCAACTAGGCATAGTTGCAAATAGTGAATTTGGTGGCAATCTAAACATGCATAGCAAGGATGAGAGAGATTGAAACAAGTACTAGAGTAGACCATTTAGAGTGGTTCCACTCTCTAAACTAGGAGAGAGTCAGTCCACTACCTAGAGAGGACAAGCCCTAGGATTTAGCAACCTAAGTATACTTATATTCCATTATAAGACATACAATTGACCTTCCTTTTCCATGACAAGGATACCCATTTTCCCTTTGAGGTCAAGGGAACCAATAAATTTGCAACCAATGTCTTACTTGTCCAAGAACTGAAGCCTTCTACCTCACCAAGGTCTTACCCATTCTTTCAAGTAGTTGGACACCTTCAACAAGGAAATCCCCTCTTTGTAATGAGTCTTTTTCCTTGAAGGATTTACCCACTCCACTCTTGGATCTTCAACCTTGTCCTCTTCCTTCTCTCAGAGAAGCTTTTTGCATCTTCTTTTATATCTTGAAGAAGCTTGCACCTTCTCCTTCACTTGGAGAAGCTTTCACCAAATTGATCTTGAAGAAAGGGGTTGGGAAAAAGAAGCTTTGAGAGCTTTACAATATTACACAGAAGTAGCTCTTTCACATAGATCTCATTTCACTCATATGGACATTTTAATTTGCAAACAAGAGAGAGAAAGAGGATCAATGGACTGGATGAACTCAACTATAGCTAGGAGCTTGAATAGCATGAAGGAGCAACCTTGGAATGAACTCTAAGATGTTTTATTTATAGTTGGGGGTGTCCACTAGAGGGTAGGAGCAGTAAGGAACGATTTCTATCCATTTTGAGGGTTGTAATGGATATAATTTCGAGTTTTGCAACATCCAACGACTATAATCACTTTTTTTACACTTCTCGTACAGTGCATTCAGTTGAGTTTTAATAAAGGTATCTCAGCCATTTACACTATGAGAAAAGCCAATTTGAATCATCGATCGAGTTTATCCTGGATGAAACTCATCCGGTTGATTAAATCAATTTTTCTTAGTGCATGGATCGGTCGAGTTCTGAGAGTGTGCAACTCGACTAAACCTAAATTTTATCAAAATCCAGTAAGGGGATCGATCGAGTTTATCATAGGTAAAAATCGACTAAAAACTCCCTATAATGAATTTTAGAAAATATAATTAAAGTGGCTAATCGTTCAAAGTAAGGGCTCCTGATTTTTTCTCATCTTAGTTACAAGTCATTATATTAATACAAATGACTACAAAAATCATTCTAAAGGTTTTAGGGTGTTTTCCATAAAGCGAATTTGCATATCTTTTGACTTGTACTAGATCAAGCTAGGGCTTGATGAATTTGGTCCTTTTCATTTACCTAATGCCTGAAATCAATCTCAAGTAGACATATTAGATACATATGAACGGAATGGTAAAGTCATTATCAAAATAAGGACAATGTGTAACACTTAGGTCAACACAACCTTTAGTCATTCTTAATAGGTAACTTTACATGACATAGTTATGTGACCATTGTCACCAATCACCACATACATACAAAAGATATACCATTAACATAGTTACAACATGTGCATTTAGACAAGCATGCAAATCAAAATATGAGTTATATGTACATCTGATCAGATCCATCTTTCAATATATGAGAGTGCATGGATGACTCTAAGACATACTAAAAATATCTCCACAACCTCTAAACTATTGTTGGTCTCTAGAGAAATGTTCCTCTATATAAAATTCGGGGGGTTATGCTACTGGTTACCTAAAAGATGTGGACAACTATGGGGTGAGACCCATGTCCCAATAGTATGATATAACAATTAACAACATTTCATTCTTACAAGTATACTATTAACATAGTAATAAATGTAGGAATGAAAGATGGTATAATTTTTTGTAGGATATAAAATAATAATAATTGTAGTAGTAGTAACTTTTTAGGTGTAGAAGAGCAATAAGAGCATCACAATGTGAATTGCCAAGTAACCCTAAGTAGATAGACTACATGAATAATTACTTATTTATGATAAATCACTAAGTAGTTTGAGGTGTCATTCAAACCACTAGTCAGGGATTGC
The DNA here is from genome assembly GCA_963693085.1 of Alisma plantago-aquatica. Taxonomy (NCBI): domain Eukaryota; kingdom Viridiplantae; phylum Streptophyta; class Magnoliopsida; order Alismatales; family Alismataceae; genus Alisma; species Alisma plantago-aquatica. The sequence continues at coordinate 476,196,864 of OY856409.1, forward strand.
GAAGTCCGTCCTATATAGCCATATAAGATCCTAGGATTACTGAACTCCATAGGATATCACACGCCTTAGTCAGAGTGAGTCTAAAAAGAGTATCATGCTCAAAGTCCATACTATCATGGAGTGCTCAAACTTCAATTCACAAACAAACTAGATCCATCCTTGGAACTTAGGTCATGGCACTATCACTAGGGTATAAATCCATATCATCATATCACAATTCATACAATGAGATTTATGATATGGACCCCACTCAAACATAGCATACTAGGATCTCATTGAAAACAAACATATATCATAATCTTATACTCTAAAGTATATGAGTATGAGAACCATCTCACAACCATAGGGTTGCTATAAGGATATACATTTTACTATTTATCCTTCCAAACACTAGAATATCTCTACAATCAAAAGACACAAATGATTAGGTTTACACTTGTAGACCAATTACTCATATTTCCATTGCATCAATCAAGTAAAAAAATTATGAAGATGTAACTAAGACATTAATAAAGTTTAAAAACCTTATAGGATATAAAACATATCAAGTTATAAACCAGAGAACTCAATGATGGATCAATTTCACAATTACTAGCCATAACAAGACCCAAATCACCCAATTAGGCTATAGCAAGTCCATTTCCACATCATAGTTTCAAATCCATTTGTCAAAATGCATTTCTACCCACATGGAAGCAAAAAACACCATACAAAATTTCAGGTTAAAATTCACATGTATAAGTAGCAACCTAAAATAAAATTTTGGCATAAAGGCAATTTTCAGGATGCATGAGATACTTTCAAGTAGTAAGACTAAGTACAAAAAAAATTCAACAACATAACACTTGATAAATCATCCTAATTTGATCTTAGGATTACATACAAATAGTATAAAAAGTTATATAATTCATTTTCGACCAACATGCTATAAAAATACCATAAAAAGCAGTTTGAGGGCACAAATGCACGTAATTCAAAATTTCAACCTTTATAAATATATAAGAGAATAATAGTACGACCATGAATCACCATTAGATAGTAATAGAAGATATATCAATCCATAATCAGTCCATGTTGTGTTAGAATAGTCTGTAACATTTCCATTTGTAGACCTTTAGAGCAAGATCTAAGAAAGATTAGGGTTTGCATATGATTTTTAGGCAAGACGTTCTACTAGAAGTTATATCGCTCACCATATATGGAGGAAATAATATGCTCAACCAAGAACCATAAGAGATGACCTCCTATCCACGTGCAAATAGTCCACTTAAGCTCTAAGATGACACCTCCAAGTTGGGTCAAAGAAAAGTATGGCAAAAGAGAGAGAAAAGAAGGTTCTTTAGCTAGATGGAGCAAGAAACACCATGGAAATACATGGAGCTTGACCCAAGAAATAACATAAGAGGAAAATCTATTGGAAATTGATCATAGAAGAAATATTTTACATGGATGAAGGAGAGAAAGAAGCTATAAGATATTCAATCCATCAAGGATGCTTGAATCATCAACATGCAAACAATTTCTCCAAGCTATCAACCTCCAAGCAGGGGTTCAAGACCCCTGAGCTCCTCATCCTCATCCAAAAAAGTACCTCAATGGACAAAGGAGTCTAAGAGGCCAAGGGGTTGGGTATATATATAAGAAAAAGTTAAAAGATTAAAACAACCCCAAACATAAGTGGTTATCAAAGTGCAAACTAGGTAAAGGTGTCAATGTACTTGTCTCAAGGTATCGAGGTACACCCTATTGATATTCCTGCTAACCAAAAAGCCTACCAAGGGTTAAATACCTACGAGCTATTAAAGTTCAAGAATGGACCTATAAAGGTTCAAAGCCAAACCTATAGATATTCCACAAGCAAAGGCTATTGAGATGCATACTCATACACATATGGAGATGACGAATTACCAACTTATCAAACTACATACTCAACCTATCAAATCTCTACATCATCAACTAGCTAGGATATAAAGGGTCCTCCCTATCCAACCCATAGAGGCTAGGCAGAACAAGGCTATGGAAGTCCAAGGGTTTGCCCATCAAGGCTCAAAACCATCCAAATCAAATCAAATCATGTAGGATTATGAATGAAAACATGTGATTAAAACACTCAAATTGCAATTAATTCCTCGATATTGGTGCATTTTCATACTAGTCCACATATGTACATGAAATTACAAAAAGGAAAACATGATGCAAATGGACTCAAATTAGGGATTCCACTTAACCAATTGAGTTCAAAACATAAATTAAATTCAGTCATTATTATTAAACATGATTAGAGGTTAAGCTAGGTCAGGGGGCTTACATCACCTTACCTCACTCCATGCCTCTAAATACATAATCTTTATATGTATATATATTTTTGATCTTAAGTTTTAAGTCTTATATGCACTGATCCAAATCTAACGTGATGTTATTTCGGCCAAGTATGAGCCAAAATAATGTTGACCCAGATCAAAAAACTAACCCACATACCAATTGAAAATATTGTTTGTGCACAAGCCTACAAAATCTTGGTATGACTAGACTCGATGCCCACCCTAGTTATACATGGAGTCTTTAGAGATGTCTTCCAGAATAGATATAGTCAGGTTATTATAGATCCTACCCCTAGTTCTCTATTCCGACCAAGGCTGTGAAAACCAGTTATATACAAAACATACCTTCAACATCCTTGGACTTAATTCCAGACATTTACATGAATTCATCCAAAAAACATCATTTTCTATCTCTATCCAAACACTAGCTATATGAAACTATTGACTTATTACATTTAATATATAAAGCAAACATAAGTATTATTAGCTAAATGTTTGTCTTGAAGGTGTATTATGAGATTACTCAAAAATACAAGTGACCATAAAGATTATATGTTTTTGAATGATCTCAAGATTGTGAATTGCATGTGTTTTGCATAATATTCTGAGAAAGGGGGACTTTCAATTCCAGTCACTTCCTGTTTGATTTTCTCAATGCCGAATATATATGGCTTCATTGTGAGATTCCTTTCATATTTCTAGTATCTATTTCCATCACTATAAATTTCTTACCTCTAAAACATACTCCTATAGTATTTTGTTTATTGGTTCTTTCTATAATCATGCAAATATTTAGGACTGATTTGGTCTAAATTTTAAATGTATAGACAAATATTTTTTTCTTTAGTCATCTATATTTAGTTGTATCAAATTCTAGTCATCTTTATTAGGTCTAGATTTTACATGTATAGACACATTTTATTCTTTGTAATTGGATTTAGAAACTATGTTACCTTTCATTCTTCCACCCAGAGGCTTCAAGCTGAAATAAGATGGCCCTCCAACAACAAATAAAGTTATTAATGTTTAAAACAGGATTGTCATGTCAATTAGTTTGTCTAATGAAGATGCTGAGAATCTAATAATAATATTGTGTCACATGTGTTTAGTAGTAGAACATCTTTCTCATGTTCATCACTACACGTACATGCCCAACTCCACTGCTTATGCCAATCAACAATCATTTTGATATGGTTTTCAATAAGATTAATTTTTATTTATTTTATTTTTCCTTTCTTTATTTTTATTCTTTTAACTTAAAAATGCTTATTTGGTGTAGTAATTTTCTCCCAATCAATTAATTTGGTATTCTTAGTTGTATGTATCTCAATGATTATTTCTGAGATTATGTAAGAAAACATTTTTGAAAATATATCTACACAAAAGTTATTTTGCAAGGACTACCTATTATGCCACCTTAACAAAGGTTTGCATCATAAATTTAGAAAAAAGATATTTTTTCTCTTGTTATTAGTTTCATAAATTAGTGTACCATTTTTCTTCTATTATTTTTGTTGTTGGTGTATATTGAGTAAAAAACGATTGCCTTAGAATATCAAAGGCTTACCCAGTTTAGAATCATGAATCTGTTACATTGCTTGGGTCGTCGTATGGTATTTGCATGCAATACATAAGGGTGTTTCTTAGGATGAAGCCCCAAAACAAATTTATCATATTACCTTGATACCATATAACACATAATTTTACAAGTATATATTATTCCACCAAATAATATGTGACCTTCTCATTTTCTTGCTTTCTCACCACTCTTCACATCCTTCTATTTGTAGTGTTTCTTGGCAGTTGCATTATATAGATTTGACTACATGATCTGTTATTCCCCTCATAGACACATAATGGCATGGATACCATCACTTGCCATTTAGCCAATGACAACAATCAATGTTATTCCTCATGCATCCCCTTTCATAGTAAGATTAGCTTGACAATACAATATTTGTTTTTATTATATCTTGTACAACCCCAACCCCATACAACACTACTATCAATTTTGACAATAATTCTTTCTATCAATGGATGGAATCTTTTGTTTAATATGATACTGACCTACTTGTGGTATAGTAAAAAAATATGGCAAAAAATAGACATTTATGTGCTTGATTGGTAGTTTAAGAGTATGAAAAATTTGTTATTAGTTGTAATTTAAAAATATCATATGCTCTCTTTCATACATCAAGTAAAAGGATAACAAAGAAACATACTTTTTAAGTGTGTTTAGAATTTCAAAAAAATTGTCTTATGTGATCTTAAATTAGTTGTATATCATGGGATATTAGCCGAAATACCTTTATGGTGAATTTGGTGAATCTGATGTTTCATCATGCATGGATCCTCGTGTGCATATATAATCATGATATGATCTTCTATAATTTTGATTACATAATTTTTAATATCCAGTTTTTATGATATTTGTAGTATTAGCATCTTCACTTTCTTTTACGCTTACATATATTAATGATTTAAATAAACTTCACTTCAACAATACTTGTGGTTATTACTTGTGAGTCGAATTTCATGAAAGTTTATTTTTATGCATCAATTTGTACTAAATTGTACTACACTAATACTTGGGTTAGTGAAACTTTTATAAAACAAAATTTACTACAAATTAGTTTGAATTAGGTGAATTAATCACCCTCATGATGTAGAATTAGTGAATTTTTTATAGATAAGCCCAATGAAATCATATTTAGTAAGTAAAGTGATATACAAATGTCTAAATTTATTAACCTCAACCTTGTGGTACTACAACCATTTATTGGAATTTTTTAAAACTCAAATCAAAGGTGAGTGGCTGTGTTGATTTTTTTTATCAGGACAATCTAGAAAAACAAAAAAATATTATTAAAGCATAATTGGAGAAGTCTAGTTGCTTTATTTATTAATAGTTTATTTGCATACAATTTGGTTAAATTTCACACTAGCTTTATTTGATATTATAATTCAAAATAAATAGCTTTTCATGGATTTTATCTCATTTCTTAGGGGTGGATACATGGAGTGTGCCCAGAGTAGTGTCTCCCCTCCCCATTTAATTATATCATATTAATATAATACCATGTATCATTATAATAGTTGCTGGCATATCTTATTTCACTATACAGTCTGCTACCAATACGTCTTCTTGAGTTTCACCTCTCAAGTAGTTCTTCTATTTGCATGACTTGGGAGTTGGACCAAACAAATCTGACAACGATATCTTATCTCGACATATCACAAAATTATCGTTCTGGACATGGATGTCATCAATTGCTATTTTAGTTGTGGATGGTTGCCACTGTTGTTCCCCCTCTAATCTCTCTCTTACTAGGATTTACTCAACATTGCGATATTAATTTGTGTCATAACCTATCCAACTCAGGCTTCATTATGTAAATTTATAAATTTGTCACTATTTGCGTGTGCTTCATGTTTCAGCTTCTTCTCTATGCAACCCGAGTAAGAAATTCCATTAGGATCCCATCTATAATTGTTTGTCCCCGGCCACTATGCTCCCCAAATGGCGCTGCTCAAGCTGGACCACCAAGCTCTACTTGCGTAGGGCCAACCTGTTAAGCTGGCGAAATAAAACTGTTTAATTGGTCGGGCTGCTGGTGCTAGTAGGCGTCCCACCACTCTTTTAACTTAGCTAGGTTCTTATTCTGTATGGTTGACTATTTTTTATTACCTAACAGAAAAAAATTAGTGATTTACATACCGGGTCGACAAGATCTTCAGTCTCCCTGTTGGTTCCAAAATTGAAGACTAATTCTCGTATGACACGTCGACAACATCAAAAATCCGAATCTGACCCTGAATTCAAGTGTATATATATTGACTTTCGGATTCCTGAACAAACATTTTTAATTCATTTAATTGTCTCACACACAAGACCTTACTTATATAATACTTAGTCGGCGTCCCACCACTCTTTTAAATTCCTTAGCTAGGCTCTTATTCTGAATGGTTGGCTATTTTATATATAAATCAGAAAATATTTGGTGAAAAAAATGCCGGGGTCGACAACGTTCTCAGTCCAGTTGTTGGTTCCACAAGTGAAAATTTGTTCGCCGACAACATGTCTAGAATATTAATAAACAACTCCGAATCTTATCCTTGAATTCAAGTGAATGCATATTGACTTTTCGATGCCTGAACAAACATTTTTAATCATCTAAAACAGTCTTACACATAAAAACCTTCATTATATAATACTTAATTATTGATGATAATGTTTATAAGTGTGGTTACAACAGGACTTTTAATAGTTATCTTGTACTTATTTGAACTATTTATTGAATTGCAGAAATTTGTGTTCTTTCAAATCTACTCCTCAAGGAATTGTGTCAATTGCAGGTTTTTGCAATACAGCGACATTTGCATATAATGACATCTTTGTCAGTATGTCAGTGTTGTTCAGTCTCTCCTCTTCATCTTCATGTATGCGTTTAATGTGATGTGCGTATTATTGGATGTTGATTGAAAATGTATATGGAAGGTTGGACTACATGATACATATTTAAACATGTATTTTAACTGTACATACTATTATAAGATTTCACTAATACAGACAACTCGACCATATAATTATACAAAAGGGGCACTCTGTTCTTTTTTCCTTCCTCTTTCGATTTTGTAGTCCCGGTCAAATCTAGTGATTAAGTTGGCAACCAACTAGGCATCCAACTAATGCAACTAAAGATAAAAAGGTTGTAACCTTTCCCTTTCACGAAGTGAGAGATAAATCAGGGAGCACACTGACATCCTTCATGGCTACGGCCATGGGACTAGCGTGCAACCTTTTAGAGCGTCCAAACAGTCGCGTTAGCGGCGCAGCTGCCTCCACGCGTTTAAACGAGAGTGTTAGACCCCTAGGCGCCGAAAGGACGAGGTTACCTAACAATGGGTCTAACTCTACTGACACAATCGTAAGAGATACAATCCCTAACACTGGGGAGCGGTGAGTTAGGGGGGCTACACGGCCTACACGCCTAGTCTACTCTAGAGACGATTTAGACCTAGGTTCATCATGGCGGTCCAAGGAGATAGATGACGTCTTTCTGCAATCTTATGAAGAGGTTAGGAATCAGATGAAAGGACTAGATGAGGAGGAAGAAAAGTTGTTTTTATTTCAATCCCTGTTTGGGGATGATCCTGAGGGTAATGAGGAGATAAAAGGTCTAGGGAGTTCCTAGGAGGGTAGGAAGTCTGAGAAGGAGGCCACATTAAACATGGGGAAATTCATAATTCGGAATGCGCGGGGAGCTGTGAATACAAGAACCAAAGACTATATCAAAGCCCTGTCCAAGGAACATGACCTTATGGGCATCACCATTTTAGAAACCTTTTTAGACCACACGAGACTTGAGGAATACAAACATTAAATAGGCTTCGATTGGGCATCAACAAATGGCATGGAGGGGGGGTGAAGTCTGGGTCTTCTCTTCTTCTTTCCTATCACCCCAGGTGATGGGTGTGTCTCACCAACACCTCTCCCTTGAATTCAGTCATGAGGGGTCCAGGTTAGGTTTTTTGATAGTATATGCATCATGCAACGCTTATGAAAGGAGGGCTTTGTGGGATGAACTCAAAGTTCTTAGTACATCCATAGGAGAACTACCTTGGCTAGTAGCAAGTGATTTCAACTCTTACAGGTCTATAAAGGAGAGGGTAGGAGGGGAAAAACCATGCGAGAAAGCAATGAAAGACTATAACGATTAGATCTTATCCATGGATTTAGAGGAGATACCATGCACATGTAGCAATTTTACATGAGTTGAGAGTCAAGAGGGCTTGCATACCCAATGGGGGAGGCTTGACCCCAGGTTCATTTCTAGCTTCTGGCCACACCACCGGTGCATTACAGGAGAACATATGGTGAGGACGAGATCATCTGATCATTGCCCTCTACTTTTCCACCTAGCCTTGGGAAAAGACGGGGCCAAGTCTTTCGGGTTCAAATTTCTATGGATGTGGCTTAGACACCCAACAATTAGAGAGTTGATTTTGAACCACTAGACGTTAGATACCTGGGGTGACCCATCTTGCATGATCTATAAGAAACAAAAGAATATGAAGAAAGCTCTTAAGATATGGAATAAAGAGGTAATTGGGAACATTTTCGATGAGGTAAGAAAGAGTGAAGAACTAGTCAGAAACCTTCAATCCAATGTTGGTGCATCCTCGACGGAATTAGAGTTGGAGAATCTTTGCCAAGAAGAATCAAAACTCAAGGAATTACAATGATGAGAGGAATGCTACTATAGAGAAAGATCTAGAGTTAAATGGCTTAAAGAGGGGGATAGAAACACTAGATTCTTTCATGCACGTGTTAAAGCAACAAGGAGGAGAGCCAAAATAGACAAGCTAAGGAAAGACAATGGGACTTGGGCACTTGGGGAGGAAGAGTTCATGACAAAAGCCATTAGGTACTTCAAAGATGCCTTCTCTTCAGAAGGTTCGGTAGACGCGGAACCATACACCACAATTCTTGAACAAATTATCCAAACTAGAGATAACATTAGTCTATTGGAACCAATTATTGAAGCGGATGTTAGAAATGTGATTATGAGCATGGATACAGATAGTGTGTTGGGACCTGACAGCTTCACAATCAGATTCTTCCAATTTTCCTGCGACATAGTTAAAAATGACATTGTTGATTTAGTCAATCATTGCCTTAAAGGCCTTAACGTTCATAGGAGTCTCAAATGTGTCAAATTGGTCCTCATTCCTAAACATGAAAATCATGAGAGTGTGAGGGACTTCAGACCGATTAGCGTGGGTTATGTTTCTCTAAGAAAAGTATCTAGAGTTCTCCTAGCTCGACTCTCTGTGTTTACCCCTAGACTCATCTCCCCAGAACAAGCTGCATATATCAAAGGGAGGAATATCCACGATAACATCCAATTAGCACAGAGATCATTCATGACCTCAACATTGGAATAATAGGAATGGAGAACATAGTTGTTAAGGTGGATATGTCAAAAGCGTTTGGAAGTATTGAATGGAGGTTCATAGAGGAGGTTCTCCGAGCATACAGCTTCAACATAGCAGTAATCAATGTCATTATGAACATTGTTCGAGGATCCTCGTTCTCAATTTTGATAAATGGCAAGATAGATGGTTTCTTTCAATCTTCTTGGGGATTGCGGAAAGGCGACCCCCTTTCACCCCTTCTGTTCATTTTGTCTCAAGAGGTTCTGGGGAGATATGTTAATTCAGAGATCGCTAGTGGGAGAACCAAAAGGTTTAGAACTAGAGGGGGTGGTGTATCCCCATCCCACCTTATGTTTGTGGATGTCCTAATCTTTTTCCTCAACCTTTCAGGTAACTCAAGGGAAAATTTAGAGAACACCCTTGTGACATATGAGACTCATTCAGGACAAAAGGTGAACAAGGAGAACATGTTGATCATGATAGGAAAAACTTCGGACCTTAGGAAGGCACACATCCTACATGCTTGGGGTTGCTCTGAGGATAGTGAGGTAATTCCCTACTTAGGGGTTCCCCTTACCAAAGGTAGGATCTTTATTAGACACTTTGATAGCCTGACGAATAAAATCATGAAGCAAATCACATCCTGGGCAGGGAACCTTCTCTCATTTGCTGGAAGACTTACGTTAACTAAGTCGGTCCTTACAGCCATCCCCACCCATAACCTAAATGCATGTGTGGTTCCCAAAACCATTTTGAGAGATATTGAAAGAAAGATGGTTGGTTTCCTCTGGGAGTCTAGAGAAGGAGTCAAAAGATGCCACTGGGTCTGATGGGATATCGTGACTTCCCCAACCATCAACAACCACCTAGGTTAATAAACTCTATGAAAAATACCAAACAAACCTGATGAAAGTAGGCTGGAATATCCTATAAGGTTCACTACTTTGGGCTGAATTTTGATTAAAAAATATGGTAAGGCCAGATGGGACTTAATCCCTAATCATCTATGGAAACTGAAAAAAGGTAGGGCCTCCTCCCTATATTGGAGAAGAATAAGGGACACCTTCCTTAAGATTATGCAAAACACATGATGGGAACTAGGAATGGGTAACATTCCTTTTTGGGGCTCCCTTTGGGGAGATGACATGCTAGAGAGGTGGTTGAACAAGGATTTGGTCACGGACCCCTGCCTTAGGGTTAATGATTTTTTTGATGAGAATGATAATGGAACGTGGAACCAGACCAAGCTCCAAAGTGTGCTTAAGGATGACGGGGTTGCTAAGGTCATGAACAGATCTAGAGCTACCTCAATTGGATATGATAAATTGATTTGGATTCCCCAAGAGGATGGTATTTTCACGGTAAAATCTGTGTTGAGCTTTTGTATGAGCTCCTCTCCCCTTGAGAATGGTCTTTTCCATATATGGCTATGGAACCCTGCCCTCCCACTCAATATATCCATCTTTTCCTAGAAGCTCCTCCACTCAACGGTCCCAACAAATGTCAAGATAAGATCTTATCACGTTCAACTGGCCTCTAGGTGTGAATGTTGTAATCATGAAGACCTGGAGACCCAAGAACACCTTTTCTTCACTGGGAGTATAGTTGGAAAACTCAAGATAGAATGTGAGAAGATAATACAAGTGAGCTCATTCACTGCATCTAGATTGTTGAGAGGTGCGTTACATCATTGTTGGTCCCTCTCATACAGTAAATCATGGCTTGGCTTCCTCTGGGGGGTTCTTCCCCTTATGGCTCTTTTGTGCATCTGGGTGGATAGGTGTGCGAGTAGGTTTGATGGTAATAGCATGGATAGCAAGAAAATTTGGAGAAGGGTAAGCCATATATGCCAATCTATCAGTGATAACACTACCCCCAAAATCCTTGCTTTTGAGAGTAGCAAGACAGAATTATGGAGGGAGAGAGGATTCTCCCCTCATTTCAAGGTCCAAACCTTCATTCTCTACCCCATATTTTGGCAGCCCCAAGGGCTGGTTGTCTCAAGTTAAACCTGGTGAGTGCTTTTTGGAAAGGGGGAGGGGTGGGCCTAAAAGGAAGAGCTTTCAGTGACATCATTAGATCTTCTTGTGGCAATATAGTAGTCAGTTTCCCTAGCCCTACCCGAGACACATACCACTTAAAAAGTCTCCTGAAGGCGGTTGAAATGGATCTTAAGTTAGTGGCGTTCCCCCCTTTGGCAGACATTACCATTGAATACGACAATTGATGACTTATCTCTCTTTTGTCTGGGACCTCTCTAACCATTTGGAGAGTAAAGGTTCCCCTCCATAGAATCCATGATCTGATGCGGGCTAGGGCTAGATCTTATGATATCACATTTATCCACTGAGAAGCCAACCATTTAGCTATCCAACTAGCAATTTACGGGGCTTGTTTAGAACAACCTTTCTCCTTTAGTGACCTTAGATCCATGATTCCCCCCGTTAGGGGTGTTTTCAAGTTAGAATCCTGGGGAGTTGCTTATTTGAGGCGGGAGGCAGTTGTGGCAGAGGACACTTAGTTTTTTTCCTTTGGTCAAAGTCTTGAGTTGAGGGCCCATTTTTGTAGTTAGCTAGAATCTTATTGTAATTAAAACTTTTTGCTTGCCCACTAGGGAAAGGGAAGAATAGAATTCCCCCATAGTTGTCCAAAAAAAGTAAACTGACTGCATTAAAGCCATTTCCGACTAACAGCGTTGGAGCCAAAATATGCTTGACTTTGTTCTGCAAACCAACTCGGCAAAATCTTTCTGGCCGAAGACATTTTTGCTACCTTCTGTATGCATGCATCTATGTGAAAGGAAAGGCAACAAAAACCAAAGCCATGGGGCTTAACTTTTAATTCACATTCTACACATAAGCATCTGTGTGGGGATGATTTTGAATATGGAACAGGTCGGTCCACGTGATGTACAAAACTGATAGGCCCAACCTAGCAACCAGGGTGCCATAGGTTTATTGATGAGGAAAATGTTTATATATACTATGCAACCATGATGTAATGAAATACACACACACACACAGATATATATATATATATATATATATATATATATATATATAAGCATTGTCGACAAGCGTGTAAATTCAAAATAAAATCGTAAGTAGATAGATGAAAGAAAACTACTAGATTTTTACATGGAAAACTATCACGATGTGTGAGAGAAAAACTACAACACCGATCACAGGAAAATCTACTATAAGTAGCAGAGACATAATATTTTTCTCGAGTTTTAAACCAAATCCAAGATAATATATTAAGAAGGAGAAATAAGAAGATATTACACTGTCGGGAGATATATATACAATTCTACCATTCCAGAACTACTCAGGAAGATACCCTTCCACAAAGTGCAGAGCGGTAGATGACCCGAAGAAGAACACCCAGATGCCTTGAAAATCATGTCTCACTTCCTTTCTTCTTCACTTTCTTTTTATTCATTCTTCCTTTGCTCTTTTTCCCCCATGACCGAGTGAATAACAATGTCACAACTGCTAATTTTTCCTCCACTTGGTTTACTTGACGGCTGCCGTTGGCTTATCAATTGGTGGTTGCCTCAATAAATCTTTGTTGCGACTGTTGGCATGGCTATTTACATCCGCAATGAAAGGTCCCAGTAGAAGCTATCCAATCCATATGGGTCATGGCCTCTCTGGGCTGAAAAGAACTCAATCCTAACAAATTCCCCTCCAGCCAAAGTAGGAGACTGTCAACATAGAAATATCATTGGGAATGTATTCCATTGAGCTTTTTACAGAGCTCTAGATTGTCTCGTGTCACCAACTTGGTCATCATATTAGAAGCATTTTTCTCAGTATGAATCTTCTTCAGTGTCAACAAGATCTTATCAATCAGATCATGAAGCCAATGATATCTCACACCAATGTGTTTTGTCTGTTCATGATGCATTGTGCTCTTTCTCAAGTCGGTAACACTATGACTATCACATAAAATAATTGGGTCAACTTGATTCATACCCAACTCCCCCATACATCTTACAATCTAGGGTACTTCCTTTCCTACTTCTGGTGCTTTAATGTACTCTACCTTTGTTGTAGAATTTTTTTATACATTTTTATAACTAGGTATCCCAAGATATGGCTCCTCTTATAAAATTTAAAACATACCCAGAGGTAGACTTTCTGTGATCAATGTCACCTGCCATGTCAGCATCAACAAAGCCTTTTAGAACTGGTTCATAACTACCAAATATCAAACACGTACCACTAGTGTCTCATAAGTATCTGAAGATCCATTTGATCGCCTCCCAATGATCTTTTCTAGGGTTTGAAAGAGACCTGCTGACAACACCAACTACATGAGAAATATTAGATTGAGTGCACACCATTGTGTACATCAAACTCCCTACAATAGAAGAATAAAGACTCATGACCATCTCCTCCTCTTCATCAGTAGATGGGCATGACTTCTTACTTATCTTGAAATGACCTGATAGTGGAGTACTCATGGCTTTGGACTTACTCATGTTGAACCACTCCAGAATTCGTTCAACATAACTCTCATGTGACAACCACAACATGTGCTTCTTGCTATCATGTGTGATCTACATCTTCAGAATCTACTGTGTAGGTTCCAAATCCTTCATTTCAAAGGCTTTGAAAGACTTCTCTTTAATTTCTTGATCAAATTGACATCTTGTCCCACTATCAATATGTCATCCACATAGAGTAGTATAATAATAAACTTATCATTGGGAAACCTCCTGATGTAAACACATAGATATGCACTTATCTTCGGGTACTTGTGACTCTACATGAAAGAATCAAACTTCTTGTACCACTACCTGGGAACTTGTTTCAAACCATACAATCTCTTCTTTAATTTGCAAACTATAATGCTCTTCTCCCTTTACCTAAAAACCTTTTGGATGTTATATGTAGATCTCCTCACCTAGGTCACCATGAAGAAAGATTATCTTCACATCCATCTGCTCAAGCTCTAGATCTAGACTAGCAACCTAAAACCAATCTAAATAGAAGTCATCTTCACAATAGGAGAAATATATCATAAAAAATCGACCCATGGTCTTTGACCAAAGACCTTGTCAACTAGTCTGGCTTTGTATCTAATATCTTTGTTGTTTTCATCTCTCTTCATTATGGAGACCCACTTGTTCTTTAGTGGTTTCTGACCCTTAGGAAAAACCAAAAGCTCATTGGTATCATTCTCTTGAAAAGAAGACATCTCCTTTTGCATTTCCGAATGCCACTGTGCTATATCTCTATGAGTTTGTGCCTACTGAAAAGTCTCTAGCTCCCCTTGATTAGTAAGTAGAATATATTGATATGTCAGATATCTAGATGAAGGATTACAAACTCTAGAAGACCTCCTCACTACTGCTCTAAGGACTTTGCATGGTGATGATCTTTCTCCCTTTCCCAAATGTCTTTAATTGTGTATTTGAATCACTCAATTGTGCATCTGGAATAGGACCACCGATGTGTTATCACTCTATTTCTCAGGGTGATCATGCTGCTCTTCTTTATCATCTAAAGATTGTGCCTATGAAGAAGCTGAAGCATCATCACACTCATCATAAAAAAGGGTCACATAATCCTACATCTGGTGCATCATCACTCTCAGGCTTTGTCACTATCTGACTCTCATAGAAAGTCACATCTTTGTGTCTACTCATGGTTTTTTTTTTTCACAAAATCCCATACCATGTAGCCAAACTACTAATCTCCATAGCTAAGAAATATACATGAAACCTCTTTATCATATGGCTTTAGCCTCTTTTCCTTTGGGACATGTTCATAATCCTTGCACCCAAATACTCACAAATGAGTATAAGAAGCATCCTTTCATGTCCATACCTTCTTAGGTATATCAAACACCAAAGGAACTAATGGAGATCGATTAACAATATAGCAGACAATACTCACTGCCTTGCCCCATAATGTCTTTGGCAATTGTGTAATCTTCCACATGCATCTTACTTTCTCCACCATGGTATGGTTTTTCCTCTCAGCTATACCATTGTGTTGTGGTGACAAATTTGTCCTTTCATACCCTATCCTATGCTACATGCAGTAATCCTAGAATATGTTGGAGGTGTACTCTCCTCCATTGTCTATGTCGAGACACTTTAGCTTTTTCTATGTCTCCCGCTCCACCATGGCATGAAATTTCTAGAAATACTAAAAGAGCCAATCATTGGCCTTCAACAAGTAGACTTAGATATTCCTAGATGCATCATCAATAAATGTGACAAAATGCCTATTACCACGTAGTGAAGCCACCTCAAATGGGCCATAGACATCCAAATAAATCAATTGTAGAAGATTTGACTTCGCTTTTGTTCTTTTCTTGGAAGAAACATGTTGATGATTTTCTGTCTAACATGAATTACATGAGATCATATTGGTGTCCTTGCCACAAGGAATCAATCTCTGCTTTAATAAAATCTACATGCCCTTCTCACTCATGTGTCGTAGTCCCTTATGACATAGATCTGCCTGGTGATCCTCAACTACATGTATATCACCATCTTTGAGCACTTTAAGTTGGGTCTTATACAATGTGGGACACAATTTTCCCCATATAATAACCAAAGACCCTTGATGATCTTGTATTTTCCACCACCAAAATCTAGATGAAAATCTTCTATATCAAAGAATGAACTAGATATCAAACTTAGTCGCAAATGTGGAATGTGACGTGCATCCTTGAGTGTGAGCATACAATTGACACATGTCTAAAACACATGTCTCCAATCCCAATAATTCTTGAGAAGATGGAATTTCCCATATCCACCCTCCCAAAGTCTCCCTTTCTACAATGAAGTGAAGAACTCCTTAGTAGGTGAAGCATGATAAGGAGCTCCAATATCAACCACCCACTCAAAATCATCATCCTCAGTATGCGAACACTACTCATGGACTATCAAGACCACATTGTCATCATTGTCCATGTCTTCTAACATTGTTGTTGTAGTATTCTTATCGTCATCCTTCTTGTCTTTATCTTGAGACCCATGTTTCTTTTTCCAAACCTTGCAATCCTTTTTGAAATGTTCCAACTTGCTACAATGGAAGTACCATCTACTCTTTGACTTTGATCTACCATGGGACTCACTGTGACTCTAAGATCTACCTCTCTCTCACTCTCTCTCTCTCTCTGTCAGTTCCCCTACTCTATGTGAAGTGCACCTTTGACCTGCTATCGCCTGAGGCTCATCGTCGAGTCTCTTCATTCAGTAGACAACTCTTCACTTGATCAAGTGTTAACTTGACTTCCTATGTAGAATAGCTGACTATAACAGCGTGTGTCTCCCAACTATCACATAATGATCCCAGAAGAAGTAGTGCCTAGAGTTCATCATCAAGAACCATCTTCATGGACCCCAGTTGATTTATAAGGCTTTATAATTCATTCATGTGCTCGACAATGGTTGTACCATCCTGGTACTTTAGGTTCCCCAAATTCGTGATCAAGAAAACTTTATTTATGACAGTTTTCCACTCATACAATTCTTTGAGTTTTTCCCACAAGTCTTTGGCATCATTATCCTTTGAGACATGGTGGAACACACAAATATCAGTCTTTCTATTTAGTTTCTTCCAATCTGCATCAGACTCATTCCCTGACTTTTATCCCTCTATAGGATCATACAAATACTAGTAATAAAAAATATCCCCCATCTTGGGTTTCCAGATCTTCCAATTTGTACTTGTCAACTTTATCATCATTGTATCATCATCCTTCCCCATCTAGATCTGGATCTGCTCAACCTGGGCTCTGATACCACTTGATAAGTTTTTTGATGAGGAATATGCCCATGTAAACTATGTAACCACAATGAAAAAAGAAAGAAATATATATAGAAGTATTACCGATGAGTATGTAAACTCAAGATAATAACTGCAAGTTGACAGAGAGAAGAAAAACACCATATTTTTATGTGAAAACCCCTCATGATGTGTGAGGAAAAAACTATGGGGCCAACCACGGGAAATTCCACTATAAGCAGCAAAGATACATTTTTTCTTCTCAGGTTTTGACCAAATCCAGGATAATATATCGAGAAGGAGAAATAAGAAGATACCACATCATAGCAAGAGATATACACAATTCTACCATCCTAGAACTTCTCAGGAGGATACCATTTCACAAAGTGTATAATGGTATATACCTGAAGAAGGATACTTGGTTGCCTTGACAATCCTATCCCCTTTCCTTTCTTCTTCCCTTTCTTTTTATTCCTTCTTCCTTTGCTCTTTTCTCCCCATCACTAAGAGAACAAGGGTGTTGCAGTTGCTAATTTTTCCTCCACTTGATTTACAAAAATGATTGCCTTTGGCTTGTCAATTGGTGGTTGCCTCAATTATTGGCTCACCTTGGTTGCGGTTGTTGGCATGGCTATGTATATCCTCAATGCAAGGTCCCAGGAGTAGATAGTCAAGCCCTATCTGTCCTTGGACTCTTTAGGCTAGAAAAAACATAGGCCCAACACTTCTAACACCCAAATTTCACACATTAGAGGAACAATTAATTTTATCATGCATCATGCATCGAGAATTATTAAAGTATTATAGGAAACATTATTTTTTTATTTTAAAAAATTTGCATCAAAGAGAATTTTAATATAAACTAATGACATGATCTAATAACCTAAATATAAACAAGTTACATACATGAAGTAAAACTAGTGCGGATAATGACACCCCATTATGACACTCCTATTCTTAAATTGAGTCAATCGTCCTTAGCATGATGTCATGATTCTCTTATTATCACCAATTATGAACATGCCATCTAAAAACATGAAAAATAACACAAAACATGTGAGTGACACTAAGAATTTAATAATTAGGAATAATATTTACTTTGCAAGAGTTTAAATAAGCATTAATTGACGTTTCATGATTTATTATCATTATTGTGTTCATATTACATGCATGTGTCGATTGAATTAAGCTGATTATTCCATATAACCTTATACCAAAGTGCTCATTTCTGAGTCAATGATTAATTATCATTATCTTGTTCTTAGTCGATCAACAATTTGGCATAAGCAAGCATCAAGATCCCAGCCAATCGACTCATGTGATGATTCGGTCGATTGGGTATAGCCAGTACTAAAATGTATGTAGATTCCACATTTAAGCACATAATTGGATGATTCAAGTTGAGTTGGAAGCATAACTTGATTATCTACACTAATAATGTATTCAACTATCGCTTTTATTCAATTTACCAGTCCTCTAGTTGTTTGTATTGCGGACACCAAATATCTACATTAAACTTCCCATATGCATTAGATTATTTTAGAACAACTTGAAACCCTAGGACATGTCATAAATACACTTGATGGACTTCGAAGACATCCGTTCATGACCTATCGCTCTCATACACAACTCTATCCATCACCAAGTAAGGCCGACAACAAAAGTCAAACAGCTTGCGTGGAGACGCGCTCCTCCAAATATGTGGATCAAAGAGTGTAGCTATTATAAGGACCCTGACCTACATTTTGGGATAACCCTATTTGATTTCTTAAGTATTCTACTTTCTCTAATCATCTAAGATGTAATTAGGGCATGTTGGAAGCTTGAGTTCCTTATTTGAGCTTCATTCTAGTATTTTGTGGAGAGGTTTGGTGCAAATTGCAATTTACTCAGGATAGGGGTTTATGTGCAAGTTTGCCACCTCTAGTGTGTTCCTTCTCTCTCTTAGCATCATCTAGAGGAAAGAGAAAGATATGGGCACCTTGTTTGGACCTTGGATGAGTGGTGACATCCTTGGTGGTGTTTTGGACACATGTTGGAGGTGTGTTTTGCTCCTAGGAGTGTTGTCTCGGGTTTGAGAACCTTAGAGAGGCCTCGTATCAGTTTTTTGATTACTTGAGGGATATCCTATCGATTTGAGGATGTCTTGAGGAAACCTCCTATCAATTTTTGGTGACTAGTGATACACCATATTAGTTTGTGGTTCTAGGGTTTCATCCCTATCGGTTTATGAAGGGAGTAGGTTTGTGTATCGACCATGGCCTTGGAAGGTGATCTAGTGGGTAAGACATAGTTCTTATCACCTTGTTGCATGGTGTTGCATGTGGCCTTTTCTTCATGGACATGTGTCATTTAGGGTTCTTTGGTGGTGACACTGTAATGACCACATTTGTGCTTAATTGGTAAACTAGGGTTTACCTAAATGATTACATGCTTGATTAGATTGAACATTGTTTAGACTTGATTAATGATAGTAGATCAATTGTGATGTTTCAAACCTAATAAGAAACTCTAACTATGATTTTAGTTTGAATAATTAGGGTTTGAGAAATGTAAACCCAAATTGGCAAAAATGAGGGTTTTGATAGTACATGAATATCGAATTTGATAAGGATAGTAGTGTGGTAAATGATTTTTATTATTTTCTACAAATTTTTTATTTAATTGAATTTTGTATATGATATGGATAACTCAATCATTCATATTGGAGAAAATTTTCAGAATATTTGAGTGTTCCTTGAATGTGGTTCTTAGTTGAACTATACTTCAACCAAAATGTTGACAGAGTGCTTTTTAGTAGTGTAGTATTTTATTTTTAGTTATTTATTGGCAAATCCAAATGATATGAAATTTTAACTGGAGATCTGAAACTCAATATTTAAAAACATTAAAAATCTTCATAATTTTTGGATGCATTTAGGCTTTATCAGTAGATGAATAACAGTAATATTATTCTGACAGAAAATTCAGCTGAAATAAGAAAACATACAGTGAGGGGTCAATGTGTAATTGACCAAGCAGCTCAATTTCTCTATATGGTCAACCTAACACACAAGGAGATCTCATAATTCGTTATTCAATCCAGAGAAATGAAATCATAGATAGAGAGAGGGAGAGTTAGGGTTTGAGAGGAGAAAGTGATGGAGATGTTGACCTAGGGTTTTGCAATCCGAGGAATGATGAAATCATGTAGGTTTAGCTTCTTTGCATAGAATTTAATGGTGAATCTTCTCTCACATGTAAATATTACATACCTCCTCTTATTTGATCCAAAATGGTATCAAAACTTCCCCTTCTCTCACTCTTTCTTCATAATTCCTCATTTTTAGGGTTTCCGAGTTGAAAGGAAGAAGAATTGGGTGAATTGCTAGGGATTTGATATGAGATCGAGATTTTCAGGGATGAGCTTCGTTTTTAAGGTGTTTTCACACCTTAGGGTGAGTGGGAACTTCCTTTAATTAGTATATTGCACAAAAATTGGTTAAATCATCCATAATCTTTAATTGCTTAGTATGCGGCTACAAACCCTGAATTGTCTGTTTGATCTAAGTTGTTGCAAAATGATATGAAATGGATTCTTCCTATATTTTTTTGAATTTAAGATGATAAATTCATATTATAAATGTATACAATACATCCTAATGAGAATTCCCTAAGTATTCACACAGGTTAGAAGAGTAAACTGAAATATAGGGAATTTGTCTGTGATTGAAATTGTTGTATAATTAAATAGAGAAATTTGTTTATCTGGATCCCCTTGGTTATGAATGATTGTTTATCTGAATGTGTAGTACATATATGTCAGATACTATTTTGGATTTCATGTGATTTGAATAGTGTTTGCTTGATATCTTTGTAAAAAGGGTGAAGCCCTATATGAGTGGAAAGTTGGAAATTTGTGGATAAATATGGTGAAATCCATTTGAAGTGTTTTCTTGGCATCATAGACTCTATTTATGCAATGTTATTCTTGATTCATAATATCTCAATGAATGGCATGGAAAACCCTAATTTAGCTCAATTCGAGGATTTCATACATATGTTGATTGTATATGACTTGTTTAAAGCAATATGTATTTAGTGGATGTTTATGACATATTAAATCCTTATGAGAGACATGTGATAAGTGAATGAGGTAAATGAAACCCTAAGGATAGGGTGTTCAATGAATTAAGAATTTTGATTATCATGTTCTCAGTATGAGATGCACAGCCTAGGATTTGGGTCGATGTGCACATTTTCCAAGAAAGTGCAAATAATTTATGGGTGCAAATGATGATTACTCGTATGTCCAGTAATAAGCTCTTATTAGTATATTAAGATGTTTAATTGCATGATTCTAGTGTATAAGTGCCAAATGGACATGTATTATGTTTATTTAAGTATTTCAGTCTGCCTGCATGCATAGTATGTTGATTTCTCAGTATATTACAGTGTTTGAATATACTGCTCTACCAAGTTAAGGATGATATACATGACATGTTATAAACTTCAAATAAATAGACACAGTACTATAGAGATACCAGAGTCAAGTATAAGTAAGGGAAAAGATACAATACAGTAAGAGCTTTCCAAGAATAATAAAATAATAGACTTAAGAGCCCTGAACACCGTAGAATCCCTATGAGAGGTCTGCGCCTTAGGGATGAAACGACCTAACTCTGGTGGTGCGTCCAGTATATGGGGGTCAGAACGTACCAATAGGTGGTATGGGGGACGAAGCCCTAGTAGAAGTCTCCTTAAATTACATAATCTAGTATCCAACATCAACTAGAGATCCTGGTGGCACTAGAGTACAAAAAAAGCCAACAGGTGGCTTGACTCTTTGTTTGTGTGCTCAAGTTAGAGGACGAGTCCAGTTTTTACTGCATAATAGATGTGTCGAGGCCAGAGAGCCATTTTCCTATTGCAGACCAGAGAGTAGTCAGACTTAGCATTCCCGGGTGTGTCCGATAAGCCTTGTACGATGAGATTGTAGATCGCTACGAGTCTTCATATGTAGAGTACACTGCATATGATCAGGGCATAAGCTAAAATATGATAATATAAGTTTTAAAGAGTTTCTTATAAGTAAGAAAGGCTAAGAAAGATTCGAGTACAATTTTCCAGCAGTTATTCTTTGTATGTTTCTGAATTATTAGTTCTCTTTGAAATTAATCAAGCATGCTCATATATTGATTTACTCTTGTTGATATCTAGAGTATCCTGCCATATTTATGATTTTCAATGATCAATATCTTTAAAGCTTACTACTATTATAATTGATATCAGTTGCTCAAAAGTATATCTATAATTATATCAGCTCTTTAGATTGTTTCTTTGAAGTACTCATTCACTGAGCGAGTAGGCTCACCCCTCAACTCATAATTTTTAGGGATATCACATGGACTTGAAGATATCATTGCATCAGAGTAGATCCGCCACAAGAGTTAAGTCTGAGTATAGTTAAGTTCAGTCAGTCCCTGTCACTCTTGGTCCTTGTATAGATGTGAGAGAGTTGTAAATGATGTGTGTATCTTCATTTCCTTAATAAGAGAGAATGCATTTGATTATCATGTCGTATATATGTACATGGAAGTGTGAGAAACAGAATGAATGTATGGATGTGTATCGTTAATGTTTAGATCATATTAGAGTAATCAAGGCTTAATTCTCTTGTAAAGTTTGTTTATGTGATTCAATGCGAGAAAACAAAGAGTTTGAAAAAGGAGAAAAAGTTCAGGGTGATCTTTGTATTACGATAAATCCTCAATTTTATGTCCTAATCTCATGATTAATGGTAATTGTGAGATCAAGGTGTAACAACTTGGTATCAGAGCTTAGGCTGAGTTGTCAGAGACCATTAAGTTAGTAAGTTAGAGTTATAAGTGTGGCAGATATGAGATGTTATGATGTTAGCTCTGGGGATTTGAGTATTTGGATATCCTTACCTGGTATCTGAGTACTTGGATCAACCAGTATCAAGGACTCTATCTATTCTTTCATGTATAGCCTGGCCAGGTATACAATGGAAGGATGGTCTAGAGAGGAACCCTAGAAATATTAGTGTTAGAAACAAGATAATTAACATGAATTAAGAGCACAAATATAAAATGAGATAGAACTTTCATTTCATACTGTTGTTTTATTGGAGATGAATAGAAAAGCTCTTATATGTTTGAATTCAGATATTCAGTATTTTGAAATATATGAGTCTTTAAGAACTGTTGTACACTATGCAATTGTAGCATTTATTGATTACATTCTTTGTATCAAGTAGACTATAAATGATCTTTGAATGAGCTTTCCTAAGTGGATAAGTTTTCTTCCACACTTTTGTGATGAATAGGAGTTGAGTAATCCTGAGTAGCTCTTGGCTTCAGGACTGTAGGTTCGGCCTGGTCCGGCTGGCAGGATGCATTACTGGGATCTAATGACTCCTATTAGTAACATAACAAGAGTAAATTCTGAATAGATTAGATCCAAATTCTAGTATGAATGTATATACTCTAAGATTTTGAAGTATAAGGGAAAGACTGGGATAACTAAGAATCAGTTGGAACTGATATATGAGATCCAACTTTGGGGCCTCATATGAGAAACCCTTAATTGGGAATAAAGGAACACAACATAAGGTTCAGATTAAGTTTAATTGTTAGTATTATATGAACTCTAAATATGAAATATGGAAAATATATAAGAAAAGTATGTAAGGGCCAAGATAGTAAGAATCAATCATGAGGAATGGATTATATAACTGAGTACAATGTTTTTATGTACTCCAAAGCAAAGGGAAAATAGAAGAAAAGAGCTAAGTATACAATAAGTACATAGAAGTGAAGAGTCTTCAGAAGAGTTAAAGTGAAGAGAACTAGATGAGCATGTAAATCATAAAACTAGGATAAGAAACTTAGTTGAAACAAAGAGAAATGTTGGAAATAATGAGTTTGATTAAAGAATAAGGGTTATGATATAATTGAGAGCATGGAATGTATACCTTTATTAATAAGTTTAATACATTCATCCTTATTGTCTTTGGATTCTAAGTCTTTATAGAACAACAAACTAGTTTCTAAAAGAAGAACAAAAGTGTAGCTAAATAAATGAATAAGTCATACAAAGGTAGACTATATTCAGGAAGGAAAAAATTGATTGAAAGAGAAACTATGTTTCACCCATGCATGAGTCGTTTGATTTAAAATGAAGGATATGTAATGTATTAAACATGAGGTGATACTAGTAGAGAGATTATTGATTTAGAATTACAACTTCACATTAGTATAAAGATAAAAGGAAATATATGCAACATGGTATACATGATCATACACATAAAAGAAGCAACATGATCATAAGAGAAAACTAGAAGTTAAAGATGACATGTGGAATAGTAGTATATGGTAAGGGGATTATGGAAAGTAAAGAAGGGTTTGAAACATAATGGAGTAATATAGATTATAAAAGAAAGAGGTTGTGAGATTCAAGAAAGTGCTAATAAGTTAAGTAACCTTGTTGATAATTAATTAAACCTATGTATGATAAATGTATTATTGAATGATTGAAGAATAAGAATTCTAAGTCTCAAAATCATCTTCTCTTTCATATCTTCCTTAATGAGAGCACTGTGGGAATGAAGTGATAAGAAAATGAATCATATATGATGCATAACCACCATGGTAGAGACATTTAGTGAATGTAATAATGACACACAATATGATGATGAAACCATAGCGGGGTAAATTGAGAATGTAATCTATCTGAATGGCCAAGTAAGAGAAAGGAAATTCAATTGATAAGATAAGAAAGGCCTTAGTAAAACTTGTGATATCCAAAGTTTGAATTTCAAATTAAGGGAGAAAAGTCACATCACAATAACGTCATACTTCTGATAAGAACCAAACCCTAGAATGTTTATAGTTGTAGTAGTTCAAGGGATGTCACTAGTGATTTGACCTTAAATACTAGCATCTCTATAAGACAAGATCATGACATTTGCACTATGAGAAGTAAACTAGCATTGATAGTAATCCATGGTTTAAAGATAGCTAATCTGAAAGGTAGATAAACAATATGGAAATGATTCGGAGTAAAGAGTAAGATATAAATTTGAAATGTAACAAGTGTGTTTTGAACAAAAGGAGAAATACAATATGAGGGAAGTGGGATATGAGATAAATTCTTGCAGTGATAGCAAGAATGATGAATAATCTATTTGTACCTTGTATGTTTCAATTTTAGGGATGTTTAATCTATATGATTAAAATGAGAAGGATAAGTAGAAAAAATAAAGTAGTAGTGAATGAGGAGAGAGATAAGAGAAAATAATGTCTTTTAGTAATATGTGAATTTTTTTAGAAGTATAATTTGTTGAAGGTATATTAAGGGATGTAAATTGGTTCTACATATTATTTCAGTGTACATGTGCAAGCAATATGTTAATTAAAGGTGTCTGATAGTTGTAGTCATTCATACCAGTAATCCATCTTAGTATTGTATAATTGTGGTATGGTGATATGGGTTGAATAATGATGGAACACATGAAGGGTTACCCTGAATAAGGTAGTCTTACCTATTCACTCATATGAATAGAAGGGATGATAACCATATTATATTGATATGTAACCCTAATGAGGTATAGCTTGTTATACCTAGCTTTAATATAACTAAGTGATGGTAATTGGGTATGAATAGTCCTTGAATGACTAATACAATCATGGAGTACTTTGTTACTATTGTTGAAACCCTAGTATGCTATAACCTGATGGTTACACCTTGAATTATGTGTGGGTTCATACTTGAGACTAATATGGAATGTGATGGTAATGCTTCACCTTATCCAATGGGGATGTCGTGAGTAGTATTGTACAATTACTGTTGAATCTAGTCTTCCAACTCATGACTGCTTTGCTATTTGAGTAGAACAATAGTAATATTCAAAACAACATAGTGAACTCTCTTTTGTGACTCAGAGGTAATATAAAACAATAGTACATATTGAGCGGTATGAATTGAGATGGTTGGATCAGATTATCAATGTTGAGGTAACACCTCAAGAGTATAAAAAAATATTGAAATGGTTGCTCTCTCTCTCTCTGCTATGATTGATTGTGGCATAGAGAATTTGTTTGTTGTCATTGAGAATTGTTTCAAACATGTTGTGATTAGAAAAGAAATGAAAGACTTAATGTTGAAAACTGCATTCAAGTATAAAATACAAGAATGTAATGACATGTAAGATTTCAAAAGATTAAAATAAACTTTGAGTATACTTTGTTTGTGTATTTATGTTTCGGGGATGAAACTTTTTATGGGGGTGAGAATTGTAATGACCACATTTGTGCTTAATTGGTAAACTAGGGTTTACCTGAATGATTACATCCTTGATTAGATTAAACATCGTTTAGACTTGATTAATGATAGTAGATCAATTGTGATGTTTCAAACCTAAGAATAAAATCTAACTATGATTTTAGTTTGAAGAATTAGGGTTTGAGAAATGTAAACCCTAATCGGCAAAAATTAGGGTTTTGATAGTACATGAATATGGAATTTGATCAAGATAGTAGTGAGGTAAATGATTTTTCATATTTTCTACAAATTTTTTATTTAATTGAATTTTGGATATGATATGGAAAACTCAATCATTCATATTGGAGAAAATTTTTAGAATATTTGAGTGTTCCTTGAATGTGGTTCTCGGTTGAACTATACTTCGACCAAAATGTTGATAGAGTGCTTTTTAGCAGTGTAGTGTTTTATTTTCAATTATTTATTGGTAACTCCAAATGATCTAAAATTTTAACTAGAGAACTGAAAATTAATTATAAACAACATGTAAAATTTTAATAATTTTTGGATTCATTTAAACTTTATCAGTAGATGAATTATAGTAATATTTTTATGACAGAAAATTCAACTGAAATAAGAAAAAGTATAGTGATGGGTCAATGTGCAATTGATCCAAGCAGCTCAATTGGTCTTGTAACATCCGTGACACGGGTTATGCTTTAACCCTGGATGTTTTGTTTAAGAAAGATAATTATAGGCTTGCTCTTATCTTTTCAAAAGTAATTATTTCTCAAGAGGAACCTACATTTCAATTTTAGTCCTTTTTGAATAATGTTGAAAACAATGTTTTGCTTGTTTTGGACTAAAGTGCAATTTACCCAAGTTGAGGGGTTAATTTGCAAATTTTGCATGATAAAATGTTCCTCAAGTTTTTAAGAATCATGAAAATGAAAATAATGCATAGGTATGGCTAGTGAAAGCCTGAGTACCAAGAAAAAGCTGATAAAACAATGTTTATGCATAAAAACCTAGTTTTTGTGTAATGTGCAATTTACCCAAAAATTAGGGTTCAATATGCATAGAGTCCCTAATATTTCTTGGCATCATTTAGAGCAAATAAAATGAGAGTGGCATCTCATTTGTATCACTTTGAAGGAGAGAGAATCTTGATATTAAAATAATCAAGATTTAAGCATAATTGAAACCCTAATTTAATTTAATGCAAAAATAAATATATTAAATGAAGTGGCCTTCAACCAAAATTGTGTTGGTTGAAAATCCATATATGTGTACGTCCTAGTGCCTTGCAAAGGCAATGGAAATATCTAAGTAAGTGGAGAGCCCACTCCCATTAATAAAAGGAAAAGAATTATCCACTAACTTTAGGATATTATTATTATAAGGATTAAGGTGCTTAATTTGTTTTTCTTTAATTCATGGATAATTGAGAGGAATAAGAGCCAAGGAATATAGCCTCATACCCAAGGAAGAGGAGGTGGCAAGTAGCAAGGAAATGAAGGAACTCGAGTTATCTTCTACTTTCTCTCTCTCTTATATGAATTTTTAATAAAATGCATATATGCTCATTTATCCATAGCTTGAATGGGTAATTTCGAAACCTCTTTCACTTCTTGCTTGCAAAACGAACAAGGGAGATTAGGAGAAACAGTAGGAAGAACCTAAACCTGTAGGTAAGCTCCATGACCTTCTTTCACCTTATTGTCATGGTGGAAATCACAAATCAATGCATGATTTCTTCTTTTCTTCACTCAATCTTCAACTCTAGCCAATCTTTTCACTCAAAATCTTGAGGACGAGCCTTGGGATAGTTGAATGTGTTTCTTTCACCATTAAAGACGTGGAGGTTGTAGCTTTGAAGCTTATTTGAAGGTGGGTTATATCACTTGAACCCTTAATCATTGTTATTGAATTCAATTCCTCAATCAATTTTGTTCAATTGTTCTTCTTGCAATTCCTTTGATTGATTGGTGAAGCTATCATGAAATGGAAGTAGATTTCGAGGGGTTGAAGCTTGAGGATGATGGCATCATCCTAAGCACACGCCTCAAAAGAAAATTGGACGCAAACGGTTTCAACAATATGGTCCAATCAGTTTCACCAAACCGTTTGGTGACCAAATAGTTTGCAAACCGTTTGGAGGTTTGGGTTCCAAACCGTTTGGAGTGGTTGACCGAATGGAGGGGGTTGACCATTTGAGGGGGCTTGATGATGTGTTGAATAATGATCTAATAGATTTAATTGATTGGTTTCTAAAGGTTCCATGATTGGATAATCTACCAATTGCAAACCCTAATCGGGTGAAGTGGTGAAAACCCTAATTGAATCCATTCGATTTCAAGAAAAATTGGACCAAACGGTCTTGAAACCGTTTGGGATCAAAAGGTCTCATGACCGTTTGGAGGTCAAAAGCTAAGGTGGATTGTTTGGAGATTCAAGAGTCAATGATTGATGTACTTAACTCGTTCAGTTGTTGAAGATTTCAATGGTGCAAATCATGATCAATTGGTTGATGGAAACCTTTAGATGACCCTTTAGGTTTTGAGGCTGACTTGGACCAAATAGTCTTGATACTGTTTGAGTCAAAAAGGTCTTGAAACCATTTGGGGTCAAATGGTCTCAGGACCGTTTGGAATCAAACGATTTCAAAACCGTTTGGTGTTGAAATGCTAAAACCGAATGGAGGTCAAAAGTGATCAAATTGTTTGGATATTTAAAGTGATGATTGATCCACTGATCCAATGGTTGATAATAATGATAATAAAAGATAGGTATAGTGGTTGAATCCCTAAAGTACCTAGATGATTAGTACCTTTAAAATGATTAACCCTAAAAGTTTACGAAAGCAATAATTCACTATGTCAACCATAGTTCTATGTACTTGATGGAAAGGTTGATGTAACCTAATCAAGTTGAGAGGATGAAAGAGAAGAGTTCATACATGAGTTTTCATCATGTAGAGTATGTGATTATGGTATGATCTTTAGTGAAGAGATCATGAAACCCTAATCGAGAAGGTTAACAAACCCTAACTCTAATTTAGGGCAATTTTGAGTGAAACCCTAATCTAGGGTAATAGTGTAACCCTAATTTAGGGTGATGACATGAGAAACCCTAATTTAGGGAAACATGATGAAAAACCCTAAATTAAGGGGATGCTTCATGAAACCCTAATTTGGTTGAATAGTAAACCCTAATTATGGGTGATGGAATATGAAACCCTAATTGGGATGAATATTAAACCCTAATTGTGGGTTATTGAATATAAACCCTAATCTAGGGTGATGTGATGTGAAACCCTGATCTAATGATGTGTTGTGATGTGAAACTCTAAACTAGGGTGATGTAAGTAAGGCTATATGAAAACCCTAATATTGGGCAATATGGTGATAAACCATAACCCTGATCTGGGTAATGGGATGAATATCCCCAATTTACATGAAATGGGAAACCCTAACCCTGGTAAGGGAATAGTGGTGTTACCGTTGAATAGAATGGAACTGAAATATGATTAATATATCTGTTATCATGTGTGCTAACCATGCATGTATCATGAGATGATGAACATAGCCACGTATGAGCTATGATGCTTATTTATTGAAATTGTTTATTGATCCTTGTGTGCCATAATATGCCTTCTTGCCTAGTAAGAGGTAACAAGAGAGTTAATGGGCCTCAAGTGCCATGAGAGATGCTTGTGTAACAAGTGTCATGTTTACCTTGGTCAGATGACCTGAAGGTGTTAGTTACCTGAAAAAGTGGTAACAGTGCTCAGTGATGAGCTAAGGGTTTGAATACCCAGATCCATATGATTATGGTAATGAGATTGTGGAAGGATGAGAATTCCCAATATTGAAATGAGGGACTGAGATCCCAATATCTCATAAAGACTGACAAATAATTGATGGAAATAGTACATGTTTCTTTGTGGCATTTGTCATAATAAGTTATGTTTGAAAACTTGGCTGATGCTAAAAGAATATGATAATGTATATAATTAATCAAGTGAAATCTATTCATGTAGTGCTTTGACCATAGATCCATCATCGTCAGTAGTTGGTCATGGTGAAACAGGTTTTCCTACAGGATCTCCTGGAGGGCATACTGTTGAGTATGCGGGGGTAATGGGTGAACATATCCTTACATCCTAATGAAAGGTTGATAGAAGGTAAACATTAAACCTCTCAATCCTTCATTATATGTTCCAAGATGGATGTATCACAAATCTTCTGATGATGTTAATGTCGGATCGATGGAGATATACATGAAATATCTTGATTGCGAAGAGAGTACAACCGCCACTGTAACTCTTTAGCGAAGTTGCCACTATACCATGGAAAGATATTATTAGCAGAGACACTAGATGTCCTACAATTGTCCTCACACTGACTGAGGAGGATGAGGTCATGGAAATCCGGTTCTTCCATTGACCTATATATGGTACCGATTTCAATTTTGCAATGGTCGGTTGGAGTATGAGCGGTATACCTCATCTCCCCATAGCTTAAGTATGATTGTAAAATGTAATCAGCCGTGTAGCATATTTGCTTAAAGTTGAAATACGAGAATCATTGGTTGATGTTATCCTACTTAGTATATTATGGATGGATAAATCTTATACATGTCATTTATTCATTACACAAGCTGCTTTATCAGGTTATAGTTGAAATGCTTAAGTAAGAATGTTGCTCTAATCTGCATAGATAATGAATTATCTGTTGTTGAATATATGATTCCACTGCTCAGTTTATTTCTATTAAACTGCAATAATAATGTTTTTGGCGGAGAGTTATATCTCTCGCTGAGATAATTTTATAAATTGTCTCACCCCCGTGGGATCCAACATTTTTAGGTAGACGCAGACGAAGAGGCAGAAATCCTATAACAGGGAAGAGCAACAGCTACAGCAACATGGACAACAGCAATACTTTAGGTGGAGATACTGGTTGTCAAGCTTAGTATAGAGAATCCTATGTGTCATCTCTATACTCTCAGGTCCTAGGAGTCAGTGGATAGTGTTTTTATAATCAATCTGAGATTTTGGCTCGAATGCCTCAAGGATTTTGTTACTTGTGCTTTTATCAAGGCAAGTGTTGTATATATATTCCTCGAGAAGAGACGGTACGTGGAATGTACATGATGAACCAGGATGTATATGAAACATTTTAATTCTTGTTAAAAGAGTTTTCCTATAATGGATCTTTTTATAAATGGTTTTAATTTTTAGTGATTTTTAGTAATCCGTTGTTAATAATCATTTTCACATGTTGATTGTGCACTTGTTATCTTAATGATAGAGGGTGTCGTCACAAGTTTAGTGGTATCAGAGCTCTAGGTTCGCTGAGTCTACAGAGACATAGGATTAAGGTTGTTGAGTCTGTTGTGGTGTCTTCCAGGTTATCTGATAGTGTCTTCTACTCATATAGGAGAAGAAGAACTTGAAGATGTCTGGATCACATGATGAACAAGCTACTGAGAGCAGTGTTGCTGTACCACAAAAAGGTACAAGGGATCAAGCTAGGGAGGAACATGTACCTGAGATTCCTCAACTTGATCAAGCTACGTTAGAGAACCCAGCTTTCCATACCCTATTTGGGCATTTTATGGCGACTATGACGCATATGGAGGATAGGATGCCACCACATGCACCCAGGGCACCAGCCCACAATGAAGGACAAGGAGCCGATAAGACTTTTGAACGACTTCGACGGGTAGGAGCCACATACTATGCTGGTACAGCTGACCCAGCTGATGTGGATTTGTGGTTGACGGAGCTGGAGAAAGCTTTTAGAATCCTCAACATCCCTAAAGTAGAGAAGGTGAGGCATGTTGTATATCTACTAAAGGGGAGTGTTGGCCATTGGTAGACCATAGAGGAAGGTAAAAGACCGGGTGTTGAAGTCAGATGGGGTGAATTCCGATGAGAGTTTGTTACTAGAAACTTCCCCAAGACGTATCTAGATGAGAAGATCTCTCAATTTGAGAGAATCAGGTAAGGAAAAATGAACATTAGTGAATATGAAGCTAAGTTCATGGAGCTTTTACAGTTCTATCCGCACATAGCAGCCACTGATGAAGAAAGGATTCAGTGTTTCGAGAAGGGGTTGAACACTGATTTGACCACTCTGGTGTCTACTTTAGAGAACCGAGAGAGGTTTGCTTCTTTTTTGGAGTCCGTGAGGTGGATTGAGAGGTCTGTGACAGAGAAGTGTCAGACCAAGAGTAAGAAAGAGTACACACAATTTCAAGGACAAAGATTTGAAAGCTTCAAGAAGCCGAAGTTTTCTACACCGGCAACACCACCAAGATTCAATACTCAGACACAATGGAAGTAAAGTAGGGGTAGAGGCCAATTTTTACCACCAGAGGGAGCTCATAGCTCAGCATCTGTATCAGTAGTAGGGCCACCCAGGCCACAAAGGGAGATCAGAGGCTGTTTTATATGTGGAAAAGATGGGACACTTGATGAAAGATTGTCGAGCTAGAGAAGTAAGTGTGACTCAACCACCGAGGCAGAGTCAGCAAGGCTCACAGAGGTGACAATTCAATAATAATGCTCGAGGATGTGGACAAGCGTCCCAAGCTGGATCATCAGCACCCAATAATCGAGCACAGGGTCAACAACAAGCAACGACTAGATTCTATGATATGAATCATCCCGGAGCAGTAGTCCACCCTCGGGTTGTGACAGGTCAGATGGAACTATTTTATTCTTATATGTCTTCATCATGCTTCGTATCTGTGTTAATTCATCTGGGTGCTACGCATTCCTTTATCACTCGAGAAGTGATTCATGACTGCAACATGATTGTCAGTCATAGAGCAAATAGTTTGAAGTTAGAAACCCCTTTGCTGAGATCTGTAGTGTTGTGGGAGGTGTGTTCTCCCTGCAATCTTTCCTTTTCTGAACATCACATTTAGGTGGATCTTATACTACTTGAAATGCACGGGTTTGATATAATTCTTGGGATGGACACCCTAGAAAAGTATAAGGTTATCTTGGATTGTGGTTCCAAGCAGGATGTGTTCACAGATGATGGTGACACATGGATCTTTCAGGGAGACAGAAAGATCCTTCCAACCTATTTAGTGTCAACTATGGTAGCTGAGAAGTTGATGAGATAGGGATGCTCTACGTTCTTGGCTCATGTGGTAGATACCACAATGGAGAGTCCTAATCCTTCTAAAGTTTCAGTTGTTAGGGAGTTTGAAGATGTATTTCCTGAAGATCTTCCAAGTATTCCTCCACCCCGAGAGATTGATTTTGAGATTAATCTAATCCCGAGCACGCAACCAATAGCACAAACACCGTATAGAATGGCACCTACTGAGATGGAAGAGCTCAAGAAACAACTGCAAGAGTTTCTTGAGAAAGGATTTATCTGACTGAGTACTTCACCATGGGGTGCTTCGGTCCTCTTTGTTAAGAAGAAAGATGGGTCTATGCGATTATGCATCAACAATAGATAGTTGAACAAAGTAACCATAAAGAACAAGTATCCTCTGCAAAGGATTGATGACTTGTTTGATCAGTTGCGAGGTGCAACTATCTTTTCTAAGATAGAACTGAGGTCGGGGTACCATCAGTTGCATATTAAGGAGAGTGACATACCTAATTCTGCCTTTAGGACAAGGTATGGTCACTATGAGTTCATAGTTATGTCATTTGGACTAACTAAAGCACCAACTGCATTCATGGAACTCATGAATAGAATCTTTCGACCTTTTCTTGATCAGTACATAGTAGTCTTCATAGATGACATCTTGATATACAGTAGAGATGCTCAACAGCATGAGAAGCACCTCCGTTAGACTTTGACTTT
The DNA here is from genome assembly GCA_963693085.1 of Alisma plantago-aquatica. Taxonomy (NCBI): domain Eukaryota; kingdom Viridiplantae; phylum Streptophyta; class Magnoliopsida; order Alismatales; family Alismataceae; genus Alisma; species Alisma plantago-aquatica. The sequence goes on from OY856409.1 coordinate 476,230,980, forward strand.
GCTAAGAGAGCATAAGTTGTATGCTAAGTTTAGAAAATGTGAGTTATGGATACCAGAAGTTTCTTTTCTAGGACATGTAATATCTGCTTCAGGTATTCGTGTTGATCCTAAGAAGGTAGAATCTATCCTACATTGGGAACAACCAAAGACACCAACAGAGATACGCAATTTCCTAGGGTTGGCAGGCTATTACAGGAGGTTCATTAAGAACTTTAGTTCTATAGCTTTACCCCTAACCAAGTTGATCAGCAAGGAGGTTCCTTTTGTCTGGAATGACAAGTGTCCACATTCTTTCCAATTGTTGAAGGAAAGGTTAACAAGTGCACCTGTGTTGGTGTTACCTGAGCAGGGAAAGGGGTATATAGTTTTTTGTGATGCATCCAAGAATGTTGTAGGATGTGTGTTGATGTAGGATATGCAAGTGATTTCTTTTGCTTCTCGACATCTTAAGAAACATGAGGAGAATTATCTGACACACGATCCAGAGCTAGCTGATGTGGTCCATGCTTTGAAGATCTGGAGACATTATCTCTATGGAGAGACATTCTAGATTTTCACAGACCATAAGAATCTAAAGTATATTTTCTCACAACATGAGTTGAACATGAGACAGTGCCGCTAGATGGAGTTAATTAAGGACTATGATTGTACAATTAATTATCATCCAGGGAAGGCTAATGTGGTTGTTGATTCACTAAGTAGGAAATCAACATCATCAGCCTTAGATAAAGCACAGTTGAACTCCTTAGTGTGCTTTAAAAGAGACATGCTTATCTCTTTGAGGCAAAACAATATACAACTTAAGGTATCATTCTTAGATGGGCTATTAGCTGAGATGCAAGTAAAACCTATTCTGAGACAACAAATTAAAGAAGCACAATAGGCTGATACTGTGATTCAGCAGATTAGGTGAGAGTATGGTAGTGAGAAATGAGATGGCTTTCATGAGTCAGATGATCAGGTAGTCTGTTACCATGGTAGGATGGTAGTACCTGATGTCGATAACCTAAGGAAGTTAGTTCTGGAGGAAGCTCATTCTTTGATGTATGTTATGCATCCAGGGAGCACCAAGATGTATCATAACTTAAAAGATATGTATTGGTGGCCTGGTTTGAAGAAAGATGTAGCTAAGTTTGTTATGCGGTGTCCAGTGTGTCTCCATGTTAAAGCTGAACACCAAAAGCCCACAGGAACAATGCAACCTATTCTTATACCGCAGTGGAAATGGGATCATGTAACCATGGACTTTGTTGTTGGTTTGCCTAGAACCATTTGGAGGTTTCGGTTCCAAATCGTTTGGAGTGGTTGACCGAATGGAGGGGGTTGACCATTTGAGGGGGGTTGCTGATGTGTTGAATAATGATCTAATATATTTAATTGATTAGTTTCTAAAGGTTCCATGATTGGATAATCTACCAATTGCAAACCCTAATCGGGTGAAGTGGTGAAAACCCTAATTGAATCCATTCAATTTCAAGACAAATTGGACCAAACGGTCTTGAGACTATTTGAGTCCAAACAGTCTTGAAACTGTTTAGGATCAAATGGTCTCAGGATAGTTTGGAAGTCAAAAGCTAAGGTGGATTGTTTGGAGATTCAAGAGTCAATGATTGATGTACTTAACTAGTTCAATTGTTGAAGATTTCAATGGTGCAAATCATGATCGATTGGTTGATGGAAACCTTTAGGTGACCCTTTCGATTTTGAGGCTGACTTGGACCAAATGGTCTTGAGACCATTTGAGTCCAAATGGTCTTGAAACCATTTGGGGTCAAATGGTCTCAGGACCGTTTGGAATCAAACAATTTCAAAACCATTTGGTGTTGAAATGCTAAAACCGAATGGAGGTCAAAAGTGATCAAATCATTTGGATATTTAAAGTGATGATTGATCCATTGATCCAATGGTTGATAATAATGATAATCAAAGATAGGTATAGTGGTTGAATCCCTAAAGTACCTAGATGATTAGTACCTTTAAAATGATTAACCCTAAAAGTTTACGAAAACAATAATTCACTATGTCAGCCATAGTTCTATGTACTTGATGGAAAGGTTGATGTAACCTAATCAAGTTGAGAGGATGAGAGAGAAGAGTTCATACATGAGTGTTAATCATGTATAGTATGTGATTATGGTATGATCCTTAGTGAAGAGATCATGAAACCCTAATCGAGAAGGTTAACAAACCCTAACCCTAATTTAGGGCAATTCTGAGTGAAACCCTAATCTAGGGTAATAGTGTAACCCTAATTAAGGGTGATGACATGAGAAACCCTAATTTAGGGAAACATGATGAAAAACCCTAAATTAAGGGGATGCTTCATGAAACCCTAATTTGGTTGAATAGTAAACCCTAATTATGGGTGATGGAATATGAAACCCTAATTGGGATGAATATTAAACCCTAATTGTGGGTTATTGAATATAAACCCTAATCTAGGGTGATGTGATGTGAAACCCTGATGTAATGATGTGATGTGAAACTCTAAACCAGGGTGATGTAAGTAAGGCTATATGAAAACCTTAATATTGGGCAATATGGTGATAAACCATAACCCTGATCTGGGTAATGGGATGAATATCCCTAATTGACATGAAATGGGAAACCGTAACCCTGGTAAGGGAATAGTGGTGTTACCCTTGAATAGAATGGAACTAAAATATGATTAATATATCTATTATCATGTGTGCTAACCATGCAAGTATCATGAGATGATGAACATAGCCAGGTATGAGCTATGATGCTTATTTATTGAAATTGTTTATTGAGCCTTGTGTGACATAATATGCCTTGTTTCCTAGTAAGAGGTAACAAGAGAGTTCATGGGCCTCAAGTTCCATGAGAGATGCTTGTGTTACAAGTGTCATGTTTACCTTGGTCAGATGACCTAAAGGTGATAGTTACCTGAAAAAGTGGTAACAGTGCTCAGTGATGAGCTAAGGGTTTGAATACCCAGATCCATATGATTATGGTAATGAGATTGTGGAAGGATGAGAATTCCCAGTATTGAAATGAGGGATTGAGATCCCAATATCTCATAAAGACTGAGAAATAATTGATGGAAATAGTACATGTTTCTTTGTGGCATTTATCATAATAAGTTATGTTTGAAAACTTGGCTGATGCTAAGAGAATATGATAATGTACATAATTAATCAAGTGAAAACTATTCATGTAGTGCTCTGACCATAGATCCATCATCGTCAGTAGTTGTTCATGGTGAAACAGGTTTTCCTACAGGATCTCTTGGAGGGCATACTGTTGAGTATGTGGGGGTAATGGGTGAACATATCCTTACGTCCTAATGAAAGGTTGATAGAAGGTAAACATTAAACCTCTCAATCCTTCATTATATGTTCCAGTATGGATGTATCTCAAATCTCCCGATGATGTTAATGTCGGATCGATGGAGATATATATATGAAATCTCTTGATTGCGAAGAGAGTACAACCGCCACTGTAACTCTTTAGCGAAGTTTCCACTATACCCTGGAAAGCTATTATTAGCAGAGACACTAGATGTCCTATAGTTGTCCTCACACTGACTGAGGAGGATGAGGTCAGGGAAATATGATTCTTCCATTGACCTATATATGGTATCGATTTCGATTTTGCAATGGTCGGTTGGAGTATGAGCGGTATACCTCATCTCCCCAGAGCTTAAGTATGATTGTAAAATGTAATCAGCCGTGTAGCGTATTTGCTTAAAGTTGAAATACGAGAATCATTGTTTGATGTTATCCTGCTTAGTATATTATGGATGGATAAATCTTATACATGTCATTTATTCATTACACAAGCTGCTTTATCAGGTTATAACTGAAATGCTTAAGTAAGAATGTTTCTCTAATCTGCATTGATAATGAATTATCTGCTGTTGAATATTTGATTCCACTGCTCAGTTTATTTCTATTAAACTGCAATAATAATGTTTTCGACAGAGAGTTATATCTCTCGCTGGGAGAATTTTATAAATTGTCTCACCCCTGTGGGATCCTACATTTTTAGGTAAACACAGATGAAGAGGCAAACATCCTATAACAGGGGAAGAGCAGCAGCAACAGCAACAGGAACAACAGTAATACTTCAGGTGGACATACTAGCTGTCAATCTTAGTATAGAGAGTCTTATGTGTCATCTTTGTACTCTCAGGTCCTAGGAGTCAGTGGATAGTGTTTTTATAATCAATCTGAGATTTTGGCTTGAATGCCTCAAGGATTTTATTACTTGTTCTTTTATCAAGGCAAGTGTTGTATATATATTCCTCGAGAAGAGACAATACATGGAATGTACATGATGAACCAGGATGTATATGAAACATTTTAATTCTTGTTAAAAGAGTTTTCCTGTAATGGATCTTTTTATAAATGGTTTTAATTTTTAGTGATTTTTAGTAATCTGATAATAATCGTTTATGCATGTTGATTGTGCACTTGTTATCTTAATGATAGAGGGTGTCGTCATAGGTCTATACGGTCAACCTAACACACAAGGATCTCTCATAATTCGTGATTCAATCCAGAGAAATGAAATCTTAGAGAGAGAGAGAGGGAGAGTTAGGGTTTGAGAGGAGAAAGTGATGGAGATGCTGACCTAGGGTTTTGCGGTCTGAGGAACGATGAAATCATGTAAGTTTAGCTTCTTTGCATAGACTTTAATGGTGAATCTTCTCTCACATGTCAATATTCCGTCTCTCCTCTGATTAGATCCAATATAGTATCAAAACTTCCCCTTCTCTGACTCTTTCTTCATAGTTCCTCATTTTTAGGGTTTCTGAGTTGAAAGGAAGAAGAATTGGGTGAATTGCTAGGGATTTGATATGAGATTGATATTTTTAGGTTTGAGCTGCATTTTTAAGGTGTCTTCACACCTTAGGGTGAGTGGGAACTTCCTTTAAATAGTATATTGCACAAAATTGGTTAAATCATCCATAATCTTTAATTGCTTAGTATGCGATTACAAACCCTGAATTGTTTGTTTGATGTAAGTTGTTGCAAATGATATGAAATGGATTCTTCCTATGTTTGTTTGAATTTTAGATGATAAATTCATATTAGAAATGTATACAATACATCCTAATGAGAATTCCCTAAGTATTCACAAAGGTTATAAGAGTAAACTGAAATATAGGGATTTTGTCTGTGACTGAAATTATTGTATAATTAAATAGAGAAATTTGTTTATCTGGATCCCCTTGGTTATGAATGATTGTTTATCTAAATGCGTAGCACATATATGTCAGGTACTATTTTGGATTTCATGTGATGTGAATAGTGTTTTCTTATATCTTCGTGAAAAGGGTGAAGCCCTATATGAGTGGAAAGTTGGAAATTTTTGAATAAATATGGTGAAATCCATTTGAAGTGTTTTTCTTGGCATCATAGACTCTATTTATGTAATGTTATTCTTGATTCATAATATCTCAATGAGTGGCATGGAAAACCCTAATTTAGCTCAATTCGAGGATTTCATACATATGTTGATTGTATATGACTTGTTTAAAGCAATCTGTATTTAGTGGATGTTTATGACATATTAAATCATTATGAGAGCCATGTGATAAGTGAATAAGGTAAATGAAACCCTAAGGATAGGGTGTTCAATAAATTAAGCATTTTGATTACCATGTTCTTAGTATGAGATGCACAACCCAGGATTTGGGTCGATGTGCACGTTTTCCAAGAAAGTGGAAATAATTTATGGGTGCGAATGATGATTAATCATATGCTAAGTAATTAGCTCTTATCAGTATATTAACATGTTTAATTGCATGATTCTAGTGTATAAGTGCCAAATGGACATGCATTATGTTTATTTAAGTATTTCAGTATGCCTGCATGTATAGTATGTTGATTTTTCAGTATATTATAGTGTTTGAATATACCGCTCTGACAAGTTAAGGATGATATACATGTTGTGTTATAAACTTCAAATAAATAGACACAATACCATAGAGATACCAGAGTCAAGTATAAGTAAGGGAAAAGATACATATAGTAAGAGCTTTCCAAGAATAATAAAATAATAGACTTAAGAGCCCTGAACACCATAGAATCCCTATCAGAGATTTGTGCCTTAGGGATGAAACGACCTAACCCTGGTGGTGCGTCCAGTATACGGGGGTTAGAACGTACCAACAGGTGGTACAGGGGATGAAGCCCTAGTGGAAGTCTCCTTAAATTACAGAATGTAGTGTCCAACATCAACTAGAGATCCTGGTGGCACTAGAGTACAGAAAAAGCCAATAGGTGGCTTGACTCTCTGCCTGTGTGCTCAGGTTAGAGGAGGAGTCTAGTTTTTATGGCAAAATAGAAGTGCCGAAGCCAAAGAGACATTTTCCTGTTGCAGACCAGAGAGTAGTCATACTTAGCATTCATGGGTGTGTCTGCTAAGTCTTGTATGGTGAGATCGTAGTTCGTTACAAGTCTTCATATGTAGAGTACACTTCATATGATCAGGGCATAAGATAAAATATGATAATATAAGTTTTAAAGAGTTTCTTATAAGTAAGAAAGGATAAGAAAGATTCGAGTACAATTTTCCAGCAATTATTCTTTATATGTTTCTGAATTATTAGTTCTCTTTGAAATTAATCAAGCATGCTCATATATTGATTTTCTCTTGTTTTTATCTTAAGTATCCTACCATATTTATGATTTTCAATGATCAATCTCTTTAAAGCTTATTGCTTTTATAATTGATATCAGTTGCTCAAAAGTATATCTGTAATTATATCAGTGCTTTAGACTATTTCTTTGAAGTACTCATTCACTGAGCGAGTAGGATCACCCCTCTACTTACAATTTTTAGGGATATCAAATGGACTTGAAGATATCATTGCATCAGAGTAGATATGCTACAAGAGTTAAGTATGAGTATAGTTAAGTATGAGTATAGTTAAGTATGAGAGAGTTGTAAATGATGTTTGTATTTTCGTTTCCTTAATAAGAGAGAATGCATTTGATTATCATGTCGTATGTACATGGAAGTATGAGAAATAGAATGAATGTATGGATGCGTATCATTAATATTGAGATCATATTAGAGTAATCAAGTTTTAATTCTCTTGTAAAGTTTGTTTATGTGATTCAATGTGAGAAAACAAAGAGTTTGAAAAAAGAAGAAAAAGTTAAGGGTGATCTTTGTATTATGATAAATCCTTAATTTTATGCCCTAATCTCATGATTATTGGTAATTGTGAGATCTGGGTGTAATAGACACCTTCTCTCTTTCATCCCTCTTGTATATATATATATATATATATATATATATATATATATATATATATATATATATATATCTATATATATATATATATATATATATATATCCATGAAGGAGAAACCTGTTGGTTATCTTTGCATTCTCTGGTTTGATAGTCATACCTTAGGTAGGAGGAGGTCGGTATGAGTTGAGGGTGTTAGTTGGTTTGGTGGCTATTAAACCGATATGGAGTTTGATCAGGATACCTAGTGTGTTGGCCATTATGGCTTGGACATAATGACTTGTGAAGTCTCACTTAGGCAGAGGCCGACACATCTTGGTGATAGCATTGATGCCCGTCATGTCTTGATGCATTGCTAGCCCGTTGCTTTGGGGGCATTGCTGCCCAACACCCTAATAGCCGTTATGGTGGATGTGTTATGGGCACTCTAGAGAACTAATACACCAATGATACATGTTATCCCCTTGACGCCCATCATACCCCTATGATGGTGTTTCCCGATAGAAGGGGGTTGGCCACACCCTCTCCTTGAGGGGTTGTGCCCGACACACCCATGGTGACGATAAACCGATATACACCTTGAGTATGTAGACCGATAACCCCCTTGGAGTGGTTGCCTGACACACTTAGGGTTAACTGATACCATATGTGAAAACCCTAATTGGCGCCTTGTGATGGTGTCTAAGTTACACCATGTTAATGCTAGTGTCACATGGTATGGTGTGATACCCTATGGAGTAGTTGTACATTTGATGTTGAGAGTTATGTTCCTATACCTCATAACATTTTTTATAATGTTAATGAGAAACATGCTTCCCATAACACACCTCATAATGATGATAAAAGTGATAATCTAAGGGTGGTTGTTGACCCAACATTATAAACTCTAATCAGGTAAAGTGAAACCCTAATTGTAATGATGTATGATGTAAAATGTATGTCATGATTCCTAAAAGATGATGATGTTGATAATGGATTGCCTTCTTGTTATCAATTTCTAATCATGCAGGTGATACCAATTGATGTACATAGCCAGGTATGAGCTATGGTGGTTATGATCTATTTGAATAAGCCTTGTGAGGCATAAAAGGTTGTTGACATCCTTGAAAGAGGAAGTGAATGGTCTTATGATCTAATGATGGCTTATTTCCTTATATGAGATGATGGGTTCCTCAGTTATGAGATGAGGGATTGTTACCTCAAGATATGTGGTCCTTGTGATGGACATTGGTCGTTGTGATGGACAGATGTCCTTGTAATGGACATATGATGAATAATTGACATAAAGAGACATGAGGTGATGAGATCACACCTAATATGTTTCACTATGTTCTGGTGATGAGTTATGCCCTTATTTATGTAGATCTCATTTATAGGTTGTATGTTGTAACTTGAGTGATGCTAAAAGATGCTTAAATTGGTCTAATAATCAATTGGAATCTAATACTATAGTTTGATCATGTCATAGATCTATTCAGTGTCAACAACTGTGGAATGGTGAAATGAGTTTAACTCGGAGCACATATTTTTTAATATGTGGGGTACAAGTTGAGTAATTCCTTGTATCCTTAAATACAAGATGCGTGAGATGACCAAGCATGAGTCAGTCTCATTGTGGTATGAATGGCCATGTGTGAGCCACTCCTTCTTGTTAGAATGGCCATGTGTGAGCCTATTCTTCTAGCACTGTACATGTACTAAGGTGGGCTAGTTATGATTATATGTGTGGATAGCCATAAGTGAGACAATCCCTAAATTTGACTATATGTCATCATTACAGTTGACTGATATGTCTCTACGGTGTTTTCTCTTGTGTTGACCAAGAGGTGTGGTGAGGTTATGGATTTCAGCTCTTCCATTAGACCTTCTATGGCACCAATTCTGACTATCAAGTGGTTGAATGGATTTGGGTGGTACGACTCAAATCTATGGGGCATAATAAAATATGTAATCAGTCATGTAGTATACTTGTATAGGATTAAAATATTAAAACATTAGATGAGGCCTTTCTTGATCTTTATACAATGTTGTTGATATGAAATATAAATGTTCTTCATATTCCTTTTAAATTATTAAGATATTCCATAAATCAGGCAATAAATGCTTTTTCAATTAATAATCATTACATGCTTCACATAATTGTAATTATATTGTTGCTTAGTTTGTATTATCTATGATAATAATAGAGTTGGTGGTGAGTTATATCTCCCTCTAAGATTTGGAATCTCACCCCGTGGGTTTCCCACAACCTTTTTAGGTGGACGAGCATGAATAAGTAGAGATCATGCAGCGGATGTTGAGGTGGTCATTCAAGAAGAAAAGAAAGATGAAGAAAAGAAGGATCCAACTCCGCAATTTACAAAGAATCACCCAAAAGAGATGATTTTAGGTGATCCATTTGAAAGAGTGAAGACGCGGGAGGCTGCATTCAACAAAGAACAAGCCAACAATGCATTCATCTCACAAATCGAGCCAAAAAATGTCAAAGAAGCTTTTTGGGATGATGAATGGATCTGAACCATGCAAGAAGAGTTGGAGCAATTTGAAAAGAACAAAGTATCGACCCTAGTACCAAGACTAAGTGATAGAAATATTATTGGCACCAAGTGGGTCTACCACAACAAGCTAGATGAAAGCGGAAAAGTGGTAAGGAACAAAGAAAGGTTAGTGGATCGTACTACAATCAGCAGGAAGGTATAGATTTTAATGAAACATATGCACTTGTAGATAGACTTGAGTCCATTCATATGTTTCTTGCTTTTTCCAGTTATAAAAACATTCTTCTTTATCAAATTGATGTTAAAAGTGCATTTTTGAATGGTACAATTGAGGAGGAAGTGTACGTTGCACAAACCCCAGGCTTTGAACATGATGGTTTACCTAACTGTGTTTATTTGTTGGAAAAAGCTCTCTATGGATTCAAACAAGTACCTAGAGCTTGGTATGAGAAATTAAAGAACTTTTTGTTAGATCATGGGTATATCATGGGCAAAGTAGATTCTACCTTGTTTCTAAAGAACACTTCTTACAATTTTCTTATCATTTAAATATAGGTTGATGATATCATTTTTGGCAGAACTAACCTTGATCTTTGCAAAGAATTTAGTGATCTTATGCAGAGTGAATTCCTGATGAGTATGATGGGTGAGCTCACATTCTTCCTCAGCTTTCAAATCAAGAAAACTCAAGATGGGAACTTCATCAACCAAACCAAGTACACAAGTGAACTAGTTAAGCCCTTTGGGTGGGAGAACACCAAGACAATGGACACACCCATGTCAAACACCGCAAAACTTGGTAAAGATGAAGAAGGTGAGAAGGTAGATGAGAAGCTCTATAGATATATGTGTGAGAGTTTACTTTACTTAACTGCCTCTAGACCTGATATAATGTTTAATGTTGGCTTGTGTGCTCGCTTTTAATCAAATCCCAAGAAATCCCTCCTATAGTTTTTAAGATGATTTTAAGGTACTTAGGAAAAACTTTAAATTTTGGTCTATGGTATCCCAAGTCAAGGGACTTTACTCTTATGGCCTATAGTGATGCGGATTATGTGAGATGCTTGATTGATAGAAAGTGCATAAGTGGCAATTTCTTTCTCCTAGGATCATGCTTGGTGTCTTGGTTCTCCAAGAAATAGAGAATAGTGGCATTATCAACCACTGAGGCTGAATATATTGTAGTCAGAAGTTGTTGTGTCTAGGTCCTATGGATGAAACAAATGCTCCAAGACTTTAACAATCATTTTTATGCTTCTCCTATCTATTGTGATATAATTCTATCTTTCATATAATCCTATCTTTCATAGTAGAGCTAAGCATATAGAGGTTCGCCATCATTTTATTTGTGATCACATTGCCAAAAAGGGTATCTATATCACAGATGTGGATATAGAAAATCATTCGGCGGACATGTTTACTAGACCTCTAGCTAGAGAGCAATTTAACTCTATTAGATCTAAACTGCTCATAACTTCTTTGAATGAATCTAATATGCCTTCTAGCTAGTTTTCATCTATCCTATATGTTTTGCCTATTTTTTTATCATACTCGCTTGCTAATATGCTAAGAATAAGTTTTCGTGTTCTTTTTGCCTTATTTTTCTCTTGTTTTTGGGTATTTTTTGCAAATGCTTATTTGTCACAAAATAGTACCCAATGATGAGTGATATGTGCCTAAGTATGTTTAAAATCCAAAATGCACTTGAAAAATAAATTCAATTAGCACACTAATGGCTATAAATTAGAATTTCTAATGTTGGTTTAGGTGGACCATCGGTTGAGTTGGGAGTTGCCAACTCGACCGATCAGTGGCCGAGAGCTTTTTTAAAGAGTCGATCGGTCGAGTTGTCAACTTGACCGATTAGTGGCCGAAAACTTTTTTAAAGAGCCAATCGGTCGAGTTTCTGAGTCACAGAACTTGACCGATGGTCGGGATGGAGTAAACATAAGTTAGGTTCAGCCGACTTTTCTCCCTCTCAATGTAAGACCCCTAAACTTGTTTAATGTGTTGAACAACCTTAATTACCATATTTTAATGCTTAGTGCATCATTAAGTTGATTAAGTTGAATTAAGCACTCACTGATGCAATTAGTGCTTTGATCGAGTGTTACAGTCTAAATAACAGGTTTTCTTGCATCGAGGTTGTAGTGGATTCCGTGCTTGAAGTTTTGCAAAAAGAATCGTTCGATTTGGACCTTCGAGGCATAAGTTATGGCACTTTTATTTTTCTTGGACCTAATTTGCAAATTTCCCATAACTAATAGCCCCCTTATCCTTATCTTCCTTTTTCCCAAATTATTTCACCTGATAAAATAGGACTACCACTTGAAAGCGGCGCACAGACCAGCTGCTAGCCCGATCGGCCACAACAGAGGAGATATTAGGGGCGATTCTCGAGCCCTTAGCTCCGATTCAGCCTGGCTTCTCCTTCCCCTTCCTTCCTACCTCCTCCATGCCCTAGCGGCGCCCAGCTGCGCCCCCATCTGCCCCGACCTCTAGAAGCAGTCGGCTGACCACAACAGTGGCAAGAGTAGTCCGATTGAGCAAGATAAGCAGAGAGGCGGGGTGGTTCTTGGCCCCTTAGCTTTGGCCAGTGACCAACTACTCAACGACACCCTCCTTCCTCACCTTAACCTCCAAGAAGCGACGCCCAAGCAAGGGGGTGACGCCCCTACCTAGAAGCAGCTAGGGTGGTCGACCTGCTGCATAATAGCAGATGTGTATGCGACCAGTAACCAAAGGAAAGAGAAGGGCGGCTCTGGGGCACCTTGAACCAGAAATCAACACCTCCATCTCCTTCCTCCCTAGCCTGCAGCCTGACCTCCTTGGCCAAGCGGCCGTTCTGCAGCCCACCAGTTGCTATGACAGTAGCTAGGGGAATTAGCTTGGGGCACCCAGTAGTAGGAGAAGCTGCTTTGAGCTCGGCTTGGAGTTCTAAGTTCGAAATAGCATCCCTAGCCACGAGAAGCCATCCGCGTTTGAGATCCTAGCTAAGCTCTCTGTTAACCTGTGCGTGAAGCAACTTGCTATAGGACCATGAAATTGAAATAGCAAAGGTAGAAGACAACCAAATTCCGCCCAGAAACAGGCCCTGGACACATTTCCGGACGAATCTGGACATTCTAAATTGCTGTGAGTAGGGTTTCACTCATTTATGATGAATTAACTCTGGCGTTTGAAAAGTTTTGGTTAATTGCGTATTTTTTGCGGATAACAACAGTTATCTGGCGCTGGATAGTATTTGGAATTTCCCGACTTTTTATTTCACAAATCACTTCTTTAGGCTTTTGTATAACCTAGTTTATCATTTGATCAGTGTGGATTGGACCAGTAAATTTACATGGTTCATCGGAACCTAAATTGCTCATTTGATGAAGAAATGTGCTAGATGGATGAATTCCTAACTTACTCTTGGATTTTCTACCCTACCTGCTCGATATTTCTTCTCTGCGGGGTTTCATCTTCGTATTAGAGGCAAGTTTTATAACTTTCTCCACGTTTATTGCTTACCATAAACTTTCTAGGTCATGTTCTTGCTTGAAAATGATGATTCATGCACTAAAAAGCTATACTTGACTTAGATTTCGATTTTTATAATGTTCCCTGTTCTGATTTCAGTTATATATGAATCTGTGATCATGTGTGTGTTAGCACTAAGGTATAATGTGACTTGGATCAGGTTGTTTTGACAACCTATGTTCACCCCCTTAGGTCAGGTTTTGGACCAATTAGAAGTTTAATGATCAACCATTAAATACACTACTGATGTTATCAATCAATGTTGACATTAGCTTGATATTTGATGCTGATTAAGGAATATAGTGTTGATCTAACAACCTATAGTGATTTAATGATCACTAATGATGGTGGATCAGATCTCTACAATTTATGGTGAGTTAATCATATAGTTTTAGCATCAATTAATCCTTAGACCAATGGTTACTTAGGTCTTGATGCAATGGTCGAACATATACTATAATTGATAGTTTAATATATGAACTTGACCCAATGGTCAAGATATAATGGTTATTCCTCTATTAAGGTGGAATGATGGCTAATGTAATATGTTAATCCTAATAATGGGATTTAGATGATTTTCTTTGTATGATCAACTTAAGGATTTTACTTGTTGGCAATGGATGGCTTGTTCGAAATGAACAATTGATTGTGGGTTTTACCCTACTTTTAATAGAACCTTTTGTGTTGTTAATCAAGGGATGTCTAGGGTTAGATGGTGACTCTTTCTAGAGCACAAATCAAGGACTTCGTAGGTGGTTTATCCAGATGTTTACTTATGTAAACAACCAATAGTCTTGCCTTTTAATCATCTAATGGTTCTGGATGGCATTGTGGTATAGTGATATGGGTTGAATGATGATGGAACAAATGGAGGGTTACCTTAATAAGTTAGTCTTACCTATTCATTTATATGAATAGAAGGGATGATAACCATATTGTGTTGATATGTGACCCTAAGTAGGTATAGCTTGTTATACCTAGCTTTAATATAACTAAATGATGGTAATTGGGTATCAATAGTCCTTGAATGACTAATACAATCATGGAGACTTTGTTATTATTGTTGAAACCCTAGTATTCTATAACCTGATGGTCACACCTTGATTTATGTGTGGGTTCATACTTGAGAATAGTATGGAATGTGAAGGTGATGCTTCACCTTATGCATCCATGATCCAATGGGGATGTCATGAGTTAGGGTTTGGATATGAGTGCTGATTAGTAACATTGATATAATTTATCATGTTGAACCTAACTCTAATGCAATTAGATAAAGATGAGTATTCATGTTTAACATTCTTATATAATGGAATGATGGTAGAATAACCTCCTTACTATGATCATAACCTTCATATGTTAATTGGTGGTTATTATAGTCACATTGTTGATACTTTCTTATGCTAAACATGTGTATAATGAATATGATGAGAGTTAATCATATCTAGATTCCTTACATGTTAATGTAATAAAGTAATGTTCTTAATGTTAATATAATCCTGCTATGATTGTTTATGAATACCAACTAGTTCATAAATGCAATATTGTACTGATCTGGTGTATTATATATAATTGATGTTGTTGAGCCTTGTTATAAGGCATGCAAAGATAATGATGATCTTGTAGGGAATAATATGATGGTCTTAATGACCTTTGGGCATGGTTGAGCCCTGAATGAGGTGAAATCCTCTTATGTTGATAAGGGTTGATACCCTGTGATATTGTGAAAAAGATTATTATCTTGCGATAGCATGATGACTGGTGTAGTTTCATGAGTGGCAAATGAATAGTACCATGTGATGATGAGATGAGAATTTATGTTTCACACATTTTATATCTTTTCAAGTTTTGATATTTATATGCTTGCTAGAAGTGAATTAGGGTTTGTATGTCCACTTGTTTGATGCAGCCTTAATTCACCCAATTGGTATAACTAATCAAGTGCAACTCTAATCATGTAGTGCCCTGTGCCGTAGAACCATCTTCAGTGTCAGAACTTGCTGGATGGTGAAACGAGTATTCCTAAGGGAAACTCGGAGCGCATATTGTTGAATATGCAGGGGTGGCAGGTTGAGGATATATCCTTGTCATCCACAATACAGATTGTGGAGGTTGACTATGGTCATGCCTCATACATCTGATGTGATTGAGAATGGTTGCGGTCGTGTCTCTGTGGTTATAACATGATGTGATTAGAGGACAACTGTGTTTGTACCTCAGTGTTTGGGTTTGAATACCCTGGTTTCTAGTGTCGTGACCTGTACCAAGGTCGGACTAGTGGTTTTCATCTTGACTATATGTCACTGTGGTGGCAGCTTTGAATGATATGTCACTACCGTTTTACTCGTACTGACCGGGGGGAGAGATCTTAGGATGCTGGTACTCCTAGATCTTGTACAGAACCGAATAGCCCTTCGCAGGGGTCGGTTGGACTTTGAATGGTACGATTCAAATTCCCCAGGGCATAATAAAACATGTAATACAGCCGTATATCATATCTATTTAGGGTTATACATGACGCTTCACATTGGATGATAACCCTTGTTTATTCTCTTTACATAAAGATGATGCTTAGTGCAATTAAGAGATGGTAATTATACTTATGTTGTGGATATGCATAAGACTTTAAATGTATACATACAGTAATCATGCTTATGTTGATATCTATACTTCTACTGTTGATTATAATCATGATGCTAGCAATCTCATGTTGTTAGTTATGTTTAGCATGCTAGCCTTGCCTTTATAATTAGAAATGCATATACTGCTAATCATGCTTATGCAAATACTCATGCTTATGTTGATAGATTTTCTTATGATATTGATCTTTTCAAACTGTTAGACATGCTAATGTTGTTAGATATGCTTATGATGCTAGACTTATTCATGTTAATAGAGATAACATGCTACTAGACTTGCTTATGCTAGTTATGCATATGCTATTGAATCTCTTATACAGTTAATAAGGAAAATGACGATAGTCAGCTTGATAATGATAATTGTTATCTGCTCATTTATATATTTTGTTAATCATCAATAATGTTGATCTTATTTGTTATATCTGATTAAACTGTTTAACTACTTAATTACTTAAAAATGTTGTAATAAAAAAATGTTGTTGATGGTTATATCACTTGCTGGGACTATGTCTCACCCTTGTGGTTCGCCACAATTTTTTTAGGTAATCGGAAGTGACAAAAACAAACATGTGGCAGCCAAGAGGAGCTATGGTAATGAATCTTGGGGAAAGTTGATTAGATGTCTAGTTTGTTCTAGAGTCGTCCATGTACTCTCCGGTCCGGGCGAGATAAAGTTTGTATATAATGTTTCAAATGAATCAAACTTTTTTTAGCATATTAATGCTTGTTTGCGTGGTATAACATGGATACAAGAAAGATGTTGGGATCCTTCAAACGTTTATGAGCGGGTGTTGATATTGAAATCGGTTTTAATTTACCCATATTTTTGGGTAAGTGATTAATTAGCGATTGATTGTGTTTTGTGTTTTGAGTAATCTCGTTTCGCGTGACGGGTCCCCACAAGTTTGGTATTAGAGCTTTAGGTTCACTGAGTCTACAGGGACACTAGGACATAAGACTAGGATGATGTCTAAGTCAGGAACATGACACAAAAATATGGTGCATACTGCCTAATCTCAGTATTTGGGTGCCCTGGCCAGGTATTCAATTATTGAAGAAAGGTAAGTATGGAACTCTTAGATTGTTATCTTTTTGATTACTCTGATCAAGTAGTCATTTTGAGACAATCTAAAGAGCATAATGAACAAGAAACCATGGTGTGAATATCTCAATCCTACCGTAAAGAAGATGAAAATTGCACATAATCTATCAAAACTTGAATGTTTGGTAACTATAAGAGAAAGATACAACACCATGAAATCTAAATCTGAATGAAATTAGGAAAAGGAGTTCTTGAAGATGTGATTCAAGAAGATAGTAAAGTAAAAGACAGATAAGTCTATGTTTATAAAGTAAATCAAGGTATGAAATCCACATAAGATAGAGAGAACTCCTATAACAAGTACAAAATGAGAAGATGAATGGGAACAATGACAAAGAAATAAGGTGGAACCTGGGTTAATTTCAGGTCAACCTATGTGTGTAAGAAAGTGTTAATGAAAAATCAGCATGGCATGTGAAAGAAATTAAGGGATATGATCCCTATTTAATGAAGCAAACGTGGAATATGAATATTTACTAGTTGATAAGTGGTTAAGAAATATAATAAAATAAGAGAACATACCCAAGTGGAATAAATAGTCATCAAGGAAGGAGTAATGATATATGTTAATTGTGATAATTCCTATGCTAATGGCAAGGAACCTAAAATGAAAAAGGTAAAATGATACATAAGAAGTTGTAATATGCATAATGAAAATAGAATTGATTACCTTTTTGCTAGTAACCTTGAACAATGATGCTATGACGTGGGAAGTGTGTTTCCCTTTGTGTCTTTTCTTTACAGGGCACAACTTTCAAGTGGACCATTGCCACTTGGTATGTGTTGATTCATTCTAAACATGAGGATGGATATCTTATTATAGAATAAGGTTGTTTGGACTATGGTTCCACGATCAAAAAGTTTGTGATGATTTTTCTTTTGAGCCTTCCAATAATTAGGAAGAGTCCTCTTATATGTTTTGAAATTTGTTATGTTGGTAAAAGCAGATGAAATAAGGATGTGAGTTCCTTATAGCGCATGAGGTGGATACTAAGGTAATGAAACCTAGTATCCAAGATGTATCAATAATATGAGAAATATGTGAAGGTTGGAGATATTTATTAAATGAACATTCCAAGTATTCCTCTCCTGTAGAGGGAGAGAGAGAGTTGATGATGATCCTATAAATGTTGTTTGTAAGGAAAAACAAAAGTGATTCTATAATGTTGTGTATGGTTCAGTGATAGCTGGGAAAGACCACTATCAAGGATAGATGGTTTGTTGGTCAATAGATATGTGATACCGTGTTCCTTTAAGATAAACTTATGATCAAATATCAATGCATAAGAGTTAGATTGGATGACATAATTCACATAACCATGATGAGTTTAGAATTATGTCCTTCAGACTAACCAATGTACCAATAGAATTTATGAATAGGAGGAATAGAGTGTTCCAGTCATGTCATACAAGTTATGTCCAGCTTTGAATGATGACATGTCAAAGTATTTCAAATATGGTCAAAAAATATGATCAATATTTATTCAAAAACCTTAGGGTTGCCAAAGCAGTAATTGCTATGAGAACAAGTTGAATATGAGTGAGATGGGGTTGATTAAATTTCTTAATGGGATCATGATATGTCTTCTTATGTGGGAGTTTTTGTGCTGACCCAAGATGAGATATGTATGAATGATATGACATCACCATGATATGTAGGTAACCATGTGAAGGTAATAGGATGAGGTGCAAAGGAAGTACCCATCTTTGTTTATCTTGGATTTCGGGGGCAAAATCCCTGTTAGGGGTTTATAGTTGTAAGACCCCTAAACTTGTTTAATGTGTTGAACAACCTTAATTACCATAATTTAATGCTTAGTGCATCATTAAGTTGATTAAGTTGAATTAAGCACTCACGGATGCAATTAGTGCTTTGATCGAGTGTTACAGTCTAAATAGCAGGTTTTCTTGCATCGAGGTTGTAGTGGATTCCGTGCTTGAAGTTTTGCAAAAAGAATTGTTCGATTTGGACCTTCGAGGCATAAGTTATGTCACTTTTATTTTTCTTGGACCTAATTTGCAAATTTCCCATAACTAATAGCCCCCTTAACCTTATCTTCCTTTTTCCCAAATTATTTCACCTGATAAAATAGGACTACCGCTTGAAAGCGGCGCACAGACCAGCTGCTAGCCCGATCGGCCACAACAGAGGAGATATTAGGGGCGATTCTCAAGCCCTTAGCTCTGATTCAGCCTGGCTTCTCCTTCCCCTTCCTTCCTACCTCCTCCACACCCTAGCGGCGCCCAGCTGCGCCCCCATCTGCCCCAACCTCTAGAAGCAGTCGGCCGACCACCACAGTGGCAATAGTAGTCCGATCGAGCAAGATAAGCGGAGAGGCGGGGTGGTTCTTGGCCCCTTAGCTTCGGCCAGTGACCAGCTACTCAACAACACCCTCCTTCCTCACCTTAACCTCCAAGAAGCGACGCCCAAGCAAGGGGGGTGACACCCCTACCTAGAAGCAGCTAGGGTGGTCGACCTGCTGCACAATAGCAGATGTGTATGTGACCAGTAACCAAAGGAAAGAGAAGGGCGGC
Organism: Alisma plantago-aquatica; assembly: GCA_963693085.1. Classification (NCBI taxonomy): domain Eukaryota; kingdom Viridiplantae; phylum Streptophyta; class Magnoliopsida; order Alismatales; family Alismataceae; genus Alisma; species Alisma plantago-aquatica. Next base: position 476,250,501 of record OY856409.1, read on the forward strand.
TCCGGGGCACCTTGAACCAGCAATCAACACCTCCATCTACTTCCTCCCTAGCCTGCAGCCTGACCTCCTTGGCCAAGCGGCCGTTCTGCAGCCCACCAGGTGCTATGACAGTAGCTAGGGGAATTATCTTGGGGTGCCCAGTAGTAGGAGAAGCTGCTTTGAGCTCGGCTTGGAGTTCTAAGTTCGAAATAGCAGCCCTAGCCACGATCAGCCATCCACGTTTGACATCCTAGCTAAGCTCTCTGTTAACCTGTGCGTGAAGCAGCTTGCTACAGGACCATGAAATTGAAATAGCAAAGGTAGAAGACAACAAAATTCCGCCCAGAAACAGGCCCTGGACACATTTCTGGACGAATCCGGACATTCTAAATCGATGTGAGTAGGGTTTCACTCATTTATGATGAATTAACTCTGGCGTTTGAAAATTTTTGGTTAATTGCGTGTTTTTCGCGGATAACAACAGTTATCTGGCGCTGGATAGTATTTGGAATTGCCCAACTTTTCAATTCACAAATCGCTTCTTTAGGCTTTTGTATAACCTAGTTTATCATTTGATCAGTGTGGATTGGACCAATAAATTTACATGGTTCATCGGAACCTAAATTGCTCATTTGATGAAGAAATGTGCTAGATGGACGAATTCCTAGCTTACTCTTGGATTTTCTACCATACTTGCTCGAGATTTCTTCTCTGCGGGGTTTCATCTTCGTATTAGAGGCAAGTTTTATAACTTGCTCCACGTTTATTGCTTACCATAAACTTTCTAGGTCATGTTCTTGCTTGAAAATGATGATTCATGCACTAAAAAGCTATACTTGGCTTAGAATTTTATTTTTATAATGTTCTCTGTTCTGATTTCAGTTATATATGAATCTGTGATCATGTGTGTGTTAGCACTAAGGTATAATGTGACTTGGATCAGGTTGTTTTGACAACCTATGTTCACCCCCTTAGGTCAGGTTTTGGAACAATTAGAAGTTTAATGATCAACCATTAAATACCCTACTGATATTATCAATCAATGTTGACATTAGCTTGATGTTTGATGTTGATTAAGGAATATAGTGTTGATCTAACAACCTCTAGTGATTTAATGATCACTAATGATGGTGGATCAGATATCTACAATTGATGGTGAGTTAATCATATAGTTTTAGCATCAATTAATCCTTAGACCAATGGTTACTTAGGTCTTGATGCAATGGTCGAACATATACTGTAATTGATAGTTTAATATATGAACTTGACCCAATGGTCAAGATATAATGGTTATTCCTCTATTAAGGTGGAATGATGGCTAATGTAATATGTTAATCCTAATAATGGGATTTAGATTATTTTCTTTGTATGATCAACTTAAGGATTTTACTTGTTGGCAATGGATGGCTTGTTCAAAATAAACAATTGATTGTGGGTTTTACCCTACTTTTAATAGAACCTTTTGTGTTGTTAATCAAGGGATGTCTAGGGTTAGATGGTGACTCTTTCTAGAGCACAAATCAAGGACTTCGTAGGTGGTTTATCCAGATGTTTACTTATGTAAACAACCAATAGTCTTGCCTTTTAATCATCCAATGGTTCTGGATGGCATTGTGGTATAGTGATATGGGTTGAATGATGATGGAACAAATGGAGGGTTACCTTAATAAGTTAGTCTTACCTATTCATTTACATGAATAGAAGGGATGATAACCATATTGTGTTGATATGTGACCCTAAGTAGGTATAGCTTGTTATACCTAGCTTTAATATAACTAAATGATGGTAATTGGGTATTAATAGTCCTTGAATGACTAATACAATCATGGAGACTTTGTTATTATTGTTGAAACCCTAGTATGCTATAACCTGACGGTCACACCTTGATTTATGTGTGGGTTCATACTTGAGAATAGTATGGAATGTGAAGGTGATGCTTCACCTTATGCATCCATGATCCAATGGGGATGCCGTGAGTTAGGGTTTGGATATGAGTGCTGATTAGTAACATTGATATAATTTATCATGTTGAACCTAACTCTAATGCAATTAGATAAATATGAGTATTCATGTTTAACATTCTTATATAATGGAATGATTGTAGAATAACCTCCTTACTATGATCATAACCTTGATATGTTAATTGGTGGTTATTATAGTCACATGGTTGATACTTTCTTATGCTAAACATGTGTATAATGAATATGATGAGAGTTAATCATATCTAGATTCCTTTCATGTTGATGTAATAAAGGAATGTTCTTAATGTTAATATAATCCTACTATGATTGTTTATGAATACCACCTAGTTCATAAATGCAATATTGTACTGATCTGGTGTATTATATATAATTGATGTTGTTGAGCCTTGTTATAAGGCATGCAAAGATAATGATGATCTTGAAGGGAATAATATGATGGTCTTAATGACCTTTGGGCGTGGTTGAGCCCTGAAAGAGGTGAAATCCTCTTATGTTGATAAGGGTTGATACCCTGTGATATTGTGAAAAAGATTATTATCTTGCGATAGCATGATGACTGGTGTAGTCTCATGAGTGGCAAATGAATAGTACCATGTGATGATGAGATGAGAATTTATGTTTCACACATTTTATATCTTTTCAAGTTTTGATATTTATATGCTTGTTAGAAGTGAATTAGGTTTTGTATGTCCACTTGTTTGATGCAGCCTTAATTCACCCAATTGGTATAACTAATCAAGTGCAACTCTAATCATGTAGTGCCATGTGCCGTAGAACCATCTTCAGTGTTAGAACTTGCTGGATGGTGAAATGAATATTCCTAAGGGAAACTCAGAGCGCATATTGTTGAATATGCGGGGGTGGCAGGTTGAGGATATATCCTTGTCATCCACAATACAGATTGTGGAGGTTGACTATGGTCATGCCTCATACATCTGATGTGATTGAGAACGGCTGCGGTCGTGTCTCTGTGGTTATAACATGATGTGATTAGAGGACAACTGCGGTTGTACCTCAGTGTTTGGGTTTGAATACCCTGGTTTCTAGTGTCGTGACCTGTACCAAGGTCGGACTAGTGGTTTTCAGCTTGATGATATGTTGCTGTGGTGGCATCTTTGACTGATATGTCACTGCCATTTTACTCGTACTGACCGAGGGGAAGATATCTTAGGATTCCGGTACTCCTAGATCTTGTACGGAACTGAATAGCCCTTCGCAGGGGTCGGTTGGACTTTGAATGGTACGATTCAAATTCCACAGGGCATAATAAAAGATGTAATACAGCCGTATATCATATCTGTTTAGGGTTATACATGACGCTTCACATTGGATGATAACCCTTGTTTGTTCTCTTTACATAAAGATGATGCTTAGTGCAATTAAGAGATGGTAATTGTACTTATGTTGTGGATATGCATAAGACTGTAAATGTATACATACAGTAGTCATGCTTATGTTGATATCTATACTGCTACTGTTGATTATAATCATGATGCTAGCAATCTCATGTTGTTAGTTATGTTTAGCATGCTAGCCTTGCCTTTATAATTAGAAATGCATATACTGCTAATCATGCTTATGCAAATACTCATGCTTATGTTGATAGATTTTCTTATGATATTGATCTGTTCAAACTATTAGACATGCTAATGTTGTTAGATATGCTTATGATGCTAGACTTATTCATGTTAATAGAGATAACATGCTACTAGACTTGCTTATGCTAGTTATGCATATGCTATTGAATCTCTTATACGGTTAATAAGGAAAATGACGATAGTCAGCTTGATAATGATAATTGTTATCTGCTCATTTATGTATTTTGTTAATCATCAATACTGTTGATCTTATTTGTTATATCTGATTAAACTGTTTAACTTCTTAATTACTTAAAAATGTTGTAATCAATAAATGTTGTTGATGGTTATATCACTTACTGGGACTATGTCTCACCCTTATGGTTCGCCACAATTTTTTTTAGGTAATCGGAAGTGACAAAAACAAACATGTGGCAGCCAAGAGGAGCTATGGTAATGAATCTTGGGGAAAGTTGATTAGATGTCTAGTTTATTCTAGAGTCGTCCCTGTACTCTCAGGTCCGGGCGAGATAAAGTTTGTATATAATGTTTCAAATGAATCAAACTTTTGTTAGAATATTAATGCTTGTTTGCATGGTATAACATGGATACAAGAAAGATGTCGGGATCCTTCAAACGTTTCTGAGCGGGTGTTGATATTGAAATCGGTTTTAATTTACCCATATTTTTGGGTAAGTGATTAATTAGCGATTGATTGTGTTTTGTGTTTTGAGTAATCTTGTTTCACGTGACGGGTCCCCACACTCAACTAGAGAAAAATCGACCGATCCAACCTCTATCTCCCTCAAGTCTCAACCCTAGCATCGACCTTCCTCTCCCTAGCCCTAGTTCAACCTAGATTGACCTTTCTTGACATCTTTCCCATCAACCCTATGTGTGTGGATGGTTTGTGGTGGCGTTTTCCTTGTTTTTGCTCTCTCCATCCTCTCATTTCATCTCCATGGTGTCCAATAGGAGAAATAGAGTGGCTCTGTCTGGAGCACCATCCTCCTCTTCCAACTCACATCTCATACCCTTTGACGATACCTTCTTTGTCTCCAATGAGGCTCTCAATAGGTACAAGGAGCTCCTTCCTAGGAATCTTTTTCCTTTCATGCCCTTTTTGAGACAACCCCACATAGACAAAGGGTCATCGATCAAGTAGTTGATTTTTTATATGATCACCACCTCTCTACCTTGTGTGTTGAATGTGTGTACTACAACAATTCCATCACAAGCATAAAAGTCGTTCATGAATTCTATGCTAACTTGCAATGAAATTATAACACACTCATACCCCCACCTAATGCTCAAGTAGTCCTCACTTTCATGATCATCGGGAATAAATTCCAAGTCTCTTAGGATACCCCAAACATCTTCTTCTCAGGTACTAAGGTGACTGATACTTGGAGGAAGGTATACCCTGAGTATTTAGACCTAGTTGACCATGAGGCATTCTACAAGCAATATGATTTTACTCTTCCTGATATTATAAATACTTGAAGATGCCTCAGTTTTCCTATAGGAATAAGTGTACCCTTCCTTCCTCTGCCTTAGATCTCAAGAACTGCATACTCACCCTAGTTGTTAACTGTAATATTCATCCAAAGAAAAACTAGACGGAAATTACAAAAAATACTTTGGTGATTATGTTATGTTTCTTGAAGAACATCATAGTCAAATGGTCTTGTTATGTCCTTCACCACATGACCTATTTTGACTCTAGAAAGAAAACCATAGCACCCATCCACCATACCCAGCCATGATCTGTGGTTTTTTTCAAGTTGTCATTGACAAATCTCTTTTCCATGACCTTCATTACAAACCAGCTCAGAAAGGAGTTCACATCAGAGAGACCACACTTCATAAGTTTGTGCCTATCCCTACCTATACCACACCTGGAGCCTCTACCTCCACCTCCACTCGTGCACCTCCACCACCTCTGCCTTCCTGGCCTGCTTGTGCCTCTTTCCATGTATCAAATGAAACCCTCATGGGCTACATGATGCATCAATAGGCATATAACCTTCAAGTTCAAGAGCACATGCATCGGGATCTCTGTGCCATCATGTCACCCAACATGAACCTATCATGTGCACACCCTTATCCTGCCTACCAACCCTATCTAGGAGGTGATTATGCATCCTATGCATATGATCACTTTTACCCATCCCATCTACTTGATGCTTCCACTGCTACACCCTATGTTGCTGGTGGATCTACCCCTGGAGTGTTTCCTCTTCCTACTGCCCCCTTAGCCACCCTTCTTGTTGGCCTTGGTAGTTCTACACCCTCTTTCCCTCAGGCCAATGAGATCCATGTTATTGGCATGTCTTGGGCTGAGCAGTATGCCAGTCGTCCCAGTCGTGGTTTCGGTTCCTCTACCAATGAGGAGATGCCAGATCAGGCCGATGAGGAAGTTGTTGCTGCTGATGAGGAGGCTTCTGAGGATGATGATGGTGATGAAGGTTATGATGATGGCTTTGTTGGTGACTCTAGTGATAAAGGTGATGTTGCTTCACCTTCATAAGAAGATGATGACTATGAGCCAGAGGCCTCAGATGTTGATGATGATGATGATGATGATGATGTTGAAGGTGATGTTGAAATAGATGACATAGATGTTTAGATTTTTTTTATTTTTTAGTCTATATGTTGATCATATATATCTTTCTAGGCTATTTTGTACTAAAAACATATGGGCACATTTTTTGAGATGTACTATTTATCATCATGCTTTCATTGTTTTGGCTTATAGTTGTTTCTGAGGACATGCTCTTTGGATTGTAATCTTAATCCATTGTACACTTACTCTTTGATTTACTATATCTCATGATTCGGTGTCATGTTTACCATATTTTGATTATGACTTAGATTGCTTGTTTCTCTCTTCTCTATTTGGTGTATGCTTTGAGATTGCATGTTGTGGATGTATGTTTGGTTTTTCTTGGAGAAGACCTATTTCTATGCTCTTATACCCCCTTCCTTTTTTATAATGTCAAAAGGGGGAGAGAAGTTCAATGTTTTGCATCTCAACCATATTACTTTTATTGTCTATGTGATTCTTTTCTTGTTCATTATATGCTTTATCATGTGACTTGCTAAAGGACCATATAGTACATATGTCATATTGCTTTGTGTAGAGAGACTAACTATGCAGGTAAGAGTAAGCATAGATTGAGGGGGAGCAATTCACATTGTTCAAATCATGAATCCCCTTGAAATTCACAAGGCAGAGGTATAACTTTACATATCCTTTTCAATATGATTGAGGAATGGTTTGCATTGTCAAAAGGGGGAATGTTGACTTGAGAGTTATACATTTCCCATATCTTGATAATGATTTAACCATTCCATTTTTATGTATCTAATATGTTTGTTCAAGATTGATTTTAGTCGTTCGGTACATGAAAATGATCAAATTACACAATCCCTAGCTTGTTCTAGTTCAAGTCAAAAGTAATGCAAGTGCGCATTTTGGGAAATCACTCCAAATGACCTTAGATGATTTTTGTAATCACTTGTATTGATGATATGACTTGTAAATAAGATGAAAAAAATGAGGGACACTTAATTCCAATGTTTGATCACTCAAAAGTCAATTTAGAAAGTTTGCACAGGTTGTTTATCGGTCGAGTTGGAAACTCGACCGATCCAGTGATGGATTTTCAGAAGATGTCGGTCAAGTTGCACACTCATAGAACTTGATCGATTGATCAAATAATCAAAACTAATTTTGACTCATCAGTCGAGTTTCTAAGGACAAACTTGATTGATAGTTTGAAAATTGGCTTTGTCACTTAGTGAATCGGTCGAGTTATCTTTATTGAAACTTGATCGAATGTACTGTACAGAAATGTAGAATAAGTGATTATAACCATTGGAGAGTTGTTTTGAGTGAGAATAGATTTGTTGTAACTTGAAAAATGACTATATTTCACCCTTAAGTGATCCCACACTTAAAGGAACACCCCCAGATATAAATAGGACCCCTTGGAGTTCATTCCAAGTTTTCTCATTCATTATATTCTAAGTCCTTATTATAGTTGAGTGTGTTGAAACTCCTTGAGCCCCTTTCTCTCTCTCATTTACAAAGCATTTTGTGATTATGAGTGAGTTAGGCTAGTGGTAAGAGAGCTACCTTCATGTGCTTGTAAAGCTCTCATTCCATTCCATCTTCCCTACCCCCTTTCTCAAAGAAGAAAAGGTTGAAGCAGGCTACTCTGAGTGAAGGTGAAGTTGTTGTTATTCTTCTTCAAGGTTGAAGAAGAGGTGAAGATCTTCCCCAGGTGAAGGAGAAGGACAATGCCAAGATTCAAGAAGAGTGGGCAAATTCCTTCAAGGCCAAAGACTTAATGCAAGTATGGGTAAGTCCTTGTTGAAGGCTAAAGACATCTTGATCAAGTTCCTAAGTCCTTGTGTAGGTGGAAGACTCTTTTCTTGAAAAGATAAGTGCTTGGATGTATGGTGGTATCCTTGTATCTCTTATAAATGAATATTAGTATACACAGATTGTAAAGTCCTAGAGGCTGAGCTCTCTAGGTAGTGGATTGAATCTCTCCTAGTTTGGAGAGTGGAACCACTCTAAACCACCTTGTCCAAGTGCATGTTTCATTTTCTCACATCCTTGCTATGCTTGCTTAGTTAGGACTTCAAATTGTTCTTAAGATATTGGTTTTTATTGATATAATTTGAAGGTCTAACTTATCTTGTGAGAATTTTGAAGCTCTATTCACCCCCTCCCTCTAGAGCCCTAGATCCAACAGTAATATCCATGTAAACCCTATATGGGAAATGATGATGAACTTTTATAAAATGGATTATAGTCATGTTTTATATTTTGCTGCTATACTTTATTCGTTTGTATACCATCATGTGAGCTTTGAACATTTTAATCCTACTCCAACATGCATTACCATTGTGTTTGGAATGTATGTTTTATTCTTCAAATTTAAGTAGGGAGTGGATCCCCTCTCGGGTCCCACTCTTTACACCACTCCTATAGCAGTTTAGAAATTATCTAGGTGCATTATCAATATCTCTAGGTTGTTCTTTCACAATCTTCATCCCTCTCCCAAGGAGTGATACGAGATGTGTGAAACTGTGATTTTTCCAACCCCTAATCCCTTTGTCGAAGCATTTAGCGGTCTATTATATCGATTATGGTGATCAATTATAAAGAGTTTGACAAGAAATCATAGACTCACATCCTGAATTAAGGAAATAAATTACCTATTCACAAAATTCAAATACAAAGCAACACCAGGCTACTCCTCAATCCTAAGGAATATGGGGTTTAGTCTTGCATTATTTCAATCATCATATAGAGAAAATAAGAGGGACAAAACATTTGAAACATTAGAAAATTAATGAAAAATCCTAGAGAAGTGTATTTGGTGATCCCCTCTGGTGAACACCTAGATTTGCAACATCTGGACTGCAAATATACCCTCTAAAAGTGTCTGGAGAGTTTGGTCTGCAGCTATCTCCTTTGTCTCCTCCTCTCCTGGCTTTGTGTTCACTCTCAACGGGATAGAACGTGATACCCTATTTTGGCCACACTTCCTTTATATTATAAGTGGGGCTTCAATCGGTATTAAGTTGAAACCGTTTGATGTAAGAGTGATTTTCAATCTACATTCATTGTGTAGCGTAGTGACAGTACCACTGACAGGGTGTCAGTGGCACCGAGTTGCTAGCTGACTTGAAACCCTTAACTATGTCGACACTACATACAGGTCTTACGATAACATTAAGTTGCTTTCTATGAGTTCCAATTTGATCTGAATCCTGAAGTCGATACCAATAACTGGTGTATTAGTGGTCTGAAGAAAGAAAAAAAAATAAATATGAATTATAAATGGTAATTTAGCATGATTTGGTAGAAATAATCAATAATTGATGCAATAATCATTCACCTGCTAACAGTAAGAAATAATGCATAACATATCTCAAAATGAACAAATATGTAATAATGCATGCAAAAATAGCATGTGAAAAATGACTAAAAAGTAATGCATCACCTTACTCATTTAAATACACATAAGGTAATAATATCCAAATAGAAGAAATCACTGGTTTTTGGTCTCATAATGGGAAACTAATTATCTAGGAATAATCTAGATATTCTGATTGGATTATGATTAAAATTTGAAGTCAAACATTCCTTTTTTGACCCCTTGAATCAACCTAGAAAGAAAGCATAAGTTTTTAATACATTAATATCATTCATTTGATTTATAATACCAAGAGAACTATATCTATGTGATTTTCCTCACTGTCACATGTTATCTTCCCCTTCTATGTTTAAGCAAGCCCACGTCTGACCATTGGATGAGGATCTAAGGGACATGCTCTCATCTCTAACCTCCCACAACTGGTTGGACTCATAAGGAGTTTGTAGACTCTCAATCTCCTCTGGATCTCCTCACTATAATGACCTTGATTTTAGGAACCTTGAGTTCCATTGTACTTATGACTCCATTCAAATCCTTATAATCCCAAATAGGAACCCTAAATCACATTTTTAGAAGAACACCCAGTTCCACCTCTCTACCCTCACTGACGAGAGTTGCAAATGAGCCATGCAACTTTTGGGGGTGACTTTATACCAAACGGGGGAGCTTCAATTATCTCCAAGAAAGTATCTTTGATCATTAATTTTAAACAATACCCTTTGAGCCATTACCATGGGGTCAATTTTCTTATGTGGTGACGTAAGGTCATTTTCCACCACTAAAGCATCTTTGTCGAATTTCCCTCACCTCAACCATCCTTAATCCTCTAAAAACCCCAATCCATCCATGAATTTCAGTGTGACTCATCGTGCTAGTCTATTAATAAACTCATTATTCATAGCTGGTGTGGAGCTCTCTGTTAGAGAGTTTCAAACATGCTTGGAGTTCTAGAAGATGGTGTAGAATACCAGAACAACCAACCAAAGCTTACTAGAGCCATGATTGTTCTCTCATGAGGTCTATCTCTTTCTTTCCAATCTTCTTGCTGCTTTGGTTTGGCAATCTTCTGATGGCCATGGAACTCTCTTCCTGTCAACTTTGATCGTGAAACTTGTTCAGGGTCTTAGTTTGACTAGTTTATGGTCTTTGGATGGTTTTGAGGGCATAAGTTGCCTCCTCTCCCCTCGAATAATTTCGGCATGGCTCTCCTATTTCCCTTCCGCTCTTCCATGGAGCCACGACCTTCTTTGGAAGGAGACTACTATTAGAGCCAAGAATAGGCTCATTGAGATCAGCCTTGCTCGAAGAAATGGATGAGTATGTCTCCTAGTCTTAAGGAGAAATGGATTAGAAGACGCAACTATGAATTTCACTTGATAGCGGGCTTTCATTAGCTTCTATCTTGAAGAAGAAGATATCGAGTTGGGTTTTCACTATTTTTCCCTTAAATCATTTTTTATCATCACTCTTTGATAAAGCATTTGACTCGCTTTATCTAATTCTTTTTGCGTAATTAATGGCCTTGATTACACCATTTCCATGTCACCTAGACAAGATCTGGCTCGTAATGCAAGAGAAAATTGACTCTTTTGCTTGTTATTTACATCATTTACATTTTCATCTAATTAAGTGTCATGCATATGTTTCTTGAGTTCTGATTGGACGATACATGGAAATTCAAACCTTTTATTGGTGTGTCCAATGGGATCTAGTTATATATGGTTTTTGATTGACTTTTTTGGGATATATCCAATGGGCTAGGTCATGAGTTCTAATTCTAACTTTACTTTCTTAGATTTTAACAATTGACCTAATTAGGGTTTATAATATGTCAATTAGGTTTTTGGGTTATAATAACATGAAGCTAAAGGATTGAGATTAGGAGATTCTAGCTTCCTATTATTATATTGAAATTAGGTAAGTTGTCAATGTCTAGGGTTTTCTTATATTGCTTCATCAAGTTTTGCTCGCATTGTCATGTCTAAAACTTTATAGAATACATGCTATCATGTGAACACTTTAAATTATTTAAGAGGTATATGTTATATGCACATCTTGTTAAGATTTATTGCATACATGTTTATATGTTAAGATCATATTAGGTAAGAGTTATAGTCTTTATCTTTAAGATCAAAAATTCAATTATAGGTGAAAATCCTAAGTAAGATAAGATCATATCAGAGTAAGAATAAGAAGTAGTAATTAGGCCCTATCTCATGAACATGTCATAGAAGATCGATGCCTCATGAGCACCCTTCAGTTTACGGGTTCAAGTTAAAGCCTACACACCTTGAGTGCGTTCAGTGATGTTAGTGTGTATGGGTTCGAGACCAAGCCACACACCATGTGTGTGTGTTCAGTTAGATTAGACTAGGTAAGATTCATTGAGTAGGTGCCCTTATAAGAATGCTTAGTAAAGTTAAGAATGCATCACAAAGCCATTATTAATGTGTATACATGCTCATATCACTTTTAAGTTTTATGTTAAGTTATTTCATATTATTATTGAAACCCAACCACTTACAATGGTTTTTTCAATGCATGGCTATGTGTGGATGCACATAGGTTGTTTGCAGCATGAGATATCTTTCAAGAGGTTGATGTATTTATGAGTTTAAGATCTGGTAGGGTGCAATCTATAGGATCTAGGGATGTTTAATTAATTTTCTACTTCTTCATCTATCAAATTCCCTTATTATTACTGTGTTGGGAAAAAATGTGTATTTGAGAATCAATGTAAGTATATTATGTGTAAAGGTTTTTTGGTGAACCCAGATCATCTATTGTTTTTTTGTAAATTTTTGTGAATGTACAAGTAAGTATGTGTTCTTTAGGGACAAAACACCACTAAATAAAACATCAAAGCCAAAGGCCCACTATACATAAAGAACTCATGGGAAAAGAAAGGACCAACACCTAAATTGTGGAATCATCAGGAAGCAGCTTGAGATCACTCCAAATAACCTGCCATAGTTGAAAAGTAGCCCTTTCAGAGCCTCTATGAACCATATCATTCCTTTCCATCCAAAGGCCACGAAGCGTAGACAAGGTAACCCGCAAAAGCTTTTTCCCATGTAGACTACACAGGTCATCCCGAGTTCATGAAACTTGGAAACCAAACTGAACACAAGCAAGACTCCAAATATCAAGAGCATAAGAATAGTAAAAGAAAATTTGATCAACATTCTCTTCCTCGCACTTACACAAGAAACATCTGGAAGTCAAAGAATTGCCAAGACGCTTGATATACACAGAACTAGGAAGTTTAAAGTGCCCAACCTTCCAACTAAAAATATGGAGTCTCCTGGGACATCTGTAGATCCATCGCCAGTGAAAAAAAGATTTTGATTCAGAACCTTGTCTCCCTCTCATGGATGACTAAATGAATCTGAAATTGACCTCAGATTCCCCATTAAATAAGATGGAATTATAAGAGCTTTTGGGCTTAGGCAAGGACCTCAGGATATCCATTAGATTATTGTGAAGTTTGGAATTTTCAATAAACCACTCACCATCTTTGATCAAGCAACAAATTTTTGAATTGCTATCAATACCCAGCTGAATAAGACTTTGTCTACCCAGAACCTCCACAAGAAATTTCGAACCAGGCAATGAGGGATCCTTCCAAACATAAAAGCTAGCACCATTACCAACTACAAAAGAAACAAAACATCTCATAGAGTCCCTTTCAGAAAGGATCCTCCTAAAAAGCTAGGAAAAGGAATCATTAGCTGGAATTGACCAAAAGGAGTGCTTGACCAAGTATCTCTCATGGATCCATTTTGCTATCCTTCTTCTTTACTATGTTCCACCCATTCAACAGAATTGATGCTTTCACAACATCTCTTATACTTTTAATGCCAAGACCACCTTCAATCTTCGGTTTCACTACATCACTCCATTTTATGAGATGAAACACACATTTGTCTTCAGTCTTCCCCGAAATGAAATTCTGACAAAGCTTCTCAATATCATCACAGACAACACAAGGAAGGGGGAAGATGGAGGCCCAATATTGAAACATAGCACTGAGAGTTGACTGAACTAATTCCACCCTTCCTGTCATAGATAGCTGACTGACCTTCCAACTTTCTAACCTTCTTTTAATTCTATCCATCAGAGGACTATAGTGAGATTTTGTAAGTTTACCTATAATCAGAGGAACACCTAGATATTTTTGGGGAAGGGACCCCTCCTTAATACCAAGGATATTACCAATCCTCACTCTGTCAACACCATGATTGTATAAGATAGAACTTTTCTCAAGGTTAATTTTAAGCCCAGTAGAAACAAACAACTGGTTAATAACTCTCCTGATAGCCAGTGCACTATTATCATCAGTCTCTGAGAAGATCAAGAGGTCATCAGCAAAAATAAGGTGAGAAATGAAGAATTTAGAAGAGGCCTTCAAAGGCTTAAGATTTCCTTCAGCTACCTCCTTATCAAGTAGGAGAGTAACCACCTGCATCATAAGAACAAACAAATATGGGGCCAAAGGATCCCCTTGATGAACACCATTACTAGGTTTAAATGAATTAGAAGTCTCCCCATTAATAAGTAACTCATATGACATAGTATTAAACAACTCTCTAAGCCAAATGATCTAGCAGTGAGGAAAGTTCATGAGTTTCAGAACATGAAAGATAGAGTACCAAGAGACAGAATCATAAGCTTTTAAAATATCAATATTGAGACACATTTTAGGCTTTCCAAACTTCTTACCAAAATCATGAATGAGTTCATTAGCTAAGAGAACTGCATCCTTAATACTTCTTCCCTTGACAAAAGTGCATTGATTACAGCTTATAATAGAAGGCAAGACACCTTGAAGCCTATTAGATAGAAGATTAGAAATGATCTTGAGAAATATATTACATAGAGAAATAGGACAGAGATTTTTCAACTCCTTGGACTCTTTATTCTTGGTAATGAGAGTGATGAAAGTGTATTTTGCTTCTCTGAGCATTCTACCAGTGTTGAAGAAATTGAAAATTGCCTACACAACATCAGAGTAGATAATACTCCAACTAGTCTTGAAAAACCTCCCATTGAAACCATCAGGACCAGGACATTTGTCGAGGTTCAGATTCCTAACAATATCCATAATATCACTTATTGAGAAAAATCTATCCAAACTCATCCTATCAACATCACTGAGTTTAGGAAAATCGAGTTGGCTAAGAATATCCAGGTCAGCTATGTGACCAGTATTAAAAACCCCAGAATAATAATCTACAATATGATCCCTGATAGCAATAGGATCTAGACAAATAGAGTCATTAAAAGAGGGATCTTTAATGTGATTAATATCTCTTATGACCTTAATAGGCGCATAAAAAATTTAGAGTTAGAATCACCATCCTTCAGCCAACTCACTCTAGACTTCTGTCTCAACAAAGACTCCTCATGTAACCTAGCTTGAACAACCTCTCTCCTCTTCTCACAAGCCTCCACTTGAAATAGAACATTTAGAGGATCAGAATCCAACTTAGATTGAGCTTTCATAGCAAGAAATTCTTTCGTTTTAGCATCATCAAGAAGATTACCAATAGAGCCCCTATTCCAAATTGAGAGATCATGCCTCAACTTCTTAAGCTTGATATACACTTTAAAAATAGGAGACCCAAAAGAGTCAACGGACCAACTACTCTTCACAATATCTGAAAAAAGTCGTCTTTTTTCGACCAAGCATTAATGAATCTGAATGGAGCAATGACCTTGCGTCGATCACCAATATCAAGAGTGAGAACTTTGTGGTCACTAATAGTGTTGGTGTGAAGAATCCCTTTGCATTTTGAAAACATAGACATAAAACTTTCATTGTAAAGAATCCTATCAAGATATGAAGTAACAAATTTATCACCACTTTGGTGATTATCCCAAGAAAAGAGAGTACCATTGAGATTAAGCTCAAACAAACTACAATTGAGCATACAACTATTAAAACCTTCCATGGATTTCTTAGTATGAGGGTCTTTTCCCATCTTCTCATCCTCCTTCCTAACAACATTAAAGTCCATGAGAATGATCTAAGCTGAAAACATAATAGAACCAATAGAATCGATTTCCTCCCATAGATGAACTCTATCAACATCAGGGTTGTGACCATAGATAGTACTCCAGAAGAAAATCCTATTAGCACGAGACACTTCCAAATGAACATATTGATCACACTCTCGAATCTTCCTCACATCACAGTCAACAACCTTCCATAACACAACAACCCTCCCAAGAACATGACAGGAGTGATTAGAAACCCAACTATACTCAGGAAACAATTTATCCATTAACTTGAACATTTTTATTTCTCTAACCTTAGTCTCATTCAGAAGAATAAAATGAGGTATGAACTCATCAGCCTTACTCCTGACTGAAGAGGCTTTTAGATTAAGCCCTCTTACATTTTAGGAGAAAACACTTAAGCTAAAACTATTCATTGGAAATAGTAGAGACTAGTACTTCACCGGTTTGGGGCTCACTCACACCCAGAGAAACTTCAAAGATGACATTAAAGTTCCCAAACGTATTTGAAAGCATAGTGCCCTGACCAACCTCCCTGGTAATAACCGGAACTTTCATTCCTTTAGCTTTAGCTTTTTTCTTTCTATTACCCTTATGAACTTCAAGCCCAAAGTCATCAGTAGCAGACGACACAGGACCTGGAGGAGTGGGTAAATCCACCATCAGTTCATTAACTTGTCATCCACCAGAAACATCCTCTTCAGAGTGTTCAAAGCAAGATGAGATATTCACATCAAAAGAGTCTTTAGGCATATGAAACTCCTCTTCAGCAAGTTTAGAAATGTTCGAGTTACTAGACAAATCATCAATCACCTGAGGCGCCTTCATATGAACATCTCTATCCGATATGACCAGTTCAAAAATGTACGAGTTACCAACCAAATCATCAGTCACTTGAGCCCCCTTCATATGATCAACTCTATCCGATATGATTGTATTCACAATCATTTCATCAGTCACCTGAGGCTCCATGGCATGAACATTCTTATTCACCCAAACTTTCTTAACCAATGGAACAATAGCCATAGCAGAGCAATTGATATGACCAAAAAGATTGCAAACGGAGCAGGCCTTTGGTCTCCATTCATACTCAAAGTTGATTAAATGAACACCACCCTTGTCACTAGCAACCTCCAGACTCAATAGAAACTCAGAAGTAGCAGGAATGAGGATTTGTAATCTAGCAAACTCTAGGTTCCTTAACTCAGAAGTGGCTTTATCAGCACGAAGAGGGTTCCCTATAAAAGAGTCGATCCTGGAGAACATTCTTATATCCCATAGCTCCAATGGAAGGTTATGAATGCAAACCCAAATAGGCATGTTAGTAAGTCGAAATCTCTTGAGAGGAGCTCTAGGTTTCTACTTCATCAGGACCATTGGTTTTCCTCTTACAGAGTAGATCCCATTGTCGAGGAAATCATCAAGATCTGATTCATCTGAAAACTTAATGAGGAAGAACCCCTGGCCATGGTTCATAACCTCAATGGAAACCTTATAGATCCAGATCTGCGACAGGTACCTTTCCAAGTTGGAAGATGAGGTTCAAAACTAATGATGTACCGAACAATGCAGTTCTTCCAACGATATGCATTCCTCTCCGCCTCCTCCCCTATATAAATAAGCTTTTGGTTCTGAATCTCGATTTCAACCTTCTCAAGAGACGTATCGTAAATCTTCAGTTTCATCAAATCAGCCCACGACTTGGTAGAATCAGTGATCAAAGGCTCATTGACGTTCTGAGATAAGTTCACATTAGAATCGTGAACCACTGGGATACTCCCCACATCGTGAGATGAAACCTGAAGAGACTCAAAACCACCACCACCACCCCGGGTTGTCGATCGCCACTCAACATCACTGTGCCACCAGGATAGTTGTAGAAAAGGTACGTGTGTAAAGTTACTTTAATCAAGGAAATGAATAATATATGATTGTTTGTGACGTTCTCTGAATGTGTTTTTGATGGTCCATGCTTCTGTCTTGTTATATATGGATCACACTTTGGGGATGCTACACATCAATTGTGGGGGATGATGTGATATCCATGATCTTCCATGATGTTGGCATCTACCATTAGTGGTCGATGTTAGTTTGGCGTTGACTATAATCAATCTATGTGTGTAATGTATTGGAACCAAGGGCATAAGTAATCTATGTCAACTTATTCTATACTAATCGTAGAATATTTTGACTGATAACCTAACCATACTTAATAATACAACTTTCACCAGTTCAATATCAACAACCAATTTCATCATTTATGTGGCTCGTAGGTCTAATAAAACCACAAAAAGATCTATCGGGCATCTGGATACTTTCTTAGGATATTTTCAAGATGGTCTGGAAAAGATAACTTAAGTGCAAGTAATAGAAAAGTGTTGCAAGAACAGATGTTTCATATGGATTTTATTGATGGAACTAGAAGTATAAAGATGGTTTCCTTGTGTCTTGTCTTATGATTTTTCTTCTGTAGTATCACTCACATTGTTTTATTCTTTACTCTTTGGGATGTGTCTCTATATGAGGTTCATAAATTCATGTGAAGTCTTAGTTGTGGAGGTAACAATGCTAGTATCTAAAGCTTTGATCATTGGCCATGTTACATGTTGTGAATTAAAGAGGTGGCCTTGTGTCTATTTGATGTTGTGCATTCAATGTTGTTTCCCTTTTTAGCTAAAATTCTATAAGAAATAAGGAAGCCATAGAGAAAGAATAATAAGTAAAAAATCTAACAAGGAATATACGAAAAATAGAAATGATGTATGATTTTCCCTAAGATTGTACATTTATACATGAAAATAGGGTCTATTGTGGCTATATAAAACCTATGAAGACAAATTAACACCAACATAGTGAATTAGATGTCATGACGACTGAAATGATAATATGTGTGTGTCGTGATCTGACAAGAGTCACATCTTGGTGAAAGAGTGTGAGGCATTCAAATAACTCTTCATGTCGATTATATTTTCCTAATCCAACCATTTGGATTTAAAGTACACTTTCATATTTACTTACATGTCATATTTCATTACCATTGGAGTTTTACATGATGCATAACAATGAAATACTTCTTAATGATAGCTCGTCCCAATGATTGGCTAGTCAAACTTGGAATTTGTTTCCTAGTCCCCGATCACATTCTAATATCTAGACATTCTCAGCAACCCATTACTCTTTAAAAGAAGTCTGGTTAAATATTGAGTTTCGACATGATTGTTGGATGCAAAAAATTGTATCATGTATAAAAGGATATGTGCACGAATCAAATTTTAGTATAGTTTATGTAAAGGTAAATGATGTGATGTTCTTGTCATCCATATAGTCGAATTCAAAAACAAAGCCTATCTTTGAAGTTATTAAAATGTCTTCGTGCTTTCACCTAAGGACATGTTTTGTTGGGTGTAGTCTAATGACAAACTGTTAATTCAATGATATTTTTACACAACAAATGTTCAATTTGGAGTCTAATTACACCCTACCAAATTAACCCTAAATAAAAATCGGGTGGTCGTCTTACTATGTATATAGCATTTGCACGTTGTCCATGCTTCAACTTTTCCTCGTGCAAGTCAAACCGGAAATTCAGTTAGTATCCCATTTATGAGTTGTTTGTCCCGGAAACTATGCACCTAATCGTGCTTCAGATACTGGATAACCAAGCTCTACGGTTTTGCTGCTTGTATGGTACTGTAGCCCAACCCAGCAACCCACCAATACAAGTTATCATGGGCCTCTTTTGCATCACCAACCAGGTGTATCGCCGTTCGGTTGACTGGAACTAGTTTCCTCGGGCCTCTTCCAACTGCTTTAGCTAGCTTCTGTATTGCTCGCTATACAGTTATTTTGATACCAGCAAGTCCTTGGTGATTAAACTATCGGGGCAGCCAATGCCCTAATCCGTTGACTCAGTCTCCATGCTAGTTCCGTGTTTGAATACCAAAATGCCGGACTAGACGGGTCACATTCCGGATTTAAAATCCCCTATCCTGATTGAAAACAGGCTGAGAATTTCAAGCAAAACAAATATCAGTTTGGATTCAAGTGGTTTTTTTTTTTTTTTTACTTCTGATGCTTACAGAAACACTTTGAAATTACTAAAAGTCAGAACCATCACCATAAACACTAAATGTGAGTATACTCCTATACCAATGGGTTTCGTAGTTTATGCCTATATGTGAAGTTGCTGGTCCCTTGCCACAAGTATAGTCCCACTGCGATGAGTTTGAAGGATTATCTTGAAATTATAAGATATGTGGTCCCTTCTCACACTAACTATGACAAGGATGATTTGTTACACCCAAATTTAACACCTATCTTTTAATTATTGCAAAAGCTTACTGGTTCCAAGGATACACATGAAGGAAAGTTGTTAATGTTGCCTTTGTTAACTGCGACTTTGTTCATTAACAGCTTTGAGACTTGTTTCTTTTCCAGACTTTGTTGCCAGCGGCGGAGGCAAAATCATTCTGAGATCGTTCTGCCAACCAACTCAGACTAGCTCCCCCTTGCGTTTCAAGAGGGCCTAGACGAATGCTTGCGTGCTCTTTGGCCCAACTCAGTCATAGCCAGTCCACGAGGAGTAGACGAGGGACGGCAGGCCCAACCAGGCTTCCGTGTCCACATCCAGCTTTTCAATAGCATTAGCAGAATGCACGTCTAAGTACGTGCGTTTCAATAGAGTGAGCGTCAATATTTAATATAGTAATATATTCTTTGACGCCTGAGTTGACATTTTCAATGACATTAGCTGCACGTAAAACTTTATAGACACAGATAGATTAGAAACGTTAACACACAAACATATTGGTGGAACCAGTAGCCGAAGCTAGCAATTTTTTTACAGGGGACACCGTATAAATATGAATCTAGAACATATGTTGATTACCTATTGGCAGTTTTAAAGAAACAAAGAGTTATATCTATTGGCAGTTTAAGAGGAGAGGGAAACATGAAGTCTTCGTTGGGACTTGGGAGTGGACGTACGTGGGAAGCCGAATGGACGCAGAGACGGTTGGGATTACGCATACGAGAACATTTTCTGCGGATCCGGGATGGATAGGGCACTTCTATTGACGTTTCTGACGGTCGTTAAAATCAAAAAGTTTACCTGCAGATTCCTTTTTTTAACTTGGCAACGGATAGGGCTTGTACCCTTCCGTGCCCACATGTGGCTACGCCACTGGGTGGAACACACTGACTGATTGGATCTATGAGCACGTAGACAAGTAGTTGGAACAAACACACGATGCTATATCGATGAACACATAGACCCAATGTGGCACTTTTATAGGACCAAAAAAAACAAATTGAGATAAATGCAAGGATACAAAAAAATATATTGATTAGCCGATAAATATGTTGTTGGAACACAAAGACTGACCGAGCAGATGATCACATGCTCAAGCTAGTGGAACGCACGTGTATGCCCAAGCTGCTCGAACACACATATACTGATGAGCACACAATCTTAAAACGTGATATTTATGTAACATCTCTATCCTCCTTATCGGCGTGGAAAAAATAAGTAACTAATTCAAAAATATTTGTAATAAAAGCAAATGAAATAAGGAAATAAATTGCTAGGTAAAAAAATTAATTGATATAAGAAAATTCAAATCATATAAGAAAATAGCAACCACTCAGGCATCATAGTACTCATTAACAAGATGAAATAGAGTGGAATAAAGCACACACAAATGACATAGCTGAGTAACCTGTCAAAATGTGAGTGTATCATTGTGACTTCTTTTTACATATATACATAAGCAAGCACGTGAAAAACATTTAACTGTCAAATAGTTGCTTCAAAAAATAACAGATAACCATGAGAAGCAGATAAGCGTGAGGTATGTCGAAGAGCACACACATCACAAGGAACTATTCAATTAACAACCAATTGACTCCCTCCAACATATAAGTACACACATAGATTGGGTCAATTAACACACATACATGTTAGAACACATACGAACTGTACTATTATCCATACATGTAGATTTGTTGTTGGAATTTGGAAAGCCCTATGAAACCAAATTGATTTTTTCACTTGGCTCATGATTACTAGTGATTGGCATACATAACAATTTATTACGAACACTATGAGAGACAATTCAATTAATAATGAGTTGATTCCTTCCAAAGATTAAAGACACAAATAGATTGGAAACATTAGCACACGAATATATTGGTGGAAAACACACATTGATCAGACCTATGAGCACATAGGCAAGTTGTTGGACCAAACACACATGCTATATCGATGAACACATAGACCCAATGTGGAACTTCTATATGACACAAATAAAACAAATTGAGAAAACATGCAAGGACACAAAAATACATGGATTAGCGGATAGATAGGTTGTTGGAAAACAAAGACAGGCCGAACATATGATCACATGCTCAAGTTGTTGGAATGCACATATATGCCCAAGTTGCTGGAACACACACATACTGGGTGAGCACACAAACTTAAAACATAATGTTTATGTAACACCTCTATCCTCCTTATTCGGTGTGGAAAAAATAAGCAACTCATTCAAAAGTATTTGTAAAAAATCAAATGAAATAAGAAAGTAAAATACTAGTTAAAAAATTCAAATGATAGAAGAAAATTTAAAAGAAATATAAAATATCAATTACTCAGCAACCAGCTTTGAAGTAGGCATCACGATGTTCATTAATAATATAAAATAGAGTATAAGCATACACCAATGATGTATCTGAGTAACCTATAAAAACACAAGTGTATCATTGTGACTTCCTTTTACACATATACATAAGATAGCACATGAAAAACATTTAACCATGCAAGTCAAACATCCTCTTTAAAAAATTGTAGATAACTGTAAGAAGCAAACAACTAGGTATCTCAAAGAGCATACACCACATTCACATTTATTCATAGGATTATAGATACGGTTATATCTTGTACCTATCAAAATTTTAACATGTTGAATTTCAAGTCCTTTGCAACTATCAGACTTATACGACCATCTGGGTACAGAGCTTATGCTATACTAAATAGATTAATAAAAAAATACATGTGATTATAGTAGGGATCAAATTTGAGGATAGATGTAAAGAGATCTCAGATGCATGGGAATGTGTTTGTGTTGTAGACCTCATTCAATAACCTTTATTCCTTAGATGTGTTATAGTCAGACACTATAAGGGGTCAGTATACAAAATCAACAGTAGGATGTGCTTTTGGATAGGAAAACTTCTTTTTTTGGACAACTCACCATAGTCAAATATATACTTATTTTAATACTGCTACACTTTTTGGGTGTGTATGTTTTACCAATAGCTACTATTAGGGTCATTGAAAGGAAAACAACAAATTTCCTATGGAAATCTAGAGTAGGTTTGAAAAAAGGCATTGGGTTAGTTGGGACATGATGTCTAAACCTATAGAAGTAGGAGGATGAGGTATACTAAGTTGAAAATCAGATTCAATAGCTTCCTCATGAAAGTTCCATGGGGGATCTTGAGAGAAGAATCCCTATGGGCATAGTTCTATAGAGGAAAATGCAAGATAAAAACATGGGTTGTAGAGAGATTAACATCCATGGTTCCTTAATAAGGGACGAAAAACATCAGTCTATTGGAAGCACATATGATAAGCCTTCCCATCAGTTATGAGGAACACCTGATGAGATAGTGTGAGGTGGCATGCTTTTCTGATTGGTTGTGGGATGCTACAAACATGGCCACATGGAAGTTATATCATGTTGTAATTGACCCAATGTTCAAGATAAATGAGGCATTGAACAATGATGGATCTTGGAACAACCTTTTTCTTAGAATTCTAATATTCGTTGAGGGCATAGAGTGCTTAGAAAGATGGGTCAGATTGGATCCTAATAGAAAGGACTCCCCAATTTTGTACCCACATGATGATGTTTCTTTCATAGTGGCTTCTATGGAAGCATCTTTTTATGAGTCAACTAGAGACCTTGGGGACAAGGAGGTAGTTAGATGGATTTGAAACAGACACCTTCCCCATAAATTCAGACATCTTCCTCATAAATTAACTCATTTGCATAGAAGTACTTGGAGAGGTACATGTTGATAGGTGTATTAGGGAATGAAACATCCACCTTGCTTCAAGGTGTGAGTGTTGCAAGGAAAGTAGAGTAGAAATATAACATTGCCTATTTAGAGATAGTGAAGTTTCCATACTAGTATGGGCTAAGGCTGAGATGTTTATGGAGGTTACCCACTTTACTAGAGGACATCCTCTCGATAGTGGGTTGAAATTGTGTTGCAACTTGGATTATAAAAATTTGTAGTTAGAGTTGATGAGGGGGTCTCTTTGGTTAATCATCCTTTTGTGTCTATGGGTGTCCAAATGTGCAATTATATATGAAAATGCCAAGATATCTTTTGAGGGGGTATGGAATATGATCCGCAAGATATTGTAAGACCCCTAACCTTGCTTCATGGTTGATCATTCTTTATATTATAATTGCATGCTTAGAACCTTAATATAACCCTAATACGTGCTTTGATATCATCTGACAAGCTTAAGTTTCAAGTTTGGTCTAGTTTGGACATTGTTTGAGCAACTATGCGTTTATATGCTTATTTTGGGCTTTTATGAAATTTACCCATATCTAGGGTTTTTCTTACAATTTGTCACATGATTTTTGTTCCTCACATTTCTTCATATGATTCTTGAGTTAGTTATGCTTTGGGGCACCTTGTTCCACCTTGGTTTGATGGTGACACCTAGCCATGATGAGGTTAGGGTTTGCTCTCATGGATGCCCTAGCTCATCGTTGACCGTAGGTGTTGGACCTGATGGACCACCTAGCTTTGGTAGTCTCCAAGTATGAGGTCCATAGTGTTGGAGGTCTCTAAGGTTTCTTGTGGGCCATATAGGGTTGGTGGTTGATGAGATTTGTATCTCTCTTGGTTGCCAACTTTTCTAGGGTTGGTAGTCATTTGCTTTTCAGACCATCTTGGTCGCTTAGAATGCTAAGTGGTTGTTGTCTTTTTTTATCCTATTAGTTGATGAGTTTTATTGTTGTGGTCACTAGCTTTTTGTGGTCCATGTGTTTGACCTGGTTACATGTGTGAGATGTTTGCATGGGCGAGACCTTGGACACATGGCATGCATGGCAAGACATCTCTTCTTTCCTCTCTCTCTCCTTGAACCCTATATATACCTCTCTCCTTACTTACAATTAGCCTCTTTGCACACCTAGATCCCTCTCTCTTCTTCCTTGTGCTTGGATCTCGTCCCCTCCTTTCTTGGTGGAGAAGGACAAGCTCAAGGTTGAAGAAGGTGGTTGATCTAGCTTGCATGTGCTCCTAGGGTTTGGATCTACCCTAGTAGAGGTTGTTTGGTGCTTCCTTGCTTGGTTCCTTGGCCTAGGTAAGTGAGATCTCCCTCTTCTCCTTAATTTTTCTTGATGTCCTACTTTTCTCTTTCTCCTTCTTGGTCAGATCCATGGTGGTGCATGAACCAATGGTTGAAGTGTAGGGAATATGACATCAAGTAGGCAGCGAAAACAAAAATTTAATGACATATTCCCCATAAAACCAGTGGATCACGTCAACAACTATATAATGGAAAGGATGGTTTCAAGGATATATCTGGTCCTGGAGCAAGTCCAACAACAATCCCCTTGTTATTTTAGTCATGCAATTGTCTTCTAGTTGCACTCGAACAACGTCTGTGGTGACTCCTAATATTTACCATGGACTATAGGCTAAAGTTTTTCTCCTAGCGAGAAAATTATCCGCTCCTCTAGAGAAGTCCAAATGGACAGCCTAGAACTCATGTCGTCCTACTGGAACTGACAAGAAGGGGTTGCCCCTCCTATTGGTGTACTAGTCACCAACTTGCTCTCCAACAATTGTTCCCCCTTGCTATTCCTCCTTTTATCAGGTAGGACTTGCTCAGGTTCTCTCAGTTACCACAACCAGAGAAGATAAAACAAATTTTAGAGTCAATTGATGTGTATGAGAAGACCCCAGTATCCCTTTATTTATAGGAGGGGTTAGGGTCAAGGTTCTGAGTCTGTGTGGGAGTGGAAGGGATCAAAATTTCATGAATTTTTACAACCTACAAATGGCGAAATAGTTGGTTCACTAGTGAACCAATCAGTTAGCATATGAGCCGATCGGGTCACATAGTGAATCGATCATTTCATCATGTTTCCCAATCACAATTGTATTGGCAATTCAAATCCAATTATTACACGACATGACATTAGCTCTAATCATTAAGGAAATCGAATTGCTCTTGTGAACCAAGCAGTTTATCTAATGAACTGGTCGTCCTCATGACCATAATCTGATCGGTTCACTCAGTGAACCGGTAGGTTCATATTTGGTTCATCCAAAAGTCAACCACTACATTATACAAACAACCTGACACTCCAACCGGTCATTTCATCACATGAACCAGTCAGTTGGGAGTTCAACCAGTCAATTGATGTTTAAATTGAGTACGTAAACACTTTAATAATCAAATTAATTTTCAATCTTGATTAGAACTCCTATTCTAGGTGTATCCTATGTGTGTGACCCTATAGGTCCCATATTATGTTGGCAGTGAATGTCCATAACTACATGTGTCATCACAAGCAATGAGCAATGCCTAGTCACACATCATTGCTACCCAATTAAATGGAAAATTGAAGAACAACTTCAACCTACAATCTATGGTTGGTGTTGTAGTGTTTGTATAGTTCCTTTATCGTTGATATCCAGATTGAACTTGAGGCATGGAGCAGTCATCCTCTTCATCATTCAATCTCTATTTTTTGCTATAGAAGACTATCTAAGATATATGTAAGCTCAATATCACATATTGACTCACATGTGCATGGCCATGTGTTTCTCGGTCTCGCTAATCAAGTGGCCAATATATCATACTCCCATAGGAGGGACAAATCCCATTTACATCACTCACAGTCATCCCCATGTGTCACAATGCACCCGATCATCACTTTTATGACAACCCTTATTCAAGATCACAGTAGATGATGTCAAAGCACACCTAATGGCATGTGATGAGTGTAGTGACTTCAGGTCTAAGAACCATAATCACCACCAACACTATGAGAGCTAACTATGACTACCATTGTAATGGTTTACATGTATTACTCTCATGGTGGGTTTGTCTGATACATTGTTCCTTAACATGTATCTATGTGCTTGTTTTGATATCACATATCAAGACTGATAAGAATATGTCATCAACCAACACACACTCTAGTCTTACGTGTTATTGTTGTCTATTACCCTTCCACAATAACATCCAACCAGGGATGTAACAAGAATGTATATACTCTTAACATTTGTATGATCTCATTGTTCAATTCATGTACTTGAAGACATACGACTTTGAGTAATATCATTCTCTAGACATTTATTATGTTATTTCATTATCTCATAACTAAATAAATTAGAATAAATTGTAAGCATGCCTTTCTCATTAACCAAATCATTTACAAGTTATGCCATTACAATCATCATATGATTGGCTCTCTAGCCACACATACCAACAGACTCCCACTTACACCTAGAGCCAATCACCCATGAATCTTATTTTAAGTGATCTAACATGTTGGTCATGCTTCTACTATGAAAGTGCTTTAGGCAAGGGGTCAACAACATTAGCTTGGTTGGTACTCTGCAAATCATCACATCTCCTCATTGTATGATCTCTCGTATGAGATGGAAATGCTTTTGTATGTTCTTGGAATGCTGATGTGATCTAGGTTCCTTAGCTTGTGCAATAGCTCCATTGTTATCACAATATAGCTCAATTGTGTCGTTGAAGCTAGGAACCACCCCAAGTTATGAGATGAACTTCTTGATCCAGACAACCTCCTTTTCTCCATTCAATGCAAAAATATGCTCAACCTCTATTGTAGAATCAATAACCGTCTCTTACTTGGAACTCTTTCATCTTACTGCTCTGTTGTTTAGGAAAAACACAAATCCTGATTGTGATATGTAATCATTTTTGTCAGTCAAGAAGCTTGCATTAGTGTAACCCTTTACCACCAACTCTTCCTCTTCATGCAGACAAGAAACGGATCCTTAGTTCTTCTCAAGTACTTTAGGATGTTTTTGATTGTTGTCTAGTGAGCATCACTTGGATCTAACTAATATTTGCTCCTCATAATTAAGGCATATGAGACATCGGGATGGGTACAGACATTGCATACATGATAGATCCAATTGTAAATGCATATGGAGTCATACTCATGTGTTCCCTTTCTTCACAAGAACTGGGAAATTAAGGTTTAGAGATAGTAACTCCATGTACCATGGAAAGGTTGCCTCTCTTTTAGCTCTCTATACTAAACCTCTTCAATACTTTGTCAATGTATGTGCCCTAACCTAGTCCAATAATCCTTCTATATCTATCTCTATAGATCTTGATCCCTAAGATGTAGGATGCTTCTACCAAGTCTTTCATGGAAAATGTATTTCCTAGCCATGTCTTTTCCTCTTGTAAAGTAGGGATGTCATTCCCCATTAATAGTATGCCATCCACATACAATATGAGGAATGCAATCATGCTCCCACTAATTTTCTTGTACACACATGGTTCATCTTCATTTTTAGTAAAGCCAAACTCTTTGACTGTCTCATCAAAATGAAGATTCCAGCTCCGCGATGCTTGCTTCAATCCATAGATTGACCTTTGTAGCTTAGAAACTTTATTTGTATCCTTTGGATTTATAAAACCCTGTGGTTGTGTCATGCACACATTCTTGAGAATATTCCCATTAAGTAATATAGTTTTAACATGCGTCTACCAAATCTCATAGTCATGATAAGTTGCAATATCAAGCATGATCCTGATGAACTTAACCATGGCCACTGGAGAATTTTTTTGTCATAGTCAACACCTTGAACTTGTCTGAAACCCTTTTCTACCAATCTTCTCTTATAGGTTTGTACTTTACCATCCATGTTGGTATTCTTCTTGAAGACCCATTTTCACCCTATGGGTTTACTCCTCCAGGTGGATCCACCAAGGTCCATAACTTGTTGGCATACATGGATTTCATCTCAGATCTCATTGCCTCATGCCAATTCTCAGACTTTGGTCCCTTAGTAGCTTCTAGTTAGGTTGTTGACTCGTCATTTATGACCAACTCACTGCCTTCCTGAGTCATAAGAAATCCAAATCTTTGAGGTTTAAGGTGTGCCTACTAGATCTACGAGGTCCCTATGATACATGAGGAATTTGAGATTCCACAACACTTTGTGATTCTCTTTGTTCCCTTATGCATCTATCTGTTCGATGCTTTTCTGTTGGTCCCAAACCTCTTTGAGTTCTACTTTTCTCCCACTAATTCCTTTGGAAATAAATTCCTTTTCTAGGAATGCACCATCTCTAGCAACAAACACTTTGATGTCAGATAGGGAATAAAAGAATATCCTTTTGTCACCTTAGGATATCTGATAAAATAACATTTATCAGATTTAGAACCAAGTTTTTTAGGAAACATTTTCCTTACATAAGCTTCACAACCCCAAATCCTCATAAAAGACACATTGGTTGGCTTCCCGTACCATATCTCATATGGTGTCTTTTGAACCGATTTAGATGGTACTCAGTTTACTGTAAACGTGAAGGTTTCAAGAGAATAACCCCAGAAGGTAGTTGGAAGTTCAACTAAACTCATCATTGATAGCACCATATCCATCAATGTGTGATTTCTTCTTTTTGATACACCATTATGTTGTGGTGTTCTAGGTTAATCCATTATGGTACAATACAACGGGCTCAGAGAAGGTCCTCAAACTCTTGGTTTAAGTATTCCCCGCCTCGATCACAACAAAGTGCCTTAGGGGGCGTTTGTGTACCACATTTACGACTACAAGTATTTAATGCGTAACTTGTGTGCCCGGCGATATTTCAGCTGCTCCGTTAAACATATTTTATTACAGTGATGGTGTGTTTGAGGTCCGTCAGTGAGCCCCGACACTACAGAAATGTAGTGATAAGAAAGTACGTCGATTTGACATGTTTTGCAAATGCTATATTTAGTTATTAAACCTAAGCAATGTAGTATTTATTACCACTGCCTAATAAATATATTACATCCACTGCTGCACAAGAATACCACTTTTTGAAAGTTCTCTCCCAAACTAGGCCTTAATAATTTTCCCAAGTTGGTTCTATAATTCATTCATAAACTCTTTGAACTTTTCAAGAGTTTCTTACTTATGTTTCATCAAGTAAACATAACCATACCTACTAAAGTCATCAATGAAGGTAATGAAGTATTGATACCCACCTCTTGCAGTTATTCTAAAAGGGACACATACATCATTATGTATGAGTCCTAATAGATCACTAGCCCTCTCATTATTACCAGTGAAAGGATTCTTGGTCATCTTTCCCAACAAACAAGATTCACATGTCTCTATTGATTCAAAATCAAAAGAGTCAAGATAACCATCTTTACAGAGTCTAAATATATGATTCTCATTTATGTGCCCTAGATGACAATGTCAAAGATATGTTTTATTTGATTTTTTGAGTTTTAGTCTTTTGGTATTTATGTTATAAACATTTTCCTTTAGATCTAGAAAATAAAGACCATAACACATTGGGGCATTGCCATAAAAGATCTCATCTTTTGAAACAGAACATCTACCATTTTTAAAATGAAATTCTTATGCATCCTTGTCCATACACGATACATAAATGATGTTTCTATTTATGATAGGTAAATAATAGTAGTTCATTAACACTATTACAAATCATGTGGGTAGAGATAAATCATAGGTTCCAACTACAGTGGTAGAAACTCTTACTCCATGTGCAACTCGTAGTTCAATCTCACCCATTCTTAAAGGCCTACTTTTTTTAAAATCTCCATGTCTAGTATCCAGTACCCATGATGAAGAAGTAGATAAGTTTATCTCTATAATGTATATACCTGAAGTGGATATCACCATCCCCATCTTCTTCTTCCTAATTGCCTTCAAGTACAAAGGATAGATTCCTCTTATACTTTTCTTTGTAATCTTAAGTATTGAAGATTTGGATTTGGGCTTAGCCTCATAAGTCTTCATGACCTTTCTTTGATCCTCAAACTCATCTCGGATAATCACCATCACATATTTATCCTTCTTCTTTCTTGCTTTGGCATTCATCAGCATGCCAAGCAAATCTGGCAGTGGTCTGGCCATTTTATTCAAGTGGTAACACTCAATAAAGTGGCTATATGATTCAGGAAATCATTTCAGAATCATATATGTGGCCAACTCTTGGCTCAAAGAGAAACTAAGTTCTTCAAGATGTTCCACATGTCCTATCATATTGAGCACACGGGTCTCTGGTGAGTCTCCCTCTGTAATTTACACTCAAAGAGTGTTTTTGTAACATTTTGCCTTTGTTGCCTTGTGAGATTATGGTTCACATTCCTAAGATGTGTTACCATCTCAAGAATACCCATGTCTTCACATCGCTCATACAACTCACAACTCATGCATCTTAGAATAGGGTACTTTATGTGTAGGTCATAATTAGCATGCTTCCAGTAAGCATCCACTTTGGCCCTAGGCGCATCAGGAGCAAGTAATTTAGGAACTGGTTTATCTAGGACATAGAGCTTATTCTCATAATTTAGAACCCTTCTCAAGGTCCAAAACTAGTTACAGAAATTTGTCCCAACATGTTTGTCCTTCCTAAGTACTGATCACAACAATAATTTGTTTGTCATTTGATTCTATAAGAGAAATATTGCATTTTGTAAAAACCCTTTTGATTTGAGTTGAGTTGAAAACTTGAAGATATTTGATTTGGCCTTTAATTAATTATCCCCCCACTATTTTATTTAAATTGATAGCATTCACATATCAATTTGGAAGATTGCAACGTACAACCTTCTAATGAGACAAGATCCAAAATAGTTGAACTATTACGTGGCCAATGCCAGCATCCATAGTCAATTATAAAGTTAGGAAACTTATGCAATTCTTGGGTAGATGATATGCAAAACTCCTTGCCATAGCCATATGCATGCCTCTGGTTCTTAATCTCATTAAGGACACACAGTTAAGTCTAACCCAAAATCCAACACGATAATAATGCACCCCGCTCAGAATGCCCACATTATTACCATCATACTTCCATAAGATAGACAACGCACCACCCTAGGGGTGCCCATGCTTAGTCGATCAAGCTTTTCATATGTGTTGTTTATGTAAAGCATCTAAGAATTAATATTATTTGAGGGAGTTTGTATTTATAAATACATATATGTTATCCAATCACCACATATATATTATGTATCATATACGTGCTATATCCCACAAATGAAACATGCAATAAAACAAAAGGCGATGATTATGGTCATTCTAGTGTAATTCCTTGGAGCCACAAGGAATTACCACAACCTGGGGTCTACATCTCATGCAGAAACATGTTGTTGATGAATACATGTGTTTTCTTGATTGGTTCAATCCTTAAGACGGTCGGCTTGCCTCCTAGCCAGTTGGTTGGTAGTCTCCCCATTTGTCTAGACTCCAGTCTGCCACCCTCTAGGTCCTCCAATTGATCAGCTGGTACTCCAATTGATAGTTTCTCCGTAGCCCTCTATCTTGTTGGCTCGTCTTCTTCATAGTAATAAAAAATGAACTATCCTACCATTACATGATTATAGAGAAACCTCAAGTTACATTTGATGTGAGCAAAGGTAGGAGAGAATAATACTTTTACGATTGGAAGATAAGATAGAGGCTAGGTATGCAAACTGATATAGAACAAGAAATAAACACACAACCACCATGCATAGATAATAAAGGTTATTGGCCATAACCACGCTACACATACACTATCAAAACTCGCTTTTAGGATGAAACATGTCAATTATACACACACACACAGATATATATATATATATATATATATATATATATATTATTTGGGGTTATATTTGATGATCTATCAGATAATAAATGATAAAACCAAAAATTTTATCATATTGATCATCCTAAAATATAGTGAATTGATGTGGCTCTGATACCACTGTAGGGATATATGGCATCAAGTAGGCAGTGGAAACAAAAAAATTACTACCACTACCCCATAAAACCAATGGATCGTATCTACAACTATAATGGAAAGGATGGTTTCGAGGATATACTTGGTCCTGGAGAAAGTCCAGCAACAATCTCCTCATTTTCATAGTTGTGCAACTGTCTTCTAGTTGGACTCGAAAGGTGTCTGTGGAGGCTCCTGGTCTTTACCACAGACTGTAGGCTGATGTTGTCCTCCTAGAGGGAAAAGTATCCATGCCTCTAGAGAAATCCACATGGACTTCCTAGCTAGAACTCCCATTATCTTGCTAGAATTGATAAGGAGTTGTCCCTCTCATTGGTGTACTAGTCAGCAACTTACTCTCCCACAATATTTAACCCTTTCTATCCCTCCCTTTATCATCCTCGTCTCATCCTCCACCACCACAACCCTCTCAACAAGGAGAGGATGTCTATTCCATGCAGGGTATGTACTCCATGTTGTAGGAGATCCAGCAGACACAGCAGCAGCACACTACCTCCTTCATCGGTATTCAGGATACTACGAACCGGCTATTTTTAAATCCACAGGAAATTTATGAGAACGAGCACCTCCTCCTCGCCAACTGAGAAAATATTCACGACATGTTGCATAGGATGGAGATGCAACAACAACCATTCTATGATCACTACTGGAGCCAAAATTACTTCGGGGGATATCCTCAACCTCCGCCCATGCCCCCATATGATCCTACTTTTCAGGGGCAGTACCCTAAATGGAACCCCAACACCCAGCAGCAACCACCATTTCCACCGCCAGAACAATAATGGGTATCATGGTTCCACCTTTTGATTTTGTTTTTAACTATGAGGCCATAGTCGAATTCAAGCTTGGGGGGAGATGGAACCATTTCTATCTCAGTTTACTTTTTCTCTCTTTTATTTTAGTATTTTTTCTTAGTTTAGTTTTGAGTAATTTTGTTATTTACAGTTTTTTAGGATCCACATGCTATCTAGTATAATCTGTGGATGTCTAATGTAGTGTGTCATCTTAATGTTTTATGTGTACAATCATCTGAAATTGGGCATAATTAAAAAAAATTGATCAGAATTGGCAATTTGAGTTGTTTGAACTTGAGCACCTACTTATGAAAATAATTGGGTTTGTCAACTTTAAAACATAAAATCATAATTTTACATCCTTATGATTCAATAAATGTGGACGGACATGGATGTTGAGCCTAGTTGAGTGGGCCAAGTACCCCACAACCCTGTGCAGAGGGAAAATAATTCAACAATAAAATAGAAGATTTAGTACCTCAATTATTCAGGGCTCCAAGGATTTCATAATCATAATGTGTCTCCAAGAATTTATGAAGTGTTAACTACAAAGAATAATAATATTGTCACAATTTGACTTGGAATCAATGTTGTTCAATTTTTCTTATTTATGATTAGGTTTTTCCATCTAGGTTTCTATGGCATATTTTCCCCTCCATATCATTTCTAAGTTTCCAACCTGGTTATATAAAATCATTATTACTTCTTTTTTTACATGATCTAGGTGTTACAGTTTCATGCTTTTCCCATTTCTTTCTCTCTAGTGCTTCTAGTTGTATTGCGTATACAATCAATTTCACCACATTATGTTATTGACCGTCTCAAAATATATTATTTCTATCAAAATAAGTTTCATAATGATTTAAAAGTTTTCCATGTGATATAATGTTATAAAAGATAAAGGTTCTACAAATTTTGATTGGAATACAAGATGAACTCACTTACAATGTACTAAATTAATACTCTACTATATACATATACCTAATTGTGTGTATTATGGAGTTGTATACGGTTGTTCACAATATAGGTATTAAATAAATTATTACAATCGTTATCCATATTCACAGATCTCGTGAAACAAAGATTACGTGAAGATCCTTCAAGTGTAAACACTTGTATTACTATTAGACTAGTATATGTATCAGCATGGTAACATGGTAAATCAACATATGTGCATCCGAAGTGGATCTAGTAAGCTGATGTCTTTATATAATTGTGTTAATTAAATAAGGTCCCAAAACATTATATGTCTATTATACTTATATTAACATACTATCACATACCTATACATACATTCTTTTAAGTTGCACGGCCAAGTCATTAAATCAGTTATTATAATAATTTGTAGCTTAAGAGTTAGCTCATTATGTAGGTATGCATTAGTCTCTCCGGTTAGACAATGCCACATATGAGATATACCTATATTATATATGCATATGTATGGTATCTACCACTCTATTAGGTACTTGCAAGGGATTACAGGGTAGATTACCTCTACTAATAGATTCTGAAACTAGACGGCACATTAATTATTTACTACTAATATAAGGTGTGCATGTATAGATTACAATTAGGATTAGCGATGTATACATATTACCCTTAGTATATATTAGCCCAGCCGTCATCCTTGTCAGGTTAACATGATTCTAAAAACAACTGAAAGGAGGCACAATTGCTCACCTACAGATGTGCAGTTTAGTCAACAGATTCTACTTGGGGTTGGCTTCATCTAGGAGACACCCTAGGTGCTGATTCTCCTGAATATGGCCGCAACAGGTTGTCTAGATTCGTTGCTGGCGAGGGAGGTGGACGGCGTTGGGTATGAAACACTGAGATGCAGACTGGAGGTTTCTAGGGCATGGAATCTGGTGGTTGGAAGGAAGATGATGGAAAAGACGTTTTGATGGTGGTGGTGTTTGATTGTTGGTCTGCGGATTGCACAGTTTGGTTGCAGTAAGGTATAGAGAGGGGGGGGGGGTTTGCAGAGGTTGAAGAAGGTGAGATGTTGTCGTGGGTGTTGATTGATGATCACTGATCATTGTTGCAGGTCTGTCACCGTGATCAAAGGCGACATTGTAGGTTGTCGTGATGGCAGATGGACGGTGGAGTTTCCTTGTTGTTCTGGTGGATGGTGAGGCATCCATGGATGCGGCTGTAGCTGGGTGGCGTCAGGTTGGTGGTGAGAGGCATATGACAACGATGATTCAACTAAGCATTCTTAAAAAGGTGGGGGCATCCATGGTGAGGTCAGGACTTAGCAGCAACATGTGTTGCAGATCTAGGCGGCGGATGGGTTAGGGTGGTGGAGGTCTATAGTTGGTCGAAGGCTCCTATATTCCGACGGTGGTTGGGTTAGGGTGGTGGAGGTCTACAGCTGGTCGAAGGGTCCTAGATTCCGACGTGACTGTCCGACATCGCCCTGAAGTCAGCCGTCCTCACGATGGGGCGTTGGCAGCAGTGCGCCGGCCAGATCCTGACTGTCGTCATTGCAGTGCAGATTCCCTGGGTTCTGTTGTAGGTGGTGGCAGAGCACGGTGGCAGGTGTTGTTGGTGTAGGGAGTCGTTGTAGGTGTCGCCGTTAGTTCCTCATGAAGGTGTCGAGGTTCCTTGAACACATACGAGCACAGAGAGGTACACTACAGGAGGAAGATATGAGACAATATGATTTGGTACTGTGGAACGTTGCAGCTTTTCTCTGTTTTGGTCTTCTTTATTAATAGACTCCAGGATTACAGAAAGAGATACTTGGGCTAAAAGACGTGCCCAGAGTCAAATGCCACGATGCTAAGATCGTGCTATACATGATCGAGTCCTATGCGGCCACAACTAACTAACACACAACATGCCTTCCATTCTCAACTCGCATGTTTCCAATCGTGCTTAACTTCCTAATAGGAAAATAGGATAATTACTAATCTACATGACAGCTGGATAAACTTATTTGATGTGGACCTAAATGGGTGCAACATGATTAAGTTGCAACAATTCACCCCCTAATCATGTTTCCCTCTTTACCTCCTTCACACCCAGATTCTTTCTTATCTCAGAGAACTTCACACGGCTGAGTGCTTTCATGAGGATGTCAGCTAATTGCCCATCGGTGCTAACATGTTCCACATCCAATTTTCGATCATCGATACATTCACGAATGAAGTG
Organism: Alisma plantago-aquatica; assembly: GCA_963693085.1. Classification (NCBI taxonomy): domain Eukaryota; kingdom Viridiplantae; phylum Streptophyta; class Magnoliopsida; order Alismatales; family Alismataceae; genus Alisma; species Alisma plantago-aquatica. The sequence goes on from OY856409.1 coordinate 476,287,026, forward strand.
AAATCATGTATCGATGTGCTTGCTGCGATCGTGATGAACTGGATTTTTGCAGAGTGCGATTGTAGATTTATTGTCCACGAGCAATTTAAACTTCTTTTGTTCTCAACCCCTTAAATCTTCCAGTAATCGACACAACCAAATACCTTGACATGCAGCCATTGCTGCTGCAATGTATTCCACCTCACATGACAACAGGGCCACAATCTTTTGCTTTTGAGATGTCCACGTTATCAAGCTCGTACCAAGGAAAAATACCATTCCTGTGGTGCTTCTACATCATCGACATCCCCTGCTAAATCATTGTCACTGTATCCTATAAGGTCCCACTCCAGTTTGCCATGTCGCTTGAAGCAACACCCATAACTAATTGTGTCGCGTATGTAGCGCAGAATATGCTTGACGGCAGCTTGGTGTTGTGCAGTAGGTGCTTCCATGTACCGGCTAACGATACCAATGGCGTATTTGATGTCTGGTCGGGTATTTACCAGGTAGCGTAGACTCCCCACAAGGCTGCGATACTCCCCGACGTCTACAGTTGCACTCCCATCATTCTTTATTAACTTCATGCGATTCTCCATTGGTGTTAGACATGGGTTGCACCCAAGCATGCCCAAAACTTCCAGAATTCTATTTGCATAGCTGCTTTGACACAGTGTGATCTCATCGGCGGCTTGTTTGACCTCAATCCCCAAGTAATAGTTGAGTAGACCGAGGTCGCTCATGTTAAATAGATTCATCATTTGGGACTTGAATTCTGAGATGTCGTTGGGCCATGAGCCGGTGATGATAAGATCGTCGACGTACACTCTGACCAACAGAGACGTGCCGCCCTTTTCTCTCCTATACACCGCATGCTCCAGGGGACTCCGATCGAAGCCCAGGGACAACAACGTCTGGTCCAACTTGGCGTTCCAAGCCCGCGGCGCCGGACGAAGCCCGTAGAGGGCCTTATGCAATTTGAGCACCATATGTTCACGTTTGTCATCGACAAAACCCAGTGGCTGATGCACATACACCTCCTCGCTGATTTCACTATTTAGAAACGCCGACTTGACATCCATATGGTGCACTTCCCAGCCGCCATGTGCTGCAAGTGCGATCAACAGTCGTACTGTCTCCATGCGACACACTGGAGCGAACACCTCATCAAAATCCACCCCCTATCACTGGGCATATCCCTTAGCCACTAGGTGGGCTTTGTGCTTCACGATTTTTCTTGTAGGATCCCTTTTAACTTTGAATACCCACTTGAGGACAATTGCTTTGTGGCCGTTAGGTAGGATAGCAAGCTCCCATGTGTCATTTCTGTGAATGGATTTCATCTCTTCCTCCATTGCTTTCTTCTAGCATGCTTCCTTCAGTGCCTTCCGATATCATTGTGGCACACCTTCTGAATCCTCTGACTCGTCTGTGGGTGGTGTTGGCCACTTCATGGTGCTTGGTCTTTCATATGCCAGTGTCCTTGGTGTGCTTGGACCTGCTTCTTGCACTGTCGCCGGACTTGCCCCAGACATAGGTGTGGATCCTCCGTTGTCCATCGATGCTTTGCCTTCTACAATGTTAGTGGAATGTTGTACAACAAAGGTGCCACCGCCGTTGGGATTGAACTCTTGGTTTGTTGCCTCCCAGTCCCATTGCTTCTCCTCTTCGAACATGACATCGCGTGTCACATGCAACTTCTTTGTCTTTGGTTCATAGACTCGATAAACCTTAGATCCCTCCTCGTAGCCAATGAACACCATCGGCGTGAATCTGTCAGAGAGCTTTGTGATGTCGGGGCCAACCTTCTTCACATGCGCCAGACACCCAAAGGTGTGGAAGTAATGCACCTTGGGCTTCTTCTTGTACCATGCTTCGTATGGAGTTTTTCCATCTAGGCTTCGCATCAGTGCACGATTCAGGATGTGCACTACAGTCTTCATAGCCTCACCCCAAAACTCAGCTGGTACACCCTTGCTCTTCAGCAGACTACACGCCATTTCCATGACCGTCTGGTTTCTCCGCTCGACTACACCATTATGCTGTGGTGAATATGGTGCAGTGGTGCACCGTTTAATCCCCAACTCACTACAATAGTCAGAAAACTCCTTTGAATTGAACTCCCCTCCACGATCAGTGCGAAAGGCTTTAAGCTTCACATCTGACTCATTTTCAGCCAATGCCTTTATCTTCTTAAAAGACTTGAATGCTTGATCTTTGGACTTGATAACTTCCAACCACATGTACCTACTATAATCATCCACGATGAGAAAAAAATAATATCTACCACTTAGTGTGGCGGGAGTGATTGGGCCGCAGAGGTCGCCATGCACCAACTCTAATCTTTACTTGGCTCGGTAGGATGTGGCATGTGGGAACGGGGTGTGGTGTTGCTTGCCTAGCGCACATCCGTCACAGAACTGTTCCACGTGCTCGATGACCGGAATGCCTTGCACCATCTCCTTGAGGCTCATGTCCCGCAATGTGCGAAAGTTGAGGTGTCCGTAACGAGGATGCCACAACCAGGATGCATCGTTCGCCTTGGACAACAGGCACACAGGTGCGGTCAAGTTCAGGTTCAAAAGATATAACCTATTCCTGGACCATGTTACCCGTGCTAGAAGCAGCCGGTCACGGTCGAAGATGCATAACTCCCTGCCCTCGATCATGATCTTGCACCCATTCTCGTCAAGATGACCCAGGATGACGATGTTGCTTCGGAGACGGGGTATGAAGTACACTTCAGTGAGCACTTGATGCTCCTGATTCTTGCATTGGAACATCACGGCGCCTTTGCGGCATATCTCCACCACTGAGCCATCACCGAACTTCACAGGCCCCTTAACACGTTTGTCAAGAGAAGCAAACATCTCCTTTAATCCGGTCATGTGATTGCTTGCACCTATGTCGAGGTACCACATGCCATCATCGGCATCAATAGGGATCACCTTCTCTTCATTTAGGAACATCGTGTGTGATGGATCATCCTCAATATGGATGGGATCACAGTGCTGTGCCATGAGCAACGCCGGCTCATCGTCTTGCTTGTGCATCATGTTGGCTTCCTCCTTACGTGTGTGTCACGCCTTACGGTAGTCCTTAGAAAAATGCCCAAGCTTGTTGCAATTGTAGCACTTTACTTTGGACATATCACGGCCACCAGCAGATGATGTGTCTTCCTTGCCTTCACGTGTGTTATTCCCTTGTGCATGTTGCTTGGTGTGGTAGTGTTTGTCACCACCGTTGTTAGCATTCTTCTTTCCACAGTGAGAACCTCCTCCTTGTTTATTTGATCTTTCCAACCACTCCTCCTCCATGAGAAGAAGCTGGCTACATGTGTCGCCTACCTCACCAAGAGAATAGCACTGCTCCACCAATCGTAGCCAGCCAGTGATTTCTTCTACGAACAACATGCTCACGTCCAGTAGTGTCTCAATAGAAATAGCTACTTGCATGTACCTGGATGGTACAACACGAAGGAACTTCTTAACAACCTGACCTTCATCCAATGTGTCTCCGAGAAGCCGAAGGTTGTTTGCAAGTCCTGTGATCCTCATGGAGAAATCGTCCACGGTTTCACCATCCTTGAACGTGATGTCTTCGAACTCCTTTCGAAGCTTCTGTGCATTTGCCTCGTGAACATGTGTGATGCCCATCCGCATGGTCTTCACAGCCTCCCATGCTTGTTTGGCAGTGTCCTTCACCACCAGCGTTGATAGCATCTCTGGTGGCACGGCCCAGAGGATGGCCGAGAGCGCCAGCCGGTCGTCCTGGTACTCCGCCGTCCCCGGTTTGATGGCTTCCCACAAGCCTTAAGCTTGTAGGTTCACTCTCATTAGCAGCGCCCAATCACCGTAGTTCGTGCGTGTTAATATGGGGTACACAACTGTGCTCCCGGTCTCCTTCACCACCCTTTGGACCACCACGTCTCATCCAGCATTGTTGCCGCCATCATCGCCGTTGCTGCCGCTGCCGTTGCCACCACTGTGGGTCTCTTCTCGGGAAGGTGAATTGGAGCCACTCCTCACCATTGCACAGGATTAAACAGAGCACCGTTCTGATACCAATTGAAGGTGTCGAGGTTCCTTGAACACACACAAGCACAGAGAGGTATGCTACAGGAGGAAGATACGAGACAATATGGTTTGGTGCTGCAGAACGTTGCAGCTTTTCTCTATTTTGGTCTTCTTTATTAATAGACTCCAGGATTATAGAAAGAGATACTTGGGCTAACATACGTGCCCAAACTCAAACGCCACGATGCTAAGATCACGCTATACATGACCGAGTCCTATGCGGCCACAACTAACTAACACACATCATGCCTTTCATTCTCAACGCACACGTTTCCAATCGTGCTTAACTTCCTAACAGGAAAATAGGATAATTACTAATCTACATGACAGCTGGATAAACTTATTTGACGTGGACCTAAATGGGCACAACATGATTAAGTTCCAACACCTCAGGACTTTCCAGAATGGTGGTGGTGGCTAGGCTCGCTGCTGGTCGGGTGGTGTAGGGGAGTGGAGGCAGTTTTGCAGTGCTATACATCGGTAGGGTGGAGTGGCAGGGTCATGGCTAGTGAAGCACTGTGGTGGCTGTAGGTTGCCTGGGGTCGGGGCAAAGGTGCCCAGGTCTGAGTTGCAGACCGTCGGTTGGTATCAAGACGAAGGAGGAGGTGATGGCTATAGCGTGCCGCTACGAGCGCGAGTGGGTTTCGTGGTGGCTAGAGGTAGTTAGGTTGAAGATTCGTCTCAGTTGTAGGGCGTCGCGTCTCCAGATATGGGTGTGCATGGACTTATATAGCAAGTAACCGGGTGTTAGGGTTTATATATAGGGGATGAAGGAGACAATTCCATGTGCTTGGGTAACTGATCAGCAGTCGTTCTATTCTGCAATTCAGCAGCGGTGGTCGTTTCTTCCAGTTCACCGGCCATCAAGGTTCCATGCATTCCTTCCTTCCTCATTGCTCGTTGAGAGGCCGGGGTTGAGAGAGAGGGAGTCCAAAGGCAGGGAGAGTAGAGGGTAAATGATCTGGCTTCGAGTCTCTTGGTGGGGTGGTGAGGCGTTGAGCACACATTGTGCTTCTGTAACGCAATCGACGCTGGTAGCGTTACAAGGAGAAGGTGTCAGGTCTTCTAATACCCTAGGTACCTAATGCTATTAAACATAGTCATCACCCCTATTTAAGAATTACATTTTAATAGATTTTGTATCCTATACATAACACATAAAAAGGCAGTCAAAGTTGCTCTTCTCATATACATATCAAAAGACCTGCAATTTTTGGGTTCAATCCTTTCTAGGGAAACCTAAGTCTAGTCCATTAATCACATATTACCTAGTTATTTTGATCTTTTATAACTCTTAAAAGTATGAATATAACTAAACTGAATTGTAGAAATAATAACACTTCTATTAATTCAATTTCTACCATAACATCCAAACTTTTTAGTATTATTTAGCCAATGAATATTGTATGTAATGATTCTAAGCCCATTGAGTGAAATTTCAAGGAGGAGTGGAATGCAAATCAAGATATCAAGGGGCAATTATTTTCATTTGCACAAATTGGTGTCAATATGGTTCACGAAGCCAATTCTGAAGGACTAATTTGAAATTACTCTCTGAAATGCAGAGCTAGGAGTCATATAGTACAAGAAACTAAAAAGGATGCAATTATTCATGATAATCAATCAAAATAGCTCACACTCAAGTTGGAAAGGACCGGATTGGAATTGAGATATAGTTTAGGGAAAATATGTGATAATATCTTGAAGTAGATTTAGTATCCCCAAAATTCGAGTATGTTACAACTCTTCCACCCTTCAAAGAGATTTCGTCCACGAAATCAAATATTTATTAGTGGTGATATTCCTACTATAGTTTGATCCACAAAATATTCTAGCACAATAATTTTGCTTGCTGAAGTGTCAACAAAATGTGATCCCAATTTTCCTTCCACTATCATAGGTCTGATTTATGATGATCCAACAATCCTCTTACTATATTATAGGGTCACTAAATCGGTTTAGGTTCAATTTCTACTTTGAAAATATACCCCTCAGTCTTCCAACATCTTATTCCAATATGAGAGTTAAAATATTCAATTTGTTAGTCTTGGCCATCATTATCACAAGTTTGAGTTAAAACCCAAGCTTATTGGTCAATATATGGTTATCAATACTACATCAATTTTAATCTCACATATTTTTCACTAACGTTACAATGATGTTTATATTGTGTAAATTTTTTTTAAACTTTTGTTTCTTATGTGTATGTATATAATATTGTATTTGTGACCTTTTATCTCTAATTAACGAAATTTCCAAGGTCATGACCATAGAAAATATTGTATTACCTATTTTTGTCACATATATTTGTGTGATGATCTATGGGTCAAGAGTTTTAACATACTTCTATTTTTAAATTTTAAGGTAGGGTTTTATTTCTCTAAGATGTCTATATTGTATTAATTATCTATTATTATGTACATATATATTAGAAGTTCAAAAAAATAAATGAGTTCATCATTTTATCTTAATTCCACATAATATTCACTATGTCTTATCCAATTGTTTCTTTTTCTCAATTTTCTACTTATATGAGTATATTGTTATTTTAATTTCCATTTCTATAGTTTTCCTAGTCATTTCTTTTCTCAATAGATGTGATCACATATTTGAAGGGAAATATATGTTTCATATTTTTTATTATCAACATTTTTCATTCAATTGAGTATTTATAACAAGGGCATACAAGTCAAATGTATGGTCAAGTAAACATTCACATTCTTTTAAGTAAACATATTTATATTTTTCTTTCTTCCTTTTGAGTTTTTTTTAGTGAGATTTTTTTTTCAAAACTCTTAGCATAATATATTTTATTTTCTCTCTATTGAAGGTGATTATATATACTTTTGTTTTTTTTTTGGTTAGTGCCTTTATTCAACATTAGGGTTTTCCCAAGTAATGAAATTCACTTTGGCCAGGTCAGTATGTATAGTGGGGAAACCCCACCACCACCTAAATGGATTGGGAGTAATTATGCCAGAACCTTCACTATACATCCTTCCTTAGACACCTCAGCTCGTTCCATTTACATGGTGATGAATTATTATAATTTATTAGGTAGATTTTTTTTTATTTTTATCAAATTTTAATCATGTTCATGATTTAGGTTGAAATTTTGATATGTTCATATGATTTTAGGTTTATATCATATATCCATTATATATTTATATTTTTTTCATATTTATGAGTGTTAGAATCTAAAGAGAAACCATTCATATACCTATATTATTTCCTTTTACGTCTTAATAATCTAAATGTAAAATTACACACATGTATCTCAAACACTTCTTTCTCAACAATATCTTCATGTAAATCTATGCCTATAGAAGTTCAAAATCTAGTAGTTTAACTAGGTATGTCTCATAAATTTCTAGTTTAGGGTACATGTCTCATATCCTAGGCTAGTATGTTTTCTACTTGTATCCCATGTACTTCCTAATAACAAGGTCAATGATACCAGGATTCATGGTCTAACTATTTTTTTCTATGTTCTACTACTCCATTTGTGTTCCTACTTAACCCTAATTTCCATGAGACATGCATGAGTGCCGACCATTTATGGCTCTGATACCATCTTGTAAAGACATGATCTTTACGATCAAATATTTACAAAATAATATCACAATCATAAACAATCTTTATTACAATCATGCTTGTACATCAGAGTCACAGAAGCTTACAAATATGATTATAAGTTTAAGAAATAGAATTCATTCTATCTAGTCTTCAACGGAGGACTACCCAGTGCATGTCTCTTCAAGCTCTTCCATCTATTACCTGCCCATGAGTTCCCAGAGGGAACGAAACCACACATGGACCCCATTGAAGGAAAAATAAGGGTCAACAAAGCTGGTACTAAATCCAATCATTGAACTATGTTCGAAATAGGTTTAGATGTATAATAAAAGTTAGGAAAGGACTATTTGGTGGACTAAAGGCTAACAAAAAGAAATTCCATTATCAACTTCAAGATATCAAATCTTTCACAAGAATATCATTAAGCAAGAATCAATAATTCAAGTAGGAAAAATTTATCCAAGCTATCCACAAGGTAAATCAATTTCAAGATATTCTATTTGGCAAGTTTTGGCACCTTCCTATCATATCTTTTCTAGGGCTAAGTGCCTTGTGTTCTCACACTCTAGGAGAGAACGACACTAGTGCCTTATTAGCTATTCATGTTAACTGGGGGACAACTAATCCCTATCCTCTACGCAGGGTTGTGGGGTACTTGGCCCACTAAAGTGAGCCAAAGCTCTATAGGGCCAAAGCCCGAGGGACCAAAGTCCACAGGGAGACAAAACTCCAAATAGATCAAGTCCAATGCCAAAATAATTATCAACAATAATTTATCAATTACAAAATGAGAGTGGTGAACTTTCAAGAATAAGTAGATGTTTCAAAACTATATGGAATTCACCACGAATCAAGATATATATGTGTCCATCAAGAGGGAAAATAATTCAACAATAATATAGAAGATTTAGTACCTCAATTATTCAGGGCTCCAAGGATTTCATAATCATAATGTGTCTCCAAGAATTTATGAAGAGGTAGCTACAAAGAATAATAATATTGTCACCATTTGACTTGGAATCAATGTTGTTCAATTTTTCTTATTTATGATTAGGTTTTTCCATCTAGGTTTCTATGGCATATTTTCCCCTCCATATCATTTCTAAGTTTCCAACCTGGTTATATAAAATCATTATTACTTTTTTTTACATGATCTAGGTGTTACTATTTCATGCTTTTCCCATTTCTTGCTCTCTAGTGTTTCTAGTTGTATTGCGTATACAATCAATTTCACCACATTATGTTATTGACCGTCTCAAAATATATTATTTCTATCAAAATAAGTTTCATAATGATTTGAAAGTTTTCCATGTGATATAATGTTATAAAATATAAAGGTTCCACAAATTTTGATTGGAATACAAGATGAACTCACTTACAATGTACTAAATTAATACTCTACTATATACATATACCTAATTGTGTGTATTATGGAGTTGTATACGATTGTTCACAATATAGGTATTAAATAAATTATTACAATCCTTATCCGTATTCATGGATCTCATGAAACAAAGATTACGTGAAGATCCTTCAAGTGTAAACACTTGTATTACTATTAGACTAGTATATGTATCAGCATGGTAACATGGTAAATCAACATATGTGCATCCGAAATGGATCTAGTAAGCTGATATCTTTATATAATTGTGTTAATTAAATAAGGTCCCAAAACAGTATATGTCTATTATACTTATATTAACATACTATCACATACCTATACATACATGCTTTTAAGTTGCACGGCCAAGTCATTAAACCAATTATTATAATAATTTGCATCTTACGAGTTAGCTCATTATGTAGGTATGCATTAGTCTCTCTGGTTAGACAATGCCACATACGAGATATACCTATATTATAGATGCATATGTATGGTATATACCACTCTATTAGGTACATGCAAGGGATTACAGGGTAGATTACCTCTACTAATATATTATGAAACTAGACAACACATTAATTATTTACTACTAATATAAGGTGTGCATGTATAGATTACAATTAGGATTAGCGATGTACACATATTACCCTTAGTATATATTAGCCCAGCCGTCATCCTCTTCAGGTTAACATGATTCTAAAAACAACTGAAAGGAGGCCCAATTGCTCACCTACAGATGTACAGTTTATTCAATAGATTCTACTTGGGGTTGGCTTCATTTAGGAGACACCCTAGGTGCCGATTCTCCTGAATATGGCCGCAGTAGGTTTTCTAGATTCGTTGCTGCGAGGGAGGTGGACGGCGTTGGGTATGCAACACCGAGATGCAGATCGGAGGTTGCTAGGGCATGGAATCTGGTGGTTGGAAGGAAGATGATGGCAAAGACATTTCGATGGTGGTGGTATTTGGTTGTTGGTCTGCGGATTGCACAGTTTGGTTGCAGCAAGGTATAGAGGAGGGGGGGTTTGCAGAGATTGAATAAGGTGAGGTTGTCGTGGGTGTTGATTGATGATCATTGATCATTGTTGTAGGTCTGTCACCGTGATCAAAGGCGACATTGTAGGTTGTCGTGATGGCAGATGGACAGTGGAGTTTCCTTGTTGTTCTGGTGGCTGGTGAGGCGTCCATGGATGCGGCTATAGCTGGGTGGCGTCGGGTTGGTGGTGAGAGGCAGAGGACGATGATGATTCAACTAAGCATTCTTAAAAAGGTGGTGGCGCATCCATGGCGAGGTCATGACTTAGCAGTAACAGGTGTTGTAGATCTAGGTTGCAGCTGGGTTAGGGTGGTGGAGGTCTATAGCTGGTCAAAGGCTCCTAGATTCCAGCGTGTATGCCTGACATCGCCCTAAAGTTAGTCATCCACGCGATGGGGCGTTGGCAGTGGTGCGTCGGCTAGATCCTGACTGTCGTCATTGCAGTGCAGATTCCCTGGGTTCCGCCGTAGGTGGTGGAAGAGCACGGCGGTAGGTGTTGTTGGCGTAGGGCGCCATTGCAGGTGTCGCCGTTGGTTCCTCAGGACTTTCCAGAATGGTGGTGGTGGCTAGGCTCGTTGCTGGTCGGGTGGCACAGGGGAGTGGAGGCAGTTCTGCGGCGCTATCCATCGACAGGGTGGAGTGGCAGGGTCATGGCTAGTGAAGTGTCGTGGTGGCTGCAGGTTGCCTGGGGTCAGGGCAAAGGCGCCTAGGTCTGAGTTGCAGATGGTCGGTTGGTATCAAGATGAAGGAGGACGTGATGGCTACAGTGTGCGGCTACGAGTGTGAGTGGGTGCCGTGGTGGCTAGAGGTAGTTGGGGTGAAGATTTGTCTCAGTTGTAGGGCATCAGGTCTCCGGATATGGGTGTGCGGGGACTTATATAGAAAGTAACGGGGTGTTAGGGTTTATATCTTGGGGATGAAGGAGACGGCGCCATGTGCTTGGGTATCTGATCAACAGTCATTTTATTCAACAATTCAGCAGCGGTGGCCGTTTCTTCCAGTTCACCGGCCATCAAGGTTCCATGCATTCCTTCCTTCCTCATTGCTCATTGGGAGGTTGGGGTTGAGAGAGAGGGATTCCAAAGGCAGGGAGAGTAGAGGGTAAACGATCTGGCTTCGAGTCTCTTGGTGGGGTGGTGAGGCGTTGAGCACACATTGCGCTTCTATAACGCAATCGACATTGGTAGCGTTATAAGGAGAAGGCGTCAAGTCTTCTAATACCCTAGGTAACTAATGTTATTAAATATAGTCATCACCCCTATTTAATAATTACATTTTAATAGATTTTGTATCCTATACGTAACACATAAAAAGGCATTTAAAGTTGCTCTTCTCGTATACATATCAGAAGACCTGCGATTTTTGGGTTCAATCCTTTCTAGGGAAACCTAAGTCTAGTCCATTAATCACATATTACCTAGTTATTTTGATCTTTTATAACTCTTAAAAGTATGAATATAACTAAACTGAATTGTAGAAATAATAACTCTTCTATTAATTCAATTTCTACCATAACATCCAAACTTTTTAGTACTATTTAGCCAATGAATATTGTATGTAATGATTCTAAGCCCATTAAGTGAAATTTCAAGGAGGAGTGGAATGCAAATCAAGATATCAAGGGGCAATTATTTCCATTTGCACAAATTGGTGTCGATATGGTTCACGAAGCCAATTCTGAAGGACTAATTTGAAATTACTCTCTCAAATGGAGAGCTAGGAGTTATATAGTATAAGAAACTAAAAAGGATGCAATTATTCATGATAATCAATCAAAATAGCTCACACTCAAGTTGGAAAGGACCGGATTGGAATTGAGATATAGTTTAGGGAAAATATGCGATAATATCTTGAAGTAGATTTAGTATCCCTAAAATTCGAGTATGTTATAGTTACTGTTCTGTGGTTAATGAGGGCTGGTGTGCGGATGACAGGTGGGAATCATAGTGAGATGTCTTTTATGCTAACGTGTTCTTTAGTTGACTTTCACAATTTTATTCTAGAGTTTTGTTGCTCGAGGACGAGCAAGTTCAAGCTTAGGGGAGTTTGATGTGATGGTTTTCAGTCGTTTTCATAGGCTTGTTTATATTGGTTTTATGCGTGTTCTTGTCATATTTTTGACTAATTTCGCTTAATTCACTTCTTTTAGCCTATAATCTCGTAACGCATCAAATTTACCTTGTTTCACCTGATTTTGTATGAATGATCATATTTATCAAATTTGATTGGTATTCTTCTCTTTGTTTTAGGCAGTTCGCATATCTGGATCCGTCGACACCATCGACGAGAGGTCGATACCATTGACCTGACCACGGTAACTTTGCCGAAGAAGAATAAGAGCCCGTCGATACAATCGACGCACACGTCGATGGTATCGAGCTTGCTTCAGTAGGATGAGCTCTAGCAACGGATTCCATAGCAAAAGTGACATTTAAAGAGTCGATACCAATGACTACCTGTTGATGCTATCGAGATGACAATAGCGTGATAGGTATCGACAAGTCAATACCATCGACACTACTGTCGATGGTATCGAGCCATCTTCAGAGAGGACGCCAGAAATAGAAGGAGTTTCACTACCCCAGGGGGTAGATACTATCGACCCGCGTCGATGGTATCGACGCCGTCAGATCAGAATTTGCTAAAGATTTTGTCTAATCGTACGGTGGTGATTTTTAGGCGACCTAAAGGGGTGCATATACCTAATTAAGGCGGCCCTAAGAAAGCCATCACGTCATCAGTGGCTGCACAAGTCTCAAGGAGGAGAGGAGAAGAGAAAGGAGCTGAGAACCACACCCCGACCATTCCGAAGGCTGTCGAAGGAGTTTTCCACCGCCGAAAGGTTGTAGAATGCTCACTCTACGCCGAGGAACGCCCAGATTTCCTCCGTTCATGGGTTACACCATATCTATCCACATTTTTTCCATGTCTTCTTTTTCCCTCCTGTTGTTTTCCAATGAGATGAACGTGTGGGGCTAATCCCCTTTGTCTTTAGGACCGGGAGTAGCCCGGGTAATCGTGGTATGATATTTTTATATAGTTCATCATAATTTGTCTCTCAAATCCATGGTATGATTTCGTTTTCTCCCTTATATCATTATGATTGATCACCCTAATGATAATCTAATGCCTTTAATTACTTTGAAAGAAGAATTAACGGTTGAAAAGAGACGAAAATTACATTAACTAATAAATCCTTTGAACAAGGTGATGTACAGTTAATGGTGGAAACCCAAAGTAGGATCTTAATGCACCTAGTTTAGGGTATAGGTTGCTACTACCGTGGAACCAACCTAAATTTAGGTAGTGAATTGTTTCATGAAAGCGAACAATTCTGACTACAGGCCACTACCCGAAATAGGAGATGAATTGGGGTAATTATGTAGAAATTAGTTCAACGAGAGCCCGCAGTGAAACCGCAATCCTAAAGACTCCACTTTGAATTTATTAAACCAAACATTTAATCGGTTGTGTTGTTTTCTTTTATTTTTTTTTCTTTTTCAATCAACTCTAAAACCTTTTTAATTGGTCTAACTGATCGCGATAGTTAGTAAATAGTCTACCGACAATTTAGTGTCCCTATGTTCGACTCGGGCCTCATAATGGCCTATATTACTCTGACACATGCACTTGCGTTATACGCACGGTAAAACCGTGTCAAGTTTTTGGTGACGTTATTGGGGACACGACATCTGTCGGCACTACAAGTGCTGCAAGTGGCCACTCTAGGCCACATTTCATTTTATTATTATTCTTGAAATTCATCATTTATTTTTTCATATTTAATATTCGTCTAGCACTGTACTTAATCAAATTTATTACCTTGTAGGTACTAGTGCATGGTGAAGACGCGTAGCATAGACTATGCACTATCATCACCAGAGGTTCCACCATTGGGATCAGATGACGAGGAGAACAACATTCAAGATCAACCTAAGGATATAGATTCGGACTCGGAACCAGAAGCCATGGCTGAGGAACAGACAATATGGGAGAAGATAAAGGCTTCTTCCTCATCGGCATCAAAGGGGCCGATCAAAAGGCAGGCAATTAACATTCCAACATATAAGATTGATCCAGCACTGATAAACTTGGTCGAGTCTCAAGCATTTCACGGGCTGAAGAATGAAGACCTTGTTGCCCACATCAGCACTTTTGTGGAAAATTGTGATATGATCAAGATAGATAGGTTTCCGCAAGAGGTATTGTATTTGAAGTTGTTTCCCAACTCTCTTACAGGTAATGTACAGGAATGGCTACATAACCTTTATGATGAGACCGTCAAGACTTGGGATCAAATGATCGAGGTTTTCTTCGAGAGATTCTTTCCATCAGAGAAAACCAATGACCTAGTACGGAAGATTCATAATTTCTGTCAAAGGGCTGGGGAGACATATTCTGAGACGTAGGAGCGCTTTTAGATAATGTTGCAGAAGTGTCCACATCATGGGCTAGATAAAGAAAAACAAGTGAAGATCTTCTGCTTTGCTTTAAATGAGCACGACAGGAGCAATCTAGACTCAGCAGGTTCCGATTTCTTCTTGAACAACACTGGCACTAGGTGTTGGGAAATCCTAAAAAATATGGCCAGAAAGCAATCATGGGGCGACAGAGACACACCAAAACACGTTCGAGTTGTAGGTGAGTCAAAGCCCATCAAGGAGCTGAATGAGAAGATGGACTTATTAGCCAAGAAATTACTAGCAAAGGAAGACAGAGAATCTGATGATGAGGCACAAGTGAAATTTATGCGCCAGCAACAGGGGTATAGAAATAACAACTATTCTTGGAGGAAGGATAAGAAATTTTCTTGGAAAGACCCCAACAATTTCTTACAGGATCCAAAAGCTAAGCCACAACCCACTATAGAAGAAAAGAGCAATGAGATGCTCAATCAAGTAATCAAGCAGAACCAAGAGTTGATGAGCACATTTGGCCAACAGATTAAGAAACAAGGAGAATTTATGAATCAATTTGGGCAAACTTTACAAAGTCATGGGGCTCAGATGAGGACTCTTGAAACATCTTTAGCACAAATGGCAGCTGAGATAGCAACTCTGAAGAAGCCAACACAACATGGTTTTCTGGAAAATACCAACATTCCAGGAGGGAATCAGCAAGCTAAGGCAATATTGTTGAGAAGTGGAAAAAAGGTTTTAAACTCTAAGGCCGATGAACCAAGAACAACACAACCGGAAGCAACGGGCGAGGCCGCCGAGGAAGTCATAGTGTCAGAATAAGTGGATGATGTTCCAGAGAAGCCCACTGAAGAGCCTATTATGGAGAAGGATAAGGATACCATGATGCCTTATGTGCCACCCCATTAGAGGTCACAAGTCATTCCTATCCCTTATCCCAACAGTCTTAAATCTAAGAAAGTTGATGCTCAGTTCAAGAAATTTCTGGACAATTTTCGAAAGCTCTCTGTTAATATCACGTTGCTAGAGGTGATTGAGGAGATACCTTTGTATGGTAAATTCTTAAAAGATATAATTACCAAGAAGAGGAAGATTTTGAATACTGAGGTGGTAGTTCTCAAAGAGCAGGTTAGCACATTCATTTTGGGCTCATTACCACCAAAATGACAAGATCCGGGCTGCTTCAATATTTCATGTTACATAGGTAAGGTGAAATTTGGCGAAGCATTGTGCGACTCTGGGGCAAGTATTAATTTGATGCCTCTTTCTACTTTCAAGAAGCTAGGACTTAAAGAATCTAGGCAAAGCAACATGACGATTCAACTAGCAGACAATTCCGTGGTTAGGCCATATGGCATTTGTGAAGATGTCTTGGTAAAAGTTGACAGATTTGTGTTCCCATCAGATTTTATAGTCATGGAGATGCCATGATGAGCAAGGGAATGAGTTGCTTTTAGGAAGACCCTTCCAGGCTACTGCTGATATGATACTGGAAATGGGTAGAGGTCGTTTGACATTGGGAATAGCTGATGACAGATTTGAGATGGTCATGCCACCAAACACAAAATAATCACAAGCGAAGGAACAATGTCGCAAGGTGAAGCACTATGATCAGAACATTTCCCTCTATTTAGGAAATCCATTTCTAGATATGACTCATGTTATGACCAAGGTAGACAAGGGAATGCTGACCGTGGACATTATGGAACAAACCAAAGTAGTGTCTCTTTGTAAAGTTGTGGGTTACCCAAATGATGAAGAGGAGGAAATTCATCTATCTACTGAGGATGATGTTATAGCAGTTTCTATGATCGATTCATATCCGAAACTTCCCCTCGAAGCATGCCTATTCAACATCATGGATGATTGGATAATAAGCTCATCCTTATAAGAATGTGTAAAAATGCTTCAGGTGTTCCCTTGCTATTATGCTAAGCACTATGAGGATTTTGGACCGCTGCCACCACCGCTTCAGTCTTCATTGATTTTCCTGCCTGAGTTGGAACTTAAGCCGTTACCTCCCCACTTAAAGTATCCCTTCTTGGCGGATGATGAGAAGCTTTCGGTGATTATATCGGCATATCTGAGTGCTGATGAGGAAGAACAATTAATGATCATGCTAAAGAACCACTATGGTGCATTCGGGTGGTCAGTTTCTGATATTATGGGGATTTATCCTATTCTTTTCCAGCACAAGATCTGGCTTGAGGAAGGAACCAAGCCTGTGATTCAGCCACAACATCGACTTAACCCGAGCATGATGGAGGTCACTAAGAAGGAGGTGATTAAGCTCCTTTATGCGAGAATCATCTATGCCATTTCCGATTCGTCATGGGTAAGCCCAACACAGGTAGTCCCTAAAAAGGGGGGATCATTGTTACTCATAACTTGTTAAATGAGCTTGTCACTACCCGATTGGTAACCGGGTGGCTTTGTTTGCATTGACTACCGATGTTTAAATTATGTTACCCTAAAGGATCATTTTCCTCTCCCATTCATCGATCAGATTTTGGAGCGGCTGACTGGCCACTCTCATTTTTGCTTTTTAGATGGCTACTCCGGCTACAATCAAATCTCCATTGATCCTAAGGACCAATAGAAGTCTACCTTCACTTGTCCTTATGGAACCTTCGCATACCGCTGCATGCCTTTTGGTCTGTGCAACGCACCAACAACTTTTCAGCGATGCATGCTTGCCATTTTTTATGACATGGTTGAGTGTTGTTTAGAGGTTTTCATGGAAAAATTTTCTATCTATGGTGCATCTTTTGATGAGTGTATGTACAACTTAGATAAAATTTTGCAAAGATGTGAGGACACGCATCTAGTTCTCAATTGGAAAAAGTGTCATATGATGGTTAGTGAAGGAATTGTGCTGGGACACAAGGTGTCTAGCAATGGGTTGGAGGTGGACCCAGTCAAGATTGAGGTTATTTCAAAACTACCCCCACCAAATTCGGTGAAGGGGGTAAGGAGTTTTCTCGGTCATGCAGGGTTCTATCGCCGTTTCATTAAAGATTTCTCAAAAATCTCTAAACCATTGTCTGAATTTCTTGAGAAAGATGAAGTGTTTGATTTCAATGAAAAATGTTTGGATGCTTTCAATGTACTTAAGAAAAAATTGATTTCTTCACCGGTTGTTCAAACATCGGACTGGACTAAGCCTTTCGAGCTCATGTGTGATGCATTGGATTTTGTAGTAGGGGTTGTTCTTGGGCAGTGTTTTGAGAACAAACCCACGGTGATTTTTTATGCATCAAAGACTTTAAATGAGGCACAACTTAATTACATCACCACTGAAAAGGAACTTCTCATTGTGGTTTTTGCATTCGAGAAATTTCGGCAATACTTAATAGGGTCAAAAGTTATAGTATGGAGGGACCACGCCGCCATAAAGTACTTAATGGGAAAAAAAGATGCCAAACCTAGATCGATTAGGTGGATCTTATTGCTGCAGGAATTTGACATTGAAATTAAGGATAAGGCAGGCGTAGAGAATGTGGTCGCGGACCACTTGTCTCAGTTAGAGTAGATAGATGAGAGGGTTATCACTATACCGATTACCGAGACATTTCCTGATGAGCAAATCCTCTCTTTAAAATCTAAGAATTTGTGGTTTTCATACATTGTTAATTATCTTGCATGTAAAATAATCCCAGAGGATTGGACTTATCAAGAGAAAAAGAAAATTTTCCATTCGTTAAGATATTATTTCTGGGATGATCCTATTTTGTTGAGACAATGCAGGGACGACATTTTGCGTAGGTGTGTATCGGAGGTTGAATATGAGAGTGTGCTTAGTCACTGTCATACACTTCCCACTGGTGGTCATCATGCGAGCTCAAGGACGGCGGCCAAGGTGTTAGAGAGTGGTCTTTATTGGCCAACACTCATCCAAGACGCTTATGACTATGTGAGAAGATGTGAATCTTGTCAAAGGGCAGGTAACATCTCGAAGCGACAAGAGATGCCCCTCAACGTGTTTCAAAAAGTTGAGGTATTTGATCTGTGGGGCATCGATTTCATGGGACCTTTTGTGTTCTCAAATTCAAATGTATACATTTTTCCTGTTGTTGATTATGTATCGAAGTGGGTAGAGGTAATACCCACAAGGACTAATGATGTAGCTGTAGTGTCCAAGTTTGAGAAAGATCATATTTTCTACAGGTTTGGTGTGCCACGGATGATCATTAGTGATGGAGGCACCCATTTCACAAATCAGAAATTTGCTACGTTATTGAGCAAGTACAGGGTGAAGCACAATGTGGGTACCTCGTACCACCCCCAAACACAAGGGCAGGTCGAAGTGTCAAATAGGGAAATTAAGAAGATTTTGGAACGCACAGTGGCCTCGACAAGGAAGAATTGGAGTGCACTCCTACCGGATGCATTTAAAACACCTATAGGCACCACACCTTTTAGTTTGGTTTATGGGCGGGCCTGTCATTTGCTGGTGGAATTGGAACACAAAGTGCACTGGGCGCTAAGGAAGCTTAATATGAGTTATGATGATGCAGGGAAGAAGAGAATGTTAGAGCTGGATGAGCTAGATAGCCGAGAATGAGCGCTTATGAGAACTCGAGGATGCACAAAGAAAGAACAAAACAAATCCATGATCATCACATTCAACTACGTGTTTTCAAAAAAGGTGATCGCATGTTATTATTTAACTCGAGATTGAAATTGCATCCCGAGAAATTGAAATCCCGGTGGAGTGGCCTGTTTGTGGTGGAAGATGTACGTCCCCACGGTGCTATTATGTTGAGAGACAGCGAGCAAACATTCTTGGTGAATGGGCAATGATTAAAGCTCTATTATGGAGAAGATTTCACAAAGAAGGTACATAAGGTTAAATTCATGGTGCTCAAGGGAGAATAAAAGGGATAATTTCATCTAGCCTAAGACGTTAAAGTAGGGTGCTTGTTGGGAAGCAACCCAACCATTGGTATTTCATTTCTATTTAGTTAATTTTGAGTATGGTTCTTTAATTTTGTAGTTAAGTTTGTAAAAATGATGCCCTGATGCGTGTGTTAAGTGTGCAGGACAGATTGGGTGTCGATACCATCGACCCTTGTGTCGATGCTAGCGACGATGGTACAGAGCGGTATCTACAGAAAATTTTCTCCGTCGATACTATCGACGCCCTCATCGATAGTATCAACTCACCATCAGGTTGAATGACAAAAGGAGGTCGATAGTATTGACTCAAGTGTCGATACCCGTGAGATCTCTAGAGATTTACAGACGAATTTGTCTCAGAAAAGTCAATACCATCGACAGAGCGGTCGATGGTATCGACCCGACAACAGCAACGAAGCATCTTTCAAGCCTCGTGAGGTTCAATGACACATAAAGGGATCACCACCAAGGGAGAAGGATCGGACACCAACTTGCTCTAAAGGGTGGGTGTATCATGCACCAAGGAAGAAAGGAGCAAGAGCTAAAGAATTCCTAAGGAAGAGAAAGGCAAGGCATATATGGAAGAGGATGGAGGAGAAAACAAGGTAATGTGTCACCCACCTAAGACACTTATCCAAGGGAAAAAGCCACCTCCTTAACTCACCTTATACACATGTCCAAGGCTATTGCCACATGCAATCACTATGCACCAAGTGTCCACTAGTGGTGACACAAACGAGGTCAAGGGGTCAAAGATGGTCCATGGCTGATACTCTCCACCTCCATGCCTGATACACCCCATGGGCGACACAAGGCAAGGCCGACACAAGCATCCTTGCCTGATACAGGGCTAAACCAAGCAAATCAAGGCCCAAACAAGGGAGAAAAAGGCCCAAAAGAGCTCAACCAAGCCCAAGACAACTCAAGGCACGAGCGCAAACCTTCCCTTCAACCCTAGAGGAAGCAAAGAGAGACAAAGACTTGCTCTTCAACCCTATCTTAGGGTATTTTGCAAGTAGCACCTCCAGCTCTCAACAAAGCACAAGAAAACCCTAATCATCACTAGAGATGATTAGCAAGCAACCAAGCATAAGGTTTAGGCTTGGTAAGCCCAAAATGAAGGTCAGGGTCCTTACAAGCCATAAACCTCTACAAAGGGATTTCGTCCCCGAAATCTGAAGAGAAAAGCGAGGGATACTTCCTCCTCATCTCTTCCCCAAGCTCCCATGTGGCTTCCTCAACACCACGATGATGCCACAGAACCTTCATAAGAACCATGTCCTTCCTCTTTAGCTTCTTTACTCTTCTGTCGAGGATCGCCACCAGACCCTCCTCGTAGGTCATGTCTTCATCAAGCTCAACCTCAACTGGCTGTATCACTATCACTGTGTTTGGATGACTTTTCTTCAACATACTCACATGGAACACTGGATGAAACTTGTGCAACTCTGGCGGCAGCTCTAACTTGTAAGCTACCTTGCCAACACATACTATTACCAGGTATGGCCCCATATACCTGGGTGCCAGTTTGCCCTTCCGGCCAAACCTTCGCACACCTTTCCAAGGTGAGACCTTGAGATACACTTTGTCTCCCACTTGGAACTCTAGAGGTCGTCGACGATTGTCTGCATAAGACTTCTGTCTGTCCTGTGCCATTTCCAACTTTTGCTGTATCACTCTGATCTTTTCTGTTGTCTGTTGTACTAACTCAGGACCCAAAAGCTGATTTTCACCAGTCTCATACCAGCATAAAGGGGATCTGTACTTCCTTCCATATAGAGCCTCATAAGGAGCCACGTCAATGCTCTGTTGGTAACTATTGTTATAAGAGAACTCTATCAAACTGAGATGCATGTCCCATCTTCCTAGGAACTGCAAAACACAAGCTCAGAGAAGATCCTCCAAAGTTTTAATAGTCCTTTCAGAGTGTCCATCCGTCTGTGGGTGGAAAGTGGTACTGAACCTCAACTGCGTTCCCAACGCTCTGTGCAACTATTCCCAGAAACGACTTGTGAACTGAGGACCTCTGTTGGAAACTATTGTTGCTGGTACACCGTGCAAATGCACTATCTCATCTACATACACCCGAGCAATCTTCTCTGCTGTATACGTTGTTTTTACTGGTATGAAGTGAGTAGATTTTGTCAACCTTTCCACTATTACCCAAATGGAATCATGATTCCTAGCTGTGTTTGGTAGACCAACTAAAAAATCCATGGTTATATGATCCCATTTCCATTGTGGTATAGGCATGGGTTGCAACATACCTATCGGCTTCTGATGCTCAACTTTAACTTGCTGACATACTGCACACTTAGCCACAAACTCAACTACATCCTTCTTCAAGCCAGACCACCAATACATGTCCTTCAGGTTATGATACATCTTGGTGACTCCTGGATGCATAGCATACATCGACGTGTGTGCTTCCTCGAGCACTAGCTTTCTTAGATTATCACCATCGGGAACCACCATCCTACCATGATAGCAAACTAGTCCATCCTCAGACTCATGGAACCCATCACGCTTTTCACTACCAAGCTCTGACCTGATCAGCTACACGATATCATCTGTCTGCTGTGCGTCTTTGATCTACTGTCTCAGTGTAGGCTTGACTTGCATTTTTGCAAATAGTCCTGCCAATAAGGAAACTTCCAAATGCACATTCATTTGCCGCAAGGAGGCAAACATATCCCACCTATGGCCTACCAAGGAACTCAACTGTGCCTTCTCTGTGGAGAGAGAAGAAGACTTTTGGCTAAGCGCATCAGCTACCACATCTGCCTTACCAGGATGATACTCAATGGTGCAGTCGTAATCATTGATTAGCTCCATCCAACGACGTTGTCGCATATTCAGCTCATTCTGTGAAAAGATATACTTCAAGTTCTTATGATCTGTAAAGATATGACACACTTCCCCATAAAGATAGTGTCTCCAAATCTTTAATGCATGGACCACCTCTGCCAACTCCAAATCATGTGTCGGATAGTTCTCCTCATGTTTCTTAAGCTGTCGTGAAGCAAAAGAAACCACATGATCTTCCTGTATCAGCACACAACCTAAGCCTTTCTTGGAAGCATCGTAGAAAACAACATAGCCCTTCCCAGGCTCTGGCAGCACTAGCACTGGAGCACTAGTTAGCTTCTCCTTCAAACTTTGGAAAGCTTGCTGACAAAGATCATCCCAAACAAAAGGTACATCCTTCCTGGTCAGCTTTGTCATCGGTAACGTGATTGCACTGAAGTCCTTGATAAACCTCCGGTAGTATCCGGCCAAACCCAGAAAACTACGAACTTCTGTCGGCGTCTTTGGTTGCTCCCAATCTGCAACTGACTCCACCTTTTTAGGGCCCACTCTGACTCCTTCTGCAAATATCACATGACCCAAGAATGTTACTTCCTTCAACCAAAACTCACATTTGCTAAACTTGGCATACAACTGATGTTGTCGAAGAAGAGTCAACTCTTGTTGAAGATGTCGCTCATGCTCTTGAATGTCCCGACAATAGATCAAAATGTCATCTATAAAGACTACAACAAACTGATCTAGGAATGGACGAAACACTCAGTTCATCAGGTCCATGAAGGCAGCAGGTGCATTGGTTAGCCCAAATGGCATAACCACAAACTCAAAGTGACCATACCTCATCCTAAACGCTGACTTTGGTATGTCGTCCGCCTTAATCCTCAACTGATGATATCTAGACTGTAGATCGATCTTTGAGAACATTGTAGCACCACACAACTGATCGAACAGATCATCTATCCTCGGCAACAGGTACTTATTCTTAATTGTAACTTTGTTCAACCGTCGATAATCTATACATAGCCGCATCGACCCGTCCTTCTTCTTAACGAACAACACTGGACCACCCCAAGGCGACGTGCTCAGTCGGATGAAACCTTTCTCCAACAACTCTTGTAACTACTTTTTCAACTCTGCCATCTCTGCTGGAGCCATCTTATACGGTGTCTGTGCAACGGGTTAATTAAAATTGATTGCAGAAACATACGTACAGAACATTTGCAACCAGGCCTTGCAAGAAGATCAGGTTATATATAGATATATTCAAGATCACCTACCAAATATGTTCACAACTTAAAGTCACCCACTATCACAACAACGCATATTAGTTCATCACCTGTTTATACATATACAATAGCCACGTACGGCCAGCAGCATGGAATTAAAAAATTATAGCAGCTAAACATCGTAAAACATCATAAAAACACTTCCAAGGACCTGAGAGTATAGGGATGACTCTAGGACTCTACAAAAAAACCACCAAAATAGCAGCAAGTCCATCTCTTGCCTTCTACTGGTCTTCTTACTGCTCGGCTGCAACCTCACGACCACCACCACGTCTAGAGAGATCACCTAAAAAGGGTGTAAACCAGCGGGGTGAGACACACAATCCTAGTGAGAAACATAACTCCCCGCCGCAACTATAAAACCTCAAAGGTTAAAGAAGAAAACAACAAATAACTGAATAAGCATATAACAAGAGCAGCATACTGAGCAAAGCTATTATTACCATCAAGATTACCAAGATATGCGGGAGGCATATTACCAAGTATTTGTTTATGGAACATGATTGACAAGATAAGATTTATAAGAACTTATCACAAGATATAAGGATCGTACACGTATCTGCAAGGTGTAACTATATCAGTTATGCAAGCAAGGCCTAAATCAATGTTCCATCTTTTTCTCTAAGCAGGATGTATTTATTCGGCGGGATTACATTTTATTATGCCCTGAGGAAGTGAGCCTTCCCTGCTGAAATCCAACCATTGTCTGTGAAGCCCAATCCGGTGCCATACAAGGTCTAAGGAGATCCAGACTCCATGACCTCACCTTCTCGTGGTCAGTACATGAATCATCAAGCAAGACCACAGTCTTATGCTTATAGGCCTTAGCCTCTGGGTTAGCTCCGCAAGCTACCCATCTCTAGCTCACCTCATCATAGGTTCTAGTATATACATCCGAGCCATGAACACATCATGCTCATCATCACATATCCTGAGCCATGGGTATGTTCACCATGCTCCATACATCCCGAGTCTGCAACCACAATTGCACTCAACCCTCCTATTTTAGGCTAGGGGAAACCTCGCATATTCAACAATATGCACTCCAGGTAATCCCGTAGGATAAACCTATTTCACCATTACCAAATACTGACGGTAATGGATCTATGGCCAGGGAAAACTACATGATATGTTTATCTATCATTGATTAGTATATTTTAAGCCAATTGTTGAGGCAAAACAAGGTATAAACATAGCCTTATAGAATTATATCATTATTTCCATAAACATACTGTCTTGGGACCTCAATCCTTCATGATATCAAGCATTGCCTCTCAAGGCATCACAATCATGCATCAACATCCTGGGAACGCATCCCTTATCTCATCATTAGAGGATAACACCTCAACTAGGCACTCGGCCTTATATCAGGTCCTCAGACCTATCAACTTGTTACTTTATTAACAAGGATTATCATCACATTGTGCTAGTCAAAGCACAAATATCTCATAGATCTTTACCAGGCTATGAATCCACATGAAACACCTACAAGGTTATTATACACATTCATAGAGATAACTGAAGCCATCATGGATTAATAGAATGATCATGCTATCAAGTATAAAGAAGCATCCTTGAGTATACCACACATAAGCTTTATCATTCATAGTATTATTATCAATCATGGGCCTATATTATGCCTTATACTTGTGACCATATGAATGTGTTATATCAATCATGTGAAGCAACATCATAAGCTTCCAAGCTTCCTAGTTCACAAACTATCATTTAACTTTTCAACATATTTGCAGGGTTCAAGGTGATTACATCATGTCACTTGTGTTATTATTATTAAAAGAGAACCATCAACTATATACATTTCGAGTTATCAGAACCCTCAACAAAACTCCTTGCAACCCTCACTACAGGTATGGCGAGCAGCGCCAACCCTCACCAAAGGGTGTACCGGCTAGGGTTCCAAACCCTAAAGAAACTCACCACCATATCAACCAAAACACTGCACATCCTCTAACATGCGTCAGTGTTCCACTAACACTCATGGCATAGGGAAGCCATCCACGAGGTCATAACGTGCAACACTACCATGGCTATCGGCCAAGGGTCTAGCGTGCACCAAGCTAGGGTTAGGGTTAGGTTCCACTATCAGGCTAACCTTCAACATGAGCCATATCAGCCAAAGGGGTGTCGCCCAAGGCGCCCCTATCGTGCAACCTTCTAGCATCATCTGAGGGTTAACCCTATCAGCCAGGGTAACCATGACACCCAGGGAAGGTGTCGTGCATAGCCAACATCATAACGGTCAGCATCTTAGGGTTGGCATGTCGGGCATGAAGCCATATCTCCCAACACTTCAAGGGTAATGGCCAAGGCTGTGTCGGGTACCAAGCTATCAAAGCTTATCGGCCAAGACCGTCCTAAGACAAGGAGTGCATCGGCAACCCTCTCTACATGGTGTGTCATCCAAGACTTAACCCTAAGGAGGATATTGGGCAACATCTCATCAAGGGTGTATTGCCCACCCAACAACTCCACCAAGGGTATCGTCCAAGGGACCATGACGGGCACCAACTAAGCTTCAACTAGGCATATCGGCCAGGGATACAATGATCACCCAAGCAAGCTTATCTACCAAGGATTACATCTCAAGGACATATCGTGCATTAAGGGTAGATAACTCATGTCGCTTAGAGCAACACTAACGCCCAAGCTTGGGTTGAGGCTTCATATCGACCAAGATGCCCATCCAAGGGTTTAGCAACCATGTTGCCCAAACCCTAACTCTAGGGTGGATAAGAGATATCGGGCACCAAGGTAAACTATCTCAACAAGTTGTATCATGCAGGGCACTCGACAAAGCATAACGCCCAAGCACACATGGGTATCGGGTAGAGGTACAACCCAAGATAAGAAGTTTATCGGGCAACACTATCCCAAAGTCATATCGTGCAAGACACAACCCAACAAGGTCGTCTTGAACCTCAAGCACAAGGGCACCAAACCCTAGTTGATCAAGAAGGTCGGCTCACCTCTCAACAACCGAGAGAGGGGTGTTGCACAACCTCTTTCACAAATTGGGCAACCACAAGGACCAACCTCAACATAGGTCATCAAAAGCTCACCTCTCAAATCCATGGTGAGAGGACGGTGTTGCCCAAGCAACTAGAATATAAGCTCACCTCTCAACTTGAATGAGAGAGGGGTATTTCCCACATTACTAGAGCTCAAACTCACTTCTCTAGACAAAGGAGAGAAAGGAGTGTTGCTAGCAAGGAAAACCCCAACTATGGTTCGGCCAACTAGGTGTAAAGGCATATAAACTATCAACAACAACAACATCATGCTCATTATATCCATAATATCAACAACATGTTCTAGAGAAAGAAACATACATGCATGGCCGATTGTCAACATATATGAAATATGCAACATAGAGAAAGTAGTATAGCTAGGGTTAGAAGTTATGTAACCCGCCTTAAGCAAACTCCTCAAGCTCCAAAGCTCCAAGCTCCTAGCTTCAAGCACACTACTTCAGCCACCTCAGGAAAAGGAACAAGAAGCATAACCACCATGACCGAAGAGTAAGCAAGATGGAGAAGAAGATGCTAGGGAGAGAGGGAAGATGCTTACCAAAGGACAAGACCCACCTAGGGTTCGACCACCAAGCTAAAGTATGAAGAAGGGATCACCACCAAGGGAGAAGGATCGACCACCAACTTTCTCTAAAGGGTAGGTGTATCGTGCACTAAGGAAGAGAGGAGCAACAAATAGCTAAAGGATTCCTAAGGAAGATAAAGGCAAGGCATATATAGAAGAGGATGGAGGAGAAAACAAGGTAATGTGTCACCCACCTAAGACACTTGTCCAAGGGCAAAAGCCACCTCCTTAACTCACCTTATACACATGTCCAAGGCTATTGCCACATTCACACACTATGCACCAAGTGTCCACTAGTGGTGACACAAATGAGGTCAAGGGGTCAAAGATGGTCCATGGCCGATACTCTCCACCTCCATGCCCGATACACCCCATGGGCGACACAAGGCAAGGCCGACACAAGCATCCTTGCCCGATACAAGGCTCAACCAAGCAAAGAAAGGCCCAAACAAGGGAGAACAAGCCCCAAAAGAGCTCAACCAAGCCCAAGACAACTCAAGGCATGAGCCCAAACCTTCCCTTCAGCCCTAGAGGAAGCAAAGAGAGAGAAAGACTTGCTCTTCAACCCTATCTTAGGGTATTTTGCAAGTAGCACCTCTGGCTCTCAACAAAGCACAAGCAAACCCTAATCGCCACTAAAGGTGATTAGCAAGAAACCAAGCACCAGGTTTAGGCAAAACAAACATGGTAAGCCCAAAACGAAGGTCAGGGTCCTTACATATACTGTGTCCCGAAAAAGATAAGACACAAGATGGACACTCTTCTCGAAGCACCGAGGAACCATCAAGAGGGGTTTATAACAACAGACTATCTTTCTTACAACTAACAGGTAAAGGACAACTATCAAGCAGACTACATGCGATAAAAGAGTGCGTAGCACCCGGGTCAACCAAAATAGATATAAAGCAAGAAGAAGACAAATCAGAATGAAATAACTCCATCTGACCTGTCACCACTCGCGGGTTGACTATCGCCTCCAGTTGACTCATAGCATAGAATCGAGCCATTGCTTGTTGTCCACGTCCTCTGCTTCGATTGCTTTGTTTTGTTTTATTTTTATTTTCTTTCAATTTTAACAACAACTCTCAACTTTTTAATCGATCTAGCTGATCGCGAGTAGTTAGTAGGAGTCTCTGACAATTTCACATATCCCTGAGTTCGACTCGAGCCTCACAAAGGCCTATATTACATTGACGCGTATACTTGCGTTTCTACGCACGGTAAATTCGTGTCAAGTTTTTGGCGCCGTTGCCGGGGATACGGCAAGTTGTCGGCACTACGAGTGCTGCAAGCGGCCACTCTAGGCCACATTTTATTTTTTTTATTATCATTTTAAAAATTCATAGTCTATTTTCTAAATATTTGCAATCGTCAAGCACTGTACTGAAATTAAAATTTTCTATTTGCAGGTATTGTGCATGGTGCAGACGTGTAGTACCAACTACACACAACAAGCACCAGAGGTTCCAATGACGGGACCTGACGACGAGGAAGGTCACAATCAAGACCATTTAGAAGAAATAGATTCAGAATCCGAACAAGAAGAAATGGAAGAGCCACAAACAATATGGGAGAAGATCAAGGCTTCTTCCTCATCCGCTTCCAAGGGGCTGATCAAGAAGCAGGCGGTTAATATTCCGACATACAAGATTGATCCGGCTTTAATCAACTTGGTGAAGTCGAATGCTTTCCATGGGCTCAAGAATGAAGACCCCGTCACGCATATAAGTCAATTTGTGGAGAATTGTGATATGATAAAAATAGACAGATTTCCACAAGATGTGCTCTACTTGAAGCTCTTCCTGAGTTCTCTAGCGGGAAACGCGCGAGAGTGGTTACATAACATGGATGATGAATATGTGGAATCTTGGGACCACATGGTGGAGGTTTTCTTTGAACGATTCTTCCCGCCCGAGAAGACCAATGACATGATCAGGAAGATCCACAACTTCACCCAAAAAGCAGGAGAGGCCTATTCTGAGACCTGGGAAAGGTTTCAGATCATGCTCAGGTAGTGCCCGCATCACATGCTTGACAAGGAGACACAGGTCAAGATCTTCTATTTTGCTCTCTCTGAGCATGATAGAAGCAACCTCGATTCAGCCGGCTCAGGATTCTTCTTGAACAACACGGACACCAGGTGTTGGGAAATCCGAAAGAACATGGCCAAGAAGCAATCGTGGGGCAAAAGAGACGCCGTGGAGCATGTTCGAGTGGCAGGGGAATCTAAAGCAATCAAAGAGCTGAATGAGAAGATGGATCTTCTCGCAAATAAATTGCTTGCAAAGGAGGATACTGAGTCCGAGGATGAGGCTCAAGTTAAATTCATGAGGCAGCAACAAGGCTACAGGAATAATGACTATTCATGGACGAAAGACAAGAAGTTCTCTTGGAAGGATCCAAATAACTTCTTGCAGGATCCAGATGCAAAACCCCAGCCAGTAGCGGAGGATAAGAGCACAGAGCTGCTCAATCAAGTAATAAAGCAAAATCAAGAACTCATGACTACTTTCGGCCAGCAAATAAAGCAACAAGGGGAGGTTATGAACCAATTTGGGCAGACACTGCAGAGCCATGGGGCTCAAATGAGGACAATAGAGACGTCCATGGCACAAATGGCAGTGGAGATAGCCAATTTGAAGAAGTCGGCGCACCCAGGTTTTCCGGGTAATACTAATGTTCCAGGAGGAAACCAGCAGGCGAAGGCCATCTTGCTAAGAAGTGGTAAGAAACTATTAAACCCCAGAGCCGATGAACCAAGCAAACCCCAAGCAGAATTTGAAGGTGAGGCCACTAAGGAGCTGTCCATACCGGTCACAGAACCAGTTGCGGACATAGCAGTGGATGCTACTGACAATCCTATTTCAGAGGAGGAGGAGCCTCAGAGAAGGACACCTTATGTGCCACCGCATCAAAAGGCACAGGCTGTCTCGGTCCCATATCTGAACAGTGCTAAGGCAAGGAAAGTGGATGCTCAATTTAAAAAGTTTCTAGATAGTTTTAGAAAGCTTTCAGTTAACATCCCTTTATTGGAATCTATTGAGAAAATCCCTTCTTACGGGAAATTTCTGAAATACATCATCACCAAGAAGAGAAAAATCCCAGACATAGAGGTTGTTGTGCTTAAGGAGCAGGTGAGTGCCTTCATCATGGGCACATTGCCACCAAAGAGGCAAGATCCAGGCTATTTCAACATCTCATGTTACATTGGGAAAGTTAAGTTTGGTGATGCACTATGTGACTCAGGGGTGAGCATTAACTTGATGCCTCTCTCTACATTCAAGAAGCTGGGATTAAAAGAGTCACGGCCGAGCAACATGACAATCCAAATGGAGGACAATTCAGTGGTAAAGCCATATGGGATTTGTGAAGATGTGCTAGTGAAAGTGGATCGATTTGTATTTCCAGCAGATTTTGTCGTCATGGAGATGCAAGATGAACAAGGAAATGAGCTACTGCTCGGACGACCCTTCCAAGCTACAGCCAACATGATACTTGAGATGGAGAGAGGTTGTTTGACCTTAGGTATAGCTGATGACTGATTTGAGATGGTCATGCCTTCCAGCGCCACTTCACCTAAAAACAAGGAGCAATGCCACATGATAAAACATTTTGATAACAATATCTCACTTTGTCTAGGGAAGCCATTTTTAGATATGGCCCATGTAATGACCAAGGTGGAAAAAGGGACTTTGGCTGTGGACATCATGGAGCATACCAAGGTGGTATCCCTTTGTAAGGCTGTAGGTTTTCCGAACGATGAGGATGAGGACATTCCTCCCTCTACTGAAGATGAGGCTATAGCAAATTCAGTTTTTGATGCATATCCGGAATTACCACTTGAGGCATGTTTAGTCAATATCACTCATGATTGGATGAGAAGCAAATCACTGAAGGAGTGCGCCAAGATGCTTCAGATGTTTCCGTGCTTCTATGCGAGGCACTATGAGGATTTAGGCGAACTACCACCTCCGCTTTAATCATCCTTAATCATCCCGCCGAAATTGGAGTTGAAGCCGCTGCCACCGCACCTCAAGTACGCGTTTCTAGCTGAGGAAGAAAAGTTGCCTGTGATTATTTCTGCTTATCTGAGTGTTGAGGAGGAGGATCGGTTGCTGATAGTGCTGAAGAACCATTGGGGAGCATTTGGGTGGTCTGTTGCAGATATCCAGGGGATTTCCCCTACTTTGTGCCAGCATAAGATTCGGCTCGAGGAGGGAGCCAAGTCGGTGATTCAACCACAACGTCGACTAAGTCCGAGCATGATGGAGGCTGTGAAGAAGGAGGTGATTAAGCTTCTTTCCGCAGGTATCATCTATGCAATTTCAGACTCGACATGGGTGAGTCCCACACAGGTAGTCCCTAAAAAGGGGGGAATAACTGTTACTCATAATCTCTTAAATGAACATGTCACCACCCGCTTGGTAACCGGGTGGCGAGTTTGTATAGATTATCGACGACTGAATGCCGCTACACTAAAGGATCACTTTCCTCTTCCGTTTATTGATCAAATTCTAGAGCGCTTAGCCAGCCGATCACATTTCTGTTTTCTGGATGGGTATTCGGGGTACAATCAGATTTCGATTGATCCTAAGAACCAAGATAAATCCACCTTCACTTGTCTCTATGGAACATTTGTGTACCGCCGCATGCCCTTTGGATTATGTAACGCACCGGCGACCTTTCAGCGTTATGCTCGCCATTTTTTCTGATATGGTAGAACGCTGTTTAGAGGTCTTTATGGATGATTTCTCAGTTTATGGTGCATCGTTTGATGAATGCCTTTACAATCTGGATAAGGTGTTACAACGTTGCAAGGAAACACATTTGGTCCTCAACTGGGAAAAATGTCATATGATGATGAGTGAAGGGATAGTTCTAGGACATAAAGTGTCTAGAAAAGGTTTGGAGGTAGATCTGGTAAAAATTGAAGTAATTTCCAAATTGCCCCCACCAAATTCGGTGAAAGGGGTAAGAAGTGTCTTAGGTCACGCCGGTTTCTATCGTTGTTTCATAAAAGACTTTTAAAAAATCGCCAAACCTTTATCTGAGCTTCTAGAAAAGGATGTTGTTTTTTATTTCAATGACAAATGTTTACACGCGTTCAACGTGCTGAAGGAAAAATTGATTTCCACACCGGTTGTGCAAACACCAGATTGGACCAAGCCGTTTGAACTCATGTGTGATGCATCCGATTTTGCTGTTGGAGCTGTGTTGGGATAGCGGGTGGACAATAAACCCGCTGTGATTTTTTATGCCTCTAAGACTTTGAACGATGCCCAACTAAATTACACGACTACCGAAAAAGAATTGCTTGCCTTTGTTTTTGCTTTTGAAAATTTTTGACAATATCTAGTTGGATCGAAAGTCGTAGTTTGGACTGACCACGCCGCTATTACGTATTTGATGGAGAAAAAAGATGCCAAACCTAGATTGATTAGCTGGATCTTGCTTTTACAAGAATTTGATATTGAAATCAAAGACAAGGCGGGGATTGAAAATGTTGTAGCGGATCATTTGTCTAGGTTAGAGAGGGTAGATGAAAAAGATTTACACATACCCATTACCGAGACATTTCTGGATGAACATCTTTTGAAAGTAAATTCTAAAGATCCGTGGTTTTCATATATTGTGAACTATCTTGCTTGCAGGATCATCCCGGATGATTGGATGTATCAAGAGAAGAAGAAATTCTTCCATTCTCTACGATATTATTTTTGGGATGACCCTATTCTCTTGAAGCATTGCAGGGATGGTGTCCTACGCAGGTGTGTACCTGAGGTGGAATACGAGAGTGTTCTTTGTCATTGCCACACACTACCGACGGGCGGACACCATGCAAGCTCTCGTACGGCAGCCAAAGTACTAGAAAGCGGCCTATACTGGCCTACCTTGTTTCGGGACGCTTATGAGTTCGTGAGGCAATGTGATTCCTGCCAAAGGGCGGGTAACATTTCAAAGAGACAAGAGATGCCCCTAAATGTTTTCCAGGAGGTTGAGGTATTTGATTTATGGGGTATAGATTTTATGGGACCCTTTGTGTCCTCAAATTCTAATTTGTATATCCTTTTAGCTGTTGACTATGTGTCGAAGTGGGTGGAGGCAATACCCATGAGGACTAACGATTCCACTGTAGTGTGCAGGTTCGTTAAGGAAAATATCTTCTGTAGGTTTGGTGTGCCCCGAATGATCATTAGTGATGGGGGTACGCACTTCCGGAATCAAAAGTTCTCGGCATTATTGAGAAAATACGGGGTCAAACATAACATTGGTACCCCGTATCACCCGTAAACTCAAGGACAAGTGGAGGTCTCCAATCGAGAAATTAAAAAGATCTTGGAGCGTACTGTGGCTTCCATGAGGAAGAATTGGAGTGCCTTACTACCGGATGCGTTGTGGGCATACAGGACGGCATACAAGACACCTATAGGCACCACACCTTTTCGGTTGGCGTATGGTCGGGCCTGTCACTTACCGGTGGAGTTAGAGCACAAAGCACATTGGGCGCTGAGGAAGCTCAACTTGAGTTATGATGAAGCAGGGAAGAAGAGATTACTTGAACTAAATGAACTGGATGAGTTGCGAATGAATGCATATGAGAACTCTCGGATCTACAAGGAGCGTACAAAGTTGATCCACGATCGCCACATTCAGATGCACACCTTCAAGAAAGGAGATCGTGTGCTTTTGTTCAATTCGAGGCTGAAGTTGCATCTCGGGAAGCTAAAATCCCGATGGAGTGGACCATTCACAGTAGAAGAGGTCAGACCACACGGCGCAATCATGGTGCGCGATGGGGAGACTACATTTTTGGTGAATGGACAGAGGTTGAAGTTGTATTTTGGTGAAGATTACACGGGGAAGGTGAACGAGGTCAAACTCATTTCACTTTCGGATGCATGACGTGCTTCAAGTCGTCTAGCCTAAGACGTTAAATAAGGGTGCTTGTTGGGAGGCAACCCAACCATCGGTATTTTAGTTTCGTTCTTTTCCATTCATGGTTTGATTTGTTTCAACTTAGTTTTTAGTGTAAAAAAGATACCGTGATCGTTTTCTCATTGTGCAATACTGAGGCAGAGTCGATACCATCGACCCTCGCGTCGATGGTATCGACCATGGTATAGGTTGGCGACTACAGAAATCGCACTGCGTCGATACTATCGACGGCCTCGTCGATGGTATCGACACACCAACAAGTTGATCGCCAAGTCATGGTCGATAGTATCAACATGCCAGTCGATACCATCGAGATCTCTGGAGATATTCAGAAGAAATCATCTCAGTAAAGTCGATACCATCGACGGGCCTGTCGATGGTATTGACACATTCACACATAGAAGGTGGCGGCCAAGCCTCGCGAGGGTTTGCCCTAATCAGAGAGTCGATACTATCGACTCGCGTCGATAGTATCGACGCACCACATCAAAAATCCGTGAGGAAAGATCTACGGTGATCGCATCAATCAGGAAGTCGATCTGGGGGACGAGTCAATACCATCGACACACGTCGATAGTATCGACGCATCAGCAATCCGGGCCCCGCAGATCCATCCATCGACGACCGTCGATACTCACAGTAGTACGGATTGTGCTATCCGTGTCGATACCATCGACTCGCGTCTATGGTATCGACGGGTATGCAGCAGCGCCGGCCACGGCTATATATGAGAAGGATTTGCATCAGATGACATCACAACTCCAGAGCAATCCTCCTCCACCTGTGCCGAGCGTATTCCAGAGTGATCTGAGCCCGACGACGAGTAACACCGAGCATGTTCTTCATCGAGCGGAGATTCTTTTCTCTAATCTTCACCGAGCTCTCTCTCTATTCCTCTTTCTGTCGTGATCATGGTGCATGTTGTTGGTGCATCGTCGTCATGCGCTCACCCGATGGAAATCCCAGAATTCGTGCCACCACCTACTGCATCGATTGCACGCCCGCGGCTGATTCATCCATCCACGGAGGTCAAGAAGCTATACGAGGAGATCTTAAAGAGAAAGATCAAGCCGACCCGTTATGTTGAACGGGAAACCATCTGCAACTTGGGGTTCGAAGCTAACCTCGACTACGTTCTGAAGAGGCAGGCCTGACACACGGGAAGATGGCCTGACGAGCTGGAGTTTCATGCAGATGGCCAGCCGTTCTTCGGCGAGTGGCCTACGTACAAGGAGCTGGTGGCTGAGTTTATGGCGTCGCTTGACATCTGCGTCGTACCCAATGACGTCATAGCCACCGACCGGGAGTGGATCAAGGGCCGAGTGTCTTTCCGGCTGTACAACAACGACTACACCATTACACTTCGGCAGTGCAACAAGATCTTCAACTGGAATCATTTGCGGTCTGACTACCGGCGGCCGAACAACCGCACCGACTACGATGCAATCTTTGCCGAGCTTGTGATGGTGCCGCCGGGTAAGTCAGTGAGTTACCACAATGTTGCGGTACCTGACTTTGAGCATCCATTTGTCCGAATACTCCACCGGATGCTGAGTTCTACATTGTTTGCTAGGAGTGATCTGGCTCTCAGCAAGTTTCAGGAGACGGACCTATTTTTCTTGTATAAACTCCTGAAGCGCCAAGAATGCAACTGGGGAGCTTTCTTTTTGCAGCGGGTTTTGGCGGTGAAGAGGAGTACACGGAAAGCTCCAATTCACTTTAGCGGGCTTATCACCAAGCTGGCCTCATACCTTGGGTTGAATTTCCAACAACTTACTCCTCTCTCCAACAGGAGCAAGGTCAACTTGCAACATCTGCACCGCTCCAACCTCATCCTTCTTCGAGATGGTTTGGCGTATGCACACTGCCACGTCAACCATGCTTACCAAGAATGCTCGCTTCCCGATCCGGTCTTCAACATCGAAGGGGTGCAACACTTCCGATGGCCTATCATAGCCATTGCTGACTCCGATGAAGACGGAGGAAACGACAACGATGACAACAATGACGATGAGGCTGAAGAGGAAGAGGAGGCCTACACCCCTCTTTGGGCACGAGTGGCACCACGGAAGCGTCCTCACATGCATCTGGGTGCATCTTCATCTTCGCAGCCTTCGCCACCACCACCTCCCTCGCAGCCAAGCGAGGATGTCTATTCGATGCAGGGCATGTATACTATGATGCATGACATACAACAGACGCAGCAGCATCACACGACGTTGTATACCGGTGTTCAGGAAACTACGAACCGATTACTGGACAATCAAAGGGCAATCTTCGAGAACGAGTGTCTTCTCCTCGACAACCAACAACAGATTCATGATCGGTTGCATAGGATGGTGATGCAACAGCAGCCCTTTTACGATCACTATTGGAGCCAGAATTACTTTGGAGGCTATCTACAACCTCCACCTAGGGCCCAGTTTGATCCGAGCTTCCAGGGGAGTATCCATCTTGGGACCCCACGGCTCCACAGTACCAGCTTCCGCCTGAAGAGTAAATCGGTATCTCTGTTCCAACCTTTAAGATTGTTTTTGACTATGAGGCCATAGTCGAATTCAAGCTTGGGGGGGGGTGTTGGAACAACTCTATCTTTTATTTTCTCTATTTTTAGTTGTATTGCTTTTGTTCGTGTCATTTGTTTCTTGCAATCTTAGTTGTTTGTAGGATCCACATTTTATCTAGTGTAATCGTGGATGTCTTAAGTCTTGTGTCATATCAGTTGCATGTACATGGGAATTAAGGGAAAATTAAAAAATTTTGAGTGTTCACAAGCTTGAATGTTGTTCAACTTTGATCACTTAACTTAAGAAAATGATTGGTTTTATCAACTTTAGAATAGAAAATCACAACTGTACATTCCTAATGATTCATGAAAAGTGGACGGAATTGGTTGTTTGAGCCAAAACTGACCAAATGATAATGAGACTCTAATTTGAAGTAAGAGAGAGAAACCTCTTAACTACTACACAGGTCAGTAAGGAGGGACACATAATACTTTTCAAGGTTCAGTCAATTAGTCTTGTGATTTGTCCACCTCATTGCTTTTTACAATCCACCACAAGATTTGGAAGTAAAGTACAGTTTCAACCTTTTTGATTGCATGTCATGTAGTTAGGACTTGCATTGCAACCACTTTCATATGTTTTGCATGAAAAAATAGAACAGTTATACATGCACATTACCCTTAGGTGCATGTCATTTAGTTGCATTCATAACTTTTATGCATAGAGTACATCATGTACCTCATTTCTTCCTTAATGGTGAATTAAATTGTTCCATACCTTCTAAATAGTTCAAATATTTGAGTAATGCAGAAAAAGTAAGTTCAATAAAGTATTCATTGGCAATTATTGATATAAGGGCTTGAAAAAAAAGAAAAAAAATCTGAAAAAAAATGAAATTGAAAAAAAAGTCATTGAGAAGCAAGTAGAATAAGAAGGAGAAAGGAGCATAATCTCACCTGCATTTTTAGATGAGTGAGTACATGATGTAGCTCAATTAGATATCCATTTCATTTTGAGATGGGATGTTAGTGCATGCATCATTCCACCCAATCTTAGGCATTAGGGCATTTTTCATGTGCATTTGCATCATTTAGGGCATTTTTGTTTTATGCATGTTGAAACCATATAATGCTTCCACTTCTTCCATTAGCCACCCATTCCATCCACCCGTTGCTCGAATTGGTAGGCCACTGTGATTTTCTCCTCACTTGTGAATATCAGGAGAACTGCTTCCATGTAGATGGTAGTTAGGGCGAGCAACGTAGTATAGGAGATCACAAGATGCACTAAGTCTGGAACGGCGAATTCTATTATGTTAACTGCCTTATGTGATAGTGTTCATCAGTTTTGAGGTAGACATCTTTTACGGATGATTACTGTCGCCTTTAGGGTAATTATCATTCTGTGGTTAGTGAGGGCCGGTATGCGTATGTCCGGTGGGAGTCATATGGGATGATTGTTGTGATGCTTTGTTCTTTAGTTGACTTTGGCAATTCTATTCTAAGGTTTAGTTGCTCGAGGGCGAGCAATGTTCAAGCTTAGGGGAGTTTGATGCGATGATTTTGAGTCACATTTATAGACTGGTTTGATATGTGTTTTATGCATTTATTAGTCATTTTCATGGTTAATGTTGCATAATTCATCTACTTTGGTCTATGCTACTTCTTTATGTCAAATTTCCCTTATTTCAGCATTTTGAGTATTAATTATCAAAAGAATATGTTTTGTGTAGACTTATGTGATTTCGTGTGTTAATTTTAGGAAAAACAAGTATCTGCTACTGTCAATACCATCGACAGTGGTCGATACCATCGACCAGACCACAGGTTGCCAGCCGCAAGGACCAGAAGAAAGTCAATACTATCGACAGGGATGTCGATGGTATCGAGATACCATCAGGTTGCTGGCGAGAAGTGAGTCGATACTATCGACACATATGTCGATACTATCGACTAGTGGAGCTACAGTGACGGTAAAAGGACAAAATCGACGCCTATGAATGTTGATACCATCAACACGTGTCGATGGTATCGAGATAGCATCAGTCGCGACAGAGAAAAGAAAAGAAAATCAGTCGATACAGCGCAAGGTCGATACTATCGACCCGCGTCGATAGTATCGACGCCGTCAGATATGAGTTTGCTTCAGATTGATCTTAATCCGACGGCTGTGATTAATTGGCGACCTAACTCGGGAATTATACCTAATGACGGAGCCCAAGAGGGGATAATCATGTCATTAGCTGTTGCACACATCCCGAGAAGGTGTGGAGAGAAGAACGGAGCCCAGAAGCATGTCCCAGCCGATCCGGACGCCGAAGAAGACGATTTCCACCACCGAAAGGTGGGAGAATGTGTATTCCACGCTAAGGATCGCTTGGATCTTCTCCGTTCAGGGGTTTCACCACTCAATCACGTTTTTCTCCATGTTTCCCTTTTTCTACTCCACGTTTTGCTCTGAGATGAACATGCGGGGCTAATCCCCTTTGTCTTTAGGACCGGGAGTAGCCCAGGAATTCATTGTATGACAATTTTATTATAGTAATTCATATCTTATCTCTTAAATCCGTGGTATAATTTTGTTTTCTCAATTATATTGTTATGCTTGATCACCATAATAATAATCTAATGCCCTTAATTGCTTTGAAAGAAGAATTAATGGTTGAAAAGAGACAGAATTTACATTAATTGACAAATCCCTTGAACAAGGTGGTGTAAGGTTAATGGTGGATACCGAGAGATCATTTTTAATGCACCTAGTTTAGGGTATAGGTTACTACGATGGTGGAATCGGCCTAGACGTAGGTAGTGAATTGTACCACGACAGTGGGCAATTCTGATTTCAGGTCACTACCCGGATAGAGAGATAATATTGAGTGACTGCATAGAATTTAATACAATGAAAACCCGCAGTGAAACCGCAATCCTAAAGATCTCATTTTGAATTGATTGAACCAAACATTTAA
The DNA here is from genome assembly GCA_963693085.1 of Alisma plantago-aquatica. NCBI lineage: Eukaryota > Viridiplantae > Streptophyta > Magnoliopsida > Alismatales > Alismataceae > Alisma > Alisma plantago-aquatica. Next base: position 476,326,511 of record OY856409.1, read on the forward strand.
TCGATTTCTTTGTTTTGTTTTATTTTTATTTTCTTTCAATTTTAACAACAACTCTCAACTTTTTAATCGGTCTAGCTGATCGCGAGTAGTTAGTAGGAGTCTCCGACAATTTCACGTATCCCTGAGTTTGACTCGGGCCTCACAAAGGCCTATATTACATTGACGCGTACACTTGCATTTCTACGCACGGTAAATTCATGTCAATAACCACCATGGTCGAAGAACAAGTAAGAAGGTGAAGAAGGTGCCAAGGAAAGAGGGGGCGAGAGATGCTCACCACAAGAAGAGAAGCAAGACACACTCTAGGGTTCATCCACCACTAGAGGAAGGAGAAGACTCCACCAAGGAGATCGGCCACCAAGCTAGCTCTACCAAGGAGAGGTATCATCCACCAAGGAAAAAGGGAAGCAACTAAGGAACTAAAGGGATCCCAAGTAAGAGAAAGGAGAGACATATATAGAAGAGGGTGAAGAGGAAACTAAGGCAAGATGTTGCCCAACCTAGGGACACTTGTCCATGGGGAAAAGCCACCTACTATCTTACCCACCACCACATGTCCAAAGCTTTTTGCACATGCAAGCAACAAGCACCAAGTGCCTACAAAGGGGGTGACACAAATGATGCTAGGTCAAAGAAGGTCACTTGGTCGATACACCTCATGGGTGACACAACCACCTGGCCAATACACCATGGCCGACACAAGGCACCAAGCTCACCCTTGCCCGATACAAGACCCAACAAAGCTAGGTAAAGCCTAAAAAAGGCTCAATAAGGCAAAAAAAATCCCAAAACTACTCAAACAATGAGCTCAACCCATCCTCTCAATCCTAGAGGATGCAAGGAGAGAGAGAAACATCTCTCAAGGTGTCAAACTTGCACATCAACCCTAGAACTTGGGTTATTTGCAAGTTGCACCTCCAACTCTCAACAAAGCACAAACAAACCCTAATCACCATTTGAGGTGATTAGCAAGCATCTAAACACAAGGTTTCGGAAAAGCAAACAGGGTAAGCCCAAAATGAAGGTTAGGGTCCTTACAAGCCATAAACCCCTACAAAGGGATTTCGCCCTCGAAATCCTAAGAGAAAAGTGAGGGATACTTCCTTATCATCTCTTCCTTGAGCTCCCATGTGGATTCCTCAATGCCATGATGATTCTAAAGAACCTTCACAAGCACCACGTCCTTCCTTTTTAACTTCTTTACTCTTCTGTCAAGAATCATCACTGGACCTTCCTCATAGGTCACGCCTTCATCAAGCTCAACCTCAACTGGTTGTATCACTGTCCCTTTGTCTGGATGACTTTTCTTCAGCATACTGACATGGACCATCGGATGTAACCTGTGCAACTCTGGCGGCAGTTCTAACTTGTAAGATACCTTGCCAACACGTGCTATTACTGGATATGGCCCCATATACCTGGGTGCCAACTTGCTTTTCCGTCCAAACCTCAGCACGCCTTTCCATGGTGAGACCTTAAGATACACTTTGTCTCCCACCTAGAACTCTAGAGGTCATCGATGATTATTTGCATACAACTTCTGTCTGTCATGTGCCACTTTCAACTGTTGTTGTATCACTTTGATCTTCTTTGTTGTCTACTACACTAACTCAGGGCCCAAAAGCTGATACTCACCCAACTCATACCAGCATACAGGAGATCTACACTTCCTGTCATATAAAGCCTCATAAGGATCCATGTTGATGCTCCACTGGTAACTATTATTGTAGGAGAACTCTATCAAACTGAGATGCACGTCCCAACTACCTAGGAACTGCAAAACACAAGCTCAGAGAAGATCCTCTAAAGTCTGAATAGTCCTTTCAGACTGCCCATCTGTCTTTGGGTGGAAAGCGGTATTGAACCTCAACTACGTTCCCAACACTTTATGCAACTGTTCCCAAAAACGACTTGTGAACTGGGGTCCTCTGTCAAGGACTATCGTTGCAGGCACACCGTGAAAACACACTATCTCATCCACATACACCTGAGCAAGCTTCTCTGTTGTATATGTTGTCTTCACAGGTATGAAATGAGCAGACTTTGTCAATCTGTCCACTATCACCCTGATGGAATCATGATTCTTAGTTGTCCTTGGGAGACCAACTATGAAATCCATGGTTATATGATCCCATTTCCACTGTGGTATCGGCATGGGTTGCAACGTACATGTTGGCTTCTGATGCTCAGCCTTGACTTCCTGGCATACCGCACACCTAGCCACAAACTCAGCTACATCTCTCTTCAATCCAGGCCACGAATACAGGTCCTTTAGATTATGATACATCTTAGTAACACCTGGATGCATGGCATACATTGTTGGGTTTTAGGGGAGACAGAGAAGGCAGCGGAAACAAAAAAATTTCTCCCCCAACCCATACCGAGGAAACGCGTCAACGTATATATAATAGGAAAGGATGGTTTGTGGAATCATACCTTGTCCCGAGGCTTGCTCGGCGACAATACCTCGCGCAATGTGCGGTCTTCAACTCCGGACTTCGACGGTGTCTGTGCAGCTCCTGGTCGCACCGGGACTGACAACTCCTACTCGAACCGGACTGTCGGATGACAGTTGTCCTCCTAAGCGGCAGTGTCCTCCCGCCTCTGTAGTAGTCCACACGGACCACCTGGAACTCCACACTCCTTGTCCCATAAGGAAGTGGAAGGAGTCGCACCCTCCTGTTGACGTACTAGTCACCAACACGCTCTCCTGCCTCCTGTTGCGACTGCAGTTGTCCTTCCCTTGCTGCACCTCCCTTTTGCGGGAAGCACTTGCTCGGGCTCTCTCACGGTTACCAAAACCAGAGAGAACGACAACTTACAGAGAAACTGGTTGCACTGAGCTATACGGTGAGAAGCCCCCAATACCCCCTATATATATAGGAGAGTCATGGGACAGGGTTCTCCATCCCGGGCAATGCGGGACTAAAGCAGGAGTAGAAGGGTTCGGGATTTTCCACCAAAAGCAACCATCTCGCAACCTGAACCGATCGGTTCACAAGTGAACCGGTCAGTTGGGGACCTGAACCGATCGGTTCACCACTGAACCGATCGTTTGGGACCCTTGAACCGATCGGTTCACTCATGAACCAGTCGGTTGGGGTTCCAGTTTGGTTCCCGATTGACTTTCCTTGTTTCTTTCCCAATTGGTATCGAATACCGATATTATTCCCAATCGAATTGGGAAATTTGAAACGAAAGGAAAATTCTCACCAATCCTATTTTCCCAAGTTGCTCGATTGCACCAGTTGAACCGATCGGTTCAACACTTGAACCGGTCGTTTCACTCTGTGCATGAGCCGATCGGTTCAACAATTGAACCGATCGGTTCAGCAACCTCAGCCGACCGGTTCATCACATGAACCGATCGGTTGGGAGTGCAGGTTGTGCAGAATCAGTCAAATGTGATTTCAATCAATTCGATACTCCAATCAATGCGTCCAACACCTTGAACCATACGATATTGAGCCATCGACTGATTGAGTGTTTAATTGAACTACCAAACTCTTTTAGTAATCAATCTAAACATTGCTTTGTGGACAAAACTCCTCTTCCAGGTTAAATCCTATGTGTGTGACCCTGCAGGTCCATTTCACGTTGGCAGTGAAAGTTCATAACACTTATGACTTCACAAGCAAAGAGCGGTGCCTAGTCACACATCAGTGCTACCCAAGTGAAAGTAGAAAGTTGGAGAACAACTTTCATCCTACAATCCGTGAATGGTGTTACAGCGAATGTATAATTCCTTTGTCACTGATATCCCGAATGAACTCGAGGCATGGAAAAGTCATCCTGTCAACGTTCATTCACTTCCTTGATCTCAGAGTAGACTGGAAGAGATATGTATGACATCAGTATCACATACTGATTCACACATGCGTGCATGCCTTTCTCAATCCTACTCATCAAGTGGCCATGGATATCAAACTCCCTCAGGAGGGACAAATCCCATATCTATCACTCACCCCTCAAAAGCCCCATGTGTCAAAGCCACCCAATCATCACCTTTATAACAACCCATGTTTCAGGACTGTGTTTGATGATGTCAAAGTGTGCCCAACGACATGTGTTGAGTGTAGTGATTTCAGGTCTAAGAATCACACTCACCACCATCACTGTGAGTACTGACTGTGACTACCATCTCATGGTTCCATGTGTCAAACTCACGGTGGGTCTGTCCGGTACACTTGTTCTCTAAGAAGTACCTATGTGTTTGGTTTGATATCTCTATATCATGACTAATGAGATTCTGTCATCAACCAACACCACAATCTAGTCTTGTGTGTCATTGTTGTCTATCTACCTTCCACAATGACATACGACTAGGGACATAACAAGAATGTACAAACTCTTAGCATCCGTATGATCTCATCGTTCAGGTCCTCAACCTGAAAGCATACGTCATTGAGTTCTGTCATTCTTTAGACATTCAATATGTTCTATCACTATCTCATATGACTGAACCAGAATGAATTGGAAGCTTGCCTTTGATGTTTATCAAATGAATCTTAATGTATCCCACCAATCATCACATGATTTGCTCTCAGGGCATACATACCAACATACATTGACGTGTGTGCTTCCTCGAGCACTAACTTTCTCAGATCATCAACATCGGGGACCACCATCCTACCATGATAGCAAACTAGTCCATCCTCAGACTCATGGAACCCATCACGCTTTTCACTGCCAAACTCTAATTTGATTAACTGAACAGAAGCATCTGCATGTTGTGCATCTTTGATCTGCTGTCTCAATGTAGGTTTTACTTGCATATGTGCCAACAATCCTGCCAACAAGGAGACTTCCAACCGTACATTCATCTGCCGCAAAGAGATAAACATATCCCGCCTATGGCATACCAAGGAACTCAACTGTGCCTTCTTCATAGGAAGAGAAGAAGACTTTCTGCTAAGCGCATCAACTATAATGTTTGCCTTACCAGGATGATACTCAATGGTGCAATCATAATCATTGATCAACTCCATCCAGTGACGATGTCGCAACTCACTCTGTGAGAAGATTTACTTCAAGTTCTTATGATCTGTAAAGATCTGACACACTTCCCCATAAAGATAGTGTCTCCAAAATTTTAACGCATGGACCACTGCTGCCAGCTCCAAATCATGTGTTGGATAATTCTCCTCATGTCTCTTAAGCTGTCATGAAGCAAAAGAAACCACATGATCTTCTTGCATCAGCACACATCCTAGGACTTTCTTGGAAGCATCATAGAAAACCACATAACCTTTCCCAGGCTCTGGCAGCCAACACTGGAGCACTAGTCAGCTTCTCCTTCAAACTTTAAAAATCCTGCTGACAACGATCATCCCAAACAAAAGGTACATCCTTCCTGGTCAATTTGGTCAATGGCAACGCGATCATACTGAAGTTTCTTATAAACCTCTGGTAGTATCCTACTAAACCCAGAAAACTACAAACTTCTGTCAGCGTCTTTGGTTGCTCCTAGTCTGCAACTGACTCCACCTTCTTAGGGTCCACTCTGACTCCTTATGCAAATATCACATGACCCAAGAAAGTTACTTCTTCCAACCAGAACTCACACTTACTAAACTTGGCATACAACTGGTGTTGGCGAAGAAGAGTCAATGCTCGTCGAAGATGTTGTTCATGCTCTTGACTGTCCCGACTATAGATCAAGATGTCATCTATAAAAACTACAACGTACTGATCTAGAAATGGACGGAACACCCTGTTCATCAGATCCATGAAAGCAGCAGGCGCATTTCTTAGCCCAAACGGCATAACTACGGACTCAAAGTGACCATATCTCATCCTAAAAGCTGACTTTGGTATGTCCTCATCCTTAATCCTCAACTGATGATATCTAGATCGTAGATCGATCTTTGAGAACACTATAGCGCCACACAACTGATCAAACAGATCATCTATCCTTGGGAATGGGTACTTGTTCTTGATCGTAACTTTGTTCAACTACCGGTAATCTATGCACAAACGCATCGATCCATCCTTCTTCTTTATGAACAGGACCAGAGCACCCCACGATGATGTGCTCGGTCTGATGAAACCTTTATCCAGCAACTCCTGTAACTACTTCTTCAGCTCTGCCATCTCAGTTGGAGCCACCATGTATGGTGTCTAAGCAACTAGTTGTGTTCCTGGCACCAGATTGATCTCAAAGTCAATCTCTTGAGGTGGGGGAACACCGGGGAACTCATCGGGAAACACATTCACAAACTCTCAGATAAATGGAACCTCCTCAAGGCTAGGACCTTTTGCCTTGGTATCCACAATGTGAGCTAAGAACGCCTTACATCCTTGCTACATCAACTTCTCAGCCACCATAGCTGATACTAAACATGTCAGAAGAATCTTTCTATCTCCCTGGAAGATCCACTTTTCACTATCATCATCAAACACTGCTTGCTTGGAACCACAGTCCAACACAACCTTATACTTCTCTAGGGTAACCATTCCAAGGATCATGTCGAATCCATGCATATCAAGTGGTATAAGATCCACTTGTATAATGTGTCCCAAAAAGTATAAAACATAAGATGGACACTCCTTTCAAAGCAATGTGGGTCCAACAACAGGGGTTTCTAATAACAAACTATCTCTCTTACAGCTAATAGGTAAAAGACAACTATCAAGCATACTACGTGCGATAAGAGAGTGCATAGCACCTGGGTCAACTAGAACAGATATAATGCAAGAAGAAGAAAAACAGAATGAAATAACTCCATCTGACCTGCCACCACTCGCGGGTTGACTATCGCCTCCGACTGACTCATAGCGTAGAATTGAGTTGTTTCTTACTGTCATCCATGTCCTCTTCTTCCTTGGGCAGACAATCTTGCTTGCAACACTTGGCCGCATCCTCACCCTCTGTTACCACTAGACTGCTATCTATCTGACCCTTGCTGATTCTGCCTCGGCTGTTGTGTCACTTCAACATCTCTCTTTGGACAATTTGTCATGAAATGCCCAACCTGACCACAAAGATGACATGACTGGTCTCTCTTTTGTGGCCTAGACAGCCCTATCACTGCCACTGAAGCTATACTATGGGTTTTGGATGGCGAAAATCCACGCCCTCTTCCCTTACTTGGGGACCACTATGATGGCACACTGGAACCTTGTATCATAGAAGGTGCTGAAAACCTTGGCTTCTTGAAGCCATCAAACCTCTATCTCGGGAACTGTGCAGGCCTTTTCTTGGTCATGGACTCTCTCTTCTCCTTAATAGACCATTCTATCCTTCGGACATACTCCACAAATGTGGTGAACCACTCCCGGTTCTCCAAAGTAGCAACATGTGTTGTCAACTCAGCACTCAAACCTTTCTCAAACCATCTGATTCTCTCATCATCTATCGTCGCCATGTGAGGATAAAACCTCAGTAGGTCCATAAACTTAGCTTCATACTCGGTGATGCTCATCGATCCTTGGCGCAGATGCTCAAACTAGTCGATCTTCTCGTCCAGATAGGTCTTTGGGAAGTATCAGCTGACGAACTCCCACCAGAAAACATCCCACATATCACCTCACTGGGTCGCTTCTCCTCCTCGATGGCCCACCAGTGGCCAGCACTACCCTTCAGAAGGTAGGCAGCGTGCTTAACTTTGTCTGCTTCAAGGATGTCAAGGATCCGGAAGGCCTTCTCGAGACCTGTCAGCCACAGATCTGCATCCATTGGATCAGCTATTCCAGCATAATTTGAAGCTCTGACTTGGAGAAGCCGCTCAAAGGTCTTCCCAATAGTCGATGTTTCACCATGGGGAGCCTATGCGCTTGGCGGAGGCACTAGCAACCTTTCCACCATGAGATTCATCGTAGCCATTAACTGCCCCATAAGCTACTGATAGGTAGGGTTTTCAAGAATGGTTGGGTCAAGTTGGGGGACCTCAGGAACCCGATCTTCATGTGCCTGCACTCGTGCTCCATCAACTGATGCAGCAACACTACTCTCGGCAACATGTTCTTCAAGGTTTCCAGACATCTTTAAGCTTTATCTTCTGCTGAGGGCAGAAGGTTATTGTAAGAAAATCTGAAATACTTACAAGAACAAACACAACCCTAGTCCTAGATCCATGTAGACTCAACGAACCTAGGGCTCTGATAACAAAGCTTATTGTGACATCCCACTATCACACAGACAACGATATGCCACGTGAAAACACATGGAACCACCATAAACCACATATTACCAAAAACACAGGTTAATTAAAATTGATTGCGAAAAGCAGATAAAAGAGAACTATTACATTCAGATCCTCATCCTACAAGGAAACATGTTATATAAATATGCACAAGCATGGACATATGTCCATAGCTTATATGGACCAGTTGTCTTGTCAGCACAAGAGTTCATCACCTATTTATACATACATAACGGGCCACATCAGGCCAACAGTAGGATATACAAAGCTACATCATTTGTACATCGTAAAACATTGTCAAAACACCTCTAAGGACCTGAGAGTACAGGGATGACTCTAGGACTCTACTACAAAACAACCAAAATAGCAACATATCCATCTCTTGCCTCGTACTACTCTTCTTGCTGCTCGGCCACAACCTCACGATCACCACCACATCTAGCACGATCACCTAAAAAGGTTGTAAACCAATGGAGTGAGACACACAGTCCCAATGAGAAACATAACTCCCCGCCGAAACTATAAAACTTTAGAAAAAGTAGGTAAAGTAGTTAACTGATATTAGTAGATTATAAGACCAGCATCCTGAGAAGAACTTATTTTATTAGCAATCTTACCAGGGTATCCAGGAGGCATATGACCAGATATTCTTTATGGAACATGATTGCCAAGATAAGCTTTATAAGAACTTATCACAAAATATAAGGATCGCACAAATAACTGCAAGGTATAACTAGATCAACTATACAAGAAAGGCCTCAATCAATGTTCCATGTTTTGCCCTAAGCAGTATATACTATTCGGCTAGATTATGTATTATCATGCACTGAGGAAGTGACTTGTACCGGTCAAATATAACCATCGGCTGCGAAGCCCAAAGCCGGTGCCATACAAGGTCAATGGAAGAGCTAGACTCCACGATCTCACCACCTCGTGGTCAGTGCACGAGTGCTTAACAAGAAGGACCGCACTCTCATGCTTAGGTGGCCACAACCACATAGGGTCAGGCTACCCTCTGCCTAGCCCACCTTGGTACATGTATCGGCGCTAGTGATCCGAGCCACGGGCCTGTTCACTGTGCTCCATAATCATTGAGCCATGGGCCTGTTCACCATGCTCTTGTCACACATCTTGATCCATGGGCTTGTTCACCATGCTCGTTCATCTAGAGCCACGTGTCTGAAACTGCACTCTGGAGTCTACAACTGAAGTTGCACTCTAATCCTCCTACTTTTGGCTAGGAGCAATCACACATATTCAACAATATGCACTTCCAGGTTAACCCGCAGGAGAACCCGTTTCACCATCACCATCTACTAACGATGATGGATCTATGGCCAGGGCAAACTACATGATATGTTCCACTATAATTAATTAGTATATTTTAAGTGGATTGTTAAGGCAACCAAGTTGTAAAACATAAACAACATTGAGTTGCATTATTGCCATGAGATCTCCATCCCTCATCACAGAATTCCACTGCCTCTCAAGGCTTACATCATCACCATGGGATAACAATCCCTTATCTCAACATCAGAGGAAAACACCTCAACTAGGCACTCAGCCTTTATCAGGTCAACATACCTTTTCACATCATACAAGTGATACATGTTATCCCATCAATCACGAATTATCATTATCCAGTGTTATTCAAAACACATATACCTCATAGCTCTTACCTGGTTATGAATTCATTTGATACACCTACATGGTTAGGATGCATATCAAGAGAGATAACTAAATCACCAAACATAGATCTTTATGATTATCATTTGGAAGGTACATGATTGGATCAACATACATGATTATAACTACATGAAGCACAAAGTTGTATCTTGTAAACAAATTACATTATTGTAATCAAACCACGAACATTCACTATGCCCTATATCTTATGAACATAAACATGTATCTAATCATCTCACTTAGCACAAACTTTAGGTATCAAACATATCATTGGTTACAACTTATCATTCATAATGACTCACCAAATCTAGGGTTTCTGAGCTAGGTGCAACCCTTACCAAAGATATCACCTACCCTCACTATAGGTGTGGCGGGCAGCGCATCCCTCACCCAAAAGAGGTATCGGGCAGGATTACCTTCCTCACCAAAAGCCTATCGGCTAGGGCACTTAGTCACCCATATCGGCCAACCAAGGAGTGCATCCATACACAAGGGATGTCGGGAAACCAGACCTGTTGTGTGTCGTGCAACCTGATCCAGGAGCTGTGTCGTTCAGCTATGTGTAGGGTATACCGTGCACCCAAGTGCAAGGTGATATCAGGCTTCCAAGGATAACGAGCAACCAGGTGTAAGAGATGTGTCGAGTGGCACCACCAGCCCTAACGGCCAAGACCCTATCGCCTATTAGGGTTAGGATTTCATGTCGGGCATCCACCATCAACATAACGCCCAAGGCCATATCAACTAAGGCTAAGATCATAATGCCTAACAAGCACACTACTGACCTCCATCCAACTACATCATGGCGCTCAAGGAGGGCTATCATTCAACTAAGTTAAGCACTACAGATCGGTCACCACTAAGGCATCTATCTATAGATCGGTCACAACCTCCATCACATATCGAGCAACAAGGTGGATCATCCCCTTATCGGTCAAGATTCCAACCTTCACTAGGTCAACGTCCAACCAAGGCTCACCTCTCAAATCCATGGTGAGAGAAGGGTATTGCCCAAGCAACTAGAGCATAGACTCACCTCTCAACAACCAAGAGAGAGGGGTTTTGCCTACACCACTAGAGCTCGAACTCACTTCTCAAAACCCAATGGGAGAGAAAGGGGGTTTTCCCAAGGAACCCTAAACTCAAGGTTCGGCCACAAGGTCTAAGAACATTTCAACAACATGACCACTATATATATAACAATATAAAAGGGTACATACCAGGACAAGAAACATATCTAACAAGATGCATGGCCGATCAAGATGACATATAAACATGAAACATGAAAAAGAAGTAATATAGCTAGGGTTAGGAGTTATGTAACCTGCCTCAAGCAAGCTCCAAGCTCCTAGCACCAAGCTTCCAAGCTCCAAGCACCACCTTCGGCCACCTCAAGAAGAAAAGCAAAGCTCATAACCACCATGGCCGAAGAACAAGCAAGAAGGTGAAGAAGGTGCCAAGGAAGGGGGGGAGATGCTCACCACAATAAGAGAAGAAAGACACACTCTAGGGTTCAGCCACCACTAGAGTAAGAAGAAGACTCCACCAAGGAGATCGGCCACCAAGCTAGCTCTACCAAGGAGAGGTATCGTCCACCAATGAAAAAGGGAAGCAACTAAGGAACTAAAGGGATCCCAAGCAAGAGAAAGGAGAGAAATATATAGAAGAGGGTGAAGAGGAAACTAAGGCAAGGTGTCACCCAACCTAGGGACACTTGTCCATGGGGCAAAGCCACCTACTATCTCACCCACCACCATGTATCCAAAGCTTTTGCCACATGCAAGCAACAAGCACCAAGTGTCCACAAGGGGGGTGACACAAATGATGCTAGGTCAAAGAAGGTCACTTGGCCGATACACCTCATGGGCGACACACCATCTGCCCGACACAACCACCTGGCTGATACACCATGGCCGACACAAGGCACCAAGCTCACCCTTGCCTGATACAAGGCCCAACAAAGCTAGGCAAAGCCCAAACAAGGCTCAACAAGGCAAAACAAAGCCCAAAGCTACTCAAACAACGAGCCCAACCCATCCTCTCAACCCTAGAGGATGTAAGGAGAGAGAGAAACATCTCTTAAGGTGTCAAACTTGCACATCAACCCTAGAACTTGGGTTATTTGCAAGTTGCACCTCTAACTCTCAACAAAGCACAAACAAACCCTAATCACCATTTGAGGTGATTAGCAAGCATCTAAACACAAGGTTTAGGCAAAGTAAAAGGGTAAGCCCAAAACGAAGGTCAGGGTCCTTACAATTTTCTAGGGATTTTCTTCATCATAGTGTCACCATCATTCTGGCAATGTATAAAATTGTAGAGGATACAACAAGTCATTACTAGGAAATACTGCGAATGTATAGGATATGTTGCCCCTTTTTTAAAGTAGGCAAACCACCTCTTCAGCACACTGGATGCTCTTTCTACAACATTACATAATTGAGTGTGGCAGTGGTTGAACATCTCCTTCTTGTTGTTGTATGAATGTTTGCTTCCTCAGTACTCAAAAATATGGTAAGTTGTATTGTGATAAGGTGCAAGAAACTGATGAGTGTTGGCATACCCTGCATCAACTAGGCAAAACTTTCCTAGAGGAAATTTAAAACCACTTGTGGTCATTGCTGCTTGTAGGACACTTTGGTCAGCAGTCGAGCCCTCCCACCCAGTAAGGACATATGTAAACTCCATCGAGAAGTCTACTACATCCATGACATTCAGAGAGACATTCCTTTTTCTATCTCGGTAACGATTTTGCTTGTCATGTTTGACCAAGACTGGAATGTGTGTCCCTTCAATTGCCCTGATGGCATTCTATAACACCAAAATCGATTGTAAACATACAAAGTAATTGAAAATGATTATAAATTATAGGGGATAACTATTACCTTGAAGTAAGGGTAGAACCTTGGGATGTCCATTATACGATGATGTGTTGTTGTGCTTGTGCATGCGGTTTGCATGACAACATAGTCATGGCTCAATGCACACACCCCATCCAATACTTCATTGAACTTTCCACTTATGGTCTCACCAGAGTGAATGTAGTCCTTTGTAACATCCCTGACCTGGGTTATGAGTTAACCCTAGGTGTTTTGCTTAATCATATAATTAAATACTTGTGATTATCCTTTGGCATGTAATTAAGTTCCTGAGGAACACACATTTTCATTTCTGTCCTTTTTAAACAATGTTGTAGTATTGTTTTGTAATACAGGGACCTATGTGCAAATTACCCAATTAGAAGGGTTAACTTGTAAATTTCAAATGTAAAGATGTTCCTATGGTAATGAGACATCATATGAGTAAATATGATGAGGGGGGGAACTTCATTTGAATAATCATATAATAAGGAACACCTTTGTAATGAAATCACCAAGTTATGAGTAATGGAACCCTCTTATATGTGCAACTAGGTAGTAAGTTGACCTTCTTTGCCTTTAGTTCTTGGTCTTAGAAGGAGTTTTGACTTAGAAATAAGAAGAAGGGACGTGCAAAGAATAAAGGAGGGACCTAGATGAGAAATGGAGAATTAGATGTCCTTATGTTGAAGTTTCACCCAAAGATATATATACAACTTTCCTTTGCAAACAAGGGAACGTTTCTCTTCTTCTATCACTTATCATGTTGCTTGGACCAACTAAGGTAGAGATTAGGAACATAGGAGAACGGCTAAGGAGAAGCTAGGTAAGCTTGGACCATCTTCTTGCTCGAATTCATGGAGGAAAGTGGATTATAAGGTTGGTTTTATGGTTATCTCACTTAGCTTTCTTGTTCTAGCCGACTTTCCGCAACCTTTTCTTAGAGAAACACCTTTGGCCGACCTATGGAGCTCAGGAATCCATTAAAGGCTTGAAGCTTGGAAGCTTGGATCTCTAGGAACAACCATAAGGTGGGTTTTATAACTCTAAACCTCTTGCTTTCTTATGCATATCGTTATTCTTGCAAGTAGTAGTTAGTTCTTCTTCCCCACTCTTCCTTGCACTTTTGCAAGCAAAACTACGAAGTAACCGACCTGTTCCAAGGTTGAAGAAGATGGGTGTGAATTCCTAGGTTACTTTACCAAATGACCTTGGACCATTTGGTCTAAACGGTTTGCAAACCGTTTGAAATCAAACGATCTCAAGACCGTTTGATTTCATGCGGTCTTGCAAGACCGTTTAGATTCAAACGGTCTTCAAGACCGTTTGGTAGAGTTGACCAAGTGAAGACCATTTATAGGTCTACTGTATACATGTTGAGTTAATCATCTACAAAGAATTATGATCTAATTGCAAACCAATCATAAGTTGAAGGCATTTCAACCCTCTAAACCCTAATTGTGTTCAATTGATGATTTCAAGGATTGGTTTTGTTGAACTTAGGGTTGAGTGGACCAAACGGTCTCAAGACCATTTGGGGGTTCACTCAAATGGTCTCAAGACCGTTTGGTGACAACCCAAGACCATTTGGAGGTCTAGGGTTAAGGTAATTTGATCAAATGAGGGTCTAATCACAATAGGTTGATGAATTGAGTTAAAGTGTTGATTTTAGACTTAATTAGGGTTCAACCCTTATCAAATTGACTTAGATTTTAACTTTGGGAAAATGGTCTCAAGACCGTTTGGAGGGTGTCCAAATGATCCCAAGACCGATTGGGCCAAGTTGGGGCCCAATTGGAGGTCAATTGATGGTTTCAACTTCAATTTAACTCACATTGATGAATGTTGATGGTTGAATGACTACAAACCCTAATTCAATCGGTTTTGACCCTAATTGGCTATCAATTGAGTGTCCAATTGGTTTAAAATAACCCTAATTAGCTCAATTGATAAGTGATTAACAAGGATGTGGCCAATTGAGGGCTTCAACATAGATAACCCTAATCGATTATAACCTTTGATGCACCTTTGAGGTCCATGCGGTTTTGAGCCCATTTGGACTAAACAATCTCAAGATCGCTTGGGCTCAAACGATCTCAAGGTCGTTTAGATCCAATCGATCTCAAGGTTGTTTCATTTCATGCGATCTCAAGGTCGTTTCAATTCAAACGGTTTCAAAGTCAACTCTCTCAAATGGTAAACAAGTTCAAACGGTCTTGAGGGTGACCGAGTTCAAACGGTTTGGAAGTCAACCTAACCAAATGGTCAACACTTCCAAACGGTCTCAGGACCGTTTGGAGGTTGAAAGTGTGTAATCGTTTGGGGACTTTAGGGTTATGATTACTTAATGCTTTGAAGGTTTAAATGGTTTAATGGTTGCCTAATCCAAACCCTAATGATACCTAAAGACATTAAGGGGCTAAGTGATTAATAGATTGACCCATGTTGTGATTTAATGGTGTACTTTACCAATGTACCCTTGAAGGGCTCAAGTAGAGGACACCCTTGTTTAATCAAACCCTAATAATCATAATAGTGGTAACGTAGCTTATTTTAATCAAAGTTGACTTGACCTAACCTAATCTAGAGTGATGTAATCACCATCCATTAGTAAGAGGAGAGAGAAGGTCCCAATTATGGTTGAAATTCAAGAAAAGTATCTTCAATGTATATGAATGAGCATGATTAGGGTATGATCCACCTATGTGAGATCATGAAAAACCCTAAATATGATAATTAATGAATCTTAACCTAATTTGAGGGCATGAATGATGATAATTCTCATACATGATGATGCTATGAACTCAATTCACCATGAAGAGAATAATAAACCCTAATTCTAGGGTAATAACATATAATGTGAATAGTAAACCCTAATTGAGGGTGATGTGTTGAAATATACAATAAACCCTAATTCCAGGTTATGCTTTTAAGCATGAATCTTTATAATTGAAGTATGAAGTGGGGAATTAGTGTTCCTAATCATAATGAAAGGGATTGAATAACCCTAATTGATACTAATAAGGGAACCTAGCCTTAATAAAAGCATAAAGGTACAACCCTTGAAATGGAATGTTATTTCTGCCTTATAAATTGCTGATTTAGAGATGAAATGTTATGATTGTCAAGTTGAATTGACTATGTAGGTCCTCATAAGAGATTAATCATAACCAGGTAAGGGTTATGATAGTATATTCATTGAAAGCATGTTGTAGACTATATGAATAGTAATGTATACTATGTTGTCTATGTTTAAGTGACAACATATGAAGTTAGTGGGTTGTAAGAGCCATGAGTAACACCAAGGTCATGCTGATTAGATGACTTATGATGAATTGATATCCATTTGACAACTGATATGAGTTAAACTTGATACATTTAGTATTCTACTTTCATAACTATTGTTCTAATGAATAATGATTGAAAACATGCTTGATGCTAAAAGAATATTGAAATGTACCTAATTAATCAAGTATAATCATACAATGCAGAGCCCTGATCATAGATCCATCATTGTCAGTAGTTAAATGATGGTGAAACAGGTTTTCCTAAGGGAACTCCTGGATCACATACTTTTGAGTATGTGGGAGAATATGGACGCGAATATCCTTACGTCCTAGTATAGGAGTTGATGTAGATGTATCTTAATCTATCAACACTGCACTATGTGTTTATGCCAGGATGATGTATCACTAATCACCCAAGGAATCTTTAATGCCACATCGATGAGAGATAAACATGAGATCTTTC
This sequence comes from Alisma plantago-aquatica, assembly GCA_963693085.1. Taxonomy (NCBI): domain Eukaryota; kingdom Viridiplantae; phylum Streptophyta; class Magnoliopsida; order Alismatales; family Alismataceae; genus Alisma; species Alisma plantago-aquatica. Next base: position 476,342,949 of record OY856409.1, read on the forward strand.
GATGGTGAAGAGAGTACAGAATGCCACTGTGACTCTAATAGCGATGTGCCAGAATACCCTCGTGAGCTATAGTAGCAGAGACACTAGATGTCCTGCATGTTGATCCTCACACTGACTGAGGAAGATGAGGTCATAAGAATCCGGCTCTTTTGATGACCTAGGTATGATACCGATGCGACTTAATAGTGATCGGTTGGAGTATGAGCGGTATACCTCATCTCTGTAGGGCATAATAATGTTTGTAAAACATAATCAACTGCGTAGCATATCTGCTTAGGTTGAACTACGAGACACAATGATTGAAGTTATACTGCTTAGTATACATGTTCTTCATATTCTTTAATGCAGTTGCTTTACTTAAATGTCAAATCTACTGTTGGTTATCTTAAAAGCTTTTATTACTTATGTTGATCTTTGATTGCTATAATAAAGCTTCTGGCGGAGAGTTATAACTCTCGCTGTGACAATTATTTAAAATTGTCTCACCCCGTAGATTTCAACTTTTTAGGTGGTCGCCGAGGATGAAGGAACCAGACTATAGGTGAACAGTACCAGCAGCAGTAGAACCAAGGGCAGCAGTGAATCTTAGGTTGAGATACTGACTGCTGAGTCATGTAGATAGTTAGTCTTATGTCGTCTCTGTACTCTCAGGTCCTAGGAGTCAGTAGGTCCGAGATTTTGGGTTTTTAAATCTTGAGATTTTGTATCTGAATGTATATAATCACTCAAGAAGTGATTTAACAGAGATGTAAACTGTTTACTTTGCTCTTATAAAGGAAGTTTATGATTTCAAGATCGTGTCTCAAAAAGTTTTAATTTTTAATGACTTTTCATATTCCGCTGCTAATCGAATCGCTTCCGCTAAGTTTATATCGTGTTTTGGAGATCAGAGCCCACATCCTTAGCCAAAACACGATTTGTATGGCCATGGCCAACCATCTGTAGGAAGTAGCATACAACCTCAACTAATGAGACACCTCTACTACTTTATAACAAGCCATGACTCTCAAGCTTGTCCACGAGGGCTATTATAGTTTGCGGTCGCATTCAATATAGGTCATAAGCCCTTTGTTCATGACCGGTTATGATTTCTAACACCTTTTGGTGGCCACTCCTAATGCTAACTGACCTAGGTATTGTAGGTGGTATGTTGTCATCATCAGAAATCCCATCCATGATGGAGTTCGCTATTGACTCAGCTATTGCATCATCAATGCGATTTGTTGGACTAGATACTATATCTAAAATATTTGTGAGGATGTCAGTTGATTCTGTATGATCACTAGTAGATATGATGCCTACAATTAAAAGGATAACAACCTTGAAATGGTGACTAAAATAAAAAGAATAACAACTTGAACATAATATGAAAGATTTGATAAGGGAAAAATGACATCAACATTACATACAAATTTGATGGTACAGAAAACAAATGTTTGTCTGGGAAATTAATTATTACAACAATAAAGAAAATTGAAATTGGTGTCTGCAAACACACAAAACATAATGGTAAAAGAAAGTTCTAACTCATGACGTTGATGGGCCTCTGTTATTCCGACTTGTGCCAGCATAATTGGTTCTAGTATACCATACAGATGGCATACTTGATGTGTTGTTGAGGTTTGGTGATGGGGACTGCAAAGAAAATCCCTGCTGAGATGGCATAAAAGAGGATGACATTGAAGGTAGTGGTGTTGCACTACCGCCTTGGGACCTTTCCCAAAGGTCTTGCAACCATATTGTTATTTTGTGTGGTGTATGTGTAAGGATGAGGTAGATGTTGCGGTTTGTTGACTCCTTTATGGCTTCACAAGTTTTGTAAATACAGGGCTAGGGGCATCGGGGAAAGTGTCATTGAAATGTTGTAAAATCGTTGCAAACTGTTCTTTTTCAAAGGCTCTGGTGGCCACACCTGTGCCTAACTCGTGTACCTTTGCGTACACCTGTGTGAATTCAGATAACACTTCATTAGAAAGCACACATCGCTCTTGTGACAGTGATGGTCGCTTCCTACACTTGTGGATAGGAGGAGTCCTTCCCCTAACACATTGGGTATCTGTTGTGCCTCCCCCGGTGTCACCCTCACTTTGCATTCTGGGTGTGTCTGTGTGTGATTCCCCTACTGGGGTTTATGTGTCCATGGGTGTATCAGACACATCTAATTTGACAACAACTTCATCCTCAGAGGAAACATCAGATGGTATTTGTTTATCTGTAGAAGACATTGCATGGTGTACTCTAGCAATGTTCCTCCCCGCCATCAACTCGATGTCGTAGTAGTGGGGAAAGGGTCGGTTAATAAACCTAGCAAGATCCTTGTTTGCCTAAGTATAAAAAAGTTTTTATTAGGAGATTTATATGTAAATGTAGGACATTACTTTTGGGGCAAGGGTATGATTATTGTACATACCACAAGGCTCTCCCTCCACTCAGGGGTGTCAGGCAGCTTGGGCTTGTTCCTAGTCTCATCCTATCTGACGCCACTCTTGTTGGTGACAAGCTTCAATCTGGCATAGTCCTTCCTCATGTTCTTCCACCGAGTTTTGACCTTCTCTAACAAACAACCCGATTTCCCCATCCTATTTTGCAAATCACAAAGTGCCTCCCTCCAAGTGTCCCTAGTAAATTGGCCATCAATACACCGGCCTACGTCATACTGCCTCCACAATGCTGAAACTAGAGCATCGTCAGACTCTCTTGACCAAACAATATGGAACATGGGGTCTACAGAAGACATACTCGTGTAGGTGCTGCAATATATAATGACAGTGAGGGGTGTTTATAGTAATAATAAGTATATAACATGTATGGTTTTCAATAGGTATGACACATAGCAATACAATAATCCTTGTGCTAATAATGAATTTGTTTTGGGGCCCATCCCAAACCTAGCAGTTGGATGTGAATGTTCAGGAAAGACACTCATGTATGTGAATTACTGAATCTGTGTTACACAATATGGTTCTAGAAATACTGGATGTAGAACTTGAAATTATATTTGGCATCATATTTTTTCCTATCATAAAATCTTACATCTTCCCTTACACAAACCAGACCATGCATCTATTTTCATTCCAACAGACAAACAGAAGGTCAATAATATTTTTTATTTAAACCTACGTAGATGTGCATGTAATTAGTGCGACATAGCTATACAATCATTTATATTCAACCCACTGATAGGAAGAAGTTTGGTTAACAATCAGTCGAATATATCCAATATGTAATTAGACATAGTTCGGACCAACTAATACACATAAACCTCAAATCTCAAACACACAAATAGACTATTAAAACCCCATCATTCAATTTAAACCTCAAAGCTCAAACACACAAATAGAATATGCAATTCAATTGACACACACATCATTAAATTGAAAGAACATGTGATAGATGAACTAGTCTAAATTTGTTTTCTTGATAGATGAAAATACATTACTCTCTCTCTCTCTCTCTCTATATATATATATATATACATAGTTAGGCTAGAATACACTTGAGTGTATTCAGAGCAGAATACGCTCAAGTAGTTTTTCATGATGCAATATTTTTTTTCAAAAATCTAATCTGTTGATCTTCTTAAACATCTTGTGAATAGCTCATACATAAAATTTGAGCACATTTGGACATTTATAGGTCATGTTATAAAGACCGCAAAAATTATGCATTTCAAATTAGTTTTGCACGTCGATTTTTTTGCCCTTGGATGAGTGGCTTACACTCATCCAAATGGGCTCAAAATTTGTATGTAGCCTAGTTATAGTATGACAGTGAACATCAATGGTTTACATTTTGCAAAAAATTGTCTTGATATGCAAACACACTTGAGTGTATTCGTGCGATCTGTACACTCGAGTGTATTCTATCCTGACTTTCTCTCTCTCTATCTATCTCTCTATATATATATGACATTAGTTAAAAGTTCCATCTGAACTAGAAATGTATTAGGCTGAGCTAGCTTTCTAGGACAAACGTTCTTCAATTCCTACTCCTACCTACACACCCAATAGTCTACCAAAAACCTCTTTCCTACCAAAAACCATCTCATTTTAACCCTAGAACACTTTCACCACATTGTGAATTAGGGTACCACTTTAATCACATTATGAATTAGACCTCATTTTTTTTAGTTAACATAGATTATCTCTAGCTTAACACACCAGCTATTGCAATGTAGTACACTGTTTAACCTAACTACCAACCCACTCCCACAGTGCCAACATAGAGGATTAAATGATATGATCTGTCTTTGGACAATAAACCTCACACTGGTTAGCCAACCCTTACAATTGTTATTGATTATGTTGATAATGGCTTCTTCAAAAATTATTCTTGCTCTCAGAGTAATTAACAATCTAACAACACATATTTATGGTGATGAAGCACAAATAAGGCAAATCAATGATATTACATACTCAACATTTGAAGACAAGAAATTTATATTAAATTGAAAATAAACATGCACTAAGTCGGCATATGACTTAATTAGCTCACAATTTTGTAATGAAAACATGTGCGTAAAAATATTGATCATCCTCAACAGATAGTGCTTTAGATTTGGTTCAAATAGTACAACAACATACATATGTGAATATATCATTCTAACCATCTGTGAATCAACAAACACAAAGTAGTTGTCTCCACCCATAGAGGAAACAACTACTATCCAAGAAACCAATTATGAAAATAAACATCAAAATTAGACCACTAAACAAACAAGTAAGTCAACACAGAGAGATATCATGGGAAGTCCTAAATATGTTGAGTGTATCACAAGATCTCCCTAGCTATATTGCTCTATTGAAAATGTCATCTAATAGGATGTAGTTCCCTAAATATTTGTAAAATAAGGGAATAAATCTTTATATGTGGCCTACCATTTAGAGGAGAGGGTGGGTTAGTGAATGGGCAACATGGAATGAAACATCTTTAAGATAAACTATGCTACCGCATATATGTGGCCTACCACTGGAACCCAACCCAATAATAACTGTCTACATAGTGTGTTTTAGCCTAAAAGGTAAAATGAAGACGGAGTTGAGTTGTTTATCAGGTTACTAGATAAACTATGCTACCACATAAATATTGACCCTTTCACTTAGAACACATGACAAAATAAAAGGTTGTAATATTAACTTTATATTACATGACATTTTTAAATCACTTCTTTAAAATATAAAATGTGATAGATCTCCATTAGGTCTCAAACCAGATCGAGTATGCTCAGTTGCATCCCATGATGCATTTCATATTTCAATCCAGACAAACATATGAGGTAGTTTTCAGATGTCAGTTTACAATGGATGATATGAAATGCTTCATGTGGCATTTTTTCAGTAGATGATATGAGGTATTTCACTTGAGATGAAGGAAGCATTTCTTCATATTTCAGTCGAGATGAAGGAAGCATTTTTCTGTAGATGATATGAGGTATTTCACTTGAGATGTCATTAGGCACACACCCATGACACATTTTTCAGTACAAACACAACAACACAAAATCAGAAGAACAAAAATCCATAGTACAAAACATTACTGATCTATAGTTGCAATATATCATGATGTCGTTAGTGGGCCAATTTTTGTTGAATATTTTGTTATAAGGTATTAAAAAAATTAGGGACACAACACCATCAAAGATTCAGCACACATATTGGAATGATGGCCACAAGACCATCAAAGATCAACAATCATCTACACATTTAGTCATACAACCAATTATCTGGAAGGTGAGTCACTTTATTCTTGTAACCTGTTCTAAGAATTATGTTAGACTATCACGAAGAAGAGGGGCGTAACTTACTAATCGAGAACAAGAGTGATGAAGGACATATTTTGGTTCCATAGTTGAAAACATTATTGATCTATTTTTCCATATTACATGTCAGCGGATCAAAATTTGAATTCAATACAGATGATTTTCGAGATTAGGGACACTCATTTTCCTGTTTGCTTATGATACACCAAACGAGATTCAACAAAAGTTCAATCGGAGGAATGAAATACCTAGAAGGGAGATTGAGAACAATCACAAACCAACCAGCACAAGGATGACCAGTAGTTATGAACAACACGGATAAGCAACACGGATCAGCAACAGGGATTAACACATGGAAAATTATCGCGTCAGTATAAACTGACGGATTCAGTATAAAAACGAAGACAATATTCAACATCACCAACCTTTTCAGAAGTGGTCGACAACGAGATGCAGCTGCAGAATCGTCGGGATGAGCAGCATCGCCGGAATACCAGGGATGACCACCACCTTCGGAATACCATGGACGAGCACCAGCTTCAGAGAACAAGTGCTCTAAGATGCGTAGGTGGATGTGAAGGAGCTCGACACACAACGCAATGAATATGAAGCAATACAGACACTGCTTGCCCTGGCTAGGGTTCAACCTGTGCGTCGACAAGATGGGACGATGACTACTCAAGCTGAGTCAGGTGGACAATGACAATAGACGATGGCCAAAAGGACAAGGCATGGGTACCTTGCTTTTCCAAGATGTAGTCGCCCTAGTAGGCCGACGGTCACAGATGGCCGCATTGAATCACCACATGTTTGCCCCTCCCGACGTCTGCTGCCCTCCATCCGTGAGCTGCTCGAGGTAGTAGACCTCGCTTTAACTCACAAACCAACAGTGAGCCGGTAGCAGGTAGAGGGAGAGGGGAGATTGTAGTAAAGAAGAGGGGCGAGATGGAGAGGGTGAGAGGGAGAGGGAGGGGCGCGAGGGAGTCGGGGGTCGGGGGCTCTAACCCGGACTAGAATTCTAAATCCCACCTCTACTGGGACTAGATTGGTCCGGATTAGGGGATTTCGTTATCCCATAACAGAGGACGATTGGGGTTGTGAACCAAATACAAATTTTGCTCAACCCGGACCGGGTTACGCTGACGTGGCGCTAGAAGACAGGTCGAAATCCGGATCGCATCCAGAACCAAATAGGGGCTGATGGTTTCTAACAAAAGATCAGGATGAAAACTACACGAACAAGTATTTTTTTGGTTCACCTTTTTGGAACATTTGGCCTCCACCGCAGACATTGGGCGAGAAAGGGAGAAATCTGTTTTCCTTTGGATTTCTTTGGTTGGACTGAAATCAAGTGTTTATGGTTGAACGATGAGTTTGATTCGAAGTAGTATTAAGGTATAGTGTGAGATGAACCTTAGAGTATATGTACAAAACTGATAAAAGCAGGTGCGCCCAAATCAAATGCAGTTCATTTTCCATGGTCTCTCAACTTAGCCGCCGTATAGCCTGTTATCTCTCCTTTCAATAAAAACACATCTGCTGGGTTGGTACGAGCGAACGAGCTACTGGTGTACCGAGATGATAGAGCTGTTTGTAACATGTATATACTTTCCAATGAAATGCGAGACCATGGTTTGTAAATATGTATATGCAAGCATGTTACAGGCTTGGAAAAAATGTAACACAACATTAAATCAAACTAAATCAAACACCATCAGTTCAATCTACTTAGGCCCTGTTTGCTTGGGCGCTTTCGGGTGTAGTTTAGACAAGTATAACCATAGTTTTTGCACTGCGTCAAATTTATTTGGTACAAGTGCAGTACCAGTTCTTCGTTTTTGCTTGCAAGCTTTTTTGGTAGGTAAAAGAAAGGTAGCAGCAACCGGTGGTCTTCCGGTAATTGAAGGAGCACTATTATACAGCTGGCCCGATTGACAGAAGTGGTAGGCTGATAGCAGGTTAAAAGCAACGAAAGTTGCGGGAGAACCGGAGGAGGAATGCTATTGTATAGGGCACATTTGTTTAGCTGTATTTCACCTTAAAGGACTGCATTCGTGCACCCAGCAACGAAAAGTTTGTGTTTGCTTTTGCCGTAATGGGAAAAAGGACATCATCCTGCATTCGCAGATTATAATATAAATGCAGTAAACTGCTCTCCAGTTCAAAAGAGAGGGACGTCGATATCCATCGGCCCTGCTGCGCGTTTCCAACTGGCTGTAAGCTACTCCAAACCGCCGGCCTTGTTCATCTCCACATATCACCAAACGTAAACTATAGTTCTCCAGAACTTTTCAAAACAACTTAATTCATGTACATGGATTCCCTAACTGCAGGATTTGCAGTAATCCGGATGAATCCGGCAACCCAAACGTGCCCATAGCAGACGGACGTCAACCGCACCCGACGGCACACTAAAAGGGCACGATACAAAAGCTTTGTTTTTCAGCAAAAATGATCCAGCCGCAGTGCGTCGGAGCTCACCGAATTTGTTTGTACCACTGGCAACCAAATAAAAATTCTGTTTGAAAACGATGAGTTCATTTGTGTCGAGTTTGCTGGGCATCATACCAAACATGTCCTTAATACCAAACAAATGTTGTTCAATTCCACCCCGTTGTTTTCAAGTTCCTTTTTTTAATTGGATGGGGGGAGGCGACCGACGGAGGCTGGCTGCGACCTTCTCCCCCTAGACTTCTTCTCCTTCCTCTGCTCATCCTCACCGCGAAGCTTGTCCGCCTGGGGCAGGCTTCCTCCCAGTAGGTCGTCTTCTCTCCGCCCACGACGACTAGCGATCCGCTTGCGAGGAGACGCTCCGTGCGACAACATCCCAGTGGGCGAGCCCTCTTTCTTTCCCCTTCCTCCCCGTTGTAGGTCGGTGCTTAGGTGCTCCTGCGGTCATCCGGCGAGCTCGGGTGCCCCTAGGTTTGTCGTCAAGGGCGGGAGCCAAGCAGGGGTCAATGCTACTGGCAGTGCCTCCACCCCTCTGCTTGCTCATCCACTCAAGCTGCGCTTGAGCGTGTGGGGCCGTAGAGGTGGTCGGGGTGGTGGTGGGGTTCCCTGCTCCTTCTATCCCCCATCCTGCACTCGTCCGAGCCCTTCTGCCTCCTGGCTTTCGAACCTTGTGGTTTTGGCCTTCTTCCCGGCGGTCTGCTGGGGGTGCACACATCATGTTCAAAGATTTTTCTGGGTGAGTCTTTTTGGTGGTTGTGGTGGCTCTCATCTGGGGGTGCACTATATCTGTTTGTTGTAGTGTCTGTGTGAGGTTTTTTGGTTAGTCGTGTTTGTGCCCGATTTCTGTGTTGTCTATGTCTGTTTGTAGGGTTCTAGTTGGTTGGTTGAGCGTGTGTAGTGTTCTTGTTGTTTGAGTCGTGTGGCTGTGTTGGATGGTCGAGCTCTCTTGTTTGTAGGGGGCTTTTAGCAGGCGTGAGATGGTGATCTCTGGTGACGGTACTATAACAACCTCCTCTTCCGACATCCTCAGGGGCTCACACAGATTGATGGCTTCCTTCCCAGATAGTTGTTTCAAACAGTCACTACCAGAGTTGGTTCGTGCTGAAATTTACTTATCACATCCCAATCTGAGTCATGTGCTATGTCGGTTCTCCATAGGAGTTTTTATTTTGTATTTTGAAGTGAGATTTCTATCTTGTAAATGACGTATGGCTTGCTTTATTGAGCTATTGAATTAAAAAAAAAAGGTCCTTTGATCTCAATGAGGTGTTGCAAGCCAGATAGGTTGGTGACTCTTGCCGTATACGTGTATAAATGTAATCCATCCAATCAACAGGTTAAGATCGATCATCTGGCGTATTTACCATGGATTCATGATACGACGCCAAGAAATAGTACATGTCTGTTATTGTTGCATGCTGCGTCTTCCTTTTGTTCTTATGTAGCTGTGGATGCAACGTAGAGTTACTTTTTACCCCTTTGTATTGGTGCTATCCGAGGGTGGGGGGGTTGCGCCTGTTCTTTTGTCCCATATCGGCTGTATAAGACTCCAGAGAAAGCAAGGAGCTGTATAAGTATGAAGGCTCGGCCTGGCGGCTAGGCTTAAAAGGGTCGGTTGGCTAATTATGCCACGCTCGCCCTCGTCTGGTGAGTGCTGTATGGCTATCATGACATATGGCCGACATAATTTGTGGAACCTAAAAGGGTTGGCTCGCTCGGCCGACCCTCCATTCCAAGTCGTAAAATTCTCTTCTTTTTGTGTATAATTTATTTCACAGGTCCGTGGACACGATCTGCTTCCAAGGGCTTATTTCGTTAGCTCGTCTTGGTAATCTGTTCATCTGTCACAGGCCTCATCGCTGTCGTGATTGATCATTAGTAGTCTTTTGGTTTAATCCGTTTTATATATTTTTTTTAAAGGCATTCTGGACTGGGGAGTTCTTCACAAATAATTTAATATCTAATCTAATGGATGTTAGATATTTTAAGAAAACTATCGCGCCCATACCTGCAGTAAATATTTCAGCATACTCCATGGTCGACCAGATAGCCGTGTTAAGTCATAGTGTTTAACAAAAACTTCCCTGGTGTCAAGGATTTATCAAGTTAAAAACTCATCATTCCACATTATTTGCATGATTATTTTTCATGCTTTTACATGAGCATCACATAAAAAAATGTGCGGTAACTTTAATGGTTTCCCTTGCTACCTACATCAATTTAGAATCAAAGGCTCGATTTTTTAGTAACTGAGACGCCTCAACTTGTCAACAATTGAGATGCATAAGGGAGTAGTTATTATTGCTCAGGGGTGGGTGCGGGCATAACACGAGTTGGTGCTGTTTATCATTAAAGTTACACCATCAGCTAGTCTAACTCAAATCGAACAGTCACTAGTTTGGGTCACTTTGGTTTGGCTTTGTACTACAATTTAAGAAATGATACGTTTGTTACTATCATTAGGGCAAACAATGCTATGGCTTCAGTTAAAGTGAAGTCCAAAATTACATAGCCGAATAATTGTTTAGTTAATGATGGATTTCTAGCTACGGAATGAATCAATGAGCGGAAGACATTCCCAATGCCGACGGCAGCACCTGCTAAAGCAATTGTCACAGCTCCTGCTCCTATTAATTTTGACCCCTCCAACATATGGAGATGGTTTTCTTTTTAAGATTTTTCATAAACTATCCCGTCATTTGTCATCATCGTATCGTTGTCACTTTGTTTTGAAGACCCCATCAAATCCTTATTATTTGTGGTTTTTTCATAGTTTGAGACGTGTCAAATTACAAGGGAGTGAAAACTTCAATTTCTGCTACAAGAATCAAACGTGGGGTGACATTAGACTTAGTAAAATCTTAGATTTTTATCTTGAACCGTAATGAAAAAAATTGATACATCATCTATTATGTTATATGTGAGATCATAAAAAAATCGATTTGACCTTATTAATTATGGGTGCAAATTCGGTTTGTACCCATGTTAGACAAGATCTGATTACCATCCTTTTTAGAATCTTTAGAGAAAGTATCTCATTTTGGTGTCAAAGGATTTTACAACCAAATGTGTCAAAACAGACCACACATTTTGGGCCCCCTTTTACACACGACAATGTGTGTCAAAGAGTTTCATAGTTAGATGAAACAGATCATACACATTTTGGGTCCCTTTTAGCAGGTCATGTTGGCGCCGAAGAGTCTCACACATGCATGTGTCAAACCGATTTGCACACATTTTAATTCTTTTTTTGGAACATGTCACCCTATGCACCAAAGGATTTCACACTCAAATATGTCAAATCGATTCACACACATTTCAACTTTTCTTGAGAAAAGACACTTGGGGTGCCAAACCCTTTTATGCTGGTAAGTGCCAACTACATCCACGCCCACCAAACCACACTGGTCTTGGGAAGTGTGGGAGAGGGGCATGTAATTGAACTCAATGACACTTTTTGATCCGATCAAGTAAGGATGATAGGGAATGAACTTGGGGTCTTGAGTTTTCTTGAAGGCAATGGGTGTTTCAAGACCGTTTGAGATTCTAAAAAGGATGGTAATCAGATCTTGTTTGACAACCCATTAGTATCCATAGAGAGAGTGGGGCGTTAGTTTGGAAAAAGAAGAGGAAACCACCTTAACAACTCTGTTGACTCTAGAAAAGGAGAGGAGGGGCTGCCAAAAGGAAACCCAAACGACCGAGACAAGGGGAGAGACTAGACATGTCAAATGGGTAGGTGGGTTGGGTCATTTTGAGTTTGAGTCTCGCGGGTGTGGGTTAAAAAGACTCAATGTTAAATGGGTGAAGAAGTAGCACATCCAAACCCAACCAGTGGGTTGCGGGTCGCCCGCGGGTGCCCATACAATATGTGCACAATAAAAAATATTGCTAGTTTCTGCTCTACAATAAAAAAATTTAATGATTCATTAATAATTTTTAGTGCCAACATAGCAAAATGAGGGCAACCTTGTACTAATTTTTGTGTCAAACACAAGGTAATATCTATTTTGATATTTTGACATAAATTGTAAGAGTAAAAAAGGAACCAACTATTTATGCAATGTTAAATAAAATAAATAAATGATATACATGTCACAAATAACATAATATATCACCATAGCAACACCATATTTATCATCTTATGATAAAAATTATGTTGACCTAAGTGTTATACATTGTCCATATTTTGATAATGACTTAACCATTCCACTCACATGTATCTAATATGTCTGTTTAAGATTTATTTCAGGCATTAGATATATGAAAAGGATCAAATCGCTCAAGCCCTAGCTTAGCTTAGTTCAAGTCAAAAGTAATGCAAATGCACTTTTGTGAAAAGTACTCTAAATCACCTTAGAATATTTTTGTAATCATTTGTGTTGATGATATGACTTATAACTAAGATGAAAAAAAACTAAAGACACTTAATTCCAACGTTTGATCACTTAAAATTCATTTTGTAAAATTCATCACAACAACTTCATCAGTCGAGTTAGCAACTCGATCGATCCTTGATGGATTTTGGGAATGAATGTTGGCCGGTTGAGTTTTATTTTCACATAACTCGATCGATCCCTCTTTAGAGAAAACTAAATTTAAGTGGATCGGTCGAGTTAACCCAGGACAAACTCGACTGATGGTTTAAATTGGATTTGTCGCATAGTGTGATCGATCGAGTTATCTTTATTGAAACTTGTCAGAATGCACTATACAGAGAATGCAGAAAAAAATATTCTAACCATTGGAAAATTGCAAAACTCGAAAAAAATATCCATTGCAACCCTTCAAATAGATAGTAAACATTTACAAGTGTTCCCATACTTTAGTGGACACCCCCAGCTATAAATAAGACATCTTGGATTTCATTATAAGGTTTCTCATTCATGCTATTCAAGGTCCGTGATATAGTTAAGTGCTTTTAGTCCACTTGAGCCCCTTTCTCTCTTTTGATTACAACTCAAATCGTCGTTATGAGTGAGATAGGTCTTCTGTGAAGAGAGCTACCCATTTGTATGCTTGTAAAGCTCTCAATATTCTTCTTTCCCATCCCTTTCTCAAAAGCTCTTGCTTGGTGAAAGCTTCTCTAAGAGAAGGAGAAGGAGAAAGCTTCTTCAGCTGGAGAAGAAGGTGCTCAAAGCTACTCTGAGTGAAGGAGAAGATCAAGGCAGAAGATTCAAGGAGTTGAGTGGGTAAATCCTCAAGGCCGAAGACTCATTTTATGAAGGGGAGGACCTTGGTGAAGGCATCCAACTGATTGCAAGAGTGGGTAAGACCTTTTTCAGGTAGACGACTAGATCTTGGATAGATAAGCCCTTGATTGTAAGGTTGTTGGCTCCCTTAGCATTAAAGGGAAGCTGGGTATCCTTGTCCCAGAAAAGGAAGATCATATTTTGTAACTCTTATAAGTGAATATAAGGAGTAGACATCTTAGAAATCCTAGAGCTTTACCTCTATAGGTAGTGGAATGACTCTCTCCCAGTTGGGAGAGTGGAACCACTCTAAAATAGCTTGTTCACTTGGTTGCTTCAATCTCTCTCTTCCTTACTTTGTATGTTTCAATTTCCATCAAATTGACTATTAGCAATTAAACTTATTTGAAGTAACTTCAAGGTCTGTCAAGTTTTGTGTAAGTTTTAAAGATTTATTCACCCCCCTCTAGATCCCTTAGATCAAACAAGTGATATCATAGCTACGGTCTTCTCCCACACATCTCCCACGGGACGAGAAGATGGATGACTTACTTGGGTCACTCAACCTATAGGGAAGCTTCTCCATGAGGCCACCGATCTTTGACGAAACCAATTTCCTTTATTGGAAATGAAGGATGTGGTTCTTCCTCCAAAGAACCAACTATGACATGTGGAAGGTGGTGATCCTCCCCTACAAAGAGCCAACTGAAAATGTAGCCACTTGGGATGAATCCATAGTCAAGAAGGTGCAACTCAATGCCAAGGAGGTTAGCATCATCTATGTTGTCTTCACTCTTTTTGAGTTCAACCGAATCTCATTTTGAGACACAATCCATGAGATTTGGAACAAGTTGTGCATCACATATGAAAGCACATAACAAGTCAAGGAGTCCAAGATCTACATGCTCAATGGGATGCTTGAGAACTTCAAGATGGATAAGAAGGAAAGAGTGACATACATGTACTGAAGTCTCAATACCATTGTCAATGGACTTGAAGCTTTGGGATTGCCCTTGGATAGAGGAGCAATCAACTCCAAGATACTTAGGTCTTTTCCCAAGAGATGGGAACCCAAGGTGACGTCAATTGAAGAAGTAAGAAGTCTTAGAGATTTAGACACAGAGGAGCTCATTGGCAACCTCTAAGCCCATGAGCCAAGGCTAGACAAGCAAGAGGAAGATTAATAGAAAGAAGAGAAGGATTCAACAAAAGTTAAAGATAATACCATCAAATCCCAAGTGGAGGAAATGATCCTTCAACAACAACTTGCTTGTCGGTCCTCTCCTACCTCCTCAAATGAAGATGACAGCCCCAGTGATCATGAAGCTAACTACTCTAAGGGCAAGAACTTCAAAGGAAAATTTTCCTCATCCTCAACTCCAAGGGTTTATGAATGTGGACAAAAGGGGCATTACAAGAATGAATACCCAAAGGCCAAGAAGAGCCACCACAAGAGTAGCCATAAGAAGAAGGACAAGTACAATAGGAAGGATAAGAAGGAGAAAATAAGCAAGGATGCAACTCATGCGGCTTGGGAAGAATCCTCTTCAAGTGGCTCAAGCTCTGATGAAGGTGAATGCCATCTTACACTCATGGCCTCCACAAGTGAAGATATAAGTGAGGTAACTGAGGTAAGCTTGCATGAGTTTTCCAAAGAAACTCTTATTGAAATGCTTAATGCTACCCGATCTTATTATTCCAAATGTAAATCTAAGAAGAAGAGGTTGGGCTAAATTATTAAGGATCTTTATGCTAAAATTGGCATCCTTGATCAAAATGAGAAAGTGCATCTTGAGAGCATTGATTCTTTGCAATGCCAATTTCTTGATCTTGAGCTCCAATACAATGGGGTTGAATATTGAGAATGGGATCTACCTTAAGAATATCACTAGTCTTACATAAGAGAAAAAAATTGCCTTGATGAGCTTGAGTTACTTGAAGCTGAAAGTATTGAACTTAAGCTTATTCGTGATGCTCGTAGGGATGAGAGATATGTTTATCATAAAGAGATTCAACTGCTTAAAATTGAAAATTCTAGGTTACTTGCTTGAGTAAATGATTTATCTTCGAGACCTATTTTTCCTAGCAATGATGTTGCTTCTATTACTCTTGAAAAAGATTCATATTTGATTAAAGCCCTTTATATTGAGGCTGACCTGTTGCATGCTAATGATGATATTGCTAGTTTGTCTTCTACCTTTATTACTGTTACTGATGATAATCATAAGTTGAGAGCTACCTTGCAAACCTTCTTCAAAGGAAAGAAGTCCCTTAATGAAGTCTTGGATCACTCCACCAAACGTAGTGGTAAGAGTGGTCTTGGATATAAGGGTGCTTCAAAAAGCAAGGGTAAGGGTAAGAAGAATAAGAGCAAGGAATCTCTACTCTTTCATGGTGAGTCATCTAGCTCAAAGAACCCTATGGCTTGTTCTCATTGTAAGAGTGATGATCATTATTCTACTTATTGTCCTTATAGGGATAAGGGGACCAACCCCAAGACAAAGTGGGTCCCCAAGCTAACCCGTATCCCAAAGTTTGAATTGGGCACTGGTTATCTTCCTTTCTTGTAGGCTAAAGGCAAATAGATTGTTGATAGCGGCTACTCCAAACACATTTGGTTGTAAAAGAATGGAGGTTCAGTGACATTTGGGGACAACAACAAGGGTAAGATAATAGATGAGGGTGATGTAGGTGATTCACTTTGCATCAAGAATGTAATTTTTGTGGATGGCCTACATCACAATTTAATAAGTGTTAGTCAACTTTGTGATAATGGTTACCTTGTTATATTTACTTCTTTAGAATGCTTGCTTCTATATTCTCTCTCCTACAATGTCATATATAAGGGAACTATAAATGGTAATTATTATATTATGTGCTTGACTCTATAAAGCCTATTGTTGGTAGATGTCTTGTGGCCAATTCAAATGATATTTTTATGGCACTATAGGCTTGGTCATGTAAATATGCATCAAATGAAGAAGTTGAGCAAAAAGTACTTGAAGGGACTTCCCATTTTGGATTTTGAAAAGGATGAGGAATGCCAACCTTGTACCCAAGGAAAGAAAACCAAATCCTCCTTCAAATTCAAAGGAGTCCTTAGCACCAAGAGAGCTCTTCATATTCTTCACATTGATCTATTTGGATCAATGTGTACGCTATCGCTTCGTGGTAGCAAGTATTGTTTGGTGATTGTCAATGATTTCTCTCGCTTTACTTGGACCTTTTTTTCATTTTAAAAAGTGATACTCTCAGTGTTTTCTCTACTTTTTACAAACAGGTTGAAAATGAAGCTTCTTGCCAGAATTTTCTATCCACCATGATCATAGGGGATAATTTGAAAATGATCTGTTTGAACACTTCTATGAGGAATTCATACATGCACATAATTTTTCTTCACCTTGAACGCCTAAAAAAAATTGGTTTGTGGAGAGGAAGAATAGGCCTTTACATGAGATGGATATGACTATGCTTCTAGAGTATAACACTCCAGATAAGATTTGAGTCGAAGCCGTCAATACTTCATGTTTTATGCAAAATCGAGTTTTTACTCATCCTTTGCTTAAGAAAACCCTCTATAAACTATTGTGCGGTAGAAAGACTTCCATTGATTTCTTCCATGTTTTTGGGTGTCCTTGTTTTGTTTTGAACACTAAGGATTCTCTTGACAAGGTTGATCCAAAATCATACAAGGCTTTCTTTCTTGTCTATAGCACTACCAGCAAGGCATATAGAGTATATAACATTGAACTGTGTAAAGTAGAAGAATCTAGTGATGTTATATTTGTTGAGACTAACCCCTCTATTTCTAAAGATATAGTTCCAAATGATAATGCTACAGGTGAGGTGATTCCTCTCTTAAAAAAGCTCAACATCAGTGATAAAGGAAAGGAGGTGTTAGTTGATGAAGAAGAGAATAATAGAGAAAAGAAGGATCCAACTCCCAATTTTTTAAAGAATCATCCACAAGAGTTTATCATAGGCAATCCTTTTGAAAGGGTGAAGACGCAAGCTATATTCAATAAAGAACAACCAGAAAGCACCTTCATCTCTCAAATGGAGCCAAAAGATGTCAAAGAATCTCTAAAGGATGATGAATGAATCCTAGCTATGGAAGAAGAGTTGGAGTAGTTCAAAAGAAACAAAGTGTGGACTCTTGTGCCAATACCAAGTGATAGAAAGATCATTGGCATCAAATGGGTCTACGACAAAAAGTTGGATGAAAGAGGCAAAGTGGTAGGGAACAAAGCAAGGTTAGTTTCTCAAGGCTACAATCAATAAAAAGGTATAGATTTTGATGAAATATATGCACCTATAGTTAGACTTGAGTCAATTAGAATGTTTCTTGATTTTTCCAGTTACAAGAATTTTCTTCTTTATAAAATGGATGTTAAAAGAATTTTCCAGTTACAAGAATTTTCATGTGTATCATTTACACACGATGAGTTTCACCATCTGAGGTCAAGAATGCTTTGAAAAAGATGAAAATGAGAAAGGCATGCGGACCAGACAACATTCCCATTGATGTATGGAAGAGTATGGGGGATGAGGGAGTTACATGGTTAACAAATTTCTTTAACAAGATCATGAAGACCAAGAAGATGCCGGATGTGTGGAGAAATAGTATTATAGTCCCAATCTACAAGAACAAAGGTGACGTTCAGAGCTGTACAAACTATAGAGGTATCAAGCTGATGAGTCACACGATGAAGCTTTGGGAGAGGATTATTGAGCAGAGGTTAAGATATATAACACAGGTATCAAACAACCAATTTGGTTTCATGCCTGGAAGATCAACAACAGATGCTATTTTTCTGATAAGGAGGCTTATGGAGAAGTACAGACAAAGCAAAAGAGATCTTCATATGGTGTTTATCGATCTAGAGAAGGCTTATGATCGAGTACCCAGAGAAGTGTTATGGATGGTTTTGAAGAAAAAGGGTGTGCCTATCCAATACATTGACTTGATCAAAGACGTATGATAGCTCTACTGCAAGTGTCAAGACTCCTGGAGGAGAGACACCAACTTTTCCTATCACAGTTGGGGTACACCAAGGATCCACACTCAGCCCATATCTATTCGTTCTTGTTATGAATGAGTTAACAAAGAATGTTCAGGATGATATTCCTTGGTGTATGTTATTTGCTGATGATATTGTTTTGATTGACGAAACAAAATATGGATTGAATGATAAAGTTGAACGTTGGAGAAAGGCATTGGAATCAAATGGATTGATGATTAGCAGGAGCAAAACTGAGTATATGCATTGCAATTTCAGCCAATCTCGCAGTGTGAATGATGGAGCCAAGTTGGACGGAGTAGATATACCAAAATGTGATAAATTCTGTTACTTGGGTTCTATTATTCAAAAAGACGGGGATGTCCATAATGATGTTTGTCACCGGATCACTGCAGGATGGTTGAAATGGAGGAGTGCAACTGGAGTATTATGCGACCAGAAGATCCCTCTCAGGTTAAAAAGTAAGTTTTATAGAACAGCTATACGACCAACCATGCTCTATGGGAGTGAATGCTGGGCGGTGAAGAAATAAGGTCTCAACAAGATGAACGTGGCTGAAATGCGTATGTTGAGATGGATGTGTGGGAAGACAAGAAAAGATTGTTTGAGAAATGACTATATCAGGAATAAAGTGGGGGTGGCGAGCATTGAGGACAAGTAGCGTGAGGGCCGACTCAGATGGTACGGACATGTGCAACGCAGACCTACTAGTGTGCCTATACGAAGCAATGCTATTGATCCAAACACTATAAATAGAAGAAGAGGAAGGCCTAAATTAACATGGGATGAGCTTATAAAGAGAGATTTTGAATCTCTACATCTCAATCAGAATATGACCCATGATAGAGCTGAATGGAAACGAAGGATCCATGTAGCCGACCCCAACATAGTTGGGATTGAGGCTTAGATGATGATGATGATGATAAAATGGATGTTAAAAGTATATTTTTGAATGGTGCAATTGAGGAGGAAGTATATGTTGAACAACCTCCGAGCTTTGAATATGATAATAATCATAACTGTGTTTTTTTCTATGGTCTCAAACAAGCACCTCGAGCTTGGTATGAGCAACTAAAGAACTTTTTGTTAGATAATAGCTATATCATGGGTAAAGTAGATTCTACCTTGTTTCTAAAGCACACTTCTAACAATTTTCTTATCATTCAAATTTATGTTGGTGATATCATTTTTGTCCAAACTAATATTGATATTTGCAAGGAGTTTAGTAATCTTATGCAGAGTGAATTCGAGATGAGCATGATGGGGAAACTCACTTTCTTCCTTGACTTCCAAATAAAGCAAACAAAGAATGGAAACTTCATCAATCAAGGCAAGCACACAAGTGAGCTACACAAATGCTTTAGGATGGAGAACATCAAGCTGATGGACACCACCATCTCAAACACTGCCAAGCTTGATAGAGAAGATGAGGGTGAAAAGGTAGATGAGAAGCTCTATAGAGGTATGATTGGAAGTTTGCTTTATCTAACTGTCTCTAGACTTGACATAATGTTTAGTGTTGGCTTGTGTGCTCGCTTTCAATCAAGTGCTAGGAAATCACATCTTATAGAAGTTAAGAGGATTTTAAGGTATCTAGCCAAAACCCCAAATTTTGGACTATGGTATCCTAAGTCAAGGGACTTCACTCTTACTACTTATAGTGATATGGATTACACATGATGCTTGATTGATAGAAAGTGCACAAGTGGCACTTGCTTCTTCCTAGGACCTTGCCTAGTTTCTTAGTTCTTCAAGAAGCAAAGCACAATGGCTCTTTCAACTACTGAGGTTGACTACATTGTAGCTAGAAGTTGTTGTGCCCAAGTCCTATGGATGAAGCAAATGCTCCAAGACATTAACATTGATTTTGATGCTTCTCCTATCCTCTATGATAATAATAGTGCAATTAATTTGTCATATAATCTTATATTGCATAGTAGAGCTAAACATATAGAGGTATGTTATCACTTTCTTTGTGACCACATTGCCAAGAAGGATATTTATATCACACATGTGGATATGGAAAATGGGTTAACAAACATTTTCACTAAACCTCTAGCTAGAGAGAAATTTGATTTATCAGTTAAAAACTACTTATAATTGCTATTAATGATAATGACATGCCTTCTAGCTAGTTGTTCTTTTACCTATATGTTTCTTACTTTATATTGATCATCTCTTGCTTGAAGTGTGCTAAGGCTGCCTTATTTCTATTCCTTATTTTACTTTTTTTGGGTATTTTTCTCAAACACTTATTTTATTGCAAAACAGTGCCTATGATGAGTGAAATGTGCTTTAATATGTCTAAAATGCATAATAGGATAAAGAAATAAAATTGCTTAGCACCCTAGAGACTAGAATCTAAGGTTTCATATTTTTGGACAGATTACTTATCGGTCGAGTTGCCAACTTGACCAATCCCAGGCTGAGGTCAAGGGTTTTTCTCTTGATCAGTCAAGTTTCCTCAGGAACTCAACCGATTGTCGGGTTGGACCAAACTTAAAATAGGGTTCTGCCGAAATTTCTCCCTCTCAACCAAAGAAAAGTCAATCGACTCCTCAGCTCCAGTCCCTCTTGACCTCAACCCTAGGTGCAACCATCCCTTCCCTTGCCTAGCCTAGCCTCTCTTGCCTCTTCCCACATCCATCTAGGTGGTTAGATGATCTATTTGTATGATTCTCTTTCATTTTGGTTGTTGTTTGCTTCTCCAATCTGTTCATATGGAATCCAACTGAAGAAAGAGAGCTACCCTAGGTGGTGTACCCTTGTCCTCAGCCAACCCTCACCTAATCTCCTTTGATGACACCTATTTTGTCTCATCTGAAGCTCTTAATTGCTATAAGGATCTCCTTCCTAAGAACCCCTTTCCTTTTAGAGCCTTAATTGAGACTCCTCTCAAAACAAAGGATGTCATCAAAGAGATTGTAGAACTTTTCTATACCCATCACCTAGGAGCCTTGTGCGTAGAACGCCAAAACTTTTTAATTCCATTACAAGCACCAAGGCGGTCCATGAATTCTATGCTAACCTTTCATGGAACTACAACACTTTAGTGTCACCACCCAATAGCCATGTCATTCTCTCCTCCATGATTGCTAGGATCAAATTCAAAATCTCTAAAGATTCCTTAAACATCTTTTTCAATGGAACAGATGTCGTCGACTCATAGAGAAAGGATTATCCTAACTATTTTGACCTTTTGGACCCCGAGGCTTTTTACAAGGACTTTAACCTCACTCTTCCTGATATCCACAAGTTCTTGAAGAAACCTCAGGTACCCTATAAGAGGAAGTCAACCTTGCCATCCTCTTCCCTTGATCTCAAAAATAGGATTCTTTTACTAGTTGTTAATTATAATATCTACCCGAAGAAAAATCAAACGGACATTGTAGAAAACACTGTTGTAATCATGTATTGTTTGTTAAAGAACATTGGAGTCAAATGGTACTGATATATCTTACACCATATGACATGTTTTGACTCAGGAAGGAATACCTATGGTACCCACCCACCCTACCCTGCCCTGATATATGGTTTGTTTACTTTTGCTACTCATTAATCTCTTTTCCATGATCTCAATTAAAAACCTAGCTGGAAAAGAGTTTGCATTAGTGAAACCACAATTAGGAAGACCTTTGTACCTAGATCCTCTACCACACTTGGAGCCTCTACCTCCACCCAGACACCTCCACCACCATCTCGACCTACCTGTGTCTTGTTCAATGTATCAAATGAAACCATTGTGGGATATATGATGCATCAATAGGCGTATAACCTTCAGGTTTAATATCACATGCACCTGGACCTCTTCCAGATTATGTCTACCATGAATCTATCCTACAACCACCCTTACCACTCTTACCAGCCCTACCTAGGCGGTGACTATGCTTCCTATGAATAAAGTCACTTCTACATAGCCCCTCCATCTACTGCTTCTGCTGCCACATTTTCTGCTACTGGCGGACCTGTACCTACCCCTAAAGTGCTTCCTCTTCCTGTTTTCCCTCTTACTACCCTACTTTCCAGCATTAGCACTTCTTCTCCCTCTTTCCATCAGGCATAGGAGCTACATGCTCTTGATATGACATGCCCTTTGGCCCGGTCGCGGCTTCGGTCCTTCTGCCGATGAGGAGATGCATAACCAAGCTGATGAGGAAGCTACTAATAATGAGGATGTCACTGAGGATGATGGATGTGATGTTGGTTCTAACATATTTACTAGTGCCTCTGGTGATGAAGTTGTTGATGTCTCTGCTGCACCTTCAGATGATGATGAGGACTACAAGCCCAAAGCTAACGATGATGATGTGGATGATGATGTTGTGGACATAGATAACTCATATATAGCTTGATGTCTTAGTTTCTTAGTCTTTTAGGTGACGACTATATATATATATATATATATATATATATATATATATATATATATATATATATATATATATATATATATATATATATATATATATATATATATATATATATATATATATATATATATATAGACTCTTATGTGCTGAGACATTTGGACACATATATCTGAGATGTACTATTTTATCTTTTCGTTGTTTTATCATTGGTTGATAGTTATGGTAGTGAGGACATGTTTAAATGTTGTAATCTTAATCATATGTACCCTAAATCTCTGGTTGATGGTATCTCATGAGTTTGTGGTATGTTACCCATATTTTGATTATGACATTGGATTGCTTGTATCTCTTTACCTTATCTCTGTTTCGATGCGTCCATTGTGGTTGAATGCTTTACCTTATATATTTTTCCAAGACCCTTTTTTTAGCTCTTTCTACCCCCTATCTTTTTGAAATGACAAAGGGAGAGAAATGACATCAGCCATATTATTTTATCGCTTGTATGATCCTTTTCGTGTCAATAATTTCATATCATGTGACTTTTTAGAGGACCGTATAGTATGTATATGTGCTTTGGTTATTTTTGTGGAAAGGCTAACCATGCATGTATAGGTAAGCATGAATTGAGGGGGAGAAATTCAAATTGTTCAATCATGTATCCCCTTACAATTCACAAGGTAAATGCTTAACTCTCACATCCTTTCTCAATTTTCATATCCTTTTCAATATGTTGAGGAATGGTTTGTCATTGTCAAAAAGGGGAATATTGTTGACCTATGTGTTATACATTGTCAATATTTTGATAATGACTTAACCATTCCATTCATATGCATCTAATATGTTTTTTCAAGATTGATTTAGGCATTAGGTACATGAAAAGGATCAAATCGCTCAAGCCCTATCTTGGCTTAGTTCAAGTCAAAAGAAATACAAATGCACTTTTGTGGGAAACACTTCAAATCACCTTAGAACATTTTGTAATCATTTGTATTGATGATATGACTTGTAACTAAGATGAGAAAAAATCAGGGAGACTCAATTCCAACGTTTGATCACTTAAAATTCATTTTATAAAATTCATCACAACAACTTCATCGGTCGAGTTTCCAACTCGACCAATCCTTGATGGATTTTGGGAATGAATGTTGATTGGTCGAGTTTCATTTTCATAGAACTCGACTGATCCCTTTGTAGAGCAAACTCAATTTAAGTGAATCGGTCGAGTTACCCCAGGACAAACTCGACTGATGATTTAAATTGGGTTTGTCACATAGTGTGATATGTCGAGTTATCTTTATTGAAACTTGACCAAATTCACTGTATAGAGAACACACAAAAAGTGATTCTAACCATTGGAAAGTTACAAAACATGAAAAAATATATGTTTCAACCCTTCAAATAGCTAGTAAACATTTGCAAGTGTTCCCACATTCTAGTGGACACCCCCAGCTATGAATATGACCTCTTGGAGTTCATTCTAAGGTTTCTCATTCATTATATTCTAGGTCCTTGCTATAGTAGAGTTCTTTTAGTCCACTTGAGCCCCTTTCTCTCCCTTGATTGCAACTCAATTCATCATTATGAGCGAGATAGGTCTTGCGTGAAGAGAGCTACCCATTTGTATGCTTGTAAAGCTCTCAAGATTCTTCTTTCCCATCCCTTTCTCAAAAGCTCTTGCTTGGTGAAAACTTCTCCAAGAGAAGGAGAAGGAGCAAGCTTCTTCCGTTGGAGAATAATGTGCTCAAGGCTACTCTGAGTGAAGGAGAAGATCAAGGCGGAAGATCCAAGGTGTTGAGTGGGTAAATCCTCAAGGCTGAAGACTCATTACATGAAGGGGAGGACCTTGGTGAAGGCATCCAGCTGATTGCAAGAGTTGGTAAGACCTTTATGAGGTAGACGACTAACTCTTGGATAGGTAAGCCCTTAATTTTAAAGGTTGTTGGCTCCCTTGGCCTTAAAGGGAAGCTGGGTATCCTTGTCCCAAAAAAGGAAGGTTATATGTTGTAACTCTTATAAGTAAATATAAGGAGTAGACAACTTAGAAATCCTAGAGCTTGACCTCTCTAGGTAGTGGACTAACTTTCTGCTAGTTTGGAGAGTGGAACCAATCTAAAATAACTTGTTCAGTTGGTTGCTTCAATCTCTCTCTTCCTTGCTTTGTATGTTCCAACTTCCATCAAATTCACTATTAGCAATTAAACTTATTTGAAGTAACTTGAAGTCCTAACAAGTTTTGTGTATGTTTTGAAGCTCTATTAATTCCCCTCTAGATCCCTTAGATCCAACAAGTTCTTGATATATCATGTTCTTATGATTGCATACTACATGAAATGAACAAAAAGAGAATATAATTGTTATGATTGAATATAAAATATGCATTACACTATATATTCATTAACATAATCAATAATATATAAGATAACTAGTTTGTTTCCATTAGTATAAATAATTAATAAAGGATATCAATCAAGAAAGTTAGATGTAACTCTTTATATTTTAAACATTACACATCATCAATTTAGTTGCTTGATAAATGTATGTGTGTGACATGTTTTAAGAGTTGTATAGGTATTATAATTATATTAATATATTATTCAGTTAAATGGCCACCCATGGGCATCGGTGGATCACCCGTGAAACCCACTAAATAAATGGGTGGGTATGCATTTGGGTGATTTTAGCGGGTGTTAAATTTAACTAAAACGAGCAACCAACTTAAACAGGTATGACAAGTACTTGGGTATGATAAATTTGCCACTTGCTTTAGAAGTTCTCAACATGAATGGATTGTATACTTCTGAGAGCGAACATGTTTCACACTTCTGAGCTTGAACAAGTTTCGCAAAAAGATATGGTTTCCTCTCTCTCATTCTCTATAGTCTCTTCTAGACCTATCAAACTGCGTCAAAATTTGAGGTACCCACGGGTCGAGCCATTTAATTGGGCACCCATAAGAACAAAAAATGATGTCCAATCTGACAGTCTTCAATTTGTTTCGTATGACAAGATCAATGCAGATATGTTTCACACTCATCTTTTTATACTAGTACAAAACCAATTGGCACACATGACAATTTCTTTCTTATTTTATGTTAGATCTAAAGAGGCATGAATTTTATTCATGTCTAATCTCTTCACACATTAGATAATGTATTTTCTGTAGATTCATGTTCATTAAGTGCAAACTGTAACTGTTGAGTGCAAAAGGGTTTGACGCATGCAATAAAAAAACATTTCAAGTCTGATAAAGTTCTAATTTTATTCATGTCTAATATCATCACAAATTAGATAACAGATTGTCTACAGATTCATGTTCATTTAGTACAGATCTTAACTACTGAGTGCAAAAGGGTTTGACACACGCAATCTTTTTTTGAAAAAAATATCTCAAGTTTGATCAGGAATGAATTTGATTCATGTCTGAGATCTTCACAAATTGGATGACAATATGGTTTGTAATCATTCTTCTTTTAGATCCTAACTTTTAAGTGTCAAAGGTGTTGACACCTGAAATATTGTTTCGGTACATTTTCGTACATTTTGGCTAAATTTGAACTAAGACTAGATCTTATCAAAGCACACGATGCAATTTTTTAATTCTGTCAAATGCACAAATGATTACATGCAGAGTAAAAAAGGGTTTGATACCTCCAATTCTATACAGCTTCATTCGCACATTTTAAACAAGAGTGGACCTTTTTCAGATCTTGAGAAAACACATGACCTAGTATTTGAAACATTTATATCAAAATCTTTATAATCAAACTGTTGAGTGTAAAAGGGTTCATCACCTCAAATGATATACATGTTCATTCACACATTTTAAACAAGACTGGACCTTTTTTAGACCTTGAGAAAGCACACAATCTAGTATTTGAAATGTTTCTGTAAAATTCTAAGATGATAAAAATTTTGTGCATATTGGTTTGGTACTTTCCAGTGTGAATCATTTTCATACTTGAACTCAAATAAAACCTGAGTAACTCAGCAAATGCATGATTAGAGAAATCAATATGAACTGTATTATCATTACGATGGTTTTGAGGAAGGAAATGTTTTTTATGGGTTTTTTTTATAACATTTGAGTTTGATTTTTCTTCCCTGAGTTCACACAGTCGAAAAGATGGATGGTCTTTTTAGATTTAATGCTTGGTCCCTTCCCATTTCTCTATTTAAGTCTTCTATCTAGTTTAATATAACTGCTTGTATGTTTATTTATAATTTTGTTAGGATATAAAACATGTAAAATCACCATGTTGCACATGCACACATCCCATTTTCCTCATGGCCACGAGTAGCAGACTGTTGGCACTCACATTAAAACTCTATAAAAGGCTTGGGGATGGATTTTACAGGTACTACCGCCGCATTTGTGGGTACATATGAAGGCCTAAAACGCTTCCCCTCTCCTAGTACCAAAAACTAGTTGCGACCACGACAAGTGTGAGGTATATTTGGAGTAGTAACAAATCCATAGGAACCCTGACATCATCTTGAGAGCACAGATATCATAGATACCACTAGAGAAGTTAAGGATCACCTATTCCATGTATGTAGGTACCTTCCAAGGTGAGGATGAAAAATAAAAAATTGAAAATGGGGCTAATATATGGTATTTATCCTGCCATCTTACATGTTTGTTTGAGATATGTAATCAAATAAGGTTTTGAATAAACCCCAAGTTTTAAAAGAAATGGATTGAGTGCAAATTGCTTATGCACAATTTAGTTTAGATCCCTTTTGTACAATTTAGTGTATATCCTTTTTACACAATTGTGTGCAGATCCCTTTTGCACAATTTAGTGTCGATACTTTTGCACATATGGGATCAGATCAGGTCTGCAACATACTGGACACATGTCATATCTTAACTTATCCAGATATTTATCATACAAATCCATATTACATTGAAGCTATGCACGCGTTTAAACCTAGTAAATATGGTATTATGCAAAAACCTAGATTAATTCAAGATTTTGATCTGATAAACCATTATCATTTTCATGCAAACCCTTTTTGCATATTTTAGTGTATATCCTTTTGTAAAATTGAGTACAGATCTGTTTCATGCATTTGAGCACAAATCATAGCTGCACTAGACTGGAAACATGTAAGATCTATGATGATTCAAACACATCTACAAACCAATTTTAAATTGAAGCTCTACATGATTTTAAACCTAGTAAATATGGTATTATACAAAACCCAAATAAAGTCAAGATTATGGCATGGTAAACCAATATCATTTGAGTACAAATTTCTTTTTCACAATTCGATGAAGATCATTTCTACACATTTAAGCGGAAAACCTATTTGCACATTTGGGTGCAGATCAAGCCTACACCAGACTAGACATGTGTCAGATCTACTCTGATTCAGACACCTCTACAAGCCTAGATTACATTCAAGCTATGCATGAGGCCTTCAACCTAGTAAATTTGGTATTACATCAAAGTTTGTAACCAAGCTTTAATTTGATAAATTCATTTCCATACAAAACCTAGATCAAGTCAAATTTTGACCTGATGAAATCACTATGCTTAGAATGCAGACCTTTGTTTTGCATAATTTAGTGTAGATACCTTTTCCACACTTTAGTGCATAACCTTTTTGCACATTTGGGTGCAGGTCAAGCCTACACCAAGTTGTACATGTGTCATATGTACTCTGATAAAGTACATATCATACATATCCAAATTACATTGAAGCTCTTATCGAGTTTCAAATTGGTAAAACCAATGTCATACAAAACCCGGATTGAGTCTAAATTTTGACCCAATAATCCCTCATCCTTTAACTTATTGGCCACATCAAAACGCTTCTCAAAACCCAAAGTATGTTACAATTTATCTCCTTAAATTGATAAGCTTCTATGCTAGTTTGACTCATCATACCTAATGCCTGGTCAAGTTCATACAAATCAATAATCCTAACATCCAACATTGAGATGTTCCCCTTCTCACCCATTTCTCAAACATAAACACATCACTTTCATACAACTCACCTCTAACCCCTATCTCATATTAGTCACCATCATGCAATCTCATTGATTTTTCCTACATTAGTAGTATTAGTTTCCCTTATAGTCACCATAAACGAATAGCGGTCAGGCAAACTTAATCCCTAATAAGGGAACATCCTCTTCAGTAAGCTCATATCAAGAAGAGTATAATTTGTGCACCAATATGGATTTCTAGACTAAATGAAATGAGGAACACCCTTGTAGCTTGTGTAAGGGCTAGCGGTTTGTTAGTTCTTAAATCCTTGAAAAAATAAATAGTTGGATGATTGATATCTTCTACATGATGTTGAGTCTTCCACTTACTCCTATAAAGGAAATAGTAAAAGACATTGCATGTAATGACCCTAACCTGGGTTATGAGGTAACCCCATTTTTTTGGCTAATAAAGTTTCTTAGAACTTTAACATACTCCTCTAAGGTGTTTCGACATCATGTGAAACACTTATGTTTCAAGTTTGGTCCCGATTGAATGTTGTTTGAGTAATTTTTCTTTGTCTTGGACCAAAGTGCAATTTACCCAAATTGAGGGGCTATAATGCAAAATATCACATGTTGAATGTACCCCATGTGTTTTAGCATCATAAGAGAGAGAATATCATTCTAAGTGGTGGCTTGTGGAAATCCTAAATTCCAAGTTTAAACTTGTTTGAACAATGTTGGTGCATTGTGCACCAATTTTGGTACAAACTATAATTTACTCAAAATGTGGGGTTTATATGAACATTACCACCTCTAGAGTGTTCCTACTCCCTCATAGTATCATTTATAGGAGAGAGAATGAATGATACACCATGTTTGAATCAATTATGAGTGATGGTAATCTTGGTGATGAAATGACCAAGAAAAGGGTTGAATATGAAAGCTTAACTTGAGTTGTATCAAGATGAAAAGCTTATATATGAGTGCCTATCGGCCAAGGAGCCCAAGGAGGTGTCCCATATCATTTTTTGAACTCTTGGAAAAGTCCATATCGTGCAAAGCACCTCAAGGAGGTGAGGTGTGTCGGGTCACAACTTCCTTAGCAAAGTTGTGATGAGTTGTGAATAAAGTGGTGGTTTTGTTGATATATCTTATCCAAATGGATAAGTAATGGACGAATTTGCATCTCAAGATGACCCTCAACCATTTTGCAATACAAGATAAATTTTTATGCATGCATGTACACGTGTCACCCATGCATGACACATGATACCTACTAGCTCAAAATGTTAACACCTCATTTTTGCTTTCCTTCATGAACAACAAGTATATATACCCCTAGTTTCACCCCTTGGTGCAATTTTGCGACCCTTATCACCCTCCTACCCTAAGGTATCGTGCATAGAGCTCCCATATCGTGAAGGGATGTTGTGGTATCGTGCATGGGCCTTGGGATATCGCCCAAGTAGGTGATATTGGCCAAATAGGGTGATATCTGCCATAGAGTAAAGTTTTGACTCCAAGTGAGTGTCATATCGTGCAAGTGAGTGCCATATCATGCAAGAGGGGTGGCATATCGTGAAAGGACACTAGTGTATCGTGCAAAGGTGTTAAGGAGCAAGAAGGATCTCATACTTAACCCTAAGGTGAGGATAAGATCATCTTCAACCTTGGATTGAAGCATGAATTTAGGGTTTTGATCTTCCTTTCTTTTCTTCTTCACCAATTGCTTATCCATGGTGATTCTTTGCATATAGTGGAGTTGTGAAGTCTATCTTCAACCTTAGGAACGTGGAGCTTTGGAGCTTGGAGCTTTGAAGTCGTTCTTAAGGCAGGTTATATAACTTGAACTCAACCATGTTATTATTCTTCACCTAAATTGCTATAATTAGTGAAATACTTTTAACTCCGAAATTTCCTAAAATAGTTGATGAGATTATGAATTCTAGTAGTTTCTTAGACCTGTTGACATGAACTATAATAGTTACAACTAAGGTCTAGAGCTTGAAGATGGTGGTATCACTTTATAAAAGTGATATCGGGTGCAAGCACACAAAAAAGTACCTTTAACCCGATATGATGATGCACCTTCTTCACTTGAACGATATGGATATGAATGAAGACATTGTTGCACGATATGGGGGTGCAATATACACCTCTTGCATGATAGGGAGTCAAGTATAGACTCCATACACGATACAATGTTGAATGAATACTTATAAGTTGACATGAAACCCTAATTTGGGTAACCCGATATAAGTGAAGTGTAACAAGTGCTATTGCATGACATAGTTGCAAGACATGGTTGCATGATAGGGTTTCACGATACACAAACCTAGATGATATGGTAACCCTAACTCGTCATGGCCAACCATAGATGGTGACTACCCGATAGGGTGATTGAATGTACTTCTAGCCCGACATGGTGATGGGTTGATATCTCATAAGTATCATGGGTGACACATACAATTACCTTGTGCCCGATATGAGGTCAAGAAGATACCTCATGCCTGATATGGAGACAAGTGCAAATCCTAACTTGATATGGTGAATGTTCATACACCTCCAACCCGATACAGTGGTGTCTATACACCTACAACCCGACATGGTGAATATATGCACACTTCTAAACCGAGATACCTTGTAAAGGTGAGGGCAAGACACTCTTAGGAGTAATGAGTGTAACACCAAGTAATGGTGTGGCTAATACCTTGATAGGTGAAATACCTAGAGTGGTTGATAATGGTCAACCCTATAACAATAATGTCTTAACTCGAAATGAGTCCATATCAGTGGCAATGGTTGTATATTCTAAATAAGTGACTTATGACCAATACATTACATGATGAATGTCATGAGTTGATGCATAAAGTATTAGGATGGGAATACCCTAATACAAGCTAAGTGGATGAACTCAAGTAAAATAAAGGTGTTGAGGGAAGTGATACATAAAGATATGATAGATGTCACATCCAACACCCCAATAATGATATACCTTGATGTGTTATAAGTCCAATATAATTGGATGTGTGACATGTGAAATGTGTCATGTCAATTGCTACACTGAGAGGTAATGCACTTCGATGAATATAGTCTAACATGCCTTATGAAAAGGTTAATCCAAACCTATAAACTATGATGTAATAATGTTTTGGCAAATATGAGAGAGGAACTCATACTGTGTGTTGATAATTCAGTTAAGGATGAATGATGAGAATAAATAAGTATGATTGAATACTTATGTAATCCAAATTGATTCTTTGCTATGTGAAACCCTAATACAGGGTAATGCTATGTGAAGTCTTAAAACAGAGTAATCCTATGTGAATCTCTATTACCGATTGATGAGTTATGGTATTACTTAGTGTTGTATGGTACTGATATACAATTGTTATCATGAGTACTAAACATGCAGGTATGTTGAGATGATGAGCATAGCCAGGTATGGTCTATAATGCACTATATACTGAAAATGTTTCATAGGCCTTATAAGCCTTCATATGATTTATTGCTTAGTGAAAGGTGACAAGATGTTTAATGGCCTTGTGAGCCATGTGGTTAGTTGTTGCCTAGTGAGAGGTGACAAGATGTTTAATGGCCTTGTCAACGCCATGTGGTTAGTTGTTGCCTAGTGAGAGGTGACAAGATGTTTAATGGCCTTGTGAGCCATGTGGTTAGTTGTTGCCTAGTGAGAGGTGACAAGATGTTTAATGGGCCTTGTGAGCCATGAGAATAGTTGTTTCCTAGTGAGAGGTAACAAGGTGTTTATAAAAGTCTCATGTAAGAAATGATAATGTTCAAAATAAACTAAGAAATGGAAACTTAGTAATATAATGATAATAATAAAGGGATACAATAATAATAATGAAATATTGATCATGCATGTTTTATGCTTATAGCAAAATAAGGGCTATAGTGTTTGAAATATATGAGAAGGATACTTGTTTATAAAAAGGATGTGAATAAGCATGATGGCTTGGACAAGGTATAATGCCTAGTAAAATTGATGTGGTATTCAGTGATGTTTGCACAGGATTGGCATAGTACAATGCATGAAATAGTTGCACAGGATTGGCATAGTCCAATGCCTGAATATAATATGATGATGTATACTTACATGACTGGAACAATTAAATATCTGGTTAGGAGATTGGCTGAGGCCAACAAATAAAAATGAGAATGATTCATGGATGACATACCATGATAATGAGTTTTACTGGATAAGCTTGAGATGTTGATATAGTATGATGAGTAAATGATATACATGTTCTTCCCATTCCTTATAAAGAGAATAAATGACTTACTGCTCTATCACAGATAGTTGCAATGCTTTAAAAGATGAGAATATTCTAAACTGCTTATTCTCTGCTCAGTTTAATACTATTTAACCGTGATAATAACATTGTTGGCGGAGAGTTATATCTCTCGTTGGGACAATTACAATTGTCTCACCCCCGTGGGATCCAAATTTTTAGGTGGACGTGCACGAGGAGGTGAAGACCTTTCTGTAGAAAAATAACAACAGCAGTAGGGACAATAGTGACAGCTCAGGTTGAGTGCACTGTCTGTCATGTCTTGTAGATAAAAGTCCTATGTGTCGTCTCTATAATCTCAGGTCATTGGAGTTGGTTCGTACTGGTTTTATGATCAATCTAAGATTTTGGCTTCTATGTCTCGAGGTTTTCCGTTGCTCCAGCATGTGTTTTGATAGAGTAACTATTATAAGTTACCCTCAAGAAGAGATGGTACAGTGTATGTACAATGTGAACAATGATGTATATAAAGTTTTGGTTCTACCTTAAAGAGTTTACCTAGAAATGGACCTCTTTGCAAAATGGTTTTAATTTTTAGTGATTTTTGTTAATCCGCTTTTTATGTTTAAGTTTTTCTTAATTAGTAATGATTTGTTTATCGGTTTGGCGACTGTCGTTACAAGTTTGGTATCCGATCTCTAGGTTCGCTGAGTCTACAGAGACATAGGACTAAGGTGTTGAGTCTGTGTTAGTGTCCTCCAGTATACCCTATAGTGACTTCTGCTTATGCAGAAGAAAGGGTAAAGTTTAAAAATGACTGGAGAACACGAGGAACACATTGCTAAGGGCAATGTTGTTGCACCAGGAGAAGGTGCATGGGACCAGGCAAGATGAGAACAAGTGCATGGGGTTTCCCATCTTGACCTGATCAGGATAAAGAATCCTATGTTATGATCCTGAAGGGCAGTTTAGGATAATAGTGATGCATATAGAAGACTGGATACTAGTATTACAATCTAGGTTACCAGTCCTTAATGTGGAAACTTTGGGCTTTGAAAGGGTTCCTGAGTGACATGGTCATGTTGGAACAGAGGAAATGTGGGAAAGATTAATATATGGTGAGAAAGTAGACTCTTCCATAAGTTTGGACAAATAGTACATCTGTGATGGTAGTGCTCAAGGAAGGGCAATAAGCTGAGAATTAAGGTAAGGTCTCTATAATTTTACAGACATTTGCCTAGTTATTCTGAAAAAAGCCAAAGTTTTTGGTGTCACCAGTGCAATAAATGCCTAGTGCACCAAGGCAGTATCCACTAAGTAAAGGCAAAAGCAACAACATGAAATAATTGGACACTATGTGTTGAAATCAACCTAATGTGGTAGGTGACCATGAGGGGTAATACTTAGATGAAATATATTCATCCTGATACTTCATTTCATGATTCTATGTGCTAAAGATATGAAAGTAGTTGTTTTTGAACTTCCTTTGACTAGTCTTATAAGGACACAAGGGAGACGAGAACTTACATCTTACTCAGTGTTCCTTAAAATTCTTTATAATCTCCCTTATCTGTGTGCTAAAAGATGAGATATAGAAGTGATGCCTGAAGAAAATTCAAGAATGAAAAATCATGTGTGTATAATGATATGAAAAGTGAGGAATATGATGGAAAATAAAAGTGCATACTACCTAATCTCAATACTTGTATACCCTATCCAGGTATATGATTATTGTAGATAAGGCAAGTATGGAACTCTTAGATTGTTATCTTTCTGATTACTCTAATCAAGTAATCATTTTGAAACAATCTGGAGAGTATAATGAAATTAAATAAGAAGAGCTAAGTGAACTTTCTTAGTGAATTTTTCCAAGTGAGCTTGTAAGGACCCTGACCTCCATTTAGGGCTTATCCTATTTGCTTTTCTTAACCCTGGTGCATAGTTGCTTGCTAATCACCTTTAGTGGTGATTAGGGTTTGTTTGTGCCCATTGTGTGTTGGAGGTGCTACTTACAATTAACCCAAGTCTAGGGTTGTTGAGCAAGTTTGTCACCTTGAGAAGTGTTCTTCTCTCGCCTTGCTTCCTCTAGTGTTGAGAGGAAGGGTTGGGCTCGTTGCTTGGGCTTGGATGAGCTTGTTGGGCCTTGAGATGCCTTGCTTAAACATTGCCCTTGCTTTGCTTGACCTTGTGTCAGCCTAGGTGTGTCGGCCATGGTTGTATCAGCCTAGGTGTGTCGCCCAGGGAGTGTGTCAGGCATGGAGTTGAGGTGTGTCGCCCATGGACCCCTTTGACCTCTTTGACCTCGTTTGTGTCACCACTAGTCGACACTTGGTGCTTGATGCTTGCATGTGGAAATGGACTTAGACATGTGTTTAAGGCAAGTTAGAGTGGTGTCATTACCCATGGACAAGTGTCCCTAGGTGGGAGACGCCTTGCCTTGTCCTACCTTTGTTTCTCCTCCATCCTCTCCTATATATGTGTTCCCTTTCGCTTGCTAAGGATCCCTTTAGTTCCTTAGTTCCCCTCTCCTTTGGTTGCATGACACCTCTTCCTTTGCAAGCTTGGTGGCCGATCCTTATCTTGGA
The DNA here is from genome assembly GCA_963693085.1 of Alisma plantago-aquatica. NCBI lineage: Eukaryota > Viridiplantae > Streptophyta > Magnoliopsida > Alismatales > Alismataceae > Alisma > Alisma plantago-aquatica. Next base: position 476,378,520 of record OY856409.1, read on the forward strand.
GTCTTCTTCTTCTTCCTCTAGTGGTGGCTGAACCCTAGAGTGCTTTGTTCTCCTTCTTGTGGTGGAGCTTGGAGCTAGGAGCTTGCTTAAGGCGGGTTACATAACTCCTAACCTTAACTATACTCCCTCCTTCTATATTCTTGTATGTTTCATATGATCATAATCGACCATGTATGTTCTAAGATAAGTTTCTTGCTTGTTGCACCTTTAATCTTGTGGTTATGTTGATCTTGTTGTTATGGTTGAGGTTTTGTACCTCTGTACCCTAGTTGGCTGAACCATGTTTTAGGGTTTCCTTGTTGAGAAACACTCCTTTCCCTCCTTGGTCTAGAAGAGTGAGCTTGAGCCCTAGTGATATGAGCAACACCCCTCTCTTGTTTAAGTTGAGAGGTGAGCTTGTGTTCTAGTTGCTTGAGAAACACCCTCCTCTCATCATGGACTCGAGAGGTGAGCTTTGTGGTAGATGTAGATCTATGTTAAGGTTGATCCTTTTGGTTGGCCGAATTGTGATAGAGGTTGTACAAGACCCCTCTCTCTTGGTTGTTGAGAGGTGAGTCAATCTTATTGATCAATCTAGGGTTTGGTGTCCTTGTGCTTGAGGTTGATGATGATCTTGTATCTTGCACGATATGGCTTGGGATGATGTTGCTTGATACCCTCTCTTGATCTAAGAGTTTTGGTTTGATATGATGAGGTTGTGTTGGGCGATACACCTTGGTCCTTGCCTTGTGTGTTGGCCGATAGGATGAGGCTAGCCTGGTTGGACGATACCCTTGGGTCTAGGACGTTATGCCTTGTTGAGTGCCCTGCCCGATACACATAGCATGGGTAGTAGTTTGGTGCCTGATGTACCTTAAACATTATGGAGCTCAGTGGGCGTCCTGGTTTGGTGGTGATGGCCGATATGGTGACCTATGGTAACCCTAACCTGACACCTCGAATGCACGACACCCTTGGATGCACGACATGCTCCATAGACCTAGCTGCACGTCATTCTATGTGCACGATATGCTTGGGTCCCTGGTTGCACGATACACCTTGAGGAGGTAGCCCGACATCCTTTGTAACACCCCTGACCTGGGTTATAAGCTAACCCTAGGTGTTTTACATAAATATGAAATTAAAAGTTTGTAATTATCCTTTAATATATATAATTAAAGTTTCTATGGAACGTAAGTTTCCCTTTCTGTCCCTTATAAACCAATGTTGAAGTATTGGTTGCAATATAGGGACCTATGTGCAATTTGCCCAATCAGAGGGGTTAAACTGCAAATTTCACATGTTTATATGTTCTTTTAATGTTGAGACAACATAAGAATGAATATGATGAGGTTTAAAGGATTTCCCAAGCTTGAGCACCAAGGTGCAGCTGTGGAAGCAACCCCTGTACTTGAGAACCCTAAATTGGTGTAAAATGCAATTTACCCAATTTGAGGGATGCAAACTTATAAAATACATCATATAAAACATCTTTTATGACTCTTGACATCATTTAGAAGAGAAATTATGAAAAGGTCACTTCATGTGAAAAATCATATAATAAAGAACACCTTTGTGATTGAATAATCAAGGTGTATGTATAATAGCCCTTTTATGTGTATGCTTTAGTGAAGGGATGATCCTCTTTGCCTTCAATTCTTGACCTTAGAAGGAGTTTTTCCTTATAAATAAGATGTGGGGACGTGCAAGGAAGAAAGGAAGGACTTAGATGAGAAATGAGGAAAACATATGTCCTTATGTTGAAAATTCACCTAAGTATATATACAACTTTTCCACTTAGCAAGGGAACGACCCTCTCCCTTTCATTTCTTTTCCCCTTGCTCAAAACTGACCAAGGCTAGGCTCTGGAGCAGAGAAGGACGACCAAGGGTCCTAGGTAAGTTTGGATCATCCCTTTTGCTTGAATTCATGGAGGAAACTCGTTTTCAAGGTTGAATTCATGGCTAGCTCACCTAGCTCTATCTTTCTAGCCATTCCTTTCCAACTTTTCCTTAGAGAATTCACCTTGGCCGACCTTTGGAGCTCAAAGATGCCATTAAATCTTGGATCTTGGAAGCTTGGAGCTCAAGGAACAACCTTTAGGCGGGTTTTATAACTCTAAACTTTATGCTTTGATTATACATCCTTTCCTATGCATATAGTTGCTAGTTCTTCTTCTTCCCTATCTTCCCTTGCATCCTTGCAAGCAAAATCGTGAAGAACTGCTACTGTTCTTAAGGTAGAAGATAAGGGCGTTAATTCCTATGCTTATCCACGGATTTCCACTTTATCAAACGACCTCCACCAATTGCGCAAACGGTTTCAAACCGTTTGGTGGGCAAACGGTTTCAGGGTCGTGTGAGGGCAAACGGTCTTCAAGACCATTTGGTCCCGTTGACCAAGCGAAGACCGTATGGGAATCTTGTTCATAATTATGTACGTTAATCACCCACAAAATTTGAGAGGTTAAATCCAAAGGAATCGTGAGATATAAGCAAATCAATTAGCAAAACCAATTGAATTAAGTTCTGATTTTCAATATGTTTAATTTGCCCTTTTTGGGAAAACGGTCTCAAGACCGTTTAAGATGGTTGACCAAACATTGACCGTTTGGGATTACTGTTCATAATGATGTTAATTAACAACTCACCAAATTTGAGGGATTAATTCCAAACGAGTCATGAGTTGAAGGATGATTAATAGGGCAAACCCTAATTGAAATTAGTGTTGAATCTCCAATGAGTTAAGTTGAGATTTTGGGTTGATTAGCCCAAACGGTTTCAAGACCGTTTGGGAATCACCCAAACGGTCTCAAGACTGTTTGGGGGTCACCCCAAGACCGTTTGGAGGTCTGGGGTCAAGAATAGTTGATCAATTTAAGGTCCAAAGGTACCAAATCATATTGCAATTAAGTATTGATGTGATGATCAACTTAATAGATCAAACCTTGATGAATGTTCACTAGAGTCCAAAGGATGGGTGGGAAAACGGTCTCAAGACCGTTTGGAACTCATCCAAATGGTCTCAAGACCGTTTTGTGTCAACCCAAGATCGTTTGGAGGTCTAGGGTTAAGGTAATTTGACCAATTGAGGGCCCAATTACAATGGGTTATTGAAATAATCAAATTGCTGTTTTTAAACATAGATCTTGTTGAGTTTTGGGTTGAAGGACCCAAACGGTCTCAAGACCATTTGGGGGTTCCTCCAAATGGTCTCAAGACCGTTTGGGCACAACCCAAGACCGTTTAGAGGTCTAGGGTTGAGATAATCTAATGGTTTGAAGGTCCAATTGCAATAAGTTGATGAATTGATAAAAATGCTGATTTTAGACCTAATTGGAGTTCAATCCTAGTCCAACCGACTTAGTTTTTGGTCAAACTTTGGGCAAACGGTCTCAAGACCGTTTGGATGATGTCCAAACGATCTCAAGACCGTTTGGGCCAAGTTTGGGCCCAATTGGAGGTCAATTGATTGGTTCAACCTTGAATTGATTCACATTGTTGAATATTGATGACCATCCGATTTGAAACCCTAATTGAATTAGAATCAACCCTAATTGGCTTTCAATTGAGGGTCAATTTGATGTCCAATTTATTAAGGATAATCTTAGTTAACTCAATTTATAAGTGGTTATCATGGATTTGGTTAATTGAGGGATTCAACATACATATCCATGACCAATTGTAACTTTTGAACCACTTTGGAGGTCCAAACGGTCTCAAGACCGTTTGGGCTCAAACGATCTCAATGTCGTTTGGACCAACCGATCTCAAGGCACTTTGATCAAACGGTTTCAAACCGCATGAGCTTCAAATGGTTTGAAAGTCAAAACGGTCAACACACCCAAACGGTCTCAAGACCGTTTGGTGGTTGAAGGTTGAAACCGTTTGAAGGTTTTCAAGGTGGTTTGTACTTAATCAATTGATGGTGTAATTGGTTCAATGGTGATCCAATCTAAACCCTATTTGTAACCTAAGTCATTAAGGGACTAAGTGATTAATGAGTTGACCCATGATGGTGATCAAGAGGTAAATTACCAAAATACCCTTGAGGGGTTTAATTGGGTAATACCTTGTTCTAGTCAAACCCTAATCACATGATAGTGATGTTTTGGATTATGCTAGTCAATGAGGACTTAACCCAACCTGATCTAGAGTGGTGTTATCACCATCTACTAGTAAGAGGAGAGAGAAAGTATCCTAAGAGAGAGAAAGTATCCTAAGAGAGAGAAAGTACCCTTTTATGGTGGAAACTCAAGTAAGATACCTTCAATACACATGAATGTGCATGACTAGGGTATGATCCACCTATGTGAGATCATGGAAACCCTAATTACGATGTTTAGTGAATCTTAATCTTATCTAAGAACTTTAATGATGATGTTTCTCATACATGATGATGTTATGAGTTCAATTCACCATGAGGTGAATAGTAAACCCTAAATTTAGGGTAATGACGTGATGTGATTAGTAAACCCTAATTTATGGAGATGTTTATAAGGTAATACCTTTAAATAAAGTATAGTCAAATCAATGAGTATGAGGTGTTCACACCATGATAAGATTGAGAAGTGAATTCATACCTTGAATTGATAATCTTTATGATGTTCAATAAATGTTGTATTTAAGGCAAATACTCACCATACCCTGGTATGCTTCCAAGGATGGCAGAGTTGCATACTAGAATTGGACTAATAATCCAAAAAGGAAATATTATCAATGAAGGATGGGGTATGTTAACCTTAGTCCTGTGTCATGCCTTTAGGTATGGAACTTTGAGAACAAGTTAACAAATATGATGTCATATAAGAAAAAGAGATTTCAATAACCTTAATTTGTATAGGCTGAAACCCTATTTCCAGTTGTGCTTTTAAGCATGAATCCTCATGTTTGAAGTATGAGATGAGGAAACAATACTCCTAATCAAAAGTAAAGGAAATGAATAACCCTAATTGATGAAAATTGGGGAAACTGATTCTTCTATGAGTTTGAGGGTATAACCTCTAGAATGAATTGTTTACTGTTATCAATTGAATTAACCATGCAGGTTGTTATGAGATGATGATCATATCCAGGTATGGGTTATGAAACTATATTCATTGAAAGCATGCTTTAGCTTTATGAATAGTGATATATCCTGTTGCCTTGTCAATGGCAACCTATGAATTAAATGGGTTGTGAGAGCCATAAATACCATCAAGGTCATGCTTTAGAGATGACTTGTGATGAATGTATTGATAAATGATGATTGATAAGAGTTAGGCTTGTTACATTTAGTATTCTCATTTTATAGCTGTTATGCCAATGTTATTGTTTGAAGAACAATGTATGATGTTGAAAGAATACTGAATGTACCTAACTAATCAAGTGAAATGTTGAGCCCTGATCATAGATCCATCATTGTCAGAGACCAAATGATGGTGAAACAGGTTTTCCCAAGGGAACTCCTGGATCACATACTCTTGAGTATGTGGGGGAAATGGATGCGTAAATGCTTACATCCTAGTGTAGGAATTGATACCGTCAATCCTTCACTACAAAACCAAACGGTGAGATGTATCACAAGTATCCCAAAGAAAACACAAACACCGCATCGGTGAGAGATAAAGAAGAAATCTTCCGATGATGAGGAGAGTACAGAATGCCACTGTAACTTTAAAATAGCGAAGGACCAGTTTACCCTGGTAAGCTATAACAAAAGACGTCCTGCCAGATGCCTAACAAACAATCCTCTAACTGATTGAGGAAGGTGAGGTCATAAGAATCTGGCTCTTTTAATGACCTATGTATGATACTGATGTGACTTCTTAGCGATCAGTTGGAGTATGAGAGGTATGCCTCATCTCCACAGGGCATAATAATGTTTGTAAAACATAATCAACCGCGTAGTATATCTACTTAGGTTAAACTACGAGGAACAATGTTTGGTGTTACATTGTTTACATTAATGATCTGTTCAGATATTTTGTATACATGTCCTTTATATGCTTTAAAGACATGGTTGCTTAAGTAGAAGTTGCTTCACTTGTTATTATACATGTTGTTGTATGATTTATGTTATAATAAAGCTTCTAGTTGAGAGTTATAACTCTCGCTGGGACAATTTGTATATTGTCTCACTCCGTAGATTTTAATTATTTTTAGGTGGTCGTCGAAGACGAAGGAGACCGTTTAAGGATGAGCAACAACGACAACAACAGTACCAGGGGCAGCAGTGAATCTCAGGTGGAGATACTGGCTGCTGAGTTATGTAGTTAGATAGTCCTATGTCGTCTCTGTACTCTCAGGTTCTAGGAATCAGTGGTTTGAGTTTTTGGTGTTGGCTCCTGAGAATTTTGAATCATGTTGTACATAACTACTCAAGAAGTGGTTTAACAGAGATGTAAACTGTTTACTTGGTTTCTTATAAAAAGGAGTTTTATAATTTCCAGATCTTGTCTCAAAAGTTTTTAATTTCCAGTAATTTTTCATATTCTACAACTAATCGAATGCTTCCGCTAAGTTTAAATCGTGTTTATATCGTGGTTTTGGAGATCGGAGCCCACAATTAAGTGGTATCAGAGCTCTAGGTTCGCCGAGTCTACAGAGACATAGGACTTAGGATGTCGAGTCTGTCTTTAGTGTTTCTTCCTCATCTAATAGAATCTTCTGCTCCTTAGGAGAAGAAGACATATAAGGACGAGGAGTTTGTTGCAGAAAGCAACAATGCTACACCTAGAAGAAGTGCAGAGGAGCAAGCAGTAGAGGAACACTTACCTGAGGTTTCCCTAGTTAATCCAACCAGGATAAGGAATCCTTCCTTAGGAATCACTGTTGGAGAATTTAGGGCAACCATGATGTACCTAGTGGATCAAACACTAGCAGTACAACCCAGATTGCCAGCTCCTAATGATGATGTTTTGGATATCCATAGGATATGTAAACCTCAGCAGCAGGTTGAAGCAGAAGTAAATGATAAAGCTTTGAACTCAGAGCAAGCCTATGCTCAGCCTCAGCCTGATGAAACAGTCCACAGTAATGTAGGGATTAGAATACAGCCAGAGACCAGGACCTGTTATAACTGTGGGAAGCCTGGACATATCAGATCTAATTGTCTAGAAAGGATATATAGAGGAAGAATTGCGAAAATGCCTATCCAAACCCAGAAGCAAAGGCCTGGATTTCCCAAAAGGGAGAAGTTGTTAATGTCCCCAACACAACCAGGACCTAGTACATCAAGGCAATGGTTATCCAGAAAGAGTAAGGAACCCTTTAAACCACTACAACTAGAGAGACACTGCTACAACTGTGGAAAGGTGGGGCATTTGAAGAGGGACTGTCGAATTAAGCCTGTCAGTGTGACACAGCCTCCAAAACAAGGGCAACAAGGATCACAGAGAAGGCAATTTCAAGGAGCAGCTCGAGGACGTGGACAAGCGTCCCAAGCTGGATCATCTTCACCAAATAAACCACAGGCGATAGTGAGGTTCTATGCTATGAACCCACCTGATGCAGTGGTCGATCCACGGGTTGTGACAGGTCATATGAACTTTGATATTCTGATATGTCTAAATCCTGTGTAATATTTGTTCTGATTGACCCGGGTGCTACGCACTCTTTTATCACTCGAAGAGTGATTCACAACTGCGATATGACAGTTAGTCATAAGGGCAGATAGTTTGTTGATTGGAGACTCCGTTGAGTGAGTCGGTTGTTATGTAGGAGGTATGATCTCCCTGCATCCTTTTCTTTTCTAATCACCACATTCGAGTGGATTCAATACCTTGATATGCAGGGGTTTGATAAAATCCTCGAACCATGATTGATTAGATAAGATAAATGGTTTTTCTTATAAATCTCTTTATGATCTTTTGGACAAGTTGAAATAGTAGTTTATTGAACTATTCCTTGATTGGTCTCATAAAAGCTTTCTATGATGCATCAGATATAATCGTTTTATAATACATGTTTACTTCTATAAGAAGAAAATGTATTAAAGAATTGATCTGGATGTAGGATTCAATAAAAGTTAATAATTATGTATGTAAGGATGGAAAAAGAGAAGGAACATAGTAATATACAAGTACATATTTTCTTACCTCAGTAATCATATACCCTGGCCAGGTATACAATTACTGATGATGAAGAAAATATGGAAACTTTGAAGTTGTTATCTTTTGATTACTCTGATCAAGTAGTCAATCTAAAACAACTTAAAGGGCATCATAAGATAAGAAAAATGAGAATATAGAAGGTCAACCATGATTAGTAGTGACTGAAAGAATATATGTAATGAGCAATGTCCCATGATAAAAGGAAGAAAGAGATATAAAGTTTTGATAAACAAGTAATTAATACTAAAGATAGAATGTTAAGAACATCCCTTGTTAGGGGTTTATGTTCTTAAATAAAGATAGAATTTTAAGAACATCCCTTGTTAGGGGTTTATGTTCTTAAAATAAACATATCTTCTCCAGGATGTCTGATAAGTAAATCTTTGTTTGACAAGAAAACTTTTTCTCTATGATAAGAATGTGTAACTGATAGGATGGTTAATACATATAATAAAGGGAGTTAGTATGCTAATTATCAGATGTGATGATACACTCAGGGTGAAAAGGCCTTATATGGTCTTGAATAAATATTAGGGCTTGAATTTAAACCTAAAGAATGTTGATCAAAATTCTATAACATCTCCCTGAAAACGGTATGTTACCTAAGAATGTAACAATGTGTATGCTGAAACAATATCTGCTTTCCCCTTTTCTTCCTGAGATTTCAGGGGCGAAATCCTTGTTAGGGGTTTATGATTTGTAACACCCCTGACCTGGGTTATAAGCTAACCCTAGGTGTTTTACCTAAATATGAAATTAAAAGTTTGTAATTATCCTTTAATATATATAATTAAAGTTTCTATGGAACGTAAGTTTCCCTTTCTGTCCCTTATAAACCAATGTTGAAGTATTGGTTGCAATACATGGACCTATGTGCAATTTGCCCAATCAGAGGGGTTAAACTGCAAATTTCACATGTTTATATGTTCCTTTAATGTTGAGACAACATAAGAATGAATATGATGAGGTTTAAGGGATTTCCCAAGCTTGAGCACCAAGGTGCAGCTGTGGAAGCAACCCCTGTACTTGAGAACCCTAAATTGGTGTAAAATGCAATTTACCCAATTTGAGGGATGCAAACTTATAAAATACATCATATAAAACATCTTTTATGACTCTTGACATCATTTAGAAGAGAAATGATGAAAAGGTCACTTCATGTGAAAAATCATATAATAAAGAACACCTTTGTGATTGAATAATCAAGGTGTATGTATAATAGCCCTTTTATGTGTATGCTTTAGTGAAGGGATGATCCTCTTTGCCTTCAATTCTTGACCTTAGAAGGAGTTTGTCCTTAGAAATAAGATGTGGGGACTTGCAAGGAAGAAAGGAAGGACTTAGATGAGAAATGAGGAAAACATATGTCCTTATGTTGAAAATTCACCTAAGTATATATACAACTTTTCTACTTAGCAAGGGAACGACCCTCTTCCTTTCATTTCTTTTCCCCTTGCTCAAAACCAACCAAGGCTAGGCTCTGGAGCAGAAAAGGATGACCAAGGGTCCTAGGTAAGTTTGGATCATCCCTTTTGCTTAAATTCATGGAGGAAACTCATTTTCAAGGTTGAATTCATGGCTAGCTCGCCTAGCTCTATCTTTCTAGCCATTCCTTTCCAACTTTTCCTTGGAGAATTCACCTTGGCCGACCTTTGGAGCTCAAAGACGCCATTAAAGCTTGGAGCTTGGAAGCTTGGAGCTCAAGGAACAACCTTTAGGCGGGTTTTATAACTCTAAACTTTATGCTTTGATTATACATCCTTTCCTATGCATATAGTTGCTAGTTCTTCTTCTTCCCTATCTTCCCTTGCATCCTTGCAAGCAAAATCATGAAGAACTGCTACTGTTCTTAAGGTAGAAGATAAGGGCATTAATTCCTATGCTTATCCACGGATTTCCACTTTATCAAATGACCTCCACCAATTTCTCAAACGGTTTCAAACCGTTTGGTGGGCAAACAGTTTCAGGGTCGTGTGAGGGGAAACGGTCTTCAAGACCGTCTGGTCCCGTTGACCAAGCAAAGACCGTATGGGAATCTTGTTCATAATTATGTAGGTTAATCACCCACAAAATTTGAGAGGTTAACTCCAAAGGAATCGTGAGATATAAGCAAATCAATTAGCAAAACCAATTGAATTAAGTTCTGATTTTCAATCTGTTTAATTTGCCCGTTTTGGGCAAACGGTCTCAAGACCGTTTAAGATGGTTGACCAAACGTTGACCGTTTGGGATTACTGTTCATAATGATGTTCATTAACAACTCACCAAATTTGAGGGATTAATTCCAAACGAGTCATGAGTTGAAGGATGATTAATAGGGCAAACCCTAATTGAAATTAGTGCTGAATCTCCAATGAGTTAAGTTGAGATTTTGGGTTGATTAGCCCAAACGGTTTCAAGACCGTTTGGGAATCACCCAAACAGTCACCCCAAGACCGTTTGGGGGTCACCCCAAGACCGTTTGGAGGTCTGGGGTCAAGAATAGTTGATCAATGTAAGGTCCAAAGGTACCAAATCATATTGCAATTAAGTATTGATGTGATGATCAACTTAATAGATCAAACCTTGATGAATTTTCACTAGAGTCCAAAGGATGGATGGGAAAACGGTCTCAAGACCGTTTGGTGTCAACCCAAGACCGTTTGGAGGTCTAGGGTTAAGGTAATTTGACCAATTGAGGGCCCAATTACAATGGGTTATTGAAATAATCAAATTGCTGTTTGTAAACATAGATCTTGTTGAGTTTTGGGTTGAAGGACCCAAACGGTCTCAAGACCATTTGGGGGTTCCTCCAAACGGTCTCAAGACCGTTTGGGCACAACCCAAGACCGTTTGTAGGTCTAGGGTTGAGATAATCTAATGGTTTGAAGGTCCAATTGCAATAAGTTGATGAATTGATAAAAATGCTGATTTTAGACCTAATTGGAGTTCAATCCTAGTCCAACCGACTTAGTTTTTGGTCAAACTTTGGGAAAACGGTCTCAAGACCGTTTGGATGATGTCCAAACGATCTCAAGACCGTTTGGGCCTAGTTTGGGCCCAATTGGAGGTCAATTGATAGGTTCAACCTTGAATTGATTCACATTGTTGAATATTGATGACCATCCGATTTGAAACCCTAATTGAATTAGAATCAACCCTAATTGGCTTTCAATTGAGGGTCAATTTGATGTCCAATTTATTAGTTAACTCAATTTATAAGTGGTTATCATGGATTTGGTTAATTGAGGGATTCAACATACATATCCATGACCAATTGTAACTTTTGAACCACTTTGGAGGTCCAAACGGTTTGAGCCCATTTGGACCAAACGGTCTCAAGACCGTTTGGGGCCAAACGGTCTCAAGACCGTTTGGGGCCAAACGGTCTCAAGACCGTTTGGGGCCAAACGGTCTCAAGACCGTTTGGGGCCAAACGGTCTCAAGACCGTTTGGGGCCAAACGGTCTCAAGACCGTTTGGGCTCAAACGATCTCAAGGTCGTTTGGACCAACCGATCTCAAGGCACTTTGATCAAACGGTTTCAAACCGCATGAGCTTCAAACAGTTTGAAAGTCAAAACGGTCAACACACCCAAACGGTCTCAAGACCGTTTGGTGGTTGAAGATTGAAACCGTTTGAAGGTTTTCAAGGTGGTTTGTACTTAATCAATTGATGGTGTAATTGGTTCAATGGTGATCCAATCTAAACCCTATTTGTAACCTAAGTCATTAAGGGACTAAGTGATTAATGAGTTGACCCATGATGGTGATCAAGAGGTAAATTACCAAAATACCCTTGAGGGGTTTAATTGGGTAATGCCTTGTTCTAGTCAAACCCTAATCACATGATAGTGATGTTTTGGATTATGCTAGTCAATGAGGACTTAACCCAACCTGATCTAGAGTGGTGTTATCACCATCTACTAGTAAGAGGAGAGAGAAAGTATCCTAAGAGAGAGAGAAAGTATCCTAAGAGAGAGAAAGTACCCTTTTATGGTGGAAACTCAAGTAAGATACCTTCAATACACATGAATGTGCATGACTAGGGTATGATCCACCTATGTGAGATCATGGAAACCCTAATTACGATGTTTAGTGAATCTTAATCTTATCTAAGAACTTTAATGATGATGTTTCTCATACATGATGATGTTATGAGTTCAATTCACCATGAGGTGAATAGTAAAACCTAAATTTAGGGTAATGACATGTGATGTGATTAGTAAACCCTAATTTATGGAGATGTTTATAAGGTAACACCTTTAAATAAAGTATAGTCAAATCAATGAGTATGAGGTGTTCACACCATGATAAGATTGAGAAGTGAATTCATACCTTGAATTGATAATCTTTATGATGTTCAATAAATGTTGTATTTAAGGCAAATACTCACCATACCCTGGTATGCTTCCAAGGATGGCAGAGTTGCATACTAGAATTGGACTAATAATCCAAAAAGGAAATATTATCAATGAAGGATGGGGTATGTTAACCTTAGTCATGTGTCATGCCTTTAGGTATGGAACTTTGAGAACAAGTTAACAAATATGATGTCATATAAGAAAAAGAGATTTCAATAACCTTAATTTGTATAGGCTGAAACCCTATTTCCAGTTGTGCTTTTAAGCATGAATCCTCATGTTTGAAGTATGAGATGAGGAAACAATATTCCTAATCAAAAGTAAAGGAAATGAATAACCCTAATTGATGAAAATTGGGGAAACTGATTCTTCTATGAGTTTGAGGGTATAACCTCTAGAATGAATTGTTTACTGTTATCAATTGAATTAACCATGCAGGTTGTTATGAGATGATGATCATATCCAGGTATGGGTTATGAAACTATATTCATTGAAAGCATGCTTTAGCTTTATGAATAGTGATATATCCTGTTGCCTTGTCAATGGCAACCTATGAATTAAATGGGCTGTGAGAGCCATAAATACCATCAAGGTCATGCTTTAGAGATGACTTGTGATGAATGTATTGAGAAATGAAGATTGATAAGAGTTAGGCTTGTTACATTTAGTGTTCTCATTTTATAGCTGTTATGCCAATGTTATTGTTTGAAGAACAATGTATGATGTTGAAAGAATACTGAATGTACCTAACTAATCAAGTGAAATGTAGAGCCCTGATCATAGATCCATCATTGTCAGAGACCAAATGATGGTGAAATAGGTTTTCCCAAGGGAACTCCTGGATCACATACTCTTGAGTATGTGGGGGAAATGGATGCGTAAATCCTTACATCCTAGTGTAGGAATTGATACCGTCAATCCTTCACTACAAAACCAAACGGTGAGATGTATCACAAGTCTCCCAAAGAAAACACAAACACCGCATCGGTGAGAGATAAACAAGAAATCTTCCGATGACGAAGAGAGTACAGAACGCCATTGTAACTCTAAAATAGCGAAGGACCAGTTTACCCTGGTAAGCTATAACAAAAGACGTCCTGCCAGATGTCTAACAAACAATCCTCTAACTGACTGAGGAAGGTGAGGTCATAAGAATCTGGCTCTTTTAATGACCTATGTATGATACTGATGTGACTTCTTAGCGATCAGTTGGAGTATGAGTGGTATGCCTCATCTCCACAGGGCATAATAATGTTTGTAAAACATAATCAACCGCGTAGTATATCTGCTTAGGTTAAACTATGAGGAACAATGTTTGGTGTTACGTTGTTTACATTAATGATCTGTTCAGATATTTTGTATACATGTCCTTTATATGCTTTAAAGACATGGTTGCTTAAGTAGAAGTTGCTTCACTTGTTATTAAACCTGCTGTTGTATGATTTATGTTATAATAAAGCTTCTAGTTGAGAGTTATAACTCTCGCTGGGACAATTTGTATATTGTCTCACTCCGTAGATTTTTTTTTTTTTTAGGTGGTCGTCGAAGACGAAGGAGACCATTTAAGGATGAGCAACAATGACAACAACAGTACCAGGGGCAGCAGTGAATCTCAGGTGGAGATACTGGCTGTTGAGTTATGTAGTTAGATAGTCCTATGTCGTCTTTGTACTCTCAGGTTCTAGGAATCAGTGGTTTGAGTTTTTGGTGTTGGCTCCTGAGAATTTTGAATCATGTTGTACATAACTACTCAAGAAGTTGTTTAACAGAGATGTAAAATGTTTACTTGGTTTCTTATAAAAAAGAGTTTTATAATTTCCAGATCTTGTCTCAAAAATTTTAATTTCCAGTAATTTTTCATATTCCGCAACTAATCGAATGCTTCCGCTAAGTTTAAATCGTGTTTTTATCGTGGTTTTGGAGATCGGAGCCCACATCCTTGGTAGAGGCTTGACCGATATAAGGATAGAATTTTTGGGTGATATGAGGGAATTTGCCCTGCCTGATACTACTTCTAGTGAGGGTGCCCTTCCCGTCACACTTCTTGTAAGGGTAGTGGGCACTTCTAGTGAGGGTCATGTTCCACCCGGAAATCCATATGATAGTTCCTTATCATGCGATCATATCTTTGTTGTTAAGAGTTATGGTTTATGGTTTGTAAACCTTTGGCATGTTTGATAATAGTAAGGTGGTTGATATAGTAGAACGCACCTATGATGAGTAAATGATAATTTGGAAGTTTAGGAGTTGCTTCACATGATGATGTGACCCATGTCTATGGTCACAGGTTTAAGGCATGAATAATAGAGCATATAATTCATCAATGTTGCCCTATGTTTGATAATATGATCCTTCTGTAAATCCATGATGATTTTAGTTATCTCTATGATTGAGTATACTAACCATGCAGGTGTTTCATGTGGATGCATAGCCAGGTAAAGGGCTATGAGGTATATATGTTTGAATAACATTGCTTTGATGGTCACACTTGATGATGAGATAACATGCATCACCTGTAAGATGTGTTTTGGTCTGAGGACCTAAGTTTGGCTGAAGTGCCTAGTTGAGGTGTTATCCTCTAATGATGAGATCATGGATTGTTATCCCAAGTGATGAGAATGCCTTATGAGGCAGTAGTTTCTTGTGATGATGGATTGAGATCCCGGAATAACATGATGGTGGTAACAATAATGTAGCTTTATGTTATGCATGTGCTACAACTTGTTTTCCCCAACAATCTACTTAAAATACATTAACTAATTACAGATGAACTTCTCATGTAGTTGCCCTAACCATAGATCCATCATCGTCAGTAGCTGGTGATGGTGAAACGAGTTCTCCTGCGGGTTAACCTGGAGTGCATATTTTTGAATATGTGAGGTTTCTCCTAGCCTAAAATAGAGAGGATTCTAGTGCAGTTGTGGTTGCAGACTCGGGATAGATAGGGCATGGTGAACAGGCCCATGGCTCAGTGTGATAGAGCATGAATGCGTTCATGGCTCAGGGAGCACGGTGAACTGGCCCATGGCTCAGATATACTAGTGCCAAGACTTGTACCAAGGCGGACTAGAGAAAGGGTAGCCTACGGGAGCTGACCCTGTGGCTGAAACCACTTAAGCATGAGATTGCGGTCCTACTTTAGTTCTCGTGCATTGACCACGAGGTGGGAGGTCATGGAGTCCGGCTCTTCCATTCACCTTGTATGGCACCAGATCCGGGTTTCACAGCCGTCAGTTGGATTTGAGCAGTACAACTCACTTCCTCAGGGCATAATAATACGTAATCTAGCCGAATAGTATTTATTGCTTAAGGAAAAATATGGAACATTGGTTGATGCCCTTCTTGTGTAGCTAATCATGTTATACCTTACAGTTACTTATACATTCCTTGTGTTATGTGATAAGATCTTATAAATCTTATCTTTTCAATCATGTTCCATAAAGAAATACTTGGTTATATGTCTTCCGTACACCATGGTCAGCTCAATGGTAATATCAACCTTGTCGTATAGACTGCTCTTATTCTACGCTTTACCAGTTATCTACTGTTGTTGATTTAATCTTTCTGAGGTTTTATGGTTTCGGCGGGGAGTTATGTTTCTCGCTGGGACTGTGTGTCTCACCCCGTTGGTTTACACCCTTTTTAGGTGTTCGAGCTAGACATGGTGGTGGTCGCAGGGTTGCGGCTGAGCAGTAAGAGGAGCAGTAGAAGGCAAGAGATGGATATGCTGCTATTTTGGTTAGAGTCTTAGAGTCATCCCTATACTCTCAGGTCCTCGGGGGTGTTTGACGTTGTTTCACGATGTATAGCTGATGAAGCTTTGTATATCCTGATGCTGGCCGGATGTGGGCCGTTATGTATAAACAGGTGATGAACTCATGTGATGACAAGACAACTGATCTGATAAGCTGTGGAAATGTATCAAGACTTGTAAATGTTTACCTAACCTATCTTCTTGCAGGATGAGGATCTGAATGTAATAGTTTCTTGGTTTATCTGCTTTCCGAAATTGGTTTTAATTAGCCCGTATTTTTGGTAATAAGTGCTTTATGGTGTTTTCCTCATATTTGCGCATGGCACCTCGTTGTCTGTGTGATAGCGGGATGTGTCACCACAAGTTTTTGGTATTAGAGCTCTAGGTTTTCTGAGTCTATAGGGATCTAGGACTAGGTCGTGTCTGTTCTCGTGAGTTTTCTAGATTTTCTTAACAATTATCTTCTGCCCTCAGAGGAAGAAAAAGCCAAGATGTCTGGAAACTATGAAGAACATGCTGTCGAGAGCAGCGATGCTGCATCAATTGATGGAGTTGAAAGACAGGCACATGGAGATCGGGTGCCTGAGGTCCCCCAACTTGACCCAACCATTCTCGAAAACCCTACCTACCAACAGCTTATGGGGCAGATGATGGCTACGATGAATCTCATGGTAGAGAGATTTCCAGTGCCTCTGCCGAGAGCACAGGCTCCCCATGGTGAAACATCGGGTATTGGGAAGACCTTTGAGCGACTTCTCCGAGTTGGAGCTTTGGACTATGTTGGGATGACTGATCCAGCGGATGCAGATATGTGGTTGAAAGGTCTTGAAAAGGCCTTCCGGATCCTCGACATCCCCGAAGCAGACAAAGTCAAGCATGTTGTCTACCTCTTGAAGGGTAGTGTTGGCCACTGGTGGGCCATCGAGGAGGAGAAGCGACCTGGTGAGGTGATCGGTTGGGAGGTTTTCCGGTGAGAGTTCATCTGTAGATACTTTCCGAAGACATATCTGGATGAGAAGATCAACCAGTTTGAGCGCCTACGCTAAGGAGCGATGAACATCACCGAGTATGAAGCCAAGTTCATGGACCTGTTGAGGTTTTCTCCTCACATGGTAGCAACGGATGATGAACAGATCAGACGTTTTGAGAAGGGCCTGAGTGCGGAGTTGATGACGCCAGCTGCCGCCCTAGAGAACAGATAAAGGTTAGCTACGTTCGTGGAATCTGTCCGAAGGATCGAACGGTCAGGCAGGGAGAAAAGAGAATCCATGTCTAAGAAGAGACCTTCTCAGTTTCAGGGACAAAGGTACGGTGGCTTCAAGAAGCCAAGGTTTTCATCACCTTCCGTGATGAGAGGTTCCAGTGCACCATCGTAGTGGTCTCCAAGTAAGGGAAGAGGTTACGTTTCTTCACCGTCAAAGGCACATAGTACAACTTCAGTGGCAGTGACAGGGCCATCTAGGCCACAGTCTGAGGATAGGGCATGCTATATCTGCGGACGGATAAGGCATTTCAAGTCAAATTGCCCAAGTAAAGATGTTGAAGTGACACAGCAGCCAAGGCATAATCAACAAGGGTCAGACCGAAAGCAACCAAGTAGTAGCAGAGGGCAAGGACACGACCAAGCGTCACAAGCGGGATCGTCTGCTCAAGGAAGCAGAGGATGTGGGCAGCAAGCAATGGCTCCATTCTATGCTATGAGTCAGCCGGAGGCGATAGTCAACCCGCGAGTGGTGGCAGGTCAGATGGAGTTATCTCATTCTGATTTGTCTTCTTCTTGCTTTGTATCTGTTCTGGTTGACCTGGGTGCTACGCACTCTTTTATCACACGTTCTATGCTTGATAACTGTCTGTTACCTGTTAGTTGTAAGAAAGATAGCTTGTTGTTAGAAACCCCTCTTAATGGTTCCTCGATGCTTCGAGAGGAGTGCCCATCTTGTGTCTTATCTTTTTCGGGACACAGTATACACGTGGATCTTATACCACTTGATATGCATGGATTTGATGTGATCCTTGGGATGGATACCTTAGAGAAGTATAAGGTTGTGTTGGACTGTGGTTCCAAGCAGGCAATTTTTGAGTTTTGTGGAGAGAAGTGGATCTTCCAAGGAGATAGGAAGATTCTTCTGACATGTCTAGTGTCAGCGTTGGTGGTAGAAAAGTTGTTACGACAAGGATGTAAGGCGTTCTTAGCTCACGTTGTGGATACTAAGGTAAAGGGTTCTAGTCTTGAGGAGGTGACGGTTGTCCGAGAGTTTGCGGATGTGTTTCCTGATGAGTTCCCCGGTGTTCCTCCACCCCGAGAGATTGATTTCGAGATCAATCTGGTTCCAGGAACACAACCAGTTGCACAGACACCGTATAGGATGGCTCCAGTAGAGATGGTAGAGCTAAAGAAGTAGTTACAAGAGTTGTTGGAGAAAAGTTTCATCCGACCAAGTACGTCGCCTTGGGGTGCTCCAGTATTGTTCGTTAAGAAAAAGAACGGATCGATGCAGCTATGCATAGATTATTGACAGTTGAACAAAGTCACGATCAAGAATAAGTACCCATTGCCAAGGATAGATGATATGTTCGATTAGTTGTGTGATGCTACAGTGTTTTCAAAGATCGACCTACGGTCCGGATATCATCAGTTGAGGATTAAGGCAGATGACATACCAAAGTCAGCTTTTAGGATGAGGTATGATCACTTCGAGTTTGTGGTTATGTCGTTCAGGCTAACCAATGCGCCTACTGCTTTCATGGATTTGATGAACAGGGTGTTCCGTTTGTTTCTACATCAGTTTGTTGTAGTCTTTATAGATGACATTCTGATCTATAGTCGGGACAGGAAAGAGCATGAACAACATCTTCGACAAGCGTTGACTCTCCTTCGCCAACATCAGTTGTATGCCAAGTTTAGTAAGTATGAGTTCTGGTTGAAATAAGTAACTTTCTTGGGTCATGTGATATCTGTAGAAGGAGTTAAAGTGGATCCGAAGTAGGTGGAGTCTGTTGCAGAATGGGAACAGCCAAAGACGCCGACTGAAGTTCGTAGTTTCTTGGGTTTAGCAGGATACTACCAGAGGTTTATCAAGGACTTCAGTGTGACTGCGTTGCCGATGACGAAGTTGACCCGGAAAGACGTACCTTTTGTCTGGAGTGAGCGTTGTCAGCAATCTTTCTAAAGTTTGAAGGAGAAGCTGACTAGTGATCTAGTGTTAGTCCTACCAGAGCCTGGGAAGGGCTATGTTGTTTTCTGTGATGCTTCCAAGAAGGGCTTAGGATGCGTACTGATGTAGGAAGACCATGTGGTTTCTTTTGCTTCTCGACAGCTTAAGAAACATTAGGAGAACTATCCAACTCATGACTTGGAGTTGGCAGCGGTAGTTCATGCGTTAAAGATTTGGAGACACTATCTTTACGGGGAAGTGTGTCAGATCTTTACGGATCATAAGAATCTGAAGTATATCTTCTCGTAGAATGAGCTAAACATGCGACAGTGTCGTTGGATGGAGCTAATCAATGATTATGACTGGACCATTGAGTATCACCCTGGTAAAGCAAACATGGTAGCTGACGCGCTTAGCTGAAAGTCTTCATCTCTTCCTACAAAAGGAGCACAGTTGAGTTCCTTAGTATGCCATAGACGGGATATGTTTGTCTCCTTGCAGCAGATGAATGTGCAGATGGGAGTTTCTTTGTTAGCAGGACTTTTAGCACATATGCAAGCCAAGCCTACGCTGAGACAACAAATCAAAGATGCACAACAAACAGATAATACAACACAGTTGATTAGGTCAGAGCTTGACAGCGAAAGACGTGACGGGTTCCATGAGTCCGAGGATGGACTAGTTTGCTATCATGATAGAATGGTGGTCCCCGATGATGATGATCTGAGGAAGTTAGTGCTCGAGGAAGCACACACATTGATGTATGCTATGCATCCAGGAGTCACCAAGATGTATCATAATCTGAAAGATCTGTATTGGTGGCCTGGCTTAAAGAAAGATGTAGCCGAGTTTGTGGCTAGGTGTGCGGTATGCCAACAAGTCAAGGCAGAGCATCAGAAGTCGCATGTACGTTGCAACCTATGCCGATACCACAGTGGAAATGGGATCACATAACCATAGATTTCATAGTTGGTCTGCCCAGGACAACTAGGAATCATGATTCCATTTGGGTGATAGTGGACAGATTGACAAAGTTTGCCCATTTCATACCTGTTAAGACAACGTATACAACCGAGAAGCTCACTCATGTATATGTAGATGAGATAGTACGTTTGCACAGATTACCAACCACGATAGTTTCCGACAGAGGACCTTAGTTCATGAGTCATTTCTGGGAACAGTTGCACAAAGCGTTGGGAACACAGTTGAGGTTCAGCACCGCCTTCCACCCACAGACAGATGGACAGACTGAAAGGACTATTCAAACTTTGAAGGATCTTCTCCGGGCTTGTATTTTGTAGTTCCTAAGCAGTTGAGACGTACGTCTCAGTTTGATAGAGTTTGCCTACAACAATAGTTACCAACGGAGCATTTATATGGCTCCTTATGAAGCCTTATATGGCAGGAAGTGTAGATCTCCTTTATGTTGGTATGAGTCCAGTGAATATCAGCTTTTGGGTCCTGAGTTAAAATAGCAGACCATAGAAAAGATCAAAGTGATACAGCAACAGTTGAAAGTAGAACAATAGAGGCAGAAGTCTTATGCAGACAATCGTCAACGACCTTTAGAGTTCCAAGTGGGAGACAAAGTGTATCTCAAAGTCTCGCCATGGAAAGGTGTCCTAAGGTTTGGCCGGAAAGGCAAGCTGGCACCTAGGTATATGGGACCATATCCAGTAATAGCACGTGTTGGCAAGGTAGCTTACAAGTTGGAGCTGCCGCCAGAGTTACACAGGTTACATACAGTGTTCCACATCAGCATGCTGAAGAAAAGTCACCCATATACAGGGATAGTGATACATCCAGTTGAGGTTGAGCTCGATGAAGATGTGACCTACGAGGAAGGTCCTGTGATGATCCTTGACAGAAGAATAAAGAAGCTAAAAAGGAAGGACCTGGTTCTGGTAAAGGTTCTTTGGCATCATCGTGGCATTGAGGAAGCCATGTGGGAGCTTGAGGAAGAGATGAGGAGGAAGTATCCCTCGCTTTTCTCTTCATATTTGGAGGACGAAATCCCTTTGTAGAGGGTTATAGCTTGTAAGGACCCTGACCGCCATTTAGGGCTTATCCTGTTTTCTTTGCTTAACCTTGGTGCATAGTTCCTTGTTAATCACCTTTAGTGGTGATTAGGGTTTTTTTGTGCCCATTGTGTGTTGGAGGTGCTACTTGCAATTAACCCAAGTCTAGGGTTGTTGAGCAAGTTTGTCACCTTGATAAGTGTTCTTCTCTCTCCTTGCTTCCTCTAGTGTTGAGAGGAAGGGTTGGGCTCGTTGATTGGGCTTGGATGAGCTTGTTGGGCCTTGAGATGCCTTGCTTAAACCTTTCCCTTGCTTTGCTTGACCTTGTGTTGGCCTAGTTGTGTCGGCCATGGTTGTGTCAGCCTAGGTGTGTCGCCCAGGGAGTGTGTCGAGCATGGAGTTGAGGTGTGTCGCCCATGGACCCCTTTGACCTCTTTGACCTCGTTTGTGTCACTACTAGTGGACACTTGGTGCTTGATGCTTGCATGTGGCAATGGCCTTGGACATGTGTTTAAGGCAAGTTAGAGTGGTGTCATTACCCATGGACAAGTGTCCCTAGGTGGGCGACACCTTGCCTTGTCCTACCTTGGTTTCTCCTCCATCCTCTCCTATATATGTGTTCCCTTTCTCTTGCTAAGGATCCCTTTAGTTTCTTAGTTCCCCTCTCCTTTGGTTGCACGACACCTCTTCCTTTACAAGCTTGGTGGTCGATCCTTATCTTGGAGTCTTCTTCTTCTTCCTCTAGTGGTGGCCGATCCTTATCTTGGAGTCTTCTTATTCTTCCTCTAGTGGTGGTCGAACCCTAGAGTGCTTTGTTCTCCTTCTTGTGGTGGAGCTTGGAGCTAGGAGCTTGGAGCTTTCTTAAGGTGGGTTACATAACTCCTAACCTTAACTATACTCCCTCCTTCTATATTCTGGTATGTTTCATATGATCATAATCAGCCATGTATGTTCTAAGATAAGTTTCTTGCTTGTTGCACCTTTAATCTTGTAGTTATGATGATCTTTTTGTTATGGTTGAGGTTTTGTACCTTTGTACCGTAATTGGCCGAACCATGTTTTAGGGTTTCCTTGTTGAGCAACACTCCTTTCCCTCCTTGGTCTAGAAGAGTGAGCTTGAGCCCTAGTGATATGAGCAACACCCCTCTCTTGTTTAAGTCGAGAGGTGATCTTGTGTTCTAGTTGCTTGAGCTACACCCTCCTCTCACCATGGACTCGAGAGGTG
This sequence comes from Alisma plantago-aquatica, assembly GCA_963693085.1. Classification (NCBI taxonomy): domain Eukaryota; kingdom Viridiplantae; phylum Streptophyta; class Magnoliopsida; order Alismatales; family Alismataceae; genus Alisma; species Alisma plantago-aquatica. The sequence continues at coordinate 476,401,084 of OY856409.1, forward strand.
AGCTTTGTGGTAGATGTAGATATATGTTAAGGTTGATCCTTGTGGTTGCCCGAATTGTGATAGAGGTTGTGCAAGACCCCTCTCTCTTGGTTGTTGAGAGGTGAGCCAATCTTCTTGATCAATCTAGGGTTTGGTGCCCTTGTGCTTGAGGTTGATGATGATCTTGTATCTTGCACGATATGGCTTGGGATGATGTTGCCCGATACCCTCTCTTGATCTAAGAGTTTTGGGTTGATATGATGAGGTTGTTGGGTGATACACCTTGGTCCTTGCCTTGTGTGTTGGCCGATAGGATGAGGCTAGCTGGTTGGATGATACCCTTGGGTGTAGGGCGTTATGCCTTGTTGAGTGCCCTGCCCGATACACATAGCATGGGTAGTAGTTTGGTGCCTGATGTACCTTAAACGTTATGGAGCTCAGTGGGCGTCCTGGTTTGGTGGTGATGCCCGATATGGTGACCTATGATAACCCTAACCCGACACCTCGGATGTACGACACCCTTGGATGCATGACATGCTCCATAGACCTAGCTGCACATCATACTTTGTGCACGATATGCCTGGGTCCCTGGTTGCACGATACACCTTGAGGAGGTAGCCCGACATCCTTGGTAGAGGCTTGACTGATATAAGGCTAGAATGCTTGGGTGATATGAGGGAAGCTTCCATGCCCGATACCGCTTCTAGTGATGGTGCCCTGTGCGTCACACTTCTTGTGAGGGTAGTGGGCACTTCTAGTGAGGGTCATGCTCCACCCGGAAATCCATATGATAGTTCCTTATCATGCGATCATATCTTTGTTGTTAAGAGTTATGGTTTATGGTTTGTGAACCTTTGGCATGTTTGATAATAGTAAGGTGGTTGATATAGTAGAACGCACCTATGATGAGTAAATGATAATTTGGAAGTTTAGGAGTTGCTTCACATGATGATGTGACCCATGTCTATGGTCACAGGTTTAAGGCATGAATAATAAAACATATAATTCATCAATGTTGCCCTATGTTTGATAATATGATCCTTCTATAAATCCATGATGATTTCAGTTATCTCTATGATTGAGTATACTAACCATGCAGGTGTTTCATGCGGATGCATAGCCAGGTAAAGGGCTATGAGGTATATATGTTTGAATAACACTACTTTGATGGTCACGCTTGATGATGAGATAGCATATATCACCTGTAAGATGTGTTTTGGTCTGAGGACCTACGTTTGGCTAAAGTGCCTAGTTGAGGTGTTATCCTATGATGATGAGATCAGGGATTGTTATCATAAGTGATGAGAATGCCTTATGAGGCAGTAGTTTCTTGTGATGAGGGATTGAGATCCCGGAATAACATGATGGTGGTAACAATAATGTAGCTTTATGTTATGCATGTGCTACAACTTGTTTGCCCCAAAAATCTACTTAAAATACATTAACTAATTACAGATGAACCTCTCATGTAGTTGCCCTGGCCATAGATCCATCATCGTCAGTAGCTGGTGATGGTGAAACGGGTTCTCCTGTGGGTTAACCCGGAGTGCATATTGTTGAATATGCGATGTTTCTCCTAGCCTAAAATAGAGAGGATTCGAGTGCAACTGCGGTTGCAGACTCGGGATAGATAGGGCATGGTGAACAGGCCCATGGCTCAGTGTGATAGAGCATGAATGCATTCATGGCTCAGGGAGCACAGTGAACTGACCCGTGGCTCAGATATTCTAGTGTCGAGACCTGTACCAAGGCGGGCTAGAGAAAGGGTAGCCTGTGGGAGCTGACCCTGTGGCTGAAGCCACTTAAGCATGAGACAGCGGTCCTGCTTTGGTTCTCGTGCACTGACCACAAGGTGGGAGGTCGTGGAGTCCGGATCTTCCATTGACCTTATATGGCACCGGCTCCGGGTTTCGCAACCGTCGGTTGGATTTGAGTGGTACGGCTCACTTCCTCAGGGCATAATAATACGTAATCCAGCCGAATAGTATTTATTGCTTAAGGAAAAATATAGAACATTGGTTGAGGCCTTGCTTGTGTAGCTAATCTTATTATACCTTACAATTACTTATACGTTCCTTGTGTTATGTGATAAGTTCTTATAAATCTTATCTTATCAATCATGTTCCATAAAGAAATACTTGGTTATATGTCTTCCTACACCATGGTAAGCTCAATGGTAATATCAACCTTGCCGTATAGGCTGCTCTTATTCTACACTTTACCAATTATCTGTTGTTGTTGCTTTAATCTTTCTGAGGTTTTATGGTTTCAGCAGGGAGTTATGTTTCTCGCTGGGACTGTGTGTCTCACCCCGCTGGTTTACACCCTTTTTAGGTGTTCGAGCTAGACGTGGTGGTGGTCGTGGGGTTGCGGTCGAGAAGCAAGAGGAGCAGTAGAAGGCAAGAGATGGATATGTTGTTGTTTTGGTTAGAGTCTTAGAGTCATCCTTGTACTCTCAGGTCCTCAGGGGCGTTTGACGTTGTTTCACGATGTATAGATGATGAAGCTTTGTATATCCTACTGCTAGACGGATGTGGGCCGTTATGTATAAACATGTGATGAACTCATGTGATGACAAGACAACTGATCTGATAAGTTGTGGACACGTATCAAGACTTGTAAATGTTTACCTAACCTGTTTTCTTACAGGATGATAATCTGAATGTAATAGTTTCTTGGTTTATCTGCTTTCCGAAATCAGTTTTAATTACCCCGTGTTTTTTGTAATAAGTGGTTTATGGTTTTTTCCTCGCGTTTTCCCATGACACCTCATTGTCTGTGTGATAGCGGGATGTGTCGCCACAGAATTGCTTAGTGTACATTCTTAGTGAATGAATTGCTTAGTGTACATTCTCAGTGAATGAATTGCTTAGTGCACATTCTCAGTGAATGAATTGCTTAGTGCACATTCTCAGTGAATGAATTGCTTAGTGCACATTCTCAGTGAATGAATTGCTTAGTGCACATTCTCAGTGAATGAATTGCTTAGTGCACATTCTCAGTGAATGAATTGCTTAGTGCACATTCTCAGTGAATGAATTGCTTAGTGCACATTCTCAGTGAATGAATTGCTTAGTGCACATTCTCAGTGAATGAATTGCTTAGTGCACATTTTCAGTGAATGAATTGCTTAGTGCACATTCTCGGTGAATGAATTGCTTAGTGCACATTCTCAGTGAATGAATTTCTTAGTGCACATTCTCAGAGAATGAATTTCTTAGTGCACATTCTCAGAGAATGAATTGCTTAGTGCACATTCTCAGTGAATGAATTGCTTAGTGCACATTCTCAGTGAATGAATTGCTTAGTGCACATTCTCAGTGAATGAATTGCTTAGTGAACATTCTTAGTGAACTTTCCCAATCAAAGTGCTAAGTGAAATTTCCCAAACAAATAAAGGATTGTTGAATGAATTACCTCTGTTAGATATATATATTTCTCTTTTGGTAAATATATCGGGGTGATAGAAGTATGTTCTTTTATGCTTCTTCCTTTCAATAATATGGACATCATATGTTAGGGGTTTATGCTCTGCATAAACATAAACATTGATAAGATTGAATTAGTGAAAGGAACTTTGTGTGAATTACAGATCTATGGTATCTCCATAACATTAAGAATTTAGGTGGAGACTTGAGGGCATGATTAATGAATAATCTGTCCCTCCTTTTTCTTGGGATTTCGGGGACGAAATCCTTGTTAGGGGTTTATAACTTGTAATGACCCTGACCTGGGTTATGAGGTAACCCCATTTTTTTGGCTAATAAAGTTGATTAGAACTTTAACATACTCCTCTAAGGTGTTTTGACATCATGTTAAACACTTATGTTTCAAGTTTGGTCCCGATTGAATGTTGTTTGAGTAATTTTCCTTTGTCTTGGACCAAAGTGCAATTTACCCAAATTGAGGGGCTATAATGCAAAATATCACATGTTAAATGTACCCCATGTGTTTTAGCATCATAAGAGAGATAATTATGCTAATTGGTGGCTTGTGGAAAGCCTAAATTCCAAGTTTGAACTTGTTTGAACAATGCTGGTGCATTGTGCACCAATTTTGGTACAAACTGTAATTTACTCAAAATGTGGGGTTAGTATGCAAATTACCACCTCTAGAGTGTTCCTACTCCCTCATAGTATCATTTATAGGAGATATAATGAATGATACACCATGTTTGAATCAATTATGAGTGATGGTAATCTTGGTGATGAAATGACCAAGAAAAGGGTTGAATATGAAAGCTTAACTTGAGTTGTATCAAGATGAAAAGCTTATATATGAATTCCTATCGGCCAAGGAGCCCAAGGAGGTGTCCCATATCATTTTTTTAACGCTTGACAAAGTCCATATCGTGAAAATCACCTCAAGGAGGTGAGGTGTGTCGGGTCACAACTTCCTTAGCAAAGTTGTGATGAGTTGTGAATAAAGTGGTGATTTTATTGATATATCTTATCCAAATGGATAAGTAATGGACGAATTTGCATCTCAAAATGATCCTCAACCGTTTTGCAAGACAATATAAATGTTGATGCATGCATGTACACGTATCACCCATGCATGACACATGGCACCTACTAGCTCAAAATGTTGACACCTCATTTTTTCTTTCCTTCATGAACAACAAGTATATATACCCTTAGTTTCACCCCTAGGTGCAATTTTGCGACCCTTACCACCCTCCTACCCTAAGTTACGTGCATAGAGCTCCCATATTGCAAAGGGATGTTGTGGTATCGTGCATGGGCCTTGGGATATCTCCCATGGCAAGAGCATATCGCCCAAGTAGGTGATATTGGAAGTTTTGACTCCAAGTGAGTGTCATATCGTGCAAGTGAGTGCCATATCGTGACAGAGGGGTGGAATATCGTGCAAGGACACTAGTGTATCGTGCAAAGGTGTTAAGGAGCAAGAATGAGCTCATACTTAACCCTAAGGTGAGGATAAGATCATCTTCAACCTTGGATTGAAGCATGAATTTAGGGTTTTGATCTTCCTTTCTTTTCTTCTTCACCAATTGCTTATACATGGTGATTCTTTGCATATAGTGAAGTTTTGAAGTCCATATTCAACCTTAGGAACGTGGAGCTTTGGAGCTTGGAGCTTTGAAGTCGTTCTTAAGGTGGGTTATATAACTTGAACTCAACATGTTATTATTCTTCACCTAAATTGCTATAATTAGTGAAATACTTTTAATTCCGAAATTTCCTGAAATAGTTGATGAGATTATGAGTTCTAGTAGTTTCTTAGACCTGTTGACATGAACTATAACAGTTAGAACTAAGTTCTAGAGCTTGAAGATGGTGGTATCACTTTATAAAAGTGATATTGGGTGCAAGCACACAAGAAAGTACCTTTAACCTGATATGATGATGCACCTTCTTCACTTGAACGATATGGATATGAATAAAGACATTGTTGCACGATATGGGGGTGCAGTATACACCTCTTGCACGATAGGGAGTCAAGTATAGACTCCATACACGATACAAGGTTGAATGAATACTTATAAGTTGACATGAAACCCTAATTTGGGTAACCCGATATAAGTGAAGTGTAACAAGTGCTATTGCATGACATAGTTGCATGACATGGTTGCACGATAGGGTTGCACGATACATAACCCTATATGATATGGTAACCCTAACTCATCATGGCCAACCATAGATGGTGACTACCTGATAGGGTGATTGAATGTACTTCTAGCCTGACATGGTGATGGGTTGATATCTCATAAGTATCATGGGTGACACATACATATACCTTGTGCCCGATATGAGGTCAAGAAGATACCTCATGCCCAATATGGAGACAAGTGCAAATCCTAACTTGATATGGTGATTGTTCATACACCTCTAACCCGATACAGTGGTGTCTATACACCTACAACCCGACATGGTGAATATATGCACACTTCTAAACCGAGATACCTTGTAAAGGTGAGGGCAAGATACTCTTAGGAGTAATGAGTGTAACACCAAGTAATGGTGTGGCTAATACCTTGATAGGTGAAATACCTAGAGTGGTTGATAATGGTCAACCCTATAACAACAATGTCTTAACTCGAAATGAGTCCATATCAGTGGCAATGGTTGTATATTCTAAATAAGTGACTTATGACCAATACATTACATGATGAATGTCATGAGTTGATGCATAAAGTATTAGGATGGGAATACCCTAATACAAGATAAGTGGATGAACTCAAGTAAGATAAAGGTGTTGAGGGAAGTGATACATGAAGATATGATAGATGTCACATCCAACACCCCAATAATGATATACCTTGATGTGTTATAAGTCCAATATAATTGGATGTGTGACGTGAAATGTGTCATGTCAATTGCTACACTGAGAGGTAATGCACTTTGATGAATATAGTCTAACATGCCTTGTGAAAAGGTTAATCCAAACCTATAAACTATTATGTAATCATTTTTTGGCAAAGATGAGAGAGAAACTCATATTGTGTGTTGATAATTCATTCAAGGATGAATGATGAGAATAAATAAGTATGATTGAATACTTATGTAATCCATATTGATTCTTTGCTATGTGAAACCCTAATACAATGTAATGCTATGTGAAACCCTAATACATGGTAATGCTATGTGAAGTCTTAAAATAGAGTAATCCTATGTGAAGCTCTATTACCGATTGATGAGTTATGGTATTACTTCGTGTTGCATGGTACTGATATATATAATTGTTATCATGAGTACTAAACATGCAGGTATGTTAACATGATGAGCATAGCCAGGTACGGGCTATAATGCACTATATACTGAAAATGTTTCATAGGCCTTATAAGCCTTCATTTGCTTTATTGCTTAGTGAAAGGTGACAAGATGTTTAATGGCCTTGTGAGCCATGTGGTTAGTTGTTGCCTAGTGAGAGGTGACAAGATGTTTAATGGCCTTGTCAGCGCCATGTGGTTAGTTGTTGCCTAGTGAGAGGTGACAAGATGTTTAATGGCCTTGTGAGCCATGTGGTTAGTTGTTGCCTAGTGAGAGGTGACAAGATGTTTAATGGGCCTTGTGAGCCATGAGAATAGTTGTTGCCTAGTGAGAGGTAACAAGGTGTTTATAAAAGTATCATGTAAGAAACGATAATGTTCAAAATAAACTTAGAAATGGAAACTTAGTAATATAATGATAATAATAAAGGGATACAATAATAATAATGAAATCTTAATCATACATGTTTTATGCTTATAGCCAAATAAGGGCTATAGTGTTTGAAATACATGAGAAGGATACTTGTTTATAAAAAGGATGTGAATAAGCATGATGGCTTGGCCAAGGTATAATGCCTAGTAAAATTGATGTGGTATTCAGTGATGTTTACACAGAATTAGCATAGTCCAATGCCTGAAATAGTTGCATAGGATTGGCATAGTCCAATGCCTGAATATAATATGATGATGTATACTTACATGACTGGAACAATTAAATATTTGGTTTGTAGATTGGCTTAGGCCAACAAATAGAAATGAGAATGATTCATGGATAACATACCATGATAATGAGTTTTACTGGATAAGCTTGAGATGTTGATATAGTATGATGAGTAAATGATATACATATTCTTCCCATTCCTTATAAAGAGAATAAATGACTTACTGCTCTATCACAGATAGTTACAATGCTTTAAAAGATGAGAATATTCTAAACTTCTTATCCTCTGCTCAGTTTAATACTATTTAACTGTGATAATAACATTGTTGGCAGAGAGTTGTATCTCTCGCTGGGACAATTACAATTGTCTCACCCCCGTGGGATCTAAATTTTTAGGTAGACGTGCACGAGGAGGTGAAGACCTTTCTACAGAAAAAGAACAACAGTAGCAGGGACAACAGTGACTGCTCAGGTTGAGTGTACTGTCTGTCATGTCTTGTAGATAAAAGTCCTATGTGTCGTCTCTGTACTCTCAGGTCCTTGGAGTTGGTTCGTACTGGTTTTATGATCAATCTGAGATTTTGGCTTCTATGTCTCAAGGTTTTCTGTTGCTCCAGTATGTGTTTTGATAGAGCAACTGTTATAAGTTATCCTCAAGAAGAGATGGTACAGTGTATGTACAATGTGAACAATGATGTATATAAAGTTTTGGTTCTGCCTTAAAGAGTTTACCTAGAAATGGATCTCTTTGCAAAATGGTTTTAATTTTTAGTGATTTTTGTTAATCTGTTGTTTATGTTTAAATTCCGCTTAATTAGTAACGATCTGTTTGTCGGTTTGGCGACTGTCATTAAATTTCCTACCTTCTATAATCGCCCATCCATCTTGTTCCAATTTCCCTTACTATGTAAGGGGAAATTTTATTCACTCTATACCCCCATCACAATAATGGAAACATCCTCACTCAATAATAAAAGAAGATCCTATGTCTACTCAAGAATTTACATCTCTCAATGGAGATCATGTTCCAGGTTGTATCCCTTACTCTGTAAGGAGCAAATCTTGTTTTCTCTTTTCATTCAATGTTCACCATCACATTTCCCCTTGTTATGCAAGGGGAAAATTTTCATTCATTAAGAACCATTTATTAAAGAATGCTCAAGAACCTTATTAGCACTGCATGAAGAGTTTTGTTTCTATGTAAGTTTGTGTATATAATTATCAATGTCTATGTACATGCATTTTAATATCATTCGTCATAGGGCCTGCCAATGGATACTCGCCCTACCGATGTAGTCCTTATCTTTTCTTGACCCAAAACATGATTAATATTGTAACTTTATGATATGGTGGAAATATACATGTCACTACAACTCAGCCTGACCTCGATGAGCCGATCATTCAATAGGCTTGTCTTGGTTGTAAGCATCAAGAAGACTTGGGAATGCAAGTCAACCATGGGCCTCAATGTTACCAAATGATTATGCAATCTCAACCATCACCATCCAATAGTAATGTTGGTGTGAACATTATGACAAGTCTTGGGAATTAGAAATAGAAGGAACTTGCTCTACCTACAATAATCGGCAGTGAAAGGTCTAATGATGAAGATGAAGATGAACAATTTGACAACCTAGCCACAAATCAACAACCACTTAATGTCATAAGTAGATCATATTATCCACCACCATTCTTTCCTCAGGCTTTCTCGTACATGATGCCTTTTATGAACCCTATGTGGCAGGGAAATCCTCATGTCCAAGGTACCATAAATCCTTTGTTCTGCTTCCCTTAGCTTGATAAGAGACACAATAATGATACTTCCAACAAATGTACCAACCAAGATATCAGTACCTGCTGCACATCCATCCTCAGGGAATCTAAAACAGATAGATATTGAACACAACAAGAAGAAGAAATAGAAGCACCAATCCATGTCAATTCTACAGGCTCCACATTGGATACCATGTGCATCATTTGGCTTCCCTCCATATGCTCCTTCCTGGCCCAACCACAATTTCTATAATCAACTGGGAGTTATGCAAGGAGGACAACACACTCTTCAAGTTCTACCATCTATTGTCCCAAATACATCCAAAGTGATAGGTCCAGAAGTGACAAATATTACCCTATAAGCTCTAACTAAAAATATGAAATAAATGCAAGGTTGAAAAGCATGTCTAAAAAGTTTGGAGATTTTTGCTATTTCCCTGATGACCAATTACTGAAGAAGTTTTAAGTGCTAGAGTTTTTCTAAACATAAAGGGAGAGGTGAACCCAATCTCCATATTCACACATACTATTCTGATATGATTAAAGTTCAAGACAATGACAAACTACTCATCTGATTATTCCAACATTCTCTAGAATGACCAGCCCTGGCCTGGTACTCAAGTCATGGCCAGAGCTTGTCAATCATTTTATTGAGCAATATGTATGGAATATTGATCAACTTCCTACTTGATATGATTTGGAGGCTCTCACTCAAAAGGAGGAAGAAACATTCACACAATTTGTTAGCATATGGAGGGAACTAGCAACACATATTGAAAACAAACCTACTGATAAAGAAGGAATTCACATGGTCATCAAAAGCAATGTCCTTGCACTATCTGCAATGTTAACTTTTCAATCATACAAGATCTTTGTAGATTTAATTCAATTCAGAACAAATAAAGAGTTAGTATTGAAAAGGGAGTGTATAAAAACATCAGCCTCAATATCAACCCAACAATAGCAACCAAATGCAAACTAGGGGTCAAGGTTTTTTCAGCAATTGTAAATGCAATCTCTATACAGGTGGAACCACAAGGTATTATCACAGTAAGATTCAACAACTTGCTAAATTTGAAAATTGTGCAAATGTGCCTCCTCCTATTCAAAAACTGCCATTTGTGACACTTGTGCCACAATCTCCATTTTTTAGATTTTTTTAAATACATATGTAATAATCTATAAGTTAAAAGAACAAAATAAAATATGTTATGGAAGTAGGAAAGTATAATCTAAATTATGGAGTAGTTTTCGTGACCTAAATCGGTAATAACAAAAAGACAATTTCTACAGTTTGTGTAATTAACTTGAACTTAACCCTAATTTCATATATGTGTATAATAGGTGTCTTGTAACCCTGATGTGGAACTAAGATTTACCTTGGATACATCTAGACTTGATATGAGATATGTTGCATCTCAACAATCAGATTGAGACATTTATCAGATTTCCCTCTCTCTTGATGTATGATGTATGTCACACCCCGATCTCGCATTACCCACAAATCACGAGATTAGGGCACGACGGGGGGATTACACACAAGCCAAACCACTCAAAGCTTTTAAAACATTTTTTTTTAAAGACATTAAAAGTTAACCTGATTTATGCTGTAAACTAAATCTAAACAAACTGCGGAAGCATTTTTATTAAACTGATTAGCAATATAAACAGAGTCTACAACATATTACATTATTCGACATAAAATAAAGCATAACAGTTAATTTACATCTTTATACATTTTCTCTCTCACCCACACCTTGTCCCAAAGATCGAGGGGAAAGGACTAAGAGACCTCTAACTACTAACTATGTATACCTTCTACAGACTAAGCGTTAGGATGAAAGGATCCTTCAGATTCCTGCTGCTGATGATGACCTGAAAATGTTTTGAGTAGAGGTATGAGCCTACTCGCTCAGTGAATAGCCTTTCATTTAGCTATCACTAAACAACTCATCAGGTTTATAAAATTGAAATAAACATAAATACAGTACAAGCAGGGCAGTTCTAATGACATAGCAGATTAGAGAATATAATCGCATTTCTATGCAACAACAGATAATTTAAACCAATAAACAGATATAATGAATTGGCACAAAAGTTCGGATATATTAATTTACTGTGATCCTATATGATTACATATTTATATTATTATGCCCCAAACATATGCAGCGCACTCTACATATGAAGATCTGTAGCGAACTACGATCCCACCGTACAAGACTTAGCGACACACCCGGGAAATGCTAAGTCTGACTTCCCGTCCTGGTCTGCACAGGACTCTCAGGCTCTCAAGGGCCTCAGGCACTCAAGGGCCTCACCACACTCTCAGGCTCTCAAGGGCCTCACTGCAGTTCCTAGGCACTCAAGGGCCTCACTGCTCTAACTCTGAGTGCTCTAGACTCCTCCCGCAACCTGTAGTGCACAGTCGAAGGGTCTGGGTTACCACCGTGACACACGCACGGATTATTGTTGAATAACCCCTATATTACTCTAGTGCCACCGTGACACACGCACGGATTATTGTTGAACACTGGTCGCCGACCATCTAGACTCAGGGCTAGATCGTTCGTTTCACCCCAAAGGTACAGACCGCGCAATGGGGTTCTACGGTGTTGGGGCACCTAAGTCTATTAACTGATTAACATATAACCATTTAAAACAAGAATATCACATTCCATACTTACTGCACATTCTGAACATTACTTGAAACACATATACAACATTTGTCATCCTTAAACATGATTCAGTATCATTTATCCAGTTTCCATGCTAAACATCCATTTTTAAATCAACAAACACATTGCAACCATAATACAGGAAATTTCATCATTTTCATTAAGCATATTAAGTATTTCAAGTTCCAATGAATCTAACATACTCTATTGTATGTACTACACTGTTTAAAAGTTATACTAACTGATACAGAAGCAATTAAGCATTTAAATTGAGTTAAATAATGATTTCTGAATGAACTACTACTCATCGCGTTTCGAACTGTCCGGGTTCGTCCGGAATTGCGTCTAGAGGCCTATTTCCAAGCAAATTTCTATTGTCTTCTATCTTGAATTTAGCCCAAATTGAACTTGCCGCTTACAGCAGCTCAACACGCAAATGATCTGCTTGAAGAAGAACTCAGCTAGTAGCTGCTTGAGGCCTGAGAGCTGCGGATAAATGCTAGGAGCTCAAAATCGGAGTTACATGAAGCTTTTTCCCTACTGTTGGCGGCCCAAGATGATTTCTTGCTGTTGTACGAAGCTAGCCTTTGCTTCAGGTCAGCCGGCACCGCCCTTGCTTGATCTGGCACAGATGGAGGCGCCTATAGGGCGCGGTTGACTGAGAAAAAGGAGGGAAAAGGAAGGGGTAGGAGAAGGGAAGGGATGGCGCCTGCTAGCTGAAGCTATGGAAGCCCAAGCTCGCCCACTTCTCCTCTCTAGCAGGTCGACCAACCTGCTGCTTGGCACCGCTCACAATGGTCTGTTGGGGTGAGGATGAAGAGGGAAAGGAAGAAAGAGGGTGGACGGAGGCCGATCACAGCTAAACAAAGCCAAGGGCTAAAAGTCGCCCCTCATACCTTCCCCTATTGCAATCGATCGAGCTGCTCCTGGCAGCGACGCTCACATGTTAGGTAGCTACGGCTGAGCATGGACAAGAGATGAAGGTGGAGGAAGAAAGCTCGACCTGCTCTCTCTCTCTCTCCCCCCCTAGGTCGCGCCACCCTTTCTCCTCCTTGGCTGGCCGATCGCGCACAGCACAGAGCGCCGCTTAAGCGGTTGCTCCTATTCTATTAGTCGCGTGGAGAAGAAGGTTAAAGGGAAAGAAAAATCAACCGACCCATTAAGGAGATAAAGATCAAATAAAAAAATGGAAAATTTGCAAAATCAGCCCAAAAGAATTAAAAACGTCATATCTAATACATCGGATGCCCGATTTGGATGATTTCTCTTGTCAAACATGAGATTCTCTACAACCTCGAAATGTGAAAACATGCTAATTGGACTATCACACCTGATCAAAGCACTAAATATATCAGTGAGTACTTAACTCAACTCAGTTAACCTAACGATCATCATTACTATAATCGTTAATTACCTCAGATGATTCAATCTCATCCATTGATTCACATATTAACTTATTTTGATTAACCATGATATTTAACAAAATACTTAGCACTAATTAAGGTGTTTCACGTAATTCGAGGTATTTATTGACTAATCCTGATATGGGTCGTAACAATCTCCCTCCCTTATAAGAATTTCGTCCCGAAATTCCTAAAAGAGAAAAAGAAACTTGTTACACATATCTAACCCAAAACTCCCAAGTGGCTTCCCCTAAGTTGTGGTTTCTCCACAAAACCTTCTCTAAAGGTGTCTCACGATTTTTGAGTTTCTTGATCCTCTGATCAACCATCTTCACTGATCTTTCAACCTAGGACACATCTGATCTGATTCCAGATCAAACCACAATACATGGTCTTTCTAGAATTGTTATAACAGTATCTCAATTCATGGTAATTACCGAGAAATTATTATAGTATACATGCAGACAAACTAAAATTCTTAAATAAACAGAATGCATGTCAATTTGGTACTAAAATAAAATCATGAAATTTAACTGTTAAACATCATCACATCTCATAATGAAAATTGATATCAAAATACTTGATTCATCGTACACCCTATCCTTAGGGTTTCATTTGCCTTATTCATTCATCACATGCCAACACCCTTCTCTTAGGGTTATCTCATTCACTAATCACATGGCAACACCCTACTCTTAGGGTTTCCGTTATCTCATCTGTTTGATTGCAGTTCAAGTCACAATACGGTATCATTCTAGAACTGGCAGAGCAGTATATTCAAAATCATTGTAATTACTGAGTAATCTTTATATCATGCATGCAGGCAGATTAAAAATTCATAAATATTCCAAACTCAAATCAATTTTGGCACATACATACTGAATTCATGTAATTGAACGTCTTATTACATCAATAAGAGTAATTTACTTCACCTATAAGAAACCATCTGTAATATTTTTTCAATTATCTGAAATTTCTCGAAGAACATGCATATTAACCAAATTCCTGGTTTGTGCATCACATAACTCAATTAAGAGTTGCTTACAAAACATAACACAAATAATTAATAGTACTTGAGAATTTCTAATAATATCTCAGAGAAATGTGCCAATTCATGAAAATGTTAAGTCATACCCATTAACATAACAGGAAGCATGCAACTAGGTTTATTTGTATATTTTAATGCTAACATACTTCCTTGAAATCATGCACCTAATGATTTACCAAATCTGTATTGTCTGGGTTTATACCCAAACCGTACCATTATCGTTTGTATATTTCTAAACTCAACATTCACACTAAGCAAACTCTATAAGACTTAAATGTTCTTCCCAACTTCCACTGAGATGCATAACACATGCTCTCAGCATGTCCTTAAGAGTCTGAATGGTCCTCTCAGACTGACCATCCGTCTGCGGATGAAAAGATTGTACTGAATCTTAACTTTGTGCCCGAAGTACGATGCAACTGTTTCTACAATCCTAGATGTGAACTTAGGTTCTCAAAATGACATGATTGAAACTGGATTACCAAGCAACCTAATCATTTCATCCATGTATATCTTAGTCCAGTTTCGAAACATCAAAGGTTGACTTAATATGAAAAAAGTAAGCAGACTAAATTAGTCTATCCACAATCATTCATATCAAATCATAACCTCTAGGTGTCTTGGGCAACCCTATCATAAAATCCATTGTGATATGTTCCCATTCTCATTCAGGCATAGAAAAAAAAATTACAAGGTAGCTGTAGATTTCTAGGGTTCAGCCTTAACCTACTGGCACACACTACTTCTAACCACGTACTCAGCTACATTCTTCTGCATATCTGACCATCCATTTCAACTTCTTGAGATTCATATACATCTTAGTGTTTCCTGAAAGCATAGCATACATCAATACACACACTTCCATAAGAATCTTTTCTTTCAACTCACTATCTCGAGGTACACACAACATGTCATGCTAATACAACACCTTATCATCTTAAAAAAAACTTAAACTCTGGTCTCTTTTCCTCCTATCATGTCATGCATGGTCTGGTTTAACTCACTATCACCCTATTGTAGTTCCTTGATCTGATCATAAGAAGTAGGCTTAACTTACATCTGTACAATCAAATCACTCTGTGTTGTCACCCCTAAGCCTAAGTTCAACTTCCACATTTCTACTAACAGGTCTCTATTGAAACCTGCCATAGAGAATGCATTAGTTGTTGAACTTGACTTTCTGCTGAAAGCATCAGTCACCACATTCTCTTTACCAGGGTGATAATCTAGATGTCACATCATAAAGATAGTGACGCCATGTCTTAAAAACATGAACTACGTCAGCTATCTTCATATCATATATCGGGTAATACTCCGCTTTCTATGCTACTTTCTTATTGTTACATTTCAAGTTTATGTCTTACTCTTTTCTCTAAGTCATTACATGTTGCTCATGTACCGTTCAGATTATCTACCTCAAAACCCTAGATTACTATCACTACCCGCTTACTTTACATAGATCAAATCTCAAAGTCTTATTTTACAGAGATACTAGTATTCAAGGTTACATCACTAGTGATATCCCTTAAACTACTACAACTTTAATCATTCTAGGGTTTTGGTCCATATCAGTATCATAGCATTATTGTCTGTGTGTGTGGTCGATCATATAGATCAATTTGAGCTGCTTGGGTCAATAGCATATTAACCCAACACTCAACTTTAATTATACTGGCTGAAAATTCAGTTTTCACAATAGTTTCTGTAATTCGTTTATTAAATAGCTAACAGAAGCTCCAAAAATTCTGGAAATTTTATATGTTATACCTAATGAAGTTTCCGACCTTCAGTAAAAATTTGAGATCATTTCTAATTACCAATAAATAATTAAAAATCAAACAGTGCACTGCTATATTGCAGTCTGCAGCAGATTCGGTCGAGTTGTAAACTCGGCCGACACCCTCACTGTAGAGATCAAAAGTCATCTAAAAATTACGCCAATTTATCAGAGTGTCTAAAATTGTGCTTTTCAAGCACAGTTAAAATTTGAGATCAATTGGATAACAAATAAAAAATATAAAATTCAATTACCACACTGCTATATCATTCTGAAAATGTGATCGGTCGAGTTTGAAACTCGGCCGATAAACAAGTCAGAACATTCTTCAAAAATTCTGATATTTTCCAATGTTATTTACATTTTATATATTCAAATCATATCCAAATTTGAGCTAAATCAGATTTACACATAAAATACTAAAAATTATTTACTAAGACATTTTACTTATCAAATTTTGTGTTTATGTATTATCAAAACCCTATTTTGGGCCGATTAGGGTCTATGCTTCTCAAACCCTAATTCTCAAGACAAAAGAACGTTTAGACTTCTTATCATAGTTAAAACATCCTAGTGTATATACATTCTCACTATGTTACGGGTCTAAATCATCCAGAGTCTATTCTTATTTTACTGTTAATAGGAGTCATTAGATCCCAGTAACGCATCCTGCCAGCCGGACCAGGCCAAACCTGTAGTCCTGAAGCCAAGAGCTACTCGAGATTAATCAACCCTTATTAATAGTAAACATGTGGAAAGAATATCCACTTAGGGCAAACTCATTTAAACATAATTTCGGGTCTACTTTAATACAAAGAAAACAAACATTAAACTTTTCACTTCATGACACAACAATATAAAAGAACCATATTTACTTTACAAGCTAAAAAATTTAATTTCATGCATATAAGAGCATTTCTAGTGATCTTTATATCAAATAAGCAAAATCAAGAAAGAGTTATATCGCTTCCTATATGTAATCTCTTATTCCTACATTAATTTCTTATCTTATAATCCTAAGATTTCTAGGGTTTCTCTCTAGCCCATCCTTTCTCTGCATACCTGGCCAGGGCATCCAGAGAAGAACAGACAGAGTAGCTTGATACTGGTCAATCTAAGTATTCAGACACCTGGCCAGGGCATCTAAACACTCAGACCTTCCAGAGCTAAAACTCATCATTTATTATTCGTCTCACTTATAACTTTATCCTTTGACCTTAATGATTCTTAACGACTCAACTTAAACTCTTTTCTTGGTTCTCGTGACCACATCCTTTTCCTGCCATTTGTAATAGTATAATAGAACACTTCCTGTTAGAAAATTACAGACAGAAGAAAAACTCTAAAACCTTAATCCTATTGGTCTCTTATCGTCCCCTGACCTTGACTTAGAGTATTCATATACTCAACCTATGCTCTGATACCAAGCTGTCACACCCCGATCTCGCATTACCCACCAATCACGATATTAGGGCGCGACGGGGGGATTACACACAAGCCAAACCACTCAAAGCTTTTAAAACATTTTTTAAAGACATTAAAAGTTAACCTGATTTATGTTGTAAACTAAATCTAAACAAACTGCGGAAGCATTTTTATTAAACTGATTAGCAATATAAATAGAGTCTACAACATATTACATTATTCGACATAAAATAAAGCATAAAAATTAATTTACATCTTTATACACATTCTCTCTCACCCACACCTTGTCCCAAAGATCGAGGGAAAAGGACTAAGAGACCTCTAACTACTAACTATGTATACCTTCTACAGACTAAGCGTTAGGATGAAAGGATCCTTCAGATTCCTGCTGTTGATGATGACCTGAAAATGTTTTGAGTAGAGGTATGAGCCTACTCGCTCAGTGAATAGCCTTTCATTTAGCTATCACTAAACAACTCATCAGGTTTATAAAATTGAAATAAACATAAATACAGTACAAGCAGGGCAGTTCTAATGACATAGCAGATTACAGAATATAATCGCATTTCTATGCAACAACAGATAATTTAAACCAATAAACAGATATAATGAATTGGCACAAAAGTTCGGATATATTAATTTACTGTGATCCTATATGATTACATATTTATATTATTATGCCCCAAACATATGCAGCGCACTCTACATATGAAGATCTGTAGCGAACTACGATCCCACCGTACAAGACTTAGCGACACACCCGGGAAATGCTAAGTCTGACTTCCCGTCCTGGTCTGCACAGGACTCTCAGGCTCTCAAGGGCCTCAGGCACTCAAGGGCCTCACCGCACTCTCAGGCTCTCAAGGGCCTCACTGCAGTTCCTAGGCACTCAAGGGCCTCACTACTCTAACTCTGAGTGCTCTAGACTCCTCCCGCAACCTGTAGTGCACAGTCGGAGGGTCTGGGTTACCACCGTGACACACGCACGGATTATTGTTGAATAACCCCTATATTACTCCAGTGCCACCGTGACACACGCACGGATTATTGTTGAACACTGGTCGCCGACCATCTAGACTCAGGGCTAGATCGGTCGTTTCACCCCAAAGGTACAGACCGCGCAATGGGGTTCTACGGTGTTGGGGCACCTAAGTCTATTAACTGATTAACATATAACCATTTAAAATAAGAATATCACATTCCATACTTACTGCACATTCTGAACATTACTTGAAACACATATATAACATTTGTCATCCTTAAACATGGTTCAGTATCATTTATCCAGTTTCCATGCTAAACATCCATTTTTAAATCAACAAACACATTGCAACCATAATACAGGAAATTTCATCATTTTCATTAAGCATATTAAGTATTTCAAGTTCCAATGAATCTAACATACTCTATTGTATGTACTACACTATTTAAAAGTTATACTAACTGATACAGAAGCAATTAAACATTTAAATTGAGTTAAATAATGATTTCTGAATGAACTACTACTCACCGCGTTTCGAACTGTCCAGGTTCGTCCGGAATTGTGTCTAGAGGCCTATTTCCAAGCAAATTTCTATTGTCTTCTATCTTGAATTTAGCCCAAATTGAACTTGTCGCTTACAGCAGCTCAACACGCAAACGATCTGCTTGAAGAAGAACTCAGCTAGTAGCTGCTTGAGGCCTGAGAGCTGCGGATAAATGCTAGGAGCTCAAAATTAGAGTTACATGAAGCTTTTTCCCTACTGTTGGCGGCCCAAGATGATTTCTTGCTGCTGTACGAAGCTAGCCTTTGCTTCAGGTCAGCCGGCGCCGCCCTTGCTTGATCGGGCACAGATGGAGACGCCTATAGGGCGCGGTTGACTGAGAAAAAGGAGGGAAAAGGAAGGGGTAGGAGAAGGGAAGGGATGGCGCCTGCTAGCTGAAGCTATGGAAGCCCAAGCTCGCCCACTTCTCCTCTCTAGCAGGTCGACCAACCTGCTGCTTGGCGCCGCTCACAATGGTCTGTTGGGGTGAGGATGAAGAGGGAAAGGAAGAAAGAGGGTGGACGGAGGCCGATCACAGCTAAACAAAGCCAAGGGCTAAAAGTCGCCCCTCATACCTTCCCCTATTGCAATCGATCGAGCTGCTCCTGGCAGCTTCAAGCGGAGCTCACATGTCAGGTAGCTACGGCTGAGCGTGGACAAGAGATGAAGGTGGAGGAAGAAAGCTCGACCTGCTCTCTCTCTCTCTCCCTAGGTCGCGCCACCCTTTCTTCTCCTTGGCTGGCCGATCGCGCACAGCACAGAGCGCCGCTGAAGCGGTTGCTCCTATTCTATTAGTCGCGTGGAGAAGAAGGTTAAAGGGAAAGAAAAATCAACCGACCCATTAAGGAGATAAAGATCAAATAAAAAAATGGGAAATTTGCAAAATTAGCCCAAAAGAATTAAAAACGTCATATCTAATACATCAGATGCCCGATTTGGATGATTTCTCTTGCAACTTTTCAAACACGAGATTCTCTACAACCTCGAAATGTGAAAACATGCTAATTGGACTATCTCACCTGATCAAACCACTAAATATATCAGTGAGTACTTAACTCAACTCAGATAACCTAACGATCATCATTACTATAATCGTTAATTACCTCAGATGATTCAATCTCATCCATTGATTCACATATTAACTTATTTTGATTAACCATGATATTTAACAAAATACTTAGCACTAATTGAGGTGTTTCACGTAATTCGAGGTATTTATTGACTAATCCTGATATGGGTCGTAACAATGTATCTCCTCAATCATATTGAGCAACTAATATAATATATATCTCTTCATGTATGACACATTCCCTTATGAGTCATATTAATAAATTACTCTTATTTCTTTATCTTACACCTCTAACAAGGTATCAATATTTTGAAATTCCTCTCTCATATTTGATTGGCTTATTTGGATCAAGTTTGCTGAAATAGACCTTGTGATCTTCTTATTTTAATATATATGCTTATTGGATCCCAATATATATCTTGTTCATCCTATTCCATGTGAAAACCCTAATTCGAGGAATTGAACTAAATGAAACCCTAACTTTCAAGTTATGACTTTTGAGGTCTTATGTTACATATTCTTTGTGGATATGGTTGAATAATTGTTTATGGGTTCTCTGAACGCACTTGAAAATATTTGGATGTTCTCATCCCATATTTAAGTATGACTATATTTTATCTTACATGTCCTATATGCATGTATGATTTCCTAGTCATAAGTAGAAGTAGTGACCCCATATTTATTTTAGGCACCAAGATTTTAGTCCTCCTGTCAGCGCACTGATATTTTAGTCCTGCTGTAATACATTATATTTTTGGACACTAAGGATTTAGTCCTCCTCATGACAAGCATTGAGGTTTTATTCCTCCTACAAAGTCTATATTTATTTGGCACGGAGGTTTTACTCCTATGTCCTTTGGTGTGGAATATATGGATTCCTATCATACTTTTTAGTATATGCTAGTTTGTTTATTACTCACCATGCAACTACTTATATTTTGTGATGCTATTTATGTGACATTATTAAAAAAGCAATAAAATTATCTTGTTGATTATCATCATTCAATTATTTACCATTTATTGTCTTTATTCTTTTAATCACCCACTTGGATGTTTTATTATCTTTCTCTTGATTTGGGAAGCCTTGATAAACATTTGCTGCCCTCTTACCCTTATTTTGTAATCTCTATTTTTGCATATACCAATGTATTTGTGTTGTAAATTTCCAATTTGTCTTCTCTTGTGGGATATGCTTCCAACCCCTTAGGTGAAGGACATGGAGGACATGATAGGATGGAATAAACTTGGCTTAGTAGAGCTCACTCTTGGGAGATAGTTTTGAAATAGCTTGAATATCACTTTGCTTAGATTTGGAGTAGTTTCCTACATGTAAGCCCCTAGTGGGAGATTATTATGTAATATTGTAAATTGAATATACTCAAGATATTTTATTTCGTTGCTAATCTTGTATACCATTCATTTGAGAAATGAAAATTACACTTATTCCAACATACTTGTTAGTGTATTTGGATTAGATGGGTTTACTCCTCAAATTAAGTACTCCCTTCTCGGGTCCCAGTCCTTATAGACATCCTAACCACTTGGCAAGTGGGACTATGAAATGCATTTTCATGCTCATGTGAGTCAATATATATGATATTAAGCTCACTAAGACTCAATAGTTTACTCTAGATAAAGAAATATAGAATAAATTTTAAGAGGTTTACAACTCCATGCCTCGAGTTCAATTTAGATATCTATGGCAAAGGGATTAAACGATCATGGTAACATTAGTCTCTTAAAGGTTGAAGTTGTTCTCCAATTTATTTTAGTTACTTGCATAACAATCAGTTTTTCTAGAAGTCATTCATTATGTGTAAGATCTTTGACATTATTTTTAACCCCTATTGTACAACCTATGGGATTGGACACATAATGATGTTTAAAGAAAAATAAGCTTGCAATTACATTCTTAATTAGAATGGTTCTAAATTATGAAACAATTGGATATTGATCCAATCGTTGAGTTAAATAAGTCTCTCGATTGAATCAACGGTTGGTGAATCAACATATCGATTAATTGTCAACAAACGACTGATTAACCATTATGAAAATAATCGACTGATTGAATGAGTAATAGTTGATCGGCTATGCATTTAGATTAGGAACAACCAAAGCATGAGGGTTGGTCGACCATGACTCCAATTGATCAACTAGTTTGGAATTGGAAGTTTTCAAAACAATGGAGACAGGCGACTGGACTCCTAGTTGAAGGTTGGAGTATGGTTTGAGTATTGTGTCTGATTGAGGATTGCAACTAGGGAAAGGATTTAGGCTTTGGAAATATTAACCAAAAAAATATTATATGAAGGGGTGGATGTCTATAGGATGTAACACACAAGTGGATTATAAATTTCTCCTTTTGAAAGAGAGAAAGCAATTCCAAGGATGGTATCTCGCAACTAGAGGAAAGAATAGAGCTACGCTAGCACATCGACAATTTAATATTGCTTCTTCTTGCAAACCAAGGCAACACCCCTAAGAGTTCACTCTCATCCACAGAGAGAACATAGAGGCCAAGGCACATGTGTGAAAGCTTTGAGAACAAGTCACATCATTAAGAAGAATAAAGTTTTTCTGTTGATTGTTGCTACAAGGACAACCTTATCACTACAGTACACCGACATCGGATCCGGATATGAATTTTGAATTAAGAGATCGACAGTGAGTTTGATGTGTCTTGTTATTGAACAATAAGAACACGCTACGTTATATTCGATATTCTTCATTTTAGTTGTTTTATGACTATAATGGACGCACGTCTTAAGATTTCGTCTAACTTTTTTATTATTTTGATATGCCCCCTTCCGAGAAAAAGATGTAAATAAATCTTTAAGCCAACACATTCAATTAAAATTCTAAATTGAACACCAAAGAGGAAAGCACGATTTATCCACAACTAGAACGATTCATGATCTTCAAATTGCATCATGGCACGTTGTTAGATCCGCTTTTAGATAGATTTGTGGCTGGCCGGTGTTTCGATCGACATGACATAACAACTCATTTGCAAATTTAGGAAGTGTCCATAACATACTCCCTTGCCCAAGGCAATCGACTTCTACCTGATAAGTACAGGAAGAATGTGAATGTCTTCTGACTCTTTTGGAGAAGATTGTAGCAGTGATATCACACCTTACAAGTATTACTTCTTTTGATTTGGGAATAGAGCTAGGAATATTTTGTTCACCTCCCCTAAAGTATACCCCGTGATGAAGCTCAAGAAAACCTGTGGCCCCGTCATACTTATATAGCCAATAGCATTGAATAAGTGTCCACTTGAACCCACGGGGCCCGACACTTTGTCAACATCGCCGCTCTTTTTAACACCCACGTATTCGTTTTCATACCGATAGTCATGTTGCAGATAGCCGAGTTTGGGGAAAGAAGGAAATGTTTCACATTAGAAAAAGCAGAATCAGGCCTCTTGTGCGTCAGGTCATGTGACCATGGATAACAGAGACTGCTCTTATTTGAGGAGCTGGAGGATGCATTTGGGGGGGTCGCGATCCAAACCTGACGCCACTCAATTCTCTCTGTCGTTCTCCATGAGCACATGCACTTTTTGACAACGTGATTTTTCACGTGAAATCATGATCATCTCTTCCCACGGAGATCCAAGGGCAGCCAGACGGTTGGGACTTATGCACACTGCAATGTGATAGTAGAAACTGGAATACATTTTTCTCTAGGCTGTCAAAATCTTAAGAGACAGTACTTGTACAGAAATGCACTTGCTTGATACCTAATCATAATGTGCAGCTATCATCACCTTATACAAAAATACAATTGCTTAACACCTAAGTATAATTTGCAACTATCATTACTTTTCTTTCTTACACAGGAGAAAAAGAATTAGTATTCATCTAGGTATGTATACAGCATCTCGTCTTTCTTTACTTTGCGCCTGCTAAACAGAGACTTCAGGAAGTTCTTGCTCCTGCCACCCACTTCTTGATCCTTCTCTTTGTGCCCAAGCTTCTCGCCTTCAGGTTGCATCTATAATAAGAACAGCAAAAGGTTGTTCATGAAATAATGTATACATCATCATCATCATCTAAGTCTCAGTCCCAACTATTAATTATTATAAATTATTATGAAATAATTTATACATGAAAAAAATAAATGAAATATCAAGTGTATGCAGCATAAACCAAGTCAATGCAATATCTATGGTAGAATAATAGCCAAAAAAACTCTTTATGAAATGATACAAGAGTTGGTTTGCCATGCAGAATCTCCTGAACAGATATATTCAGTTGATATCTTCCTTTGCCTTTTACACCCGCTACCATTTCGATACACATGAACTACTAAGATCTGTTCAAAGAGCAACTACAAATCTCCTACTTACTCTTTGTGCGACACTGTTTGAATGGAACAAGGTGGGCCTACTTAACATCGACCCTGACCGGAATAGGCCCGCACTGGTGTTTGGCACAGGTGAGCTTGACCTTCTCGCAAAAGGAACACCTGGTCTTCTCTCAGGTAAACCTAAATTAATAATTAGACACGATCTCCAATTAAATGAAATTTTAGGAAAAGAATGGACAAGATGCTGTTCTATCAAGGTAGCACACCGAACCTGGTCCTGAAATAATGTTCTTTGGTGGACGAGGGGCAGGGGATGGAGAACGTGTTCGTGTCCGGAGACGTGACGGTGATGATGAGCGAGCTCTTTGGAAAGGTGAAGGTGATCGCCCTTTTCTGCGAGAACAATGCATGTAACTGTGTAAATAGTTCTGTTTTCCCAGACTGCTGCTTATAAAATGAGCAGCTGAAGAAGAAGAAGATTTAGGAGCAGTTTATTACCTAAAGGAAGGAGCTCTGCTCCTGCTCCTTATGGTTGAACGGACATCTGCAGAAGGGAAGGCCAATGAAAATAAGCCACAAAAATATCAAGAGAAGCAAAGGCAAGCATCAATTAAATTCTGGTCATACCATCTTTAAACAGCTTGGATTCAGTGTCATGGATGGGAGAATCAGGTGTTTGAGGAACCGCCAGAGGACCCGAAGTAGGTAGAGATTCACCATCTGAAAGAACATATTTAGTGTCACAAAACTCAGGTCTATCTTGTAAAAATGTGAACTCTGGATCCATACTCGAAAGAAACTTCTTCCTGTAACAGTTTTCAACATTGGCATAGGGAGAATCATTGCAAAACCCAAACCAAATTTTTAGTGATGCATGATAAAAACCTGGTAAAATATATCGCTTATGGTACTTGGGAGTGGAGATATAAAATGATTGCTCCGAGCGTCCGGCATAGTCCGTAACTTCTTGGCATGTCCGAAGTCTCTAATATTTTTAACAAAAGAATATGACATATCAAGAACTATACTCAAAAAGTTTAAATAAGGAAAAAGATTCATGGTATAGCAGTTTCAAATACAAAAATACAACCTTAGAAAAAAAACTTTATTTCTCTAAGCTATTACCAATTTGATGGCATCTGGGTGCTCACAGTAACGAAAGAAGTACAATATGATGATGTGAAAAAAAAATTAGAAATGATACATCTGTAGGGTGCCGCAGACAGCAAATTAAAAACTATCGCCGTTGAAGTTATGGGGCCTATCCAGTCTCACCCACTAGAGAGTTTGAAGTGAGATGTACTACGAATAGTATCATGCTAAATCATCTTACGTTGAAATGATACCTGTTCAAGGAAAGATACTAGAGTATCTGCTTTGGAAACCTCATCAACCCTTTCATCAATAATACCATTGACCTTATATGAAATTGAACCTAAATGATCAACAGTATTAACGATTGCTTTAACTGCATAATCTTTCAGAGTATCCACCACTCTGTGCAGATAAAGTAAAGATAAGTATTTGTATAAAGTAGGGAGCCTGTGAAACATTAAGGTGATCCCAGTTAAAATAGCATACATTTGTTTATGATCATCACTATTATATGATATCTCAAAATATTCTGCTGCAGAGTACAATTGAGAGCGAAGATCCTTTAAATCCTGAAAAAGGAAGATCCACAAGAAAGGTATTAGCAGGCCAGATATATTACAGATTAGAGCTCACAGGCAATTCCAAGACAATATAGGAGACTGCTTGCACACATAAATGATTGAAAGGAAATTAGACCAACAAGTTTCCCAACACTTTCAGATTTGAAATAATTTGTGTGTGTGTGTGTGTGTGTGTGTTGTGTGGGGGGGGGCGGCAAAGCAGAAAATGTCCCCGGGGGTGGTGTTCAGCAAAGCAGAAAATGTCCAGCGTTCCTTGTCAAGTGCATCAATAATACCAGGATTTGTTTGACCATGTCAAAGTCATTTTGACATGGTCTTGACTGTTATTGGAAATTCCATAAAATGTAGAAACTGTTTGGATAAATAGTACTGCTCTTTTCCTGAAGTTTGTCCTACATTTACTACTTTTTTTAATTACTTTGCCCTCAAATCAAATAGTTCCCTTCTCTTTCATTCTTTTGTAAAAAGATGCAGACATTTTAACTTTGAATCCAATAAACAAATCAGCTAGGGTTGTGGCAAAGTGAACTGAATTTGGTGGAGCACCATTCTAAATTTCCAATCCGAAGAAAATAAGTCCAATCCAGTTTTTGATCCAGGATATGACAAAGAAAAGAATATTCAAACTCAATCCCATCAGATAGCATATACAGCGACAATCATATGATTAAAACAGAAAATATACTTCTGTTTAAAATCAAATAGATGGCACATTTATGAATACTAGTCTCTTTAATATGCACCAAAAAAACTTGCTTACTTTATAAATAAATCAAATATTATAATATATATGTATCAAGGTAATACTATAGTGTCCAAATCCAATCAATATTATATTGAAATCAAGGAAAACAACAGTACCGAAATCCAATCAAACCTGAAATTGGATACAAACTTTGATATTACCAAAATGATTCAACTCTTTAATTCTTTTTGGAACATTTGGTACAAATACTAATTTGATGGATTACATTGCAAATGTCCATTGAGACGCGCATAATCAACACTCTATAATCATGCACTGTAATCATAAAATTAGCTAATCTTAAGTATGTGAATTGCACATATTGCATGTTTTTATTCTTCCCTGTGAATGTATTTTTGTTCATCAACAATTTATTTGCGAATAAGCCAAAAATGGAATGGTGGTGTATTCATGTAAGAAAAACCATTCAAGGTGGTTTCAACGGAGATAATTTGGTATCACTAAAACTATTGGTCCTATCATCTTAGGGTTCTGCATTGTTCGTATTGTTCCCTGCTAGTATTACTATATATACCTGACCGGCACTCTGAGTCAGCCTTTAATCATCCCTGCGAGATTACATTGCAAATGTCCATTGACACACACAATCAACACTCTACGATCATGCACAGTAATCATAAAATTAGCTAATGTTAAGTAGAACTAGTGAATAATTGCAATATTTAAAAATATTTTGATTTGCATGTTTTTATTCTTCCCTATGAAAGAATTTCTATTCATCAACAATTTATTTGCAAAGACACCAAAACTGGAAAGGTGGTGTATTCATGTAAGAAAAAAGTGGTTTCAAGGAAGATAATCTGGCATCACTAAAACTATCAATCCAACCATCAGAGGGTTCTGCATTGTTAGTATTGTTCCCTGCTAGTATTACCATATATGACTGACAGGCACTCTGAGTCAGCCTTTACAAGGCTTCAAGTAATGTCTTAAAACAGTACCGATCCTATTAGGTTATAGTTTCTGGTTGTTTGAGTAGATTATGATTGAATATGTCCGACTTGTTAATGAACACTATCTCAAACTTCCATAATGGAACTCCACAATTTTCATGGATTCCAACAATTTCCGTCTCCAAAGGTGGTGAAACAATCTTGATGCCGGAGCATAAAAATTGCTATACAGTTTGAAGAAGTGTCAAACCAAGTCGTTAATATTTAACTTAAGCCCACAAAAGTTGAAATGCTGATCTGGGAAATGCTCAACTAGTTAAGAGCCAGAGTCAGGTCAGGTGTACCACAAACCCGTTTCCGTTAGTATTAAACCGAACAAAAGGCCTGGGTAGTGCAAAAGGCTGTTTATCCAGCTGCAAAGTCATTGCAAATCTGGAAAGGTTTTAGGCTATCTGGCTTCTTTTACCCGTCATTTGGAGAATATTTTGTTTGTGCATGATATTGTCTCTCAAACTAATTATTCAAATCTTCTCCATCAATGCATGATTGCATGCGTTCAGAACTCTTATTCCCAAATTCCCTCATGTCGTTAATTCTCTAGCTTCTTCCAACAAAAGGCTTTTTCGTAATGGAGAGGCGGAAAGTAGAAAATTTCAATCAAGAGAAGAATAAAAAGATTGCAAAAGTCTATATACACATAGACCAAATTCCGTGGACTTCACGACAACATGGTTGAAATGGAGGAGTACAATCATAGTAATATGTGACTGGAAGATCCCACTCGAAATAAAAGGAAAGTTTATAGAACAGACATACGACCATGCATGCTATATCAGAGAGAATGTCCAATGGTGAAGAAACAAGGTCTCAACAAAATGAATGGGGTCGAAATACGTACATTTAGATGGATGTGTGGGAAGACAAGGAAAGATTGCTTGGGAAGTGAGTATGTAAGGAACAAAGTGAGGGTGGCAATATCAAAGGACAAGTTACATGAGGGTCGCCTGCGCAGATCGACAAGATGCAACAATTCAAAACAAGATTATTGTGTCTAGCACACTTGACAATCGTACCAATTCAAAGCAATGCTATTGAGTCAAGCACAGTCATAAGAAGAGGCGGGCCTAAATTTATTTGGGAAGAGTTTATAAAGAGATGTTTGGAATCTTTACAACTTGATGAGAATATGAGTCATAAATTAGCTGATCGGAAAAGAAGGATCTATGTAGCTAGCACCAACATGGCTGGAGTTGAGGCTTAGATGATGATGATGATGATGGTAAATTTCATATGAGATAGCTCCAAGGGATTATATCTTAGTAATATCTTGAAAGCCAGCTAAATATGGCAAATCGAATGCTCAAAAGCATAGAACATAACTTCGACGATTTTTGGCAAAATTTCGCCGAAACTTCGAACTTCGACCATAGGCGAAATCGAATCCCAAATACTTCGGCCTCGTCCAAACTTCGGGAAGAAGTTTCAGTGATGTCGGCGAAGTTGACTTTTTTGTGTGTATTTTCATCTCAACTTCTTCGAAGTTGTCGAAGTTTCCTCAAAGTTGGCGAAGTTGGGCGAAGTTTGGTCGAAGTTGAGACGACCCAGAGCATTAATCCTAACTAGTGTCCCAAAGGCCATATAAGGCATAAGTGTCGCCTCCAACCCTCTTCACAACTTCTAATATCAACTCCTATGTTTGTTTGTTGTCACTCTTTCCTAGATAGGGTGTTTTAACTACTATTTGACTGTATATTGTATAGAATACATATGGTGAACTATATTTGTATATGTGTATTGCACATTTGACCCTTGAAACTAGGGCTAGAGAATTGTGAATTGTGTTTTGTGTTAAATTAACATATATAAGATAGATGTATAACATATATAGTAGTTCTCAATTAAAGTTTCCTTCAAATTCACATCATTTTCTTCAAAAAATGGCATCGAAGTTTGTCGAAGTTTGCGTCTAAACTTCCTCGAAGTTTCCACAAACTTCCACTTCCACACCTGGCGAAGTCGACACGAAGTCGAAGTTCTACACCATGCTCAAAAGTCAAAATGTGTCTCCTTTAGTCAAGAAATCATATATCATCCTGTAAAAGTTGCTATGGATAATTCAACCTGAAGCAGCTCAACTATGATTTGCAAGTACATTTTGCTTTGCTAATGTTACTTACATAAGCTCAGTCCAATGCATGGTTAGGTTACTGGTCACAGGGAACATGAAACATACTAAACAGTATACCCATGAGCACACTGCAGATTAACCTATTTTATAGTATGGTATCATGCTTTTATAGATATCAACTAGTTAACGAGATCCTACTTTAGTTCCTTGGCAATCTTCAAGGTAATTCCCAAGTAGCTCACTTCCTCTATTCATTCCATGGACTTGTTTTGTAGGTTACTAATCTTCATAATTGGGAATTCGCTTAGGATTTCACTTCACAGTCCAGTTGGATCCATCTCAGATCCACTTCTCTGTCTAGTTTATAATCAGGCTTACACTGATGATGACTAACTAGTTTTCCACCGGTGAAATCCTAAATTGCGGAAATCCTATCACACCGTTTTTTCTTTATCTCACACAAAAGCTAAGACCTTCCATGAAATATCAGATACTTTATGGGGAGATTGACTTGACAACAGTGAGCCTTTATCTACAAAGCAACTGGAAAACTTAAACAAAATACGGGAATCGGATAGAGGCTAAAAAAAGTAGTATTCCGCTACAGTGGCACATGATGCCCATCATTGCTATGCTAATGAAAGAAATAAGTATAGTCACCATCTTAGAGGTGTGTATCAGAAGCAAAGAAAAAGGTGGCGGTTGGGAGAATTTGGATTGGGTTTATCACCTTGAGGCTGTCGGAGAAAATTAAACTTTGCTGTAAGGAGACCTCGTCGAAGGTTGATGACGCTTCGTTGGAGGCCGAAGCGGAGCCAGAGGCCGAAGACTCTGATTCCATAGCTTCGCAGCTAGAAGAGCAGATCTCGTTGCCGCTCCACCTTTTCACTGCTTTACAGCGCGGAAGTCCAAGAAACTACTGAAACAGAAACGGACCGTGAGAACTGTACAGAACCTTCTAGGTGTATTAACGCATAGCAATGAAGTAAACCAGGAGCGAGGATCCGAGATGAAAGCCGGCAGACGCAGCCCGGAAAATTGCAACTCCGAAATTCGAATCCCACAAGAGGGAGCACTCGGTATATTCACAATTAACTTGGTGGGCGTTTCGTATCTTGGGGCAAGTCCCGGGCTTTCTAACCCCGTGGGCGAATTAAAAGTGCGGGGATGATGCCAAACACAGGCGGCCGTTACAATTCCGACGTTTCTTCTTCAATGCTGGAACCATTACATCTACGCATTGACGAAATTGGGAATGGCGATTGAATCCCTAACGGCACGGAAACCAGCGGCAGTGTGAAACCACAAAGAGGAACCTCAAAAACGAATGATGAGAAACGGAAATGCAAGCGAGAGTAGATTTCCTTTCTGGGTGGCGGAGAACGAAGAAGTACGCCGATAGGTAGGAAGAGAGACGCACTGCAGATTATCCAGCTGTTGCAGTTGGCTGCTTCTGTCCCTGTGCGCCCAGCTTCGCTGTTCTCCCGGCAGCCTTCGTGTAACGCACACCTCCGCTACCGTCCGGAGCACGAGTGTAGTAGTGGTGGTACCGCCAGCACTCCTCCCCCCTGCAGGTGGTGTGCGGCAGGACACAAGGTAGGCTGGTGGGTTGTTGTCTCAGCCCTCAAAGGCCCGAGCAAGACGAACCATCCCATCCAGAAACGACCAAAAGCCGCGCCGAGAAATCCAAAACCCCAGTGGGGCGGAGCAATGGGAGAGGGGTCGTGAAAGGAAAGGCGCCCTTGTCGGCACTCCAAATCTCCCCAAGCAATTTCACTCTGACATTACACGAAAGTAATCCTCCCTCTGTCCCTCGTCTTTGTTTGGCATTTGAACAGCAAATCCAAGCACCACGAGTCCACAGCCGAGGGTTTTGCTCCTTTTCCTGATCTCCTTGTCTTCCTTCTTTCCGCCGCTGCTTGGTCGCTCGTCGGAGTATACTAGACTACAATGTAAGTCCTTTTTTTCCTTTCGGACCTGACACTGTGACAGTGAGAGTGCCGTGAGCGGGATGTGAGGGACTTCCTTTGTGCTGTCCGGTATAATTAAAGCTAAGTCTTTCTGTCGCGAAATACATTGGATATGGGCCTCAAGGAAAGCTAAAGCGTATTGTCTTCTTTGTTTTTTTGGGGTAATTAGCTGTATGACGCTCTTTGATAGATCTGGGTACGCGTCGATCCGTTTAAGTTGGATGTAGATAGCAAAATTTAACACCTATTGGAAATCACCCAAACTGTACCTACCCGTTTATTTAGCGGATTTTGATGGATGATCCGCGGGCACCCACAGACGTGACCCAATTAATTAAAGTAAATATATTTATATACATGATATACACATACACGTATTAAAAGATGTTGCTTGTTTTGTACAAATTAACTCTTTATCTTTATCAACAACAATTGAATTCTCTATATTTTGTGTTTGCAATAGGCAATAACAAGTACATATAATATTAAGAATATCTTGTGTTACGTGACAAAATTATGTATCATTTTTTTGTGATATTTATGTATGAAAACTACATCGGTTTTCCTAATTTACATCAACATACAACAACTAGTTGCTAAGTTTTCATTAAGTTTGCATAAACATATATCGACAACTAATCGAACGGTTTGACGTCAAACATAGTAGTTGGTTGGTTGGTTATTTTACACTATATTTGACATTAAAACAATAGTTACAAAGTATTTCAAATGTTATTTTTAATGTTAAGGAAAGCTAAACTTATTGTTGATTGTATACATTTTATACGGGCACCCGCGAGTAACCCGCTGGGTCTGGATGTGCTTTTCTTCCACCCGTTTAGAAGTGTATCTTTTTTACCCTGACCTGCTAGACCCGCACCCGCAACGACCCAACTCAAATCCAACACATCCACGTGTTTGACAGATCAACTCTTTGCCATCCCAATCCCCTTTGTATACGCCACAATTTATCTTTATATACAACTTATAAAAAGAAGTCCCACCACAAATAGTGGGGGCATTGGCCACCAAGTTACTCAATATATAAAACAAAGATTATACTTGTCGATACACCCTATTACAACTGCGATTTGTATAATCCCCAACTAGATGATATTACTGCCTCGAATAATGGTGCTAATAGTACTTATTTTATACACAAGAGTAGTGATAACTTTATGTATACCTTTGCTTCATGGTGCTATATAAGTGCTCAAGACTATTAACATCAACGGACGAATAGTTATGGTAACATCTTGTATGAAATGCAAAAGTAATCTATTGCAGTGTTTGGCAACACGACTGCATTTATTGTCAGTAATCCATCACACATAAATCACTACAATAATTTCTCACGGTGAGAAATGAGCGGTCGGTAGAGTTTATCGATCGCTCCAGATAAAAAACACAATATAAAATGAGAGTGGTGGTCAACCGTATATTTGGTAACGCGAATTGGTAGTGATTGACCCGATGCTCGTGATTGTCCATCGCAGCCTAAGAAATCATCACTGCTTTGTCAAACAAAACATATATCTGCTATAAAAATATCTTTTATTTGTGATATTTGAATAAATAGGAAATGATATTTGAAGAAAATATTTAAATAAAAGGATTGTGTCGAGTTGATGATTCCAACTAATGTGATGTACGACGTGCTCGAGAGGAGCATGTCGTGCTTGTTAGAGTTGAAGTAGACCACAGTCAATATGAGTGGGCACGACATGCATTGGTGAGGCATGTTGTGTCCTCCTCTGGGACTGTTGGGTTGAGCCCTAGATGTGGACGTGATGTGTGTTGATGCATACATGTAGTGACTCTCTATGTGGAGATTGAACTTGACTTCTTGAGTCCTAAATGTCAATAGGAAAGGTAGCATTGGTTCCAGATCAACCAGGTCTCATTATTTTTGCATGAAATACTTCAATAAGTCAAGATGATAACAAGATAGCTAACTATGTTAATTATGTGATTGCAAGCCTAAAATATGGCTAACACTAGATTTTGGATCGATAAATGCCCTAATATACAACATAAAAAGTGGTATAAAATATATTTCATCAAATTAACCCAGACTTAAACCATTGTGTGTCCTCAAGCATTAAGATCCAAAACAAAATTCTACAAAAATTATAAGCATTCACAAGGATGAAATTGAACTAGTGTTAATCAAAATTTTGTATAGTCGAATGGATTGGATCTTTAATTGATGGTATCAGAACCAATTTCCCTCTGGTACATGGAACCCACATGGGCATGTGGCATGCCAATCTTTGAAGGAGTTACCCATGCGTTCGTAACCATGACCGAGAGATGGGTGTATATGGGTCGTTTGGGTCTACACACAAATGGGAAAAGATAATAAGGTCATACAATTGAGCCTAGATGAGAACGTCAAGGTCTAAGTGGGAGAGATGTCTAAGTGGGGGAGATTGTAGCATCCTAGGATATGAGGTCTTTGATAAAGTGATCTCAAAAGGAATGACTAGACTACCCATATCACCAAGATATACCTTCTTTTGAGGAGCTCGTCACTAAGAACTTTGTGGTTAAGCTTGCTTCACCCAGAGTAAACTGGGATGGGTGACATGTTGGAAAGTTGATCCCAGACTGTGTGCTAGTGAGGACAAAGCGCACAGCTAAGGCCAATCTTGATCTACGAGACTAGTTGTCATTTCTGAAACTTTAATAGAGCCTTGGGCAATGGGTCTGGGTGTTACAATTGATACCAGATCCTATAAATAGTCGGAACACATGCACATCTTCTAGAATGTAGTTATAATATCCAAATAACACATCTTCTAGAATGTAGTTAGAGTATCCAAATACTATTTTGAGAACATAGTCAAATAAATCCAAAAATATTTTCATTATTACACTATACATGTAAGAAAACAAAAAGTTTTTTGGATTTTTTTGATGGTTTCATGAACCAAGACACCACTACATGAAGTTTGAATTGACTGAGGAACCCCTCATTCAGATACCCTAACTACTTAGGCCAACCCTGAAACCCTAGACTTAAGAGCAGAGCAATGAGAGGAAGTTTTGGAAATATAATACCTAGTTGATCAATTCTTCTTATCCTTCTACATCATTAGATAAGTATTAAATTAATCCTTTTATGGGGTGGATTCTTGTATATTTAGAAGTGTTGTTTAACTTAAGGAATAATTGATATTGGTAGATGATTTACTATATAATACTTGGGAAACTCTAGTACTGATTGCAAACATATAGATACCCCCTAATCAGGGTTAATGCGTAAGTATTTCTAATAATACCATCATAATTGTTACTTCTAGAAAACCTTTAAAATTTATCTTCGTGTGTCTAAAACAATCAAGGTAAGTAATATGATTTCTAAGTTTGGGTGGAAGATATAAGAATAGAAGGATAACCAAGTCCTGAAGTTGGAAGTTAATGCCTTATACCTCAATTTGTTTCACTAAATAATAATCACAACTCTACTATAGAAACTAGGTTAAAAACATTAAGGATGTTGAAGTTAAATGAGTGTGCATCTAGTCCCATGCAAATATGACCAACATGCATAGTTTAATGCTTAAATCATGGATTATTAATTCAATAAGGTGCATGCATCATGCTTAAAGGTGATTAGTAACCATTATTGCAAACAAAACCCGTATACCTCAACCTTCATCTGCCTTATAGAGTGTTTGTCATGACTTGTAATAACATCTAAAATAAATAATTCATCCAAAAAAAAGAAATGTATTAATATACTCAAGTTAAGTAGTTACCCTCGCAATGAAAGGATTAATTTAACAAAGTGATAGTAAAATCATGAGGTTTTGTTGAGGTTATAGTTCCTAATAAAGCTTTGGCCATCAATGATGATCAAAATAGTCCAAAAGGAAACCTAATCAGTAAATTATGTCACTAATGTTTTGTATAGGAAAATAAATCATCATAATGTATGGTAGTGATGCAAACAATGTCAAGTGCATGTTGAATCCACCACACAATGCATGTAAGCATAACAAATACAATGTTTCTAAGGTAATAAAGGTTTGATGTATGGAGTGTTATAGTTCCATCGTGCATTTTGGACTACAGGAGTAACATGGCTTGGTATAGTATGATCTACTCCAATGAGAGAAATAGAAAACCCTTAGGTTGGTTTATAATGTATGCTTTAGTATACTTAACTAGCAAAGCTTAGATTTTAGGTATTATATTTCTTTAAGGGGTGAATGTTGTAAGATACCAAAATCTAGCTCAACCATCCATGACAATTCCTATATAACAAAGAATTAAGATTATGGTGAATGAACACATCAATAACCCAAAATTTATCCACAAATGCACCAAAACCAAGTATTGACACCTTTTGTCCCTAAAGTGAATATGAGAATTCGTTTTATGTGCAAACTATGACACTAGATTAGGAACCTCATTTATGTAATTGAGTTCTATGGTGGGATATATAAGAATAGAATTTAATTTATACATCAATGGACCTCAGGTAACATATGAAAGTCCCACTTATAAATAAGTGGATGATTCATACCTACAAATTTAGTTAATATTGTCATTAGCATGAATAAAGAACATTTTTAAACTAACATCCATGATTGTGAAATAATGGTTGAAATATCTATAATGAAATAAAAATATATATATAACTTGGACATTTCTTATAATTTAGTAACTCAAAATGACATTTATTTAGATGAATCGGTATTAGATGTACTTCATAAAACATTCAAGTGACGTGATATATTTAAGAAAAAATACAATATATGTATAATAATGCCATCCTAAGTCGAAAATCTCAAAATGGAAAAATGATGTACCATAGCTAGTGATTAAGGGAGGATTGTAACATTGTTTGTTGAGAATATACTAATAAACTCTCATTAATCAAATGACACAATCATTGTTTGTAGAACTAAAACTAATATTAGAATTGGATTCCACATACTTTAGTTGGATTAGGTTCAATTTTTATTAATATTATGGCACTCCTTCATATCTAATTTTTTTTGGGAAGAAATTTGGTAATAAATGTCTAATATGATAGATAGGTTGGTCTATTCCAATCAATTTCCTTTAGTCTAGGACTTTGTCAAAGTCACTCTATATGCCTTTCAATCTTCCACCCCAAAGCTCTTAATTGAACGGTCTTCATTGGCCACATGACTTATCTCACTAATCTGATGGTCTTCCACTCGTCTTCAACCTCGTCTGCTTTCTACTCTTAGAATATAGTATCGTCCCATTGATAACCTTCATCATTCACTCTCGCCTATCTCTCTCTCCTTAGAAACCACTCACTAGTGATCCTATTTTTGTTACACTCCCCACAATGAATAGAGTTGTTTCCTCCCCAATAACCAAGGTTTATTTGCCTCTAGATCGCCATCCATGAAAACTTCCTTTCCCTCCCATATTTTCACTATGAAGACACCATTGCTTGTCTTCAAGCCTTCATGCCTACAAGAATAACTCTAAAATCCATCCTTAACATTGAAGAAGCTCAACTGATCCATTTATACTTCTCCTTTTGACCCATGAGCAAGAATTTGGACTCCACCTTGGACCATTTCACATTGATGGTAGCATATTTGGAACATGCCACAATGGACTTCACAAATTCATTGAGTCAATCACAAGAGTATTAAAAGATACATAATTGATAATGAATCACAATAAGAAATTTTTTCTTCTTTCTATGCTCTTGAATTGGTCCTTCCATGCGCTAACTACTATCATTGGTTGTTACTATTGATTAATAGCCAACTTATTGCACGTTGGGCCTCTATGAGTTCTTCAGAAGATTTGGGAGTGTATGTGTAGATTTATTCTTATAATTTGGTGGTTTTTGGAGTTCTCCTTCTTCCCCTTGAGTAGACATGGTGGAAGCTCTCTACTGAGTCACTGCTCTCCTCTGACCTTCTACATTTGGTCACAAGAACTGACTTAGTATGGGGATGCCATTGGTGAGCAAAGTTGTGCCACGTGTAGAGCTAATGCTCCTCCAGATTTGTCTTCTATGGCAAGGAGGAAGATCAAGCCATTGGTCATTTTTCCCTCAGGTGCCCTCACAGTGACTGTGATCACTTTTGTGTTGTAGTGTAATAATAAATCCATAATTCATCATTGTTTACATACTTTAGTCACATTTCTATGAGTGTACCCCAGTGTGATGTACATTGTCTTCACATGTATGAAATGGGCAGACTTCGTCAATCTGTCTACTATCACCCAAATGGAATCATGATTCTTAGCTGTCCTGGGTAGACCAACTACGAAATCCATGGTTATGTGATCCCATTTCTACTGCGGTATCGGCATAGGTTGCAACGTACCTGCCAGCTTCTGATGCTCAGCCTTGACTTGCTGGCATACCGCACACCTAGCCACAAAGGCTACATCTCTCTTCAAGCCATACCACCAATGCATGTCCTTCATATTATGATACATCTTGGTGACTCCTGGATGCATAGCATACATCGATTTGTGTGCTTCCTCGAGCACTAGCTTCCTCAGATCATCAGCATCGGGGACCACCATTCTATCATGATAGCAAACTAATCCATCTTCGGACTCATGGAACCCATCATGCCTTTCGTTGTTGAGCTCTGACTTGATCAACTGCACTGTATCATCTGTTTGTTGTGCGTCTTTGATCTGTTATCTCAATGTAGGCTTGACTTGCATCTGTGCCAAAAGTACTACTAACAAGGAAACTTCCATCTGTACATTCATCTGCCGCAAGGAAACAAACATATCATGTCTATGGCATACTAAGGAACTCAATTGTGCCTTCTTTGTAGGAATAGAAGAAGACTTTCGGCTAACCGCGTCAGCTACCACGTTCGCTTTACCAGGGTGATACTCAATGGTGTAGTCATAATCGTTGATCATCTCCATCCATCGATGATGTCGTATGTTTAGCTCACTCTGCGAGAAGATGTACTTCAAGTTCTTATGATCTGTAAAGATCTGACACACTTCCCCATAAAGATAGTGTCTCTAAATTTTTAACGCATGAACCACTGCTGCAAACTCCAAATCATGAGTCAGATAGTTCTCCTCGTGTTTCTTACGTTGTCGAGAAGCAAAAGAAACTACATGGTCTTCCTGCATCAGCACACAACCTAAACCTTTCTTGGAAGCATCGCAGAAAACAACATAGCCTTTCCCAGGCTCTGGCAGCACAAGCAATGGAGCACTAGTCAGCTTCTCCTTTAATCTCTGGAAAGCTTGCTGGAAACGATCATTCCAGACAAAAGGTACGTCTTTCCGGGTCAGCTTCGTCATCGGCAACACAATCACACTGAACTCCTTGATAAACCTCCGGTAGTATCCTGCTAATCCCAGGAAACTGCAAACTTCTGTTGGCGTCTTTGGTTGTTCCCATTCTACAACGCACTCCACCTTCTTCGAGTCCACTTTAACTCCTTCTACATATATCACATGACCTAAGAAATTTACTTCTTTCAAACAGAACTCACACTTACTAAACTTGGCATACAACTGATGTTGGCGAAGGAGAGTTAAAACTTGTCGAAGATGTTATTCATGCTCTTTCCTATCCCGACTATAGATCAAAATGTCATCTATAAAGACTACAACAAACTGATCTAGAAATGAACGGAACACTCTATTCATCAGGTCCATGAAGGCAGCAGGTGCATTGGTTAGCCAAAACGGCATAACCACAAACTCGAAGTGACCATACCTCGTCCTAAAAGCTGACTTTGGTATGTCATCCACCTTAATCCTCAACTGATGGTATCCGGACCGTAGATCGATTTGAAAATACTGTAGCACCACGCAACTAGTCGAACAGGTCGTCTATCCTTGGCAACGGGTACTTATTCTTGATCGTGACTTTATTCAACTACTGGTAATCTATGCATAGCTGCATCGATCCGTCCTTCTTCTTAACGAACAACACTGGAGCACCCCAAGGCGACGTACTTGGTCGGATGACACCTTTCTCCAACAACTCTTGTAACTGCTTCTTTAGCTCTGCCATCTCTATTGGAGTCATCCTATACGGTGTCTATGCAACTGGTTGTGTTCTTGGAACCAGATTGATCTCAAAATCAATCTCTCGAGGTGGAGGAACATCGGGGAACTCATCAGGAAACACATCTGCAAACTCTCAGACAACTGTCACCTCCTCAAGGCTACGACCCTTTTCCTTGGTATCTACAATGTGAGCCAAGAACGCCTTACATCCTTGTCATAGCAACTTTCCTACCACCATCACTGATACTAGACACGTCAGAAGAATCTTCCTATCTCCTTGGAAGATCCACTTCTCTCCATCATTAACAAACATTGCCTGCTTGGAACCACAGTCCAACACCACCTTATACTTCTCTAAGGTATCCATCCCAAGGATCACATCGAATCCATGCATATCAAGTGGTATAAGATCCACTTGTATACTGTGTCCCGAAAAAGATAGAACACAGGATGGGCACTCCTCTCGAAGCATCGAGGAACCATTAAGAGGGGTTTCTAACAACAAGCTATCTTTCTTACAGCTAACATGTAACAGACAGTTATCAAGCATAGAATGTGCAATAAAAGAGTGTGTAGCACCCCGGTCAACCAGAACAAATATAAAGCAAGAAGAAGACAAATCAGAATGAAATAATTCCATCTGACTTGTCACCACTCGCGGTTTGACTATCGCCTCCGGCTGACTCATGGCATAGAATCGAGCCGTTGCTTGCTGTTCACGTCCTCTGCTTCCTTGAGTAGACGATCCTACTTGTGATGTTTGACCGCGTCCTCACCCTCTGCTACTACTGGGTTGCTATCTATCTACCCCTTGTTGATTCTGCCTTGACTGTTGTGTCACTTCAACATCTTTCCTTGGGCAGTTTGACTTGAAATGCCCTGTCTGTCTG
The DNA here is from genome assembly GCA_963693085.1 of Alisma plantago-aquatica. Lineage (NCBI taxonomy): Eukaryota > Viridiplantae > Streptophyta > Magnoliopsida > Alismatales > Alismataceae > Alisma > Alisma plantago-aquatica. The sequence goes on from OY856409.1 coordinate 476,441,794, forward strand.
CAGATATAGCATGCCCTGTCCTCAAACTATGGCCTAGATGGCCCTGTCACTGCCACTGAAGTTGTACTATGTGCCTTTGATGGTGAAGAAACATAGCCTCTTCTCTTACTTTGAGACCACTGTGATGGTACACTGGAGCCTGTCATCATGGAAGGTGCTGAAAACCTTGGCTTCTTGAAGCCACCAAACCTCTGTCCCTGGAACTGAGTAGGCCTCTTCTTATACATGGCCTCTCTCTTTTCCCTCACTGACCGTTCGATCCCTCGGACAGATTCCACAAATGTAGCAAACCTTTCTCTGTTCTCTAGGGCAGCAGTTGGCGTTGTCAACTCCGCACTCAGGCCTTTCTCAAAATGTCTGATCCATTCATCATCTGTTGTTGCCATGTGAGGACAAAACCTTAACAAGTCCATAAACTTGGCTTCATGCTCGGTGATGTTCATCGCTCCTTGGTGCATGCGTTCAAACTGGTTGATCTTCTCGTCCAGATACGTCTTCGGAAAGTATCTATTGACGAACTCACGCCGAAAAACCTCCCAACCGATCACCTCACCAGGTCACTTCTCCTCCTCGATGGCCCACCAGTGGCCATCACTACCCTTCAGAAGGTAGACAGTGTGCTTGACTTTGTCTACTTCGGGGATGTTGAGGATCCAAAAAGCCTTCTCAAGACTTGTCAGCCACAGATCTGCATCCGCTAGATCAACCGTCCTAGCATAGTCCGAAGCTCTGACTCGGCGAAGCTGCTCAAAGGTCTTCCCAATACCCGATGTTTCACCATGGGGAGCCTGTGCTCTCGGAGGTGGCACTATCAATCTCTCTACCATGAGATTCATCATAGCCATCATCTGCCCCATAAGCTGTTGGTAGGCAAGATTTTTGAGAATGGTCGGGTCAAGTTGGGGGACCTCAAGCACCCGATCTCCATGTGCTTGCCCTTCATCTCCATCAACTGATGCAGCATCGCTGCTCTCGGCAGCATGTTCTTCATGGTTTCCAGACATCTTAGCTTTTTCTTCTGCTGAGGGTAGAAGATAATTGTAAGAAAATCTAGAAAACTCACAAAAATAGACACAACCTAGTCCTAAATCCATGTTGACTCAGCAAAACTAGAGATCTGATACCAAACTTGTGGCGACACATCCCGCTATCACACAGACAACGAGGTGCCACACAAAAACGTGCAGAAAACACCATAAACCACCTTTTACCAAAAACACGGGGTAATTAAAACCGATTTCAGGAAGTAGATAAACTAAGAAACTATTACATTCAGATCCTCATCCTGCAAGAAAACAAGTTATATAAACATTTACAAGTCTTGATACGTGTTCAAAGCTTAGAAAATCAGCTATCTTGTCATCACATGAGTTCATCACCTGATTATACATACATAACGGGCCACATCCGCCCAGCAGCAGGATAAACAAAGCTTCATCAGCTATACATTGTAAAACAACGTCAAAATGCCTCCGAGGACCTGAGAGTACATGGATGACTCTAAGACTCTACTACAAAACAACCAAAACAGCATCATATCCATCTCTTGCCTTCTACTGCTCTTCTTGCTGCTCGGCCACAACCCCGCAACCACCACCACGTCTAGCGCGAACACCTAAAAAGGTTGTAAACCAACGGGGTGAGACACACAGTCCCAACGAGAAATGTAACTCCCTGCTGAAACTATAAAACCTCAAAGGTTAAAGCAGATAACAACAAATAACTGATAAAGCATAGAATAAGAGTAGTCTATAAAGCAAGGTTGTTATTACCATCGAGCTTACCAAGATGTAAAGAAGGCATATAACCAAGTATTTCTTTATGGAACATGATTGACAAGATAAGATTTATAGGATCCTACCACATAATATAAGGAAAGTATAAGTAACTACAATGTATAACAAGATCAACTACACAAGCAAGGCCTCAATCAATGTTCCGTGTTTTGCCTTAAGCAATAAGTACTATTAGGCTGGATTACGTATTATTATGCCCTGAGGAAGTGAGCCATACCGCTCAAATCCAACCGACGGCTGCGAAACCCGGAGCCGGTTCCATACAAGGTCAATGGAAGAGCCGGACTCCACAACCTCTCACCTCGTGGTCAGTGCACGAGTGCAACACAAGTAGGACCGCAATCTCATGATTAAGTGGCCTCAGCCATAGGGTCAGGCTACCCTCTTCCTATCCCACCTTGGTACAGGTATCGGCGCTAGTGAAACTGAGCCACGAGCATGATCACCGTGCTCTGAGCCATGAACGCATTCATGATCCCATATCACACATCTTGAGCCATAGGCCTGTTCACCATGCTCTTAACATATCGAGCTACGGGCCTGAAACTGCACTCTGGAGTCTACAACCAAAGTTGCACTCTTACCTCCTCATTTTAGGCTAGGAGAAACCTCACACATTCAACAATATGTGCTCCGAGTTAACCCGCAGGAGAACCTATTTCACCATCACCAACTACTGACGATGATGGATCTATGGCCAGGGAAAACTACATGAGAGGTTCATCTGTAATTAATTAATGTATTTTAAGTAGATTGTTGGGGCAAACAAGTTGTATCACATATATGACATTAAGCTACATTATTGTTACCACCATCACAATATCTCGGGATCTCAATCCCTCATCATAAGAAACCACTGCCTCATAAAGCATTCTCATCACTGGGGATAACAATCCCAGATCTCATAATTAGAGGTAAACACCTCAACTAGGCACTTTAGCCAAACTCAGGTCCTCAGACCTAAACACATAGTACAGGTGATGCATGTTATCTCATCAACAAGAGTGATCATCAATGCAGTGTCATTCAAACATATATACCTCATAGCCCTTTACCTGGCTATGCATCTGCATGAAACACCTGCATGGTTAGTATACACAATCATAGAGATAACTGAAACCATCATGGATTAACAGAAGGACCATGTTATCAAACATAGGGCAACATTGATGATTATATGCTTTATCATTCATACCTCAAACCTGTGACCATAGACATGGGTCACATCATCATGTGAAGCAACTCATATACTTCCAAACTTATCATTTACTCATCATTATAGATACATGATTCAAGATGATCATAAACACATCTAATATCATGTCATAAGAGTTTCAGATATGTCATGCTTACCTATGTGCGTTCTACTATATCAACCACCTTACTATTACCAAACATGTCAAAGGGTCACAAACCATAAACCATAATTCTTATCAACAAGAAAGTGATCGCATGATAAAGAACTATCAGATGGGTTTCTGGGTGGAACATGACCCTCACTAGAAGTACCCACTACCCTCACAAGAAGTGTGACGGGCAGGGCACCCTCACTAGAGGTGGTATCGGGCAAGGTAACTTCTCTCATATCGCCCAAACACTCTAACCACATAACGGCCAAGCCTAAGCAAGGATGTCGGGCTACCACCTCCGGTGTGTCGTGCAGCTAAAGGTCAAGACATATCCTACACAAGGCATAACATGCAACTAGGTCGGAGGAGTGTATCATGCTAGGTCCAAGCATGACACAACTATCTATCCATGACGACTGGACCCTATCGCCCATCCAGGGTTATGGTGCCTATCGGGCAGCCACACCACTCACACGCCCAAGGTACTCACTTGCCAGGACACAATGCCCAACCACAACATGGTATCGCCCGACATACTTGCAACCAGTTAAATGGATAGACATAGCAACATGCATGACTAGCAAGTATATGAAAGAACATGTAAGATCATCGTCTACGAAACAATAAATTGTTCTTATCACATTATATAACAACTAAGCAGTATAAGACAAGGGTTATCAACCAATGTGAATTGTGTTTAACCCTAAGCATATATACTTCACGGTTGGATTATGTTTTTTATTAAGCCCTAAGGAGTTTGAGGTATAACACTCAAAGTTCAACTGACCACCGTTTGGTCACAATCAGTTTCGTACAAGATCTAGGAGAGTTGGAAGTCCTAAGGTCTCACCCCTTGGTTAGTACGAGTCAACTGTGGTGATATATCAGTCAAACTGCCCATAGTGACATATAAGTCAAGCTACCATCAACCTAGTCTGCCCTTGGTATATAGGTCACGACACTAGTAACTAGGGTGTATAAGATCCCATCATCCGAGGTACAACCACAACTGTCCTCAACATATCATTGATATACAATTATCAATTATTCTTAAAATGAGGCATGACCACAACCATCCTCCTAAACCTTGGTATCAGGTTGTCAAGTGACACACAGTCTCATGCACCCCATATACTCATTACTATGTGCTCTGAGCTTCCCTTAGGAATACTCGTCTCCCCATCCAGCAAGTCCTAACACTGGAATGGTTCTATGGCACATGACACTACATTATTAAGGTTTCACTTAATTAGTTAATACCAATTGGGTGAGTTAAGGTTGCATCAATCAAGTTACATACAAACCCTATAGAGTTATACAAAAACATAATATGTTGCAACTTCATAAGATATAAAATGTATGAAGTAAAATGTTTATCACATCATCAAATGGTACTATTTCATTTCCATACATGAGATCATACTTATCATCATACCATCAAATGATCAAATCATTGTCACATCAAGAAGAGGATAACACCTCAATTAGGGCACAAAACCATGTCCAAGGTCATTAGACCATTCACATTGTTCCCAACAGGAACAATGTTATCCTTCCATGCCTCATCAAGTCTCTGATACATAAGTTCAACATGATATTGCATTTAGGACTATGATGTTCATATGACAACAAATCATGATTACAACAATATAGAAAGGGAAGGCATTTCTTCATGATGCTAATCACATAAAGACACTATGTATGATTGACCATCATCAATTACTTGTATTAGGGTTAGGTTCAACCAAGACGAGTGAATTAGGGTTACAACAATCAAAGATAAACTCTAGTTCTTAGTATATCCATTTATCATGAAAGCATAAGGTCAAACATAACCATTGACCATAGAGTCAGGGAATTTCATCGACCACCTAGGTTAGGAAAACATAGTGACCACATAGGTTAGAGACACCTTGGCAACCACTAGGGTTGGGTGCCTTAGCGACCACTAGGGTTTAAGATCATGGTGACCAACATGTATCAAACCTTCATCAACCACTAGGGTCAGGGAACATAGCGACTGCTAGGATTATGTCACTTTGGCGACTGCTATGGTTACCAAACATAGCAACCACTAGAGGGTTTAAAACTTCATCAACCACTAAGGGTCCAAAAGTTGGCGACCACATAAAACCAAAACTCATCGACCAATAATGGGGAGATCCAGAACTTGGCCATCACCATACATTCAAAACTTGGTGACCAATCAGAGTTCAAAAACTTGGAGACCATTATATCTCAAAACTAATCGACCATATAAGGGTGAAATCTTTATGACCATTAAGATGAAAAATCTTTGCGACCACTTATGATGTCAAAATCTTAGTAACCATAGAGAGTTAAAATCTTGGCAACCATGAAGAGATTATAATCTCATCGACCATTAAGAGTCCAAAACATGTTGGTTACCACCAAAATTTGAAAGGTTATCAAAGTGCATCACAAGGATAAAGATCAGTTTAAAGCCATAACACAAGTATAGAAACTTCCATTATCAAGCAAGATTTGTCTTCTAGTGTGTGACTTGAACAATGAGATCATACAGATGTTAAGAGTATGTACATTCTTGTTATGTCCCTAGTCGGATGTTATTCTGGAGGGTTGATAGACAGTAATAACACGTAAGACTAGAGTGTGTGGTAGTTGATGACATAATCTCATCAATCATGATGTGTGATATCAAACCAAGAACATAGATACTTGTTAGGAAACAATGTATCAGATAGACCCGCCATGAGAGTAACACATGAAAACCATTATAATGGTAGTCATATTTAGCTCTCATAGTGTTGGTGGTGATTGTAGTTCTTAGACCTAAAGTCACTACACTCATCATATGTCATTTGGTGTGTTTTAACATAATCCACCGTGATCTTGAATAAGGGTTTTCATAAAGGTGATTCTCAGGTGCACCATGACACATGGGGATGAGTGTGAGTGATGTAAATGGGATTTGTCCCTCCTATGGGAGTATGATATCTGGCCACTTGATTAGCGAGACTGAGAAATGCATGGTCATGCACATGTGGGTCAATATGTGATATTGAGTGACATGATTTTACCGTGCGTATAACGCAAGTGCATGCGTCAGAGTAATATAGGCCTTTATGAGGCCCGAGTTAAACACAGGGACGCTGAATTGTCGATAGACTACTTACTAACTACTCACAATCATCTAGACCAATTAAAAAGGTTTGAGAGTTGATTGAAAAAGAAAATAAAAATAAAAGAAAACAACGCAACCGATTACATGTTTGGTTTAATCAATTCAAACTGGAGTCTTTAGGATTGCGGTTTCACCGTAGGCTCTCGTTGAACTAATTTCTACATAATTACCCTAATTCGTCTCCTATTTTGAGTAGTGGCATGTAGTCAGAATTGTTTGCTTTCACGAAACAATTCACTACCTAAATCTAGGTCAGTTCCACGATAGTAGCAACCTATACCCTAAAATAGGTGCATTAAGATCCTACTCTGGGTTTCCACCATTAACTGTACATCACCTTATTCAAAGGATTTATTAGTTAATGTGATTTTCGTCTCTTTTCAACCATTAATTCTTCTTTCAAAGTAATTAAAGGCATTATATTATCATTAGGGTGATCAATCATAATGATAAAAGGGAGAAAACAAAATCATACCATGGATTTGAGAGATAAATTATGATGAACTATATAAAAATGTCATACCATGATTACCCGGGCTACTCCCGGTCCTAAAGACAAAGGGGATTAGCCCCGCATGTTCATCTCAATGAAAAACAACAGAAGGGAAAAAGAAGACATGGAGAAAATGTGGATAGATATGGTGTAACCCCTGAACGGAGGAGATCCAGACGTTCCTCGGCGTACGGTGAGCGTTCTACAACCTTCCGGCAGTGAAAAACTCCTTCGACAGCCTTTAGAACGGTCGAGGCATGGTTCTCAGCTCCTTTCTCTTCTCCTCTCCTCCTTGAGACTTGTGCAGCCGCTGATGATGTGATGGCTTGATTAGGGCCGCATTAATTAGGTATATGCACCCCTTTAGGTTGCCCAAAAATCACCACCGTACGATTAGACGAAATCTTTAGCAAATTCTGATCTGACGGCGTCGATACCATCGATGCAGGTCAATGGTATCGACCCCCTGGGGTAGCGAAACTCCTTCTATTTCCGACGTGCTCTCTAAAGATGGATCGATACCATCGACTTGTCGATACCTGGCATGCTGTTTTCATCTCGATTGCATCGACATGTAGTCGATGGTATCGACTCTTTAAATGTCGCTTTTGCTATGGAATCTGTCGCTAAAGCTCATCCTACTGAAGCAAGCTCGATACCATCAACGTGTGCGTCGATGGTATCGACAGACTCTTCTTCTTTTCCGGAAAAGTCATTGTGGTCAGGTTGATGGTATCGACCTCCCGTCGATGGTATCGATGGATCCAGATATGCGAACTTCCTAAAACAAAGATAAGAATACCAATCAAATTTGATAAATATGATCATTAATACAAAATCAGGTGAAACAAGGTAAATTTGATGCGTTATAAGATTATAGGCTAAAAGAAGTGAATTATGTGTAATTAGTCAAAAATATGACAAGAACACGCATAAAACCAATATAAACAAGCCTATGAAAACGACTCAAAATCCTCGCATCAAACTCCCCTAAGCTTGAACTTGCTCGTCCTCTAGCAACAAAACTCTAGAATAAAATTGCGATAGTCAACTAAAGAACACGTTAGCATAAAAGACATCTCACTATGATTCCCACCTGTCATCTGCACACCGGCCCTCATTAACGAAAGAACAGCAACTACCCTGAAGGCGACAATGATCATCCATAAGAGATGCCCACCCCAAGATCACGAACACTATCAAATAAGGCAGTTAATATAATAAATTCCTCCGGTTCAGGCTTGGTGCATCTTGTGATCTTCTATCTACGTTGCTCAAATCCTAATTACCATCTACATGGAAGCTGATATCCTGATATACAATCATGAGGAGATAATCATGGTGGCCTACTATTTTTTGAGCAACGGGTGGATGGAATGGGTGGCAGTGGAAGAAAAGGAAGCACAAGACAGTTTTAACATGCACAATTAACAAGAATGACCCGAAATTATGCATATGCATATGAAAATGACCTAATGCCTACATTTTGGGTGGAATGATGCATGTTCCTGCTATTCCATCTCCATGCGGGATAGAATGTCTACAAACTACATTATGTGCTTATTCTATTCCTATTATACAGGTGAGACAGGCTCTTTTCTCCCTCTAGTATCACTTTTTTTCTCTCTTTTTTTCAAGCCCTTCTTTCTCTCAATTTGGCTACTGTGAAATGTATAATATTTTTTAGAATTTTTTCGGGCTTATTTTCACATAACTACTATCATTGAAGCATTACAACTTAATTTCCAGAGAGTATAGAACGAGTTACCCGCTTCTCTTATTTTCCAGAAGAAATAAGGCACATACTGTCCTATATGCTCAAAAATATGTAAAGTGCAACTACATGATAGTAATTATGCAACTATAACGATGTGCACTCAAGAATGTGTGCATGTATGATTCATCTACAAAATTTCTTTTCATTTTCCATTTTTTTCGTCTATGCAAAATCTAGCTATAATGCAATCCTATCTAAATGATATGCCATCAAAAGATGAAAATTGTAATGTGCTCCCAGTTCTTATGGTGGAGTATTTATACAATGGGGTGGATAAATCACAAGATTAATTGACAGAACCATTGGAAAATATTATATGTCCCTCCTTACTGACCTGTGTAACAATTAATCAAAGGGCTTCTCTCTCTCACTTCTGATTAAAGTCCCGTTACCGTTTGGTCAACTAGGCTCAACATCCATGTCTGTCCACATTTATTGAATCATAAGGATGTACAATTATGATTTTATGTTTTAAAGTTGACAAACCCAATTATTTTCATAAGTAGGTGCTCAAGTTCAAACAACTCAAATTGCCAATTCTGAACAAATTTTTTTAATTATGCCCAATTTCAGATGATTGCACACATAAAACATTAAGATGACACACTACATTAGTCATCCACATATTACACTAGATAGCATGTGGATCCTAAAAAGCTATAAATAACAAAATTACTCAAAACTAAACTGAGAAAAAAATACTAAAACAAAAGAGAGAAAAAGTAAATTGAGATAGAAACTGTTCCATCTCCCCCCTAAGCTTGAATTCGACTATGGCCTCATAGTCAAAAACAATCTCAAAGGGTGGAACAGTGATACCCATTATTGTTCTGGCGGTGGAAATGGTGGTTGCTGCTGGGTGTTGGGGTTCCATTCAGGGTACTGTCCATGAAAAGTAGAATCATATGGGGGCATGGGCGGAGGTTGAGGATATCCCCCGAAGTAATTTTGGCTCCACTAGTGATCATAGAACGGTTGTTGTTGCATCTCCATCCTATGCAACCTGTCGTGAATATTTTCTTGGTTGGCGAGGAGGAGGTGCTCATTCTCATAAATTGCCTGTTGATTTAAAAATAGTCGGTTCGTAGTATCCTGAATACTGTCGAAGGAGGTAGTGTGCTGCTGATGTATCTGTTGGATCTCCTACAGCATGGAGTACATACCCTGCATGGAATAGACATCCTCTCCTTGTTGAGAGGGTTGTGATGGCAGAGGCTGAGACGAGGATGAATCTCCCGGGTAGAAATGTGGTTGCTTCCTCTGCACTACTTGTGATTGAAGAGGAGTGAAAGCCTCCTCTTCCTCCTCATGCTCATCACCTTCGTCATTGTTGTTGTCGTCCCCATCTTCTTCACTCTCAGAATCATCAATAGCAATGATGGGCCACCTGAAATGCTGGCCCACCTGAATGTTGAATACGGGGTCGGGGGTGCACACTCCTGATACTCCTTGTTGACATGGCAATGCGCATAGACCATGCCATCTCAGAACGTCAATAAATTTGAGCGTTGCAGATGAAGAAGATTGACGGAGCACTTGCTCACCAATGGGGTCAGAGAAGAAAGATCTAGCCCAAGATAGATGGCTAGAGGTGTAATATGTCCCCCAAAATGAATTTGGACTTTCCGGGTGCTCCTTTTCACATCCATCACACGTGTTAGGAAAAATGTGTCCCAGTTGAGCTCATCTTTAGTCAGCAGTTTGTGAAGGAAGAATAGGTCTGCCTCTTGAAACTTGCTCAGTGCCAGATTGCCGCGAGCGAAGAACGTGGCACATAACATTCGGTGTAGAATCTGAATGAATGGATGCTCGAAATCGACCACGGCGTCATTGTGGAAGCTTATTGACTTTCCCGCCAGAGTAGTCACCAGATCAGCAAATATTGCATCATAGTCTGCCCAACTGTCTGGCCTCCAGTGCTGGATGGAAGCTTGGAAGCTTATGATGTTTCTTCACATGTTGATATAACACATGCATATGGTCACAAGTATAAGGCATAACACATGCCCCTGATTGATTATAATAGTATGAATGATAAATCTTATGTAATATACTCATGGATGCTTCTTTATACTTGATAGCATGATCATTCTGTTAATCCATGATGGCTTTAGTTATCTCTATGAATGTGTATACTAACCTTGCATGTATTTCATGTAGATTCATAGCCTGGTAAAGAGCTATGAGATATATGTTCTTTGACTAGCACAATGTGATGATAATTCTTGTTAATAAAATACCAAGTTGATAGGTTTGAGGACCTAATATAAGACTGACTGCCTAGTTGAGGTGTTATCCTCTAATGATGAGATAAGGGATGCGTTCCCAGGATGTTGATGCATGATTGTGATGCCTTGAGAGGCAATGGTTGATATCATGAGGGATTGAGGTCCCAAGACAGTATGTTGATGGGAAAAATGATGTAATTCTATAAGGCTATGTTTATACATTGGTTTGCCTCAACAATTGGCTTAAAATATACTAATCAATGATAGATAAACATATCATGTAGTTTGCCCTGACCATAGATCCATTACCGTCAGTATTTGGTGATGGTGAAATAGGTTTATCCTACGGGATTACCTGGAGCACATATTGTTGAATATGTGAGGTTTCCCCTAGCCTAAAATAGGAGGGTTGAGTGCAATTGTGGTTGCAGACTCGGGATGTATGGAGCATGGTGAACAGACCCATGGATCAGGATATGTGATGATGAGCATGATGTGTTCATGGCTCGAATGTATATACTAGCACCTATGATGAGGTGAGCTTGAGATGGGTAGCTTGCGGAGCTAACCCAGAGGCTGAGGCCTATAAGCATAAGATTGTGGTCTTGCTTGATGATTCATGTATTGACCACGAGAAGGTGAGGTCATGGAGTCTGTATCTCCTTAGACCTTGTATGGCATCGAATTGGGCTTCGCAACCAATGGTTGGATTTGAACAAGGAAGGCTCACTTCCTCAGGGCATAATAAAATGTAATCCAACCGAATAAATACATCCTGCTTAGAGCAAAACACTGAACATTGATTGAGGCCTTGCTTACATAGCTGATCTAGTACCACCTTATAAATACATGTACGATCCTTATATCTTGTGATGAGTTCTTATAAAGCTTATCTTGTCAATCATGTTCCATAAAGAAATACTTGGTAATATGCCTCCCGAATATCTTGGTAAGCTTGATGGTAATAATAGCTTTGCTCAGTATGTTGCTCTTGTTATACACTCATTCAGTTATTTGTTGTTATTTGCTTTAACCTTTGAGGTTTTATAGTTGCGGCGGGGAGTTATGTTTCTCTTTGGGACTGTGTGTCTCACCCCATTGGTTTACACCCTTATTAGGTGATCGCTCTAGACGTGGTGGTGGTCGTGAGGTTGCGGCCGAGCAGCAAGAAGAGTAGTAGAAGGCAGGAGATGGACTTGCTACTATTTTAGTGGTTTTGTAGTAGAGTCCTAGAAGTCATCCATGTACTCTCAGGTGCTTGGAAGTGTTTTGACAACGTTTCACGATGTTTAGCTTCTGTAATTTTTGTATACCGTGTTGCTGGCCGTACGTGGCTGTTATGTATGTATAAACAGGTGTTGAACTAATATGCGTTGTTGCGACAGTGGGTGGCTTTAAGATGTGAACATATCTGGCATGTGATCTTGAATATATCTATATATAACCTGATCTTCTTGCAGGGCATGGTTGCAAATGTTCTGTATGTATGTTTCTACAAACGGTTTCAATTAACCCGTATTTTTGGTAATATATGGTTCCACACATTTTCACGTGTCATCTCATTGTCTATGTGATGGCGAGGTGTCACAATGTCAATCTTGTGCATCTATTCCATTTCCTAGTTTATTTGAACATTACTATTTCTTACATGAAACTTTTATAAACATCATGTTACCTCTCACTAGGCAACAACTATTCACATGGCTCACAAGGCCCATTAAACATCTTGTCACCTCTCACTAGGTAACAACTAACCATATGGCTCACAAGGCCCATTAAACATCTTGTCACCTCTCACCAGGCAACAACTAACCACATGGCTCACAAGGCCCATTAAACATCTTGTCACCTCTCACTAGGCAACAACTATCCACATGGCTCACAAGGCCCATTAAACATCTTGTCACCTCTCACTAGGCAACAACTATTCACATGGCTCACAAGGCCATTAAACATCTTGTCACCTCTCACTACACAACAACTATTAGGGTTAGGGTTTCTCCTTATAGACGAACAGGGTTTCAAGTTCATACTATTAATTCAAACCCTAATTCATTACTCCACACATCTAGGAGCATACATTGATATAAGTATTCAATTATACTTATTTATTCTCATCCTTTATCAATAAATGATAATCAACACAAAGTATGAGTTTCTCTCTCATCCTCTCTAGGATATTGATTACATCATACTTTATTATCTTGGCTTAACCCTTTCTCAAGGTATGTTAGACTACACTTATCAAAGTGCATTACATATCAATGTAACAATTGACATGACACACTTCATGCGTTACTCATCCAAGTATATTGGATTTAAGGTGCATCAAGGTGTAACAACCTTAAAGTGTTGGATGTGATATTTACCATACCTTGGTGTATCACTTCCCTCATTACTTTCAACTTACTTAACTTCATCAACTTATCTTGTATCAGGGTATATCCCATCCTAATAATGTATGCACTAACAAATCACATTTATCATGTAGTGTATTGGCCATAAGTCACACATTTGAATTACCCAACTATCATCAATGATATGGGTTCATCTCGGGTCAAGGCATTATTAATATAAGGTTGTCCATTATCAACCACTCTAGGTGTTTCACCTATCAAGGTATTAGCCACACCATTACTTGGTATTACACTCATCACTCCTAAGAGTGTCTTTCCCTCACTTTTACAAGGTATCTCAGGTTAGAAGTGTGCATATGTTCACCATATCAGGTTGTAAGTATATGAGCACTCACCATATCGGGCTAGAAGTATATACACACCATTCATATCGGGCTAGAGGTGTTTATATGTGTTACCCATGTCGTGCGTGAGGTATAAATCCATCACCATGTCGGGATAGACATCGACTAGGGTTGTGTATCGGGCTACCATATCGTGCAGTAGCATTTTCTATTCATTACTCATACCGGGTTAGAGGTGCTTGCATGTATGCTTACACCCGATATCACTTTTATAAGGTGATACCATCATCTTCAAGCTCTAGATCTTTATTATAACTGTTATAGTTCATGTAAACAGGTCGAAGAAACTACTAGAACTCATAATCGCATCAACTATTTCAGGAAATTTTGGAATTAAAAGTAATTCATTAAGTATAGCAATTTAGGTGATGAATAATAACATGGCTGAGTTCAAGTTATATAACCCACCTTAAGAACAACTTCAAAGCTCCAAGATATAAAGCTCCACATTTCTAAGGTTCAATATGACTTATAAAAGGTCCAAGTCTCGTTCACAACTCCTTCATATACAAGGAACCACCATGTATAAGCAATCGGTGAAGAAGAAAAGAAAGGAAGATCAAAACCCTAAAATCATGCTTCAATCCAAGGTTGAAGATGATCATTGCCTCACCTTAGGGTTAAGTATGATCTCCTTCTTGCTCCTTAGCACCCTTGCACGATACCATACTACTCTTGCACGATATTCCACCACCCATGCACGATATTATACTCATTTTCATGATATGCCACTCACTTATGATCAAAACACTTCACTATGGGCGATATCACCCTATATGGCCGATATCACCTACTTGGGCGATATGATCTTGTCATGGGCGATACCCAAGGGCCCATGCACGATACCACAGCATACCTTCACGATATAGGAGCTCTATGCACGATACTTTAAGGTATGAGGGTGGTAAGGGTCGCAAAATTGCACTAAGGGGTGAAACTAGGGGTATATATACTTGTTGTTCATGAAGGAAGGTAAAAAATGAGGTGTCATCATTTTGAGCTAGTAGGCGCCACGTGTCATGCATGGGTGACACATGTACATGCATGAATAAACATTTATCTTGTCATGCAAAATAGTTGAGTATCATTTAGGGATAAAGATTCATCCATTACATATCCTTTTGAATAATATATATATCAATTAATTCATCACTTTATTCACAACTCGTCACAGTTTTGCTAAGGAAGTTGTAACCCGACACAACTCACCTTCTTGAGGTGTTTTGCACGATATTCACTTTTCCAAAAGTTCATAAAATGATATGAGACTTGTCCTATGGCTCCTTGGCCGATAGGCACTCATATATAAGCTTTTCAACTTGATACAACTCAAGTTAAGCTTTCATATTCAACCCTTTTCTTGGTCATTTCATCACCAAGATTACCATCATTCATAATTGATTCAAAAGTGGTGTCTCATTCATTCTCTATCCTCTAAATGATACATAGAGGAAGTAGGAACACTCTAGAGGTGGTAATTTGCATATTAACCCCACATTTGGGTAAATTACAATTTGTACCAAAATCGGTGCACAAGGTACCATCATTGTTCAAACAAGTTCAAACTTGGAATTTGGGCTTTCCACAAGCCACCACTTAGCATAATTCTCTCTATTATGATGCTAAAACACATGGGGTACATTTGAAATGTGAAATTTTGCATTATAGCCCCTCAATTTGGTTAAATTGCACTTTGGTCCAAAACAAAGGAAAATTGTTCAAACAACATTCAATCGGGACCAAACTTGAAACATAAGTGTGTCATATGATAACAAAACACCTTATAGGATTATATTAAAGTTCTAAACAACTTTATTAGACAAAACAAATAGGGTTACCTCATAACCCAGATCATGGTTGTTACAAGTTATAAACCCCTAACAAGGATTTCGTCCCCGAAATCCCCGGTAAAGGGAAACAGATATTATTCATTCATAATATCATCAAGTCTACACATAAAATATTAATGTTATGGAGATTCCATAGAACTTTGATCAACACAAAGTTCTTCCACACATGATTATCATAGAATCTATCACACAGGACACATACTCCACTGTCTTTTTCATTATTGACTATAGAGTCAACTTTGTATCAGGTAACACTTTCTAAGGAATTATTTTTAGATTGATAAGTTTTTCCCACAATGATTCAACAATTGTTCCTTCAATTAGTACATCCTTATCGATGTTATGTTTATGCAGAGCATAAACCCCTAACATATGATGTCCATACTATAGTATGTATCTAGACTGATTTCACAATTGGCCATTCCAAGTAACCAACATAAATCATCTTTCTTTCATCTTGGGACATTACTTGTTACACATATCCTTATCTTGGAACCAAAGTCCAATACAAACTGATACTTTTCTAAGTATCCAAAAATTGAACATTTTAACTTATGCACATCAAGTGTCATAAGACCCACTTGATTGCCATGTCCCTGAAGGGAAAGAACACAAAGGAACATATTCCTTTTATCACCCCATCATCATCCAGGGTTGTTTATCAAAGAGAAGAGATTATCATCTCCTCTGATTATTGCATGAACTTTCAACTATTCATGAGTCATTTACTCGTATCTCATCCTAGGTTCCTTACCATCAGCATAGAAATTATAAGGATGATTACATATCATTATTCCTTTCTTTGTTATTGTCTAACATGTTCATGAGCATTTTGTGATTTTATCACATTTCCCATTTCCACATCATGGGAAAAGATATTTACTATTCACACATGCTTTATCTGACAGGGATCATCTCCCTTGTTCTCATTCTCTTATCATGAGGATTATACTTTTCATTTCCTCATACATACAGATTGATCTAAGATCATCTCAGATTCCACTTTATTGCACTTAGGATGTGATATACATGTCCATACCATATTTCCAGTTTAGTTATACTCACTAGATTGTCTCAGAATGACTACTTGATCAGAGTAATCAGAAAGATAACAATCTAAGAGTTCTATACTTGCCCTATCTCCAATAATTATATATCTAGCCAGGGTATACAAGTAACGAGATTAGGTAGTATGCACTTTATGTACTATCATGTTCCTTACTTTTCATATCATCATAAACAAAGAATTTAACATTCCTAGACTTTCTCCAGGAATCACTTCTATATCTCATCCTCTTTCACACAGATAAGAGCAATTATAGAACATTTAAAAGAATATTGAACAGAATATAAATTCTAGTTCTCATCATTTCTTCCCGATGTCCCCATAGGACAATCAATAGGGAAATCCATAACAGCAATCCTTTTTAGGATTATCAGATAGCATCAAGATAAGGCATATCGAAATGAAAAAGCTCTATCTGACTATTACCCCTCGTGGTCATCTACCACTTTAGGTTGACTCAACACATAGAGCCTAGCTATTTCATGTTGTTGCTTTTGCCTTTTCACATTATTGGGATGTAACTTTCATTAGCCTTGCCGAGTCTACCTCAGTTGTTGAGTCATTTCCTCCCTTCTTTTCAAAGAAAAGAGTTTAGTATGCTCAACATTTCCATATCCATAACATGTCTTGTCCTCATACCATGGTCTTATCAGTCTCATTACTGATGTATAAGCTAAGCCATGAGTTCTTACTGGTGGAAAGTTAGGACCTTTGCCTTTACTTAGTGGCTACTGCCCTGGTGCACTAGGCATTTATTACACTGGTGGCACCAAAAACTTTGGCTTTTCAGAACAACTAGGCAAATGTCTCTAAAATTATAGAGACCTTACCTTAATTCTCAGCTTATTTCCCCTCCTTGGGCACTACCATCACAGATTTAATATCTGTCTAAACTTATAGCAAAGTCTACTTTCTCGCCATATGTTAATCTTTCTCACATTTCCACTATTCCAACATGACTATGTCATTCAGGAACCCTTTCAAAGCCCAAAGTTTCTACATTAAGGACTGGTAACCTAGGTTGTAATGCTAGTATCCAATCCTCTATATGCATCATTGTTGTCCTAACCTACCCTTCAAGAGCATAAACATAGGATTCTCTATCCTGATCGGGTCAAGATGGGAATTCTCAGGCACTTGTTCTTCTCTTGCCTGATCCCTTGCACCCTCTCCTGGTGCAACAACATTGCCCTCAGCAATGTGTTCCTCGTGTTCCCCAGTCATTTATAAACTTTACCCTTTACTCTGCATAAGCAGAAGTCACTATAGGGTATACTGGAGGACACTAACACAGACTCAACACCTTATTCCTATGTCTCTGTAGACTCAGTGAACCTTATGCTCTGATACCAAACTTGTAACGACAGTCGCCAAACCGATAAACAAATCGTTACTAATTATGCGGAATAATCATAAGCAGTGGATTAACAAAAATCACTAAATATTAAAACCATTTTCTTAGCAAAGAGATCCATTTCTAGGAAAACTCTTGAAGGAAGAACCCAAAACCTGATATTCACATTGATCATATATTTTACATACACTATACCATTTCTTCTCAAGGACAACATATAATAGTTGCTTTTTCAAAACATATACTTAAAGCAACATCAAACCTCGAGGCATACAAGCTGAAATCTTAGATTGTTCATAAAACCAACACATACTAAATCCAAGGACCTGAGAGTACAGAGATGACACATAGGACTACTATCAACAAGACACGACAGACAGTACACTCAACCTAAGCTCTCATTGTTGTCCCTGTTGTTATTCTTCTTTCTCTGCAGTACGGTCTTATTTCTTACATTAAACTTTTATAAACATCTTGTTACCTCTCACTAGGCAACAACTATTCACATGGCTCACAAGGCCCATTAAACATCTTGTCACCTCTCACTAGGCAACAACTAATCACATGGCTCACAAGGCCCATTAAACATCTTGTCACCTCTCACTAGGCAACAACTAACCACATGGCTCACAAGGCCCATTAAACATCTTGTCGCCTCTCACTAGGCAACAACTATCCACATGGCTCACAAGGCCCATTAAACATCTTGTCACCTCTCACTAGGCAACAACTATTCACATGTCTCACAAGGCCATTGAACATCTTGTCACCTCTCACTAGGCAACAACTATTAGGGTTAGGGTTTCCCCTTATAGACGAATAGGGTTTCAAGTTCATATTATTAATTCAAACCCTAATTCATTGCTCCACACATCTAGGAGCATACATTGATATAAGTATTCAATTATACTTATTTATTCTCATCCTTTATCATTAAATGATAATCAACACAAAGTATGAGTTTCTCTCTCATCCTCTCTAGGATATTGATTACATCATACTTTATTATCTTGGCTTAACCCTTTCTCAAGGTATGTTAGCCTGCACTTATCAAAGTGCATTACATCTCAATGTAACAATTGACATGACACACTTCATGTGTTACTCATCCAAGTATATTGGATTTAAGGTGCATCAAGGTGTAACAACCTTAAAGTTCTGGATGTGATATTTACCATGCTTTGGTGTATCACTTCCCTCATTACTTTCAACTTACTTAACTTCATTAACTTATATTGTATTAGGGTATATCTCATCCTAATACTTTATGCACTAACACATCACATTTATCATGTAGTGTATTGGCCAAAAGTCACACATTTGAATTACCCAACTATCATCAATGATATGGGCTCATCTCGGGTCAAGGCATTGTTAATATAAGGTTGTCCATTATCAACCACTATAGCTGTTTCACCTATCAAGGTATTAGCCACACCATTACTTGGTATTACACTCATCACTCCTAAGAGTGTCTTGCACTCACTTTTACAAGGTATCTCAGGTTACAAGTGTGCATATGTTCACCATATCGGGTTGTAAGTATATGAGCACTCACCATATCGGGCTAGAAGTATATACACACCATTCATATCATGATAGAGGTGTTTATATGTGTTACCCATGTCGTGCATGAGGTATAAATCCATCACCATGTCGGGCTAGACATCAACTAGGGTTGTGTATCGGGCTACCATATCGTGCAGTAGCATTTTCTATTCTTTACTCATATCGGGTTAGAGGTGCTTGCTTGTATGCTTGCACTCGATATCACTTTTATAAGGTGATACCATCATCTTCAAGCTCTAGACCTTTATTCTAACTATTAAAGTTCATGTAAACAGGTCTAAGAAACTACTATAACTCATAATCTCATCAACTATTTCAGGAAATTTCGGAATTAAAAGTAATTAATTAAGTATAGCAATTTAGGTGATGAATAATAACATGGCTGAGTTCAAGTTATATAACTCACCTTAAGAACAACTTCAAAGCTTCAAGATCCAAAGCTCCACGTTCCTAAGGTTTAAGATGACTTATCAAAGGTCCAAGGCTCGTTAAAAACTCCTTCATATACAAGGAATCACCATGTATAAGCAATCGGTGAAGAAGAAAAGAAAGGAAGATCAAAACCCTAAAATCATGCTTCAATCCAAGGTTGAAGATGATCATTGCCTCACCTTAGGGTTAAGTATGAGCTCCTTCTTGCTCCGTAGCACCCTTGCACGATACCATACTACTCTTGCACGATATTCCACCACCCATGCACGATATGACACTCATTTGCACGATATGCCACTCACTTATGATCAAAACACTTCACTATGGGCGATATCACCCTATATGGTCGATATCACCTACTTGGGCGATATGATCTTGTCATGGGCGATAACCAAGGGCCTATTCACGATACCACAACATCACTTCACTATATAGGATCTCTATGCACGATACCTTAAGGTAGGAGGGTGGTAAGGGTCGCAAAATTGCACTAAGGGGTGAAACTAGGGGTATATAATACTTGTTGTTCATGAAGGAAGGTAAAAAATGAGGTGTCATCATTTTGAGCTAGTAGGTGCCACGTGTCATGCATGGGTGACGCGTTTACATGCATGCATAAACATTTATATTGTCATGAAAAACATTTGAGGATCATTTATGGATAAAGATTCGTCCATTACATATCCTTTTGAATAAGATATATCAATTAATTCATCACTTTATTCACAACTCGTCACAATTTTGCTAAGGAAGTTGTAACCCGACACAACTCACCTCCTTGAGGTGCTTTGCACGATATGGCCTTTACCAAAAGTTCATAAAACGATATGAGACTTGTCCTATGGCTCCATGTCTGATAGGCACTCATATATAAGCTTTACAACTTGATACAACTCAAGTTAAGCTTTCATATTCAACCCTTTTCTTGGTCATTTCATCACCAAGATTACCATCATTCATAATTGATTCAAACGTGGTGTCTCATTCATTCTATCTCCTATAAATGATACATAGAGGAAGTAGGAACACTCTAGAGGTGGTAATTTCATATTAACCCCACATTTTGGGTAAATTAAAATTTGTACCAAAATTGGTGCACAAGGTACCAGCATTGTTCAAACAAGTTCAAACTTGGAATTTGGGCTTTCCAAAAGCCACCACTTAGCATCATTCTCTCTCTTATGATGCTAAAACACATGGGGTACATTTAACATGTGACATTTTGCATTATAGCCCCTCAATTTGGGTAAATTGCACTTTGGTCCAAAACAAAGGAAAATTGCTCAAACAACATTCAATCAGGACGAACTTGAAACATAAGTGTGTCATATGATAAAAAAACACCTTATAGGATTATATTAAAGTTCTAAGCAACTTTATTAGCAAAAAAATAGGGTTAACTCATAACCCAGGTCAGGGTTGTTACACTTCCCCTTACCTTTGTATTGATTTCTAAAATTATAATGCAGTAAGAGAAATCAAATTTTATACATGTTCTTTGTATTCCTTCTAAAATTTGAATTTGTTCTACTGCTCAGTGGTTACTGCCTATTTTTCTCAATATGCTTTATTAATTGAATACATATTGTTTAGCTGAATCTACTTAACTTGATAATGATGTTATCTATCTACTTTAGTTTACATGTGCTTTTAATAGACATTGGTAGAGAGTTATATCTCATGTTGGGATGTTTGGTCTCACCCCGTGGGTTTCTGCATCTTTTAGGTGTTTGAGAAAAAATAAGTAGAGATCGTGCAGTTGAGGCTTAGCACCAAGAGGAGTAGTAGCTGAGTAAAGGTTGGATAAGCTTCTTGTGTTTTTAGTAGAGTCCTATGTGTCGTCCATGTACTCTCAGGTCCTTGGGGGAGTTTGTAGATTGTGTATATCGAGATGACATTTTGGCTATCTACCTTATTGTATAGATATGGCATGTATATGTGAGTAGGTTGCGTTATGTGACAGGTTGTATATGTGAACAAGTTGTGGCTAGTGAGATAGTGAAGAAAATTATGTAATAATATTTTGGTAGTATGTATATATATATATAGAGAGAGAGAGAGTCGGGCTAGAATACACTCGAGTGTACAGATCACGTCATACACCCCAATGGTGTTTGCCTATCTAGACCATGTTTTTCCAAAATCTAATCCATTGATCTTCATGGTTACAATAATAATAGGTCAAATACAAAATTTGAACTCATTTGGATGAGTGTAAATAACTCATCCAAGGACAACAAAATCGGCGCACAAAACTAATTTGAAATGCATGATTTTTGCCTCCTTTAGATGCATGACCTATAAGTGTCCAAATGAGCTAAAATTTATTATATAGTATGTTCTTATGATAATTAAGAAGATCAACGGTTTAGATTTTTCAAAAATTTATTGCATCTTCAAAAATGATTGAGGTGTACTGTGCCTCTGGTACACTCGAGTGTACACTAGCCTGACTCTCTCTCTCTCTCTCTCTCTATATATATATATATATATATATATATATATGTATATATATATGTATATATATATACACATATATACAGGTGATTTTGTGGACTCATATGTGATATGCTTCCACTTGAGGTGGATATGGAATTTAATTTCCTGTGTTTTCGGGTAACCTGGTTGATTACTATTAGTTCCATGCTTTCTTTAGTAATCTTGGTTTTGCATGATGAGTGTGTCACATCAACAAATTATGGTACCTTTGGCTCGATAGTCCTTGCCATCATCATATCTTCATATAGATAACTCTCATTGATTGGTAGTGAGTCATTGTTGGTTTACAACTATCCATGTTAGGTGGTCAGCTACTACATTCTTTGTTACCTTTTATCGATAATATCATAATCAAACTTTTGTAGCAACAATGTCCACTATAGGAGCATGGGTTTGGTGTCTTTCTTCTATATCAAATACTTGATATCTTGATCTATGTAAACTTTCACTTTTGATCCTTTCAGATAAGAACCAAACTTTTCAAAAGCAAACACTATCGACAACATCTCTTTTTCTATGGTGGTGTAGTTAACCTGAACATATTTGAGTGTTTTTCTCTTATAATAAATCATGTGATGCTTCTTGTCTTTCTTTTGCCCAAGAACAGATCCATTAGTCGCATCACACATCACATCATAAGGAAGCCACATTCTGGATCCTATAGAAGCATGCCATTCATCAGAGCACTTTTCAGAGTTTCAAAGCTTAAAGGAACTCATCCTTGAAATTGAACACAACATATTTGATGAGCATATTTGACATGGATTTAGAGATCTTGAGAAAATACTTAATGTATATCCTGCAGTAGCACATGTGGCCTAGAAAACCTCTCACCCCTATCACAAATGGAGTGGGTGGTAGCTTAGAATGTCTTCCACCTTGCTTAAATCGACTTCAATTTCTTTCCCAGAGATTTTATGGCCAAGTGTTATACCTTCTTGGACCATAAAATGGCATTGCTCCCAGTTTATAACTAACTTTTTTTCTTCACATCATTTCAAAACTTGATATAGGTTTCTTAAATAGTCGTTGAAGCCAATTTCATACATAGAGAAATTGCCCATGAATACCTCCATACTAGCTTCTAGAAAATTAGCAGATACTAAAATGATGCACCTTTGAAATGTTGCAGGTGTGCTGCATAGGCTGAATGGAATTCTTCAAATGGTGTATGCTATGTAGATACAAGTGAAGGTGGTCTTGTCTTAGTCTTCTAGGTGAATGGGCACTTGGTAAAATTCTAAATATCCATCTAGCAAAATAGAAGTATGAATGGTGTGCTAGGAATTCTAGGACTTGATCGATGAACAACAATGGGAGGTGATATTTCTTGGTTTTGGCATTTAGCTTTCTGTAATTGATGTACATTCACCAACCTATTATTGTATTTATTTCCACTTCGTCACCTTTTTCTCCCTTCACCATTGTCTTACCTCCCTTCTTAGGGACTACATGTATGGGGCACACCCAATTGCTAATGCTTATTGGGTATATTAAGCATGCATCCAAAAGTTTTATAACCTCCTTCTTAACTATCTATCTCAAGTTATGATTCAACTTTATCTAAGGTTG
This sequence comes from Alisma plantago-aquatica, assembly GCA_963693085.1. Lineage (NCBI taxonomy): Eukaryota > Viridiplantae > Streptophyta > Magnoliopsida > Alismatales > Alismataceae > Alisma > Alisma plantago-aquatica. The sequence goes on from OY856409.1 coordinate 476,465,706, forward strand.
TGCTAGAGGTTTGACATTCTCTTATAGGTGTATTCTATGCATGCAGACGGTTGGGCTTATCCCTTTTATATCTTCTACTAAATACACTATTTCTTTTCTTCTCAACTTAAGTTCATTTAACAACTTTTCTTGTTGGCCTTCTGTCAATGTAGAATGTATAATAATAGGATTCCTTTCTTCAGCATCAAGAAATTCATATTTCAAGCCTTCAGGGAGTTGCTCCAGCTCCATCTTAGATTTTGGTGCTTCTTTCTCCTTTAGAGTCTGCTCCAGAGAGGTGTATTTCACAATCTCAAAATCTACATCCTCCTCATCACTATAGTCATCTTCGGGTTGATTTAAATAGTCAAGAATTTCTACCACTTCTAGGTTTCTATGTCTAGACTAGGATTGTTTAGAGATAATAAGAAGGTCCAATATAGCATTTTATTCTTGGACTTCCTCACAGAATTGGTTGTATCTATCCATGAAATATACTGACTCAAAGAGAGATGGTCCTCTCATGCATTGGTGAACATGAAAATTAGTATGATCATTCCTCACTCTGATAGTGATAATTCCAACTTGCATGTCTATCAAGGCTCTCCCAATGGAGAGGAATGGTCTTATGAATATCATTGGACATGTTGGGTCTTCCAACATGTTTATCACAACTATGTCACATGAAATGAAAAATCATACCACTCATATAAGAACATCTTCTACAATCCCTACCGGTCTCGTAAAAGAATGGTATGCTAGTAGAATTCACATCCCTGTCTTGACCACGTTAGTAAGTCCTAGCTTCTGAGGTACTGTGTGAGGCATAAGGTTGATACTTGCTCCAAGATCTTCTAGACCTTTTCTTACCTCATTATCTTCCACATTGAATGGGATAGTGAAAACTCCTGGGTCTTTCTTCTTGGCAAGAATCTTTGCTTGGACAAAATCACTAGACATTTTGGCCAGTCTAACAATTTCAACATGGTCTCGTCACTTTATTTTCATGATCAGTTCTTTGAAGAACGTCACATATGCTGACATTACTTCAATGGCATCCAGGAAGGGAACATCCATGTGCAATTTCTTAACATCTTCTAAGAACTTTTAGTATATCTTCTATAAATGAGCCTTGATCAACTTATATAAAAAAGGAATCCTTGGTGAATAAGGATCCCTACCTTCTAGAACTTCTCCAGCTACTTCTGGTATCTTTTCCTTTACTAGCTTCTTTCCTTACCCTTTTCTTTTGCTTTCACCTTCTTGGTATCAACAACTACTTCAAGTTTGTCTTTTGTTTGGATATTTTCTAGTTTAGACTCAGTAGGAATTTCTTTTTGAATACCCTTATCTATCGATTCTTCTTGAACCTTTCCTAACCTAAGAGTTTCCATATTTGAAGGTATCCTTCCCTGTGGCTTCTTTATCACTTCTGACAGTTATGCAAGCTGACGATCAATGTGTTTGGCATGGACTTGCATGTCAGCCATCTGAGCGGTCACGCCACCCAACTGGGATTGCATTGCGCTCAATACCCAGTGTTGGTTATGGTGTTGAGTTAGTTGTTTATTTATAGTAGCTTGGCACTTTACAAAAGCAAATATTTTAGACATTCAGTCCTACTGATTAGAAGCATGTCCTTGACCTTGACTTCCTCCTTAGCAATTCTATTTTGGTTTTATCCTTCCCTTGGTAATTGTTTTGATTTTACTAGAATTTTTTATTACAAGTGAACCCAGATGGTCCTCCTCCCATGCTAAAACCAGGTGGTCTCTTTGGTGGTTCATTCAATTGGTGGGAATTTTCAACGGCATCCTTGTTTCCATAGGAGAAGCAAGGATGATCCGACCTCTTGAAGTTGATATAGGAGACATTTTCAGTGTCTTCTTCTCAATTATCGTCTCCTGGTTGGGTATAGATGCATTTGTCGATTCCATGCCCTGCTTCTCCATATGTGACACACTTCATCACCATTTTTTCTTTATTCTTCCCTTTGATTTGAAATCTTTCAACTATTTCACATCCGAAGTGATATTTTGAATTTGAGAAGTTATACTTTCTAAAGCCTTGGAATTGTCAATTGTCCCTTTAGATGACACCTTCTTGGTTGTTCCCCTATCATAGTCCAAATTGGCTTGCCGGGCATCCACGTTATCAATGATCTTCATGGTTTTCTTTGAGTTCTTTCCTAGGAAATCACTTCCTTCAGTCTGCATTAAGTGAAGTTCTTCTAGTAGAGGTAAGCCCATTGTAGAAGGTTGTAACTAGAAATCCTTTATCACTGTTGTGGTGAGGGAATTCCCTATGGTATTCTTGAAATACTTCCCATGCTTCATACAAGTTCTCATTGAGCTTTTATATGAAGCTTGTGATCTTGTGCCTATTTCTAAGAGTCTTATCTATAGGATAGAACTCAGTGATAAATGTGTCTGCCAAAGGTGCCCATCCATTGATGATTTTATCAGGAAGAACAAGGTAGCATTATAGAGCTTTATCTCTCAGATAAAAGTTGAATCCTTTGCAATAGATGACTTCCTACAGTATTCTGTTCATTTTGATGGTGTCATAGATATTCTTAAAAGCATCTAGATGATGATATGGGTTTTCTTGTCGGGATTTTCCTCCAAAAATATTGTTTCAGATCATACGTATGACTTTAGGCTTCAACTCAACTTTGGGAGCATTGAATTGAGAATAATGAATAGGCATCTTAATTCATTAGGCCTAGTGGCAGCCAACTTGCAAAGAGAAGGGCCTCCATCATCTTCATCGTCCCTATCATTGATATTGTTTCTCTTGTTTCTATCATAAAGTTCTTCCTCACAGAATTATTCTTATCTCTCTTATTCATGCTCTTCCTCATGGTGCTCTTCCTCACGCTCTTCTTCACGATCTTCTTCTTCATGATGTTCTTCATCTCTATCCTCTTCACGGTTCTCGTGAAAGCCTTCCACCCCTAGGTTATGGTTGACTGTACTATGAGGCACCACAATCAATGCTATTAGTATTCGTTATGTTTGGTTCAATCAAGCAACCTGAAATAATTCGTACAATTGAGTTGTAAACTAGACGTGTGATACGAGGTATTTAAGATGGCCAGAGTTATCAGATTAAAAATGTTTGTCTGGGTCTATTTCTAGACTTGAGGCACATGTGTATGCTATGTAGACTCAGGTTCTTTACAGTACATGTTGCCTTAGCCTAAAAAACAATGCCAAAAAGTTGATCAGCCTAAACCACACATCTAGAATGGATGGGATCTAGAGTAATCAGACTTTTAAATTTATAACCCAACACTCAGGCCCCCGCAACAATGATACGGGGTCTGGTGTAGTAAATCAGGTTTGATCCACATGAACAAGGTTGGTATGTGTTAAAAATTGAGAGCCTTAGCTTAGTTACACCAAACAAAGGGTGAGATAAAGTTTTTTGCTCCTTATGGAACCGTGGTACTTCAACAAACAAGTAATAAGTAAGCAAAACAAATCAAGAAGTAAAATAAAAAAGTAAGAAAGTCAAAAGAAATGTGGATGGGAAACTTGGATTGGGTTTTACCATCTAAAGTCTCTCACCAACATGAAATACTCACACTCATGGCATACCCTTAGAAAGTTTACAAGTAATTATAATAAGTGTATATTCCCTCCACTCTTGAGCTTAGGATATAACTAGATTATAAGGTTCTCTCTCTCGAGATGGCAAACAAAACAATCACAGTAAAACCATATGATCATCAACTTAAGCATTCCAACATTCCCGTGCATTCATGCAACTCCATAACACTCAGATATAGGTTGAAACTTCTCTTTAAAGGCATCAACAATAAAACAACACCAGATGGTAGCTAATCATGCAAGTGAATCATTAAGAACAAGAGTATAGAAATGAACATTGCTAAGTGCATATATTCAATGGATATAATTATTTAGACATTGGGAGAGCCTTAGTGGCTACTCGCAATTCAAGCCATATGATTAGCCACTCATGGTAATGAATAGCTTGAAAGAATTATAAGTGTAGTGAGACATGGGTATGGAAGACATAATGGAATGAAGGAGATGAAAGGAGATGGATAAAATTAGAGAAGATGGAGGAAGATACACCAATAGTGACCACATGATGGTATAGGATGATGGATGATTTTGTCACTCTAAATCTATCATTAGAGATGAGGTTGGCTGCTCCCTCTCCCTCCTTCTCTCTTAAAGAAGTTTGGAACTGCTCGATGAAGGTGGAGGTGTGTTGCTCTTCAGACTCTTATCCTTGGAAACCACAAACCAATGGTCAGATGGCACAATGGAAGTCAGTGGCAAGTGGTTGTACGGTAGCACTTCGTCACCTCCTTCACATCATGACCTCCCTCAATGACTGAGGTGGTTAGATATTTATAGGCATGGGTTGTGAGGCATCAGTATTGTTAGTTGTGAGCTTATCAATCGAGGGGAATGAGATCATGTCAGTCGACTAAAGTGATAGCATGTCAGTCACCAAGACTGAAGGTTCATTGGTCACCGAAGATCCTTGGAGAAGAATCTATTGGTCGATAAAGATGGGGAATTCGTCGGTCGATGAGGCTTTTTAGGAACTAGAATCCATCAATTGATGAAGCTCCTAGACTCACTGATATTTGGGGAATGGGTTCTCACCAGGCACTGGGCTTGCCAGGCTGCATCACTGGTGATTTTTGTGTAAATAAGATAGAAAGAGGTAATTAGGGTAGTTACCCTACAAATGTTGAAACAAGTGGATTTATAGGAATAAAGCATTGTAAAATCTTTAGTGAGCAATTTCTCAGGTGGCCAAGCATGGGTTCCCCTCATGAAGGGTCCCGGGTTCGAATCCTCTCAGTGGTGTTGCTCAACAATTAGACTCCTTCAATGTCAGCTAGCCTCTGATGCGACTGTTTGAGAAAGCGGTGTGCAGGCACATGGGTTCTCCCGGGTTTACCATCCATGTTTAGGAATACTTGGGGGGTGGATTCCCGGTCACTAAAAAAAATGATTGTAAAGTCGATAATGTGAAGGTAAAACAAGCACTTAACATACTCAAAAATGGATGTTATCATCAATGTTTTGGATGAGTGTAAATGCCCTATTGAGGTTATATGAACCCTAATTTGGTTGTTGTTAGCGGTTTCTATGGATCAACACATCTTTTGGAAAACTAAATTGTTTTACTACTTAGATTGACCCTTCAGTTAGGAAAAATGTAAATGAATGTTCTTCATACAAATTGATGTCAGTCATGCACATGCAACTTGCTTGCTATGATATTTTAGTTGTTCATAATTACATGATATGTTCAATCAGAGGATTAGGGTCACAAATAATAGTTAATTAGGGCTTCACACCCATAGAAGTCATGATGTGATGGAATTACAATTTGATACCCTTATTCCTATTCCAAACTCAACATGACCCTAACCCTGGTATTATTATTATATTTGTTATTTGTTAAATTTATATCTTAGAAATTTATTGTCAGTTCTCAAATTTATGGTCCACCTTAATTGGGGGATACTAAAAAATGTGGGTCATTATACTTAGAAATTTAAGAAATGATTGGAAATTTCGGTGAGAAGTAGCCTAGCTGGTCGCAGCTCAGGGCCCCTCGTGAAGGGTCCCGGGTTCGACTCTCACTGAAAGCGCTGCTCAAAAATGAATTTCTCACAGCATCAGCTGGCCTCTGATGCGACTTATTGAGATATCGGTGTGCGGGTGCATGGGTCTCTCGAGTTTACCATCCCTTCTATCTGGGCCTCCGCCTAGGGGGTGGGTTTCCCCTAGCAATAAAAAAATGATTGGAAATAAAAAATAATTTTGTTACCTTTATTATAACCATTTATTTTCATTTGTTTCCCTGTCATACATCTCATCTTTCTTCCTTTATGTAGATTTACAATTTAAATATTAAATGAGTAGCTTATATCAATACATTTGCAAAAATATCCTACAAGAATAAATATGAAATGGTCCCCAATCATATGTTTGTATTTGGTAGGGTTCTCCCCGCCACCCAAATTGTATTGCATTTGGGTCCTTGACCTACTAGAGGATTATCCATTATGAATTTAAAGTACTTTGCCTTTATTGTTCCTTTGTATAGCATCAAATCTGATACCATATTTACACTTTTTGTTGGTAGAATGATTAACCATTTCCTGAATATTATTTCTTTCCAATTTTAAGAATATTTGCAAAGGGGATCTCAACATATGATTATCATGCATAAGATAAGTAGTAGTAGAAACAATTGATTTATATTTACTCTATCATGAAAAATATTGGTTCTAAGAAAAAGAGATTTAGTACATAAGATTTATCAATATGGAGAGAAAAAATATCATCCTCTCTACTAATAGTACTAGAAAAGATTCAACAAGATTGTTTTTGCAAGAAAGGAGCATTTCATTCTCAAGCTTAGTGATCTTAGAGAGATAAACATTGATTTAGATTATGTTCCTTGAAAAAAGGTCTTTGTCCTCGCTCTAGATTTTAAAACACTAACATCAAGTTGGAGACAATTAACAAATCTTATCATGCTCTTCATTTGAACTATGAATAACATATGTGATATTTTAGAAATTTAACCTTATCAAGCAAGCTAGACATTTCAATTTGAAGAATATTTACTTGACTAATATAATCATTGTTTTCTATCTAAACACCACTAAAACTCAATTCAAGTTCTAGATAGAGCTTTTGAAGTTTGTGAAAATCATCTTGCATGTAAATGTTAACATATTCAAGTTCATGCTATTTTTCATGCAAGTTATCCACAATCTTAGATTTTTCTTCCTTTTAAGCTTAATAGGTTTAAAAAAGGCACAAGTAGCATGAACTATTTCAATCAAATATTCTTTATGTGAAGAGTTTAGATACCTCATTTAATTTTTAATTGGGCTTGCCATAAGAGAAAATTATGATTCTCCAACTTTACTTCCACTGGATCTTTCACTTGAGCTATATTTGGAGGAGTTACTAGAAATTTTGTGGCATTTCCTCTTCGTATCATTACTGTCATATCTTTCCTCTTCTCCCTTGTGACTATGTGTCTTTTTTCCTATGTGGGTAACTCTACATGATAAGATCATTTACACCATCTTCAATACATTTCAGCCACACTCTCCATCTTCCCCATTTTGAATCCTTCAAATAATTGAGTAAGCATGTAGATTTTGCTTTCCTTGACATGCTCCGTCCCCTCATAAGTGACACATAGCTTTCTCCATATATTATAGGCCAAGTCACAAGAAAATATCTAGCTGAATTCAATGGGGCGGGAGTGACATAGAAGATATTTTATGTCTTTAGCATTCAAGGTTGCTTTATTTAAATTATATGCATCATATTATTTTATCTTCCCCTCTGATATATTTTGTGGAAGATCCATCATTCTCCACAACTCAATACTTGATCCTTGAATCTGGAATTGAATTCTTATCTTACAATACTGAAAGTTTCTCTCATCAAAGACCGAATTGTTGAATAAGAATCCCCTTCTTGATTGTTTCCCATATTTTACTACTTGTTTAAGTATTGTTTGGAAAAGATCTTGCTCTAATACCACTTGCTAGATTCAAAAGGGCTCAAGATGGGGGAATGATCTAAAACACTTAATCAAAATTTGTTAGACATCTAAAAAATCTCAAGATATTTATGCAGGTTTTAAAAGTAAGGGAAAGAGAGATTGAACAATCCACAAATATGCACAAGTATGTAGAGTAGTCTCGTCTCTCAAGGTTGTAGCTCCACTACCTAAAGAGTCAACGTGTAGGATTTGTAACCATGAGCACCACCTTATATTACATTATAAGAGATGCATCATATGAATACGCTTGTCTAGATCAAGGGATAAATAGCTTCCCTTTTAGTCCAAGGGAGACAACAATATTACAAATGACTCACCTATCCATGAGCAAGAGTCTTTAACCTTACCAATGACTTACCCATCATGCACTGAGTTTTCAGCCTTCACCAAGAACTTACCCACTCTTCCAATGAGTCTTCCTTCTTCTAGACCTTACCTACTCTTGACTTGGATATTTGGACTTTCACTTCACCTTCACCAAGGAGGATATTTTCATCACAAGCCTCCTACCCTTCTTCTTCTTCTTCTTCTCGTCTTTTAGCCAAGAGAGAGAATCTTCACATTCATGAGAGAAAGTGAGATTGGGAGATGAAGGAATGATATCATCACAAGATATACATGTAGGACTAGCTCTTTTATGTATTTCCTACTCACTCTAATGGATTTAGAAAGTGACTAAATTCATGAGAGTGGATAGGGGATCTTTAGGGCACTTTCTTTCTCAACTAAAATATATAGGAATGATTATTGGATAACCAAGGATGAATCCAAAGGGGTCATGTTTATAGTTCAACATACCCCCTAGTTGTTAGAATCATTTAGGACATTTTAGAGGAAGTCAACAAATATATTTCTAGTTTTTTTACCCTTATAATGACTATATTGCATTGCAGGAAATGCTTGTTGCAGTGAAATCGGTCAAGTTTGTAATTTGGCCAACATGACTAGATATCTAGGCTATCTTTTGGTTGGTCGAGTTGCATACTGGAAAGAAACTTGTCATGTAGAATCTTTTAGAAATTCTATGAACAATACTATCAGACGAGTTATACCCAGGGGGGACTCGATGGATTGCACTTGATATTTATGGTATTCTAAGACCCTCCAATTGCAATACTAATGCATTTGAATTGATTACCTTACACGTATGTGCTTAATTACAAGCCATATTATCATTACAAGTGATTTACATCAAAGATATAAGGAGAAAACTATCTATTATCCAATCTTGATTTGTGTGCATGTATACTTTCTCCAAAATAGGGTTTGTCATTTTAGGCATTTGGAGTGTGTCTATCCAATATGAAATCACTCAAGGAGAAGCATTAGACACAAAATCATGCCTTATTGACCAAATGAAGCAATAGAGATGACAATATCTTCTAGTACAATTTAGGGGGTTTTCAAAAATTGGACCACAATGAAGTATCCAATGTTGTCTTTCTAGGTGAGAACTCAGATGAGGAGGGGGAATTGAGGAGTTGGTTGGTGAATAGGTCATCACTTTATTAAAATGGTAGAGGAGATCCCTTATATACTTAATCAATTCATAGTGTGAAATTCTATGGAAGTAGTGACCCGTGAGGCTATGGATAGAGGGAGAGGGGTTATTTTATATTTGGAATCCTATAGCTTTTCTAGATTCAAATAGATATTTGGAGTACTTGAGTATCTTAGGATTTGACTAGTTGGTTACTAATAGAAACCTAAGTGGTAAATAATGAGTATTATTTCTTTCTAGATCATCTTGATCTCTAATTCCAAAATTAGGACAAAATATTACGCTTAACATTAAACATAAGGGTTATGTATCATGGATATCCATAGCATATACATCTACTCTAATTGACAGATGAATTCTATAGGAAGACCGTAATATCCTCAAATTTTGGGGAATTTATATATATATAAACATAAGACTCAATTTGATAAACAAATTGCCTAATTTTATTATTGATGGAATAATAATGTTATCCTTTCAGGCATGGTGCAACCCATGGCCCAAGTGAGGCCCATGAGACTATTTTCTTTAAAAATAGTTCCTTAGGGCACAAGACAAAAAAAATTGTTTATAGATAAATAATAATGGCTTTATGAATTGTTTGATAATAGAAATATGAGATAATAAGCAAGTTTCCAAAAGAACATAAGATATATGGTAATTTAGATAATTTATGGAGTAATTATCTAATCCAGCTGGGCAACACAAGTTTTGAGGCACCAAGTAGTATTATTTCAAACTGACTTTTAGTATACATAAAGATATTAAAAAAACAAGAGAATTCTAGAAATTGGGAGAGAAAAAAGTTCAATGAGATAATGGTAATTATTTTAATGAATTGTTCAAAAAAGAAAGGTTTTGTGTATATGAAAAATACCCCAATAACTCCTACAAATTAGATATAAATTGGGTAAATATTAATAAGTTTCTATAATTGATTTTAAGGGATATATCAAAGAGAGAAATAAAGAACAATATAGGCTACAAGATATAAGTAATAGAGAAATAGTTAAATGTTCAATTTATCCAATAAAGTGCCATATATTTCTATACATTCCTTAAATGACTTTTGGTGTGCCAATCAAGTAATATGGATGATTAGTTTAGGAAATGTACTAAATAAAGATAAGGAGTTATATCTCATGGACATCATAGTTGGGCCTCTCCTTCATTAAAATAAATGATTCAACTTATACATTGCTTTTACATAAAAGATCTGAATCAGTGAGTTGTTTTTGCCCAGAATAGGAAACAAGAAGTGCAGAGGCAAATATCAATGGAAGAATTCCATGAGAATAATATATATAGGTGTGGCTTTCCATCCTTCTCATGGGATCACCTCCCCTTCCTTCTTCAATGTTCCTCCTTCGTACTTTAAGGTTCCTCCTAGGATAAGTATATATTGAGGCCACATGAGCCCTCATCTCCAGGGTGACACCCAACCTTTGTGGATCACAAGCGGACATCTAGACGGCCATGATCTATGAACCATTGTGGTTGCAACCTTGCACCAATGTGAATAAGCTGGTAGGAAGTAGATTGCAAGTGGATCCTAAGGAGCACTAGAAAAATGATACTCCTTCTTCTCCTACCATAATATACGACCGCTTGTGCCATAGAGTTCCTAGACCTCCATTGTAGGTCTGACGACCTGGAGGCAACCAAGATCTTTGAGCTCTAGGCCATCCATCCTCATGGTAAGGGAGCAAGGCCGAGAACTAGAGAGAAAGAGAGAGTGAGCATGAAGGTGAAAAAGAGGGTTGGGGTGACCCTCATTCACTGTGGTAGCAAGGGAGCATGACCCTGGTGGTAGCACCATCAGCTACTGCAGAGGAGCACCAAAGTTGGGTGTTTGCACCATGATGTCTCGTAGAGATAAGGACGATGAAGTGCATCCAAAATCTAGGTCATAACTGGACCGCCCTGCTCGAGAGAAACCTAATATGCAACCCCACCTAATTTAACTAGACTACAAATCATAGGTGGCATGGACAATAAGAGGTTGCCACATCACTGATGTCTTTGATAAATAAAATCTTTTGAAAATTGTAGAAATTAGTAGGAGTATCCAAATATATAAAAATTATATGCCAAATTGATTAGGAAAATGAGAGGAACACATATAAAATATAGTTGGGACCTAACTCTAATCCCAATTCTAATAATACCATGGGTACATGTTATATAAGTAATTAATAGAAGGAAACCCTAAATCTCAGTATTAGGATATTGAATATATGGAAACCATTGGTTGTCACTAAATCTAATATGGTTGAAAATAATGGTAATCAAGATGATCATGATAATTAGGATTTATAGAGTGGACACTACAAAAAATTTGGCTTTTGTTGAAGAACATTTGTGAGGAACCAAAAATCGTGAATAATGATGTCCATTTGTGAGGGCTCATCCTTCAAATATGGGACCACATCCCTCAACCGTGTTCTTGACATCATTAGGCATTTTATGTGAACATTGGTCCCTCACAAATACATTTGTTACGAATTACCCCCTCAAAAACTCCATGCCAAATCTTCCCTCCATCTCATAATCCTTCCCTCCATTCTAAAACTCTGATTCATCTATCAAAATTCACGAAAAAAACCACCCAGTCCCGGCGGGCGCTAGTTTCCCCCTCATTTCCTCCGCACTCCTCCACTGAACCCTCCCCTTCCCGATTCTCTCATCGGTTCCTCCGCACTCCTCCACTGAACCCTCCCCCTCCCGATTCTCTCATCGGTTCCTCCGCATTGGGTCATCCTTGACGCCAATCGCCCTGCTCGGTTGCTGCCGTTCATCCTTCGTATTGGGCTCATCCTTCATCGGGGTAAGGCTGTTGATGGTTGCTGCCCTCCGCCATTGACGATTGCTGCCGTCCGCATTGGTCGTTGCTGCTACGCAGTCACCGTGCTTGATTGCCGCCGATTGCCCTGCTCGGCCGCATTGGTCGTTTATGCTACGCAGCTTGCTTCTTCGGCCACTGGAATCCTCTCTAGGTTCGTATCTTTTTTTCTTTTTCTCATTTGGGAGAGCACTAGCCCCCAGTTCGACGCCTGATAGCCAAGATTGGTTCTTCCTCCAATGGGCTTACAGTTCATACCTCATGTGTCCGCTTCATCTCCCCCCAATGTGATCTGCATAGGATTAGCTGGGTTTACTTAGTAAAAATACTAACCATCTAGTATTCATATGAGTTATCTCCTCCTCCCCTAAGGGTTAACGTTCACACGTATAAGAAACATATCACAATCTTGAAAAACTTTGACTATCCTCAGTTGCATGGAGATGGTCATACAACAGTAATACAGAGTAGTCAGGGGTGTGTTCAATATTTGGAAGCGAGGAAATAGCTCCTTGGGAGTAGCTACCATAACTAAATGGAAGGGAATCAAAGTTGTGATGTACATAAATTCCTAGGCTATGCATCTACAGTATAGCATCCTCATAATGCTTTTCTATCATACAACTTTGTGTTTTGTCAATAAGAAAAGAATAATTTACTTATGTGATTGAGTAGATATAGTATTTGATTGAATATTGTCTTTCTCGAATATGTACAATATTTATTAATTGTACAAACTCGAATTTATGTATAATACCTACCATGTAATCCAAGTCATACTTGATCAAATATTACTCATATATAATTGTTGAGGCTCAAGCTTGGTTCAAAGCAATACACATGTGTGCATGTATGTGTAATTTTGCTACTCTGTTCTATTCTATATGAACAAGTGTTCTCATGACACACATATATATGGGTCATAGCCAAAGTAGTTGATAATGAATGTATTAATAATATTCCTAGTTTCTTTGAAGACAGTATGAAGGAAATAAGCAATACCTCCTTTAAATCTATTATATGTATCCTTTACTATATCTGGTGGTATAGAAATAAGGTGATTTTTGAGGAATGGTTAGTCAATGTGAGTGTGCTATAGTCTATTATCCATAATGAGATAAAAGTGCTTCTTTACTAAACGAGCCCTGTGTTATTTTTTCTGGAATTGCTATACTTGTTCGTATTTTCTAAAGATGAAGAAGGGTTCCATCTGATGTTACTGGTTTATTGATGTAGTGGTGATCAAGATGGTTGTATGTATTCTACAATGTTGGAGTTTCCTACTTGTCCTTATGTTCAGAAGATGAAGTAGAGCTTCTATATATCTGGTGTTTTTTAGTCTATTGATCCAGTGATGATCAAGATGGTTGCTTGTAAAATGTTGTGCTGAAATGACCTTTCTTTTGAAGGGGAAGTGTTAACCTTGTTACCCCTCCCAACTCTGTTGAGAAAAATAACTTAGAACCTTCCTTTTAGTTTCTAAAATGTAATAAGAAGAATACGTCCAGAGGTAGAGGGAGAAAGGGGTAAACTGAGGATAACAATGCTACTTTATCCAATAAGTTTGATAACTTAGCAATTGTTTATCCAATAAATTTGGGTAGTTATAGTGGATTTCTCATCACACCAGTCATGGTATTGGGAGAGTTTTTGTTTTGTGGAATGGTATCTAATGCTCTGTTGAAAAGCTTTTTTAATATGATAAATTAATACATACTAGAATCACTATTGGTGATAAAAGATTTCTTCTTACTGCTATTTGTGGTCACTTGTACGAGTTCTGTTCTGTTTTCTCACTGCGTTGTTTTTGAATGTTTTGTTTTTGGTGCTTAGTATAATATAGCCTGGTGTTTTTGCATTTTGCAGAGGCACACTAAGTCATTGTCAACATTTCAGAAATCTAGGCAGAAGCCTCAAGAAAGAATGGGTGTTCTTAGTAATGTGGGTTCCTCCTTGTTCCCTTAATTGTTAAAACGACATTTGTATATATGTCTTTTTTCCTTTACCCCCTCCATCTAAAATAATACACTTTCTGTAACATGTGGTTGTGATGCATGCCCTAAAAGCCAATAACTATAGTAATGATCCGAACTCTTTACTTGGAGATTAATTAAAGGCTGACTGCCCAGGGCTCCGATGAGATACATCCATCCCTGATATAATAGTTGGCACTTTGGAGATCTTTGGCATGGATGGAGGATGCTCAGCTGTGGTGAACTTCTATGTAGGCTTATTTAGGATCTCATTCGCTGTGGAAACATGAAGGGCATTGTAAGTAAAATCTTTGAATGTATTTCGTTTAAATTAGTTAAACGAAATACATAAAAAGATTTTACTGACAACGCACTTAATGTTTCCACAGCGAATGAGATCCTAAATAAGCCTACATAGAAGTTCACCACAGCTGAGCATCCTCCATCCATGCCAAAGATCTCCAAAGTGCCAACTATTATATCAGGGATGGATGTATCTCATTGGAGCCCTGGGCAGTCAGCCTTTAATTAATCTCCAAGTACAGAGTTCGGATCATTACTATAGTTATTGGCTTTTAGGGCATGCATCACAACCACATGTTACAGAAAGGGTATTATTTTAGATGGAGGGGGTAAAGGAAAAAAGACAATATATAAATGTTGTTTTAACAATAAAGGGAACAAGGAGGAACCCACATTACTAAGACAAATATACAAGTGAACCAGAAGTTACTATAATGATGGTATGCTACTAACTTATAATGATACATATCATACAAGTGAACCAGAAGTTACCATCATTATTTCTGCCCATGCTTTAGTGCTTCTATGCCCATCATTTGATTTTTAAAGATACCAAACTTATTTACATATCATTTCAGTTTCCATTGGAGACTAGAACTTTGTAATTATACTATGTCCGCCAATCAAAATTTCTGGAAATAACTATTATAAATTTCTTGTGGGGATAGTGTGAAGGCAAAAATGATATCCATCTTATTAAGTGGGATGATGTAACCAAGGTAAAGGATGAAGGTGGTATGTCTATAAAAAAAGTCAAAGACGTTTGTAAGGTTGCTATGATATTAAATATCTGGATAGTAGCTTCAAAGAAAGGTAGTCTATGGATCAAATTGATCCATGAGAAATACCTTCTTAAGGATTCTATCTAAAATATTGATATCTATGGTCAACTTTCTTGGTATTTAATTCAGATGATCATACATCTGAATTTAAAATCCTATTATGAAAGATTGCTAGAAACAACATCTCAATGATGAACAACCTTAAAAAAGAGGGTTTTTCTATACTTCTATATGTTTGTTGTGTAGAAGTTCTAATGAATTTATCATTCATTTATTCTTTAATTGGCATGTAGCTGATTTCATCGGGGTAAGGCTGTTGAGTGTAAACTCACTGATAGGATTCCCCTGTCATGAAGATTGGACTCATGATAGGGGTAAGGCTTCTTGTATATTGATAGACTTCTTGTATGTCTTCTCCCTTCCCTCCCCTTTTGCTACAATTGTTGCAAAAAAATCAGTCCTTTTATACTACTGTTTCTTTGATTTTTTTTCTATTTCCTCTTGTGTCTCCTATTCTAGCTTCTTTTCTTTTCTTTTTTTGCAATTTCTCCTTCATTTCGTGTTCCTTCTATTGCATCTAAATTTTTGTTACTTCTCTGTCCCCTCTTATTGCTATTTCCTTGTTACTCATATCAGAAATTCAGATTCTTACTCAAACCTAGACTACTAGTACCACTTCTATTTGCAAGTTTTCTTCTACTTTTTCTTACTTATTCTTGCTCCTACATGACTACATCTCAAACAGTTGTTGCTGTTTGCATGTATTTGTTAAAGCTTCCTGATCTCTACTTATATTTTCCTAACAGCTGTTTCCTAACATCTCAAACAGCTGTGCTTAACTTATTATATATTTTCCTTCATGTAGATGGATTTTCTAATAGATCGGAGTTGGATGTATATTGGGAACAGAGTGCAAAGTGATGTATTCAAGGCAGGGTTACGAAAGTTCATTGAGTTTGCTCTTATCCATCAGAGACCAACTAGACAGGGGAAATTAATATGTCCTTGCAAGGTATGTTTGAACAGATACCTTAAAACAGAGGAGGAGGTATTCTCACATGTATTACTAAAAGGATTTGTGCATAGCTATGATGTTTGGACGTTTCATGGGGAGGTGATTGGTAGGAGCAATCCTGTTGTGGCACCAAACATGCCTAGCACCGACAATATGCATCAGATGTTGGAGGATTTGTTTGGTATGGGTGACACAACAAATGACCACTCTACTGAAGCTACAGAGGAACCTGCAAATGTAGATGCACAAAGATTTTACAAGCTACTAAAAGAGGCAGATCAACCACTCTATAGAGGTTGCACAAGTCATTCTAAGCTATCGTATTTGGTTGCCTTGCTATTTCTGAAGGAGGAATCTGGATGGTCTAACGATTCTTTCACAAAGTTGTTACAGTTGATTGTTTCAGGATTTCCGGAAGAAAATTGTCTATTCCCGGAGACGTACTATGAAGCAAATGCGATCGTGAAGGATTTACGACTTGATCATTCTACTATAGATGTATGTACAAATAATTGCATGCTTTTTCGCAAAGATGCAGCTTCAAAAGAAAATTGTGATACTTGTGGTGCTTCAAGATGGAATGAAAAGCAATACAAAACAAAGGGAAAGAAGGTAGCTGCTAAGTTCATGTATCACTTCCCTTTGATACCTCGGTTAGGGAGGCTCTATATGTCTTCATCTATTGCTAAAGACATGATTTGGCCATCAGAAGTAAAAGGCAAGGATGGTCGTATTCATCATCCTTCAGACACACCAGAATGGTTGTCTATTGATGCCAGGTATCCAGACTTTGCTGCTGAACCACGCAATGTTAGATTGGCATTAGCAACAGATGGATTTAATGCATTTGGCAATATGAGTGCATCACATAGCATCTGGCCTGTGTTGGTGACACCTCTCAATCTTCCGCCTTGGCTTCTTATGAAAGAACAATTTATTATGATGTCCCTATTAATCCCAGGTCCACATATGGTTGGCAATGACCTTGATGTATACTTGGAGCCATTAATTGAGGAGTTGCAACTACTTTGGGAGCTTGGAGTCAAAGTTTATGATGCATATAGAAAAAGGAACTTCACTATGCGGGCGATGATTTTATGGACCATTAACGATTTCCCAGCATATGGTGACTTATCTGGTTGGAGCACTAAAGGTAAGAAAGATTTGGGATGTCCTTGTTGTAATGTGGAGACTGTATCAAAATGGTTACAGTATGGGAAAAAGCAATGCTATGGTTTCCATCGACGTTTTCTTCCAATGAATCATCCGTATAGACGTGATAGGAAAAATTTTGATGGTGAAAAAGATTTTCGACTTCCACCTAAGCCACTATCTGGAGAAGATATACTGAGGCAATTTGATGGGTATGAAAATATCACATTTGGAAAAATGAATAAGCGCAAGAGGCTTGGAGATCAAATTCAACCATTACCTCCTGGTTGGAATAAGATAAGCATCTTTTTTCAGCTACCTTATTGGAAGTATTTATCTATTAGACACAATCTGGATGTGATGCACATAGAAAAGAATGTGTGCGAGAATATTTTAAACACATTATTGGGTGATTCTAAGAAAAGTAAAGACAACTTACAAGCTCGTCAAGATTTGAAGAAAATGCGCATTCGAAGAGATTTATGGCCAGTAGATGCAGGTGACCGCTATTACTTGCCTCCAGCATCTTACACCATGACTAATGCGCAGAAAGATAAGTTCCTATCCGTGTTAGAAAAGTTGAAAGTTCCTGATGGCTATTCTTCTAACATATCTAGGTGTGTTAGCAAATCTGATAGAAAACTTGTTGGGCTGAAAAGTCATGATTGTCATGTTCTTATGCATCAACTTCTACCTGTTGCCTTGAGACATTGCATAAGCTTAGATGTGTACAAGCCTATTGCTAATTTGTGCTCATTTTTCAACAAGCTTTGCTCTAACATTATTGATGTGGAAGAATTCAAAGAATTGGAACAAGAAATTGTTGTCACTCTTTGCCAGTTGGAGAGAATCTTCCCTCCTTCTTTCTTCACCATCATGATGCATTTGCCCATTCATTTAGCTTATGAAGCCAGGCAAGCCGGATCTGTCCGAACTAGGTGGATGTACCCAATAGAGAGATACTTGAAGAAATTGAAGAAGTATGTAAGAAACAAAGCTAAACCGGTTGGTTGTATTGCTAGTTGCTATTTAGCTGAAGAAAGTTTGACATTTTGTGGTAGGTACTTGCATAATTTTGAGACAAAACTGATCCGCAATGCTCATAATGTTGATGGATCTCCAATTAGAGTTGGAGTGTCAAGAAATTTCGACATCCACACTTTGGAACAAGCCCATCGTTATGTCCTTTTCAATAAAGAGGAATTGGATGTTTACAGAAGGTAAGATTTAATTAGGTCCTAAAATTCTTGCTGATATTTGTATATATGTTGTACATTAATTTAGACACTTCTTATAAAGCAGTGAACACATGTGTATTCTTCAAGATATGGAACCCAACATTGCCCCACGGACCCTAGAAACAAAACATGCAAAGGAGTTCTCTAAGTGGTTGAAAGAGCATGTAAGTCTCAAACATAAATATTGTTGTCACTCTTAATGTTCAAGTTAGTGTAGATTACATTAATGTTTTACTTTTTTATGAAGGTAATGCAAATGCGAGAGATTAGGCCGAACAGTATTAGCGATGATTTGAGATGGTTATCCCAAGGCCCTTGTGCTGAGGGAATGTCTTATGAAGGATTTTCAGTCAATGGATATCGTTTCCGTTCAAAGCACATTGAAAGTACATGTACTACACAAAATAGTGGAGTGTATTTGTGTGCTGACACTTCAAGTTATTCAAGTGGTAGAGATCGAAATCCTATAAATGCTGAAGTCACGTACTATGGCTACTTAGAGGAGGTTATTGAGCTAACTTATGGTCCAGGAATCAAAGTTCCATTATTCAGATGTTCTTGGTATGATGAAAGCACTTCTAACGGGTTGCGAATTGATGAGTATGGGTTCACACAAATCAACACTTCAAGGATAAAAAAAAAGGAGGAACCGTTTATCCTGGCTTCTCAAGCATTGCAATGCTTTTATGTGAAGGATCCTAATGATGATGATTGGTGCACAGTGCTAAAGCATCCTCCTAAAGATTATTCTGAAGTACCTCTTATTGAGAATTGTTTGACTGGTTTACAATCTGATGGTGGTGTAACTAGTGATGTGTCTTGGACGAGGAGTGACACCGGGGGATCTTTTGTTGATAGAACTAAAAAAAAGAATGATGGGGCTAATGTTTAGTTCATTAATCAGTCTGTTTTGTTTGCAAGTCTAGAATACTTTACTTGGGGAATATGTTGTATTGCATTTTTTTGGCAAACTGTTACTATATGGCATATTCTTTGCAATTTATTTAGTCTTGTTTCATATATCGGCAAGTAGGACATCATTATTCTTTTTTGGGATATGAAACCAAGGTACTCTACAAGTTATATGTTTTTCAAATGCTGAATATTCATATGTTGGTGTCTCATATTCTCTGCAATTTATTTATTTTTCAAATGTACCTACTACTTTTGTTACTGACATTTCTGCACTAATAATCTAATTTTTTTCCTTGTCAATTGAAGGATGGCAGGAAGAAGATTCACTAGATCTAGTTGTAACAACACACCCAGTCAACCTATTGCTGTCCCTCCATCCACAATTGAAGAAAATTGTGAGGATCAACCTATTGCTGTCCCTCCATCCACAATTGAAGAAAATTGTGAGGATCAACCTATTGCTGTCCCTCCATCCACAATTGAAGAAAATTGTGAGGATCAACCTATTGAAAATGATGTAATAGTTGAAGAAAATGTTGAGGATGAACAGAAGAATAGGAAGTATGGACGTGGGCCTGCAAGTGAGCAAAGCCTACTTCCTAAGCAAGGGCAACCACGTCACAAGGTCCAATGGGATGATGAAGGAAATGCTATTGGGGAGAATGGTGTCAAATTGAATCGTTATTGTCATATGCTAGCAAGGAAACCACACATATGGCATCTAGACTTGAAGTGGAACGAACAACCAGAACAAGCTTTTGCAGATAGAAAATCATTTATTGAGGTAATCGTTTTCATAAAAAGACCAACAAATTGTATGATTGTGATTTCTAAAGTAATATTTTCTATGTTTTTGTAGACGTACTTTGATTTAGGCAGTCACCCTAGTGTGGAGGGCCCGTGTAAAGAAAGATTACTATGAAAAGTACAAGATTGAACCACAATTGATGATGAAGAAAGTTGAGAAAAATGCTTCCATAGATATGGAACAGTTTAAAAATCTTGTTAAAGAATGGGGAACCGAGAAGTCTAAGGTACAATGGTTTCATATAACTTTTTTTTTGATCAATAAGTGTGTTTCTCTTTCATTACTCACAAAATTTACAAAGGGGAGCAAAGCTCAATACATCTATAAAGATAGATATCAAAAGTCAAAAAGAAGGATGCAATTTATCTATGCAAACTTCTATAATCAGTATTCCTGCAATGCCACACACTGTTTGGTTTGCTCCTACTGTCTTCAAAAACACATTTGTTTCTATGTATCCATATGTGATAAATGATAAGAGTAGCAAAGTATTGCTGTTCATTTATGTTCTTTAGCAGTTGTACTTCGTTTCTGTTCCAGCAGCAAAGTATTGCTCAATTCCTGAGCATGCAGATATCATCTCCACTTCCCAGCTCAACGTTGCTGCAGATTTTTTGAATCTGCTCAATTCCTCTGATCTCAGGGAGCTTCCACACTTCACATCAGTCCCCTTTCCAATGTGGAATTGGACATTATAGAGATATCTATCTCTTATATTGAGGATGTTCTTCCACATCCAGTTGTTGGCTTGCTTATATTGAGGATGGTTTCATATAACTTGCATGTATACCTATCTACTTTTTCTAATTATATGTTTCTTATGGTTTAGAAAATTTCCGAGATCAACAAGGCAAACAGAGCAAAAAAAGTGATGGATCATACCACAGGATCAAAGCCATGGAGTTGTTATCGGGCAGAAATGGTATTAATAATGGACACTTGCCTTTCTTAGTAGGAGTTGAACATATAACATGGACAATTATTATGTTATCTATCATGTGTAGGTCAGTGAAGATCAACCCGTTGTGCCTCTTAACAAATTTTTGGAAAAAGTTTACGACAAAAGCCCACAAGTGGTTAGAAAATGGATATTTGCTTTCCTATGATGTCTACAAAGCTTAATATGCTTAAATATCTGAATTTATGCTTTCCTTTTATGATGCTTTCTAATTACAGCTTGAAATCTCTGATATCGTGGAAAACCAAGTAGCAAACCAAGAAGAAATAGATCCTAGAAGTGTTGATAATCTAACACGTGCTGCTTATTTGCAAGTTTTAAATCCTTCAAAAAAGGCTAGGATCCGAGGTGTTGGAATTGGGCACAAAGAGATAGGACATAGGGGAAAAGCTGCCCGTATAAGATATGAAATGCTTCTTGAGGAAAGCAATGCAAAGGATGTATGTTGGAGAAAATCTAAACTTGAACTATTAGTTACAACTAGTCTATTAGATTGATGTTTGTACTTTGTTTTCTATTTCAGGATAAACTTAAGGAACTTGAAGAAACAGTAAATGGATTGAAGAACTCCGTCTCCCAATTAATGACTTGGTATAATCAATCACAGGTAACTCAGATTCAGTTGTCTATGTCAATGTAATATATAATTGTTTTTTGACATTGTCGATGTATTTGTTATAGGATGGCAGTATTAATGTTGATTGTGCAGTTGAATACCCCAATCAGAATACTACAGGTGTCTTACACATGCAAAGTGGCACAAATAGGTCGGATGTGGGTTCTTTTCACATACAAGACAATACAAGAAATGGTGCAGATGTAGGCATGTTTCCCAACCAAAATAATTCAAGCGGGGATGTCTTAGGAAGACTTTCTAGACCAAGCAATTCAAGGGAGACTGGAGTAGGCAGACTTTCCATACAAGGCAATTCAAGGGAGAATGGAGTAGGCAGGCTTTCCATACAAGGAAATGGACATCAACGGATCTTTGCGCCACAGGTAACTCATTACAGCTATAGATTATTTTCAATATTCATACACATCAGAATATTAACATGTACACTTTATTAAAGGCTGCAGTTGAAAGTTGGTCCCCTTCCTCTGGTAATAATCGACAAAGTTATCCTCAAATGCAGAACACACCAACCACATCTTCATCGGTGTCTTTCACACCAAGAAATCAGCGTTTAAATTCTGTAAGTAATTCATTTCAGCTTATCTAAAACTTGATTCAAGTTGTCATAAAACTCAACTTCTTGCCAAGTTGTCAAAGGCATTTCATCCCTCCTTCATATGTTTCGTGTCCTCTTACATTGTTCATAACATAAGATGAATTCATACCCATCTTTGAATATTATAGGCCTCTACAATCCACATTGGAGGACTTTTTATGTGGTCTTCTTTGCACTCATGTGCCCACCGTTGGGCCCAAGTAGCATTGCTCAAGAATTAAATGGCCTTCCTCATTTGTGACACATATTTGATATAAACCATCAGTAAATGTATTGCTCATCCCAATAGTAATTCTTAATGTCGTACATGAAGTTTTTATTTGAATCACCAATGTACTCTGAGTATAAGACTTTAGCAGCAAGATAGTTCATGAAATATATACCATGGAGTGTCAAAAGAAACTTTCATCAGCTAGCCATCGAGGAGAGAGCCATCAATCGGTCTGCTGTCATTTTTAGAGAGGTGAATGCAACTGAGATGGTTAGCTACCATGTTCTCTCTCCTCTTCTTTTCACATATCTCCATATCAAAATCCTGCAACAATAAGATCCAACATGTCAACCCGAGCTTGGCTTCTTTCTTCATCATGGAGTAGTGTATGGCTGCATGGTTGGTGTAGACTATCACCCTTGAACCACTAGGTACTACTTGGACTTGTCAAAGGCATACACAATACACATCAACTCTTTCTTAGTTGTGGCATAATTCCTTTGTGCTACAACCAATGTATTTTAGATGTTATATACCATGAGGTACCTCTTATCAATCCACTGTCTCATAACTTCCTTCATTGTATAATCACTAGTGTTGTACATCATCTCTAAGGGTAGAGATTAATCAGGTAGAAGGATAATAGGTGTGGTTACAAAAGTAGCTTTCAAATCATTCATATATCCACACAAGTAGAATCAAAAGAGAAAATCATATCTTTAAGAAGAGGATTGGTGAGGGGCTTTGCAGTCCTTGAGAAATCCTTGATATATCCTTTGTGAAAATCTTCTTGTCTAAAGAAGTCTCTAACTTATTTCATTACAAACGGTGGTGCAAGATTGAATTTGATCTTTGCCTTTTCCTCTATCCCTTGTTACTTACTCAATGGCCCAAAACAATTCTCTCCTTCACCTGTGAACTGGGACTTTGAATCAAACATCTGTTTTCTAGACTATCTAAATAACTAATAGTTGAGTAATTAATATAGAGTGGTCATTCCAGATTTTGCTTAGGAACAGAGTGAATCTTTTGCTTGTGCACCAACACTCCATGAACTTTAAAGATGGCAGTAATTGTGATGATGAATATTGTTATTGCCTACTATTTCTGCTCCAGATGCCCTTGTCCCCTGCTTGTCCCCTTCTTTTGAGTCATTTTCTTAAGGGGCTGTTGATATTAATAACCTTGGGAATGGCCACTCTCTGTATGGGCTAACTCTATCTACTTTGTTTTTAATTTTTGGCTGTCCAAGCTGCTCCAAATTTTTGGCTGTCCAAGCTGCTCCAAGAGTAGCAAGAAGAGCTTCATTTCTGTTCTTTAGCAGGTGTACTTCATTTCTGTTCCAGCAGCAAAGTGTTGCTCTTTTAGGTGCTCGACTCTTTCACAGCCACTTGGTCCAAGGCAAGACCTCATGTTTAGAACTGCATACCTCCCAAGCGTCTTTTAGAGAGATAGTTTTTAGTTTCCCGAGCATGCAGCTGCAGATTTTTTGAATCTGCTCAATTCCTCTGATCTCAGGGAGCTTCCACACTCCACACTTCACATCAGTCCCCTTTCCAATGTGGAATTGGACATTATAGAGATATCTATCTCTTATATTGAGGATGTTCTTCCATATCCAACTATTGGCTTGCTTATATTGAGGATGGTTTCATATAACTTGCATGTATACCTATCTACTTTTTCTAATTATATGTTTCTTATGATTCCTTTTTGTATTTATATTGATAGGGTAGAATTACTTTTAATGATGGATTTCAACGGACAATTCACCTTGGAGTAGACCAAAACCGAAATATAAGGGTAAGTTGTTTGTTGTACTATGATTTATGTATTAACTTTAAATTCTATTAATATAATGATTTGTCATTTTTAGGAGAAGAATGTTCAAGTACCTAACCGTATGAGGCGTGGCATTGATGAAGAACACAACACCATTTGAAGGAATATGAAGACATTATAGATCTTAGGAGTTTCTAGCATGATATGTTGATTGTCATCAATCTCAAATTTTAAAACCATATGTACTCTTTATTTATATCAACGTTGAGCACACAATGTATGGATAATACTTTGTTTCAATATCAAAAATTGGTTGAGGTGATTTAACATTTTTATGTGTCATTTTGGTGTTGAATCTTCTTATGATGTCATGTGAATTAGTATAAAAATATTGCTTGAGGTTATGTATACAAAGTTTTCATTTAAAATTTAATATTCACTATAGTAACAATTAATTAACATTTAATAAATCATTCAATAATCAATAACCAAATCATAAATATATTGATGAAGGTCCAGATTGACCATCAAAATTGCATTCATGGCTACCACATAGCCCCTCAAAAATATATTCTCTAGGACCATCAAGTCCCTCAAAAATGTTTCATGAAGGCTAAATAGTCCCTCAAAAATGTATTTATGAAGGCTAAATAGTCCCTCAAAAATGTATTTATGAAGGCTAAATAGTCCCTCAAAAATGTATTTATGAAGGCTAAATTGTCCCTCAAAAATGTATTTATGAAGGCTAAATAGTCCCTCACAATTGTATTCGTGAGGGTATTCGTGAGGGCCACTGGTATTTGTCACGCGAGTTCTCTTCACGGACCATTTGTGAGGGCCAGACCCTCAACCGTCCCTATTTCTGAGGGCCTGTAGAGAGGGGTTTGTGACATGACTCTCCCGTGAATAATGGCCCAGTTTTTTGTAGTGGGATAATCATTTGTTACGATTTTGAACAACGATGATGTAACTTGTTGTAACCTTAATGTACCTACTCAGATATAAGTGTTTATAATAATATAACATGGTAGATTTGATAATCAAGGTTACACTTAATACATATTAGGGTTCATATAATGTGTAATATGTGATGGAACTAGGGTATGATACCATTATTTCTTATCCAAACCAGAGACATCCCTAAACCCTAGATTAGGACCTGAGTAGGGTTTAATCTAATTAATGTGATGGTGACACTTTAGGATTTACATACATGCAGATTAAATGTTGATTTCTTGGATCTATCCTTTCTTTATTGAATTCATTGATATGCTTAAAGTACTTGAAGTATGATCAATATGATTCTACAAAAAGGTAAGTTGTTACAATTATGACTTATTAGTTTCTGATGTTTGTCGAGGATTTCTTGAGGATCAAATAAATAAACAATTGGATGTTTATTTACAATTTGTTAAATTATAATTCCACTATGAGTATCACATTAATAACGATATCATATTATGAACCCTAGGATGACATGTCTCGAGGGGCTGATGCACACAAGCCCTGAAGGGACAATGGTGACACTCATGATTGCATATCAAGTATGTGTTAAAATATACAAAGAAAATTCCAGTTCTTATTTGCAAGTAATTGATTGATTATATGTTGTTATGTACTTCTACACTTTTGCATGCACCCCACATACACAACATATTTCAATGTGATGATGGGTTCTTTGTTTCATGTCATTTTAGGTAAATGCAATACATGAAGGTGTCTAGATATGATGAATCAAATGAAATCCACCAAAGTCATAAGAGCTAAGTAAATAAGGATTAGCTAGATACCTCTTCTCAATATGTATTAGTTCATGTCTGACATTCATGTAATTCCTTAGAGGAGCATCATTTTATAACTTGTAAAAAATATTTTTGAATTAATGATTTTTTTTGCTATTATTTGCTATTTGGTTAAGTCTAGATAATAGGAATTTAAGGCAATGGTTCTCAACTTTAAGATCTTTTCTAAATTGGGGAACGTTGAAAAGTGAGATCATTACAATGAACTTATTCCTCTAAGTTAAAGAACCAATGATTTAACAAGGTTATATTAAGCGACCTTAATACTTATAGATTGAGAGAGGAGAGTGTAGGGGGTGAAGAACCAACCCATAAGGATGTGAAAGACTTCAATGACTGGATTGTATCCATGAGTCCTTTTGAGATCCCATTCATATGTAGTCTTTTATTTGGGTTGACAAACAAAATGTAAATAGATTAGAGAGATAGAGAGTTCAACAATCATAAATGGCCCAACTTCTTAAATTTTTTTAAGATCATGTAATAAGAAATAGAATCTCAAATCATTGTCCACTACTTTACTCTATTTTATCTAGAGAGAACATTGACCATCCAACTATATTTAGGTTCATGAAGATGTGGTTTAGGCTTGATGTGAATAATGAATGTCATAAAGGAACATTAGATGCTCATTTCATGGGTGATACACATATAGAATTTGTGAGATACAAAAATCACTAAAGATATTTAAGATTTGGATTAGAGAGATCATGAGTGACATTGTTGATAAAGTCAGGGCTCAAGATAATAGGGTTAGGACACTATAAGAAACAAGGGACACAATTGAACATTGGGTCATAAGGTCAGAGCTAGATGGGGCTCAAAGTATTTTAGAAGAACTACTTAGATGCAAAAAAAACTTTTAGAGGGAAAGGGTGGTAGTAAAAAGGGTTAAGGAAGGTGAGAAATGTACAAAAGAATTTCATACACATGTCAAAGATAGTAGGAAAAGACTAAGGACAAGAACACTCTAAAAAGAAGATGGTTCACATGTACTACGACAGGAAGAAATATTACAAACATGTGTTTGACTATAATATTGTGGTGATCGAATCGCCAAAACACGAGATAAACTAATGCGGAAGCAATTAACTAGCAGCGGAATTATTAAAATCACTAAAAATTAAAATGTTTTGTAACGAGATCTTTAAACAACAAAACTCTTTCATAAAGAAACAAGATAAGTTGTTTACAACATGATCCATCATTACATCTCTGTAAAATCACATCTCGAGTGATTACCACATCAATTGCTCTGTTATCTGTACAAAGCAAGATACAAAAATCTCGAGGCATTAAGCCAAAATCTCAGATCTACTTTAAACATCTACTGACTCCTAGGACCTGAGAGTACAGAGACGACACATAGGACATACTATCTACAAGACTTGATAGACAATGTCTCCACCTGAGAATCACTGTTGTCCCTGATGTTGCTGTTGTTGTTGTTGCTCACCCTCAGATGGGTTCCTCCGTCCTCGACGTCTACCTAAAAAGTCGAATCCCACGGGGGTGAGACAATTTGAATAATTGTCCCAGTGAGAGTTATAACTCTCTGCCAGAAGCTTTGTTATTGCAATAAAGGAATAACAATAAGCAGTAGAACTTTAAATATTCAACAGTAGGTTTAATATTAAGTAAAGCAACATTCTTTTAGCAATCATTTCAATTATAACTTAACTGAATATCAAGGCATATCTCAATAAGGAATATGAAGAACATGTATACTAGTTATTCAACTAGAACATTATAAACAATGTATCATCAATCATTGTTTCTCGTAGTTCAATTTAAGCAGTTATACTACACGGCTGATTATGTTTTTCAAACATTATTATGCCCTGCGGAGATGAGTTACACCTCTCATACTCCAACCGACCATTACGAAATCACAATCGGTACCATACATAGGTCATCAGAAGAGCCGGATTCCTATGACCTCATCTTCCTCAGTCAGTGTGAGGACCAACATGCAGGACATCTCATGTCTCTGCTATAATAGCTTTCTAGGGTATTCTGGCAACTTCGCTATTAGAGTTACAGTAGCATTCTGTACTCTCTTCGCCATCGAGGGATTTCTTGTTTATCTCACACCGATGCGGCATTAACAACATCATCGGGAGATTAGTGATACATCATCCCGGCATAAACAAATAATGAAGGGATGAGAGATTAAAGTACATCCCACATCAATCCCTACATTAGGACGTAAGGATATTCACGTCCATAACCCCAACATACTCAAAAGTATGTTCTCCAGGAGTTCCCTTAGGAAAACATGTTTCACCATCATTAAACTACTGAGAATGATGGATCTATGATCAGGGCTCTACATGATATCATTATACTTGATTATTTAAGTACATTATAGCATTCTTTTAACATTAGGTATGTTTTCAAGCACAAACCATTAAAACAATTGCTATAAGGAAGGAGTACTAATTATATCAAGTTCATTTCACATCAGTTACCATTGGGATATCAATCCCTAACCATCTCATCATTATGATTCAAAAATAGGGGTGTTGAAACCCTTAGATCATTATAACACTTGTTACCATGTGACATATAGTCATCAAGTCATTTAATAGTATGACTTTGATTATAACAATACAGATGGTCTTCATGGCTCATACTACCTATCCATCTCAAAAGTTACCTTTTTAATAGGCAACATAACATATCATTGTTTTCAAAGCTTAAAGAATACTTTCAATGAATGTGGTATCATAACCCTTACCTGGCTATGATTACTTCTTGGTAACAACCTGCATGACTAATATAATTGAAAACATGCACATTATATCCGTCTTAGCCCAATACAAGTTCTTTTCAATTTAATCATAGAACACCACGTCCGTGCTACCTTGCACGGTCGTGCAAGGGGAAGCTACCATGGCCGTGCTGCCTAGCACGGTCGTGCTATTGACAATTTACCACGACCGTGTTACATCACCACGGTTGGTTTCTAGGGTTAGGGTTTCCCTATTCTATTTAATTAAGCTTATTCAACCCTTATGACTTTCAAAGGTATAATGATTACTCATTTATAATTCAAGAACAGAGCTTCATGTTTAAAAGCATAACTCCAAATAGGGTTCACTGTTCATTTCATCACATCACCCTAGATTAGGGTTTACTATTCACATTACATGATATTACCCTAGAATTAGGGTTTACTATTCATATTACATGATATTGAGGTCATACCATCATCATGTATGAAGATTACTTCCATTAATGTCTTCAATTAAGTTAAGATTCATTAATCACCATAATTAGGGTTTCCATGATCTCACTATGAAGGATCATACCCTAATTATGTGTATTCATACGTGTTGGAAGTATATTACTTGATTCTCATACATATAGGGAGTCTTCTCTTTCATCTAACTATTATACGATGTTTAAATCACTCTTAGTTAGGTTAAGTCAAATCAACCTTGATAATATAAGTCATGTCATCGCCATTATGGTTATTAGGGTTTGCTTGATCAAGGGGTATTAGTCACACTATCTCACTAAGGGTACTTTTGTAATGTTCACCGTTGACCATAACATGTATCAATAAACTAATTAATTGTTCCCTTAATCACTTTAAGTGCATTTAAGGTTTAAGTTAATCAACTACTAAATCATCTTGACCACTAAGGCATCAAACGTTCTTGACCTTAATAGACCCCAAACAGTTTTGCACTTTCAACCTCCAAACAATTTTGAAACCATTTGGAGTTGTTGACCGTTTGGTCCCTTTGAATTTCAAGATCGTTTGGTCCCTTTGACTTTCAAGACCGTTTGATAAAGTACATACTCAAGACCGTTTGCCCTAGGTGAGATGAAGACCGTTTGGTCTCGTTGACCGTTTGTCCAACTTTGACTTTGAAACCGCATGGGAAAATTGATCTTGAAACCGCATGGTCACCAAATGGTTTGGGATCGTTTGGTCCTAAACGGTCTTGAGACCGTTTGGTCCAAACCACCTCAAAACCGCATGGACCAAAAAGTGTTTCAACCTTTCCTGAGTTAGGGTTTCCAAGGTTGAACCCCTCAATCGTTCATGCAAAGGTTATCCACTTATCAATTGGGTCAATTAGTCCATCCCTCAACTGATTTGATCCTCAATTGACCCTCAATTGATAACCAATTAGGGTTTGGATTTATTGGACTAGGGTTTGGAATCGATCACCCTTCAACATGTATCAACATGAGTCTAATTGATGTTGAACCCATTGGACCATCATTCAATTGGGTCATGACCTGACCCCAAACGGTCTTGGGATCGTTTGGACACCCTCCAAACGGTCTTTAGATCGTTTGCCCATTAATTCATCCAAAACCAAGTCAATCTCTTAAGGGTTGAACCCTAATTTAGGTCACAAAATCAGCACTTAATTGTTTTACAATATAATATCATTGGACCCTCAATTGGGTAACCCCACTTAACCCTAAACCTCCAAATGTTCTTGGGTGATCACCAAACGGTCTTGAGACCGTTTGGGTGATCCCCAAATGGTTTTGAAACCGTTTGGGTCACTCAACCCAAACTTCAACATGAATGCATCATTGAAATCAGCAATAAACCTGATTAGGGTTTAGGTGACTAATGGGTCTTCAATTGGTGGTTTTCTTGGAATTAGATGATTATATTTGGTGGGTGATTAGTACATAATATGTACAACATTCCTCCAAATGGTCAATTCCTGGTCAACCTATACAAACGGTCTTAAACCGTTTGCTTGCATGCGGTCTTGTGAAACTGTTTGCACTCAAACGGTTTGAAACCGTTTGCTCCCAAACGGTTTGGGAAACCGTTTGCTCCCAAACAGTTTGGGAAACCGTTTGGAAAAGCAAGATTTAATATAAGCATATATATTAAAGCCATCATCTTCTACATCAAGTACAGGGGTGGTTTTTCATGGAATTTTTTGCAATAACACTTAGAAGTATCTAAAGAAGAAGAACAAGCAACGATTCTAGAAGAAAAAGATGCACTTAACAAAGTTAAAGGTTTAGAATTATAAAACTCGCCTTAAGATATGATCTAGAGCTCCAAGCTTCATATATTTAATGGTGGATGAAGCTCCAAAGGTTTCCCAAGGTTCGTTCTTCAAGGTTTGGGTGGAGAAGAAGGCTAAAAAGAAGAATTGTGTAAGAAAAGCTAACAAACCAACCTTGTATAAGGATTTCCACCATGAAAACGAGATGGATGATGGTCAAGACTTACCCAAACTAGCTTAGTCATATTCCTCTGATCCTGAGCTTGTCCTTAGTCGGCCAAAGAAAGAATATGAGAAAAGGAATGAAGGGAAACGATCCCTTGCTTTGTGGAAAAAGAGTTGCTGATATATTTTTGGGGTATTTTCAAGGCAAGGAGGATTATTTCCTTTATTTCTCAATTATATCCACTAAGCCCTTCTCCACTTCTTGGCCACGTTTCTACCTCCATATCACATGTAAAACCCTTCTCTCAACCAAGGTTAAAGGAAAAAGGAACCAAACACCTTACTAAGTTGCACATATAAAAGGGTCATTTTGCATAAAACTTGGTTATTTAATTATAAAGGTTATCTTTCTTATTTCATCCTTCAAATGAGGCACCCTCCTCATTTTATTTGATCTACATGATTCCAAGAGTCATGAAAGATACTATAGATGGTATATTTTACATGTTACACCCTAAGTTTTGGGTAAATTACACTTTACACCAAAACTAGGTTTTAAAGCACAAGGATTGCTCTTCAAGCTATATCTTGGTGCCCAAGCTTGGAGAATCCATATCACTACATCATATTCATTCTCATGATGTATTAACATCAGAGGAACATCTTCACATGTGCAATTTGCAAGTTAACCCCTCTAATTGGATAATTTGCACATTAGTCCATATTTATCAAAACAATATTACAACATTGTTCAAAAAGGACAGAAATGGAAATATATGTTCCTTAGAAGCTTTAATTACATATCAAAAGATAACCACAAGCATATAATCACATATTTTAAGCAAATCACCTAGGGTTAATTCATAACCCAGGTCAGGGATGTTACAAATACCCACCTCTTTGGAGCATTACCTGGAATATAAAGAGTACTCTAGGATCTTAGACATAGTAGTGGATGACATTGAAAATCATAACATTACCAAGTGAATCACATAAGATTATGTCCAAATGGTCGTCATGGAGATGGATGATTATAGTGCCATGGGTCTTAATGGAATATCTATGACCTTTATTCAAATAGTCTGGGACAGAGTCAAAAGAAATCTGGTTGACTTTATTAAACATTGTGTATAGGGTAAAGAGGTTCACAAAGTCTTAAAATGTGTAGACTAGTACATATATAAATTAAGAGTCACCAACCACTCTTAGCTATTTCATCCAATAAGTGTGGAGAATTTAGGTATGAGAATTACCTCTAGGTTGATTCTTTCAACTCTATCATACCTCCTATCCAAAATGATTTCTTTAGAACAAGAAACCTCTTTTAATAATAGAAACAAAAAATAATGATAAGCTGGCACACAAACTTATGCATGACCAAAATATATTTAGTAATATCATGGATAATGTGGTGTACAAAGTTGGAATGTCCAAATAATTTGATCGAGTGGGATGAAAACTCCTAGAAGAGTTATTAAGAAAATTGTGTTTCAGCCTATAGGTCATAAATTGCATCA
This sequence comes from Alisma plantago-aquatica, assembly GCA_963693085.1. NCBI lineage: Eukaryota > Viridiplantae > Streptophyta > Magnoliopsida > Alismatales > Alismataceae > Alisma > Alisma plantago-aquatica. The sequence goes on from OY856409.1 coordinate 476,498,468, forward strand.
TGAAAGTAGTTAATGGTGCATGGTTTTAGTTTCCATGAATGGAAGGAATATGTATTTTTCATAGCTTATTGTAACATCCTAATCTCCTATCCAACTAAAACGTAGAGCTATTCATAAAAACAAGCTTCTTTGAGAATTTTTTTGTCAAATTGATTTTAATGGTAAAATAATCTATTATGATTTATTTAAAAGCTTCTATATATTGAAAATATGATTGCGATACTTTTTGTCAGTTTTTTAAAAATAACATTTTAGTCGGTAAGCACACAAGAAGGTAGTTGAGTGGCAAGCAAGTTGCTTATGGAGGCAATCATGTAGCTGTGTAACAAGTAGGTAGCTTGAGAAAACACACTACTAGGTAAAGAAAGTAGCTTAGTGTCATACCCATCTCTTAAACACCTATCACATCCTAATGTTTGACACATATCCTACCATGTGTCAGATAATCCTTGGTAGGATCTTAAGATGAGACATATGCATCCATGTGTCATATAGCCACGAATTTATCTCTCTTAAGATGACACATACACATCCATGTGTCACTTAACTACAAATCATCTCTCTTTTGATAACACACATATACCCATGCGTCATCCATATACTTTTTGCAATTAGGACCATGCTACCCTCCATCATTCCTATAAAAGGATCCCTCATCCACCCAACCATCATCACAAATTCTCTCCTCTTTATCCCAAAGAAAAGGTGGACGTCCCTTCTTCCTCCTTTCCCGTCTCCTTCACCATATACCTCCAGTCTCTCTCTAGATTAGCAAAGCACTCTCTTTCTCTATGTTAGTGAATGGACTACCTCCCAACAAACCATCTCTCTTTAGAAACCTACTACCTCCCTCTTCCACCATAGTAAGGGAATCCCAATACTATATCTTCCAAAAATATCATGAAGCTTTAACACATCCCTCTTATACTCTAACAAGAGAAACCTTAGAAGATGTTATAGCTGGGAAAGAGGATTGGGGTGATGGAAAATGTGCCAGAATGTTGCCCAAACATATCAAGACTGGATATATTTAATGATGATATGTACTTCTAGTGGAATTATGTATCAAGTACATATAGAGGTATGGTTTTTGATGATTTCACCTCTTTACATAATCTCTTAGATCACCATTAATGAAAATTAGGGTTTAGTATCATGATTTAGTATGGTCCTCACCCCATATAATAGTCTCTTATGTAAGCATCAATGGAAAGTATAATTTCTTATGGTCTTCACTTCTTGACTTAATATCTTGTATCACCATTAGTGAAAAGTAAGGTTTATTATGGTTTAATATAGTTAAGTATAAATCTTCACTCCTTATCATAATTCCTAATATAAACATGAATGAAAAGTATGTTATAATATTATTTAGTATGGTCTTCAATTCTTATCATGATCAATGATATCAACATCAATGAAAAGCATGATTTGGATGGTTGGTATTGTATGTAGAAACAAGTGCACTTCATATGCTTTATAAACAATAAATACATGATATACTATATACAACTATAAGCTAGATAGGATTATTAATGGCTTTTCCTTCCCCATTACTCTAAACTCTTACATATATTGGTCTCTATCATCCTTTAAAATTGAGTTAAGATTCTAGATGATAATTAAGTGTGCCTTTGTACATTCTATTTCTATTCTCTTTTGATTTCCTTTTCTGTTATTTCTCTCTATTATTGGAGTCATGTGATATTGTTGGAAAGTGAAATTCCATTAGACATTTCTAAGGTGACTAGGAGCTTGTTTCACTAAGGTGTGTATCCAGTCTAGAGGAAAGGTTATTTAATTGGTTCTATGTTTGCACGGGGGGACTCCCTAACCTCTGGCACACTCTTGGCTATAAATTTGTCTGATTCAATTTCACAATCCCACAAGTTTACATTTTAGGTGTCATAGTGAAATACTCAACTAATGATTCATTTATTCATTGCTACCTTTTGACCTCATTAATTATTACTATCCATCATTTTGATTTGTATATCTTTGATGATGTCCTTTTAATTCTAAACCTTATATTGGGAGATGTGTTGGTAACAGAGTCAGCATGTCTTGGCTGGGGATAGATACATTTGGGATCCAGATCTAAGTCCTTTGGAGTTAGGGATGGATGAGTATAATGCTCTACCATACTCAGGCCCACACTTGGGTTGGTCATGTAGAGTCAGGCATAATCATGTTAGTAATGGGGAATAATCTCCTGCAAAGATTAAGCATGCTAATTAATGATACTCCAAGTGGCAATTTGTGCAAGGAGCACCCTCTTCTGGTCTTGGAAAGGAGACCAGTCGATGCATATGGTAATCTAATTCATTGTATAGAGTATGAAGTGTTCACAAGTGGTTGGGGGTGTGCCAGGGTACTTACAGGTTTTCTGGTGACCCTAATGGACTAAAGTCTTGGCTAAGCAAAGTTTTTGTGGTTGTAGGCCAGTTGCCCAAGGTGAGTTGACACCTTCTCTGAGAGTTGTAGTTAAACTCATTTATGGAATAAGGTCCCCCATTTTTTTATCTTTATTGGAGAAATACCAATAATTCTGATTATGCTCCATTGTATCGGTCTAACATTTGATAAAGTTGTCATCCGATAATTTCTTAATGAATATACGTAAATACATATTCCTTATGCATCATACTAGTAGATGGTTTGTAATATTGGTCTAAACTTTTAATACTCGAGTAATATATTAAGAATATAGTTATGTTAATAGTGGCTTGTTTCTTATCTCTAGTTTCCATACGCAGACATTTGTCTAACCCATACTCCCCTACTTGGGTTGTGACATATTATTCCATGTTGCATATTATTATTTGTAGGACCTTTCCTTGTGGAAGACTCATCTGGAAAAATATCCTAAAGGGTGTCAAGAATGAAAGAAGGATCAAGCTTAATTTTTAAACTCGTGTATCGTTTATGATTGATGTAGAGATAATGTAAAAAAAATCTTTTGTAAGGGCGTAATATTTTGAAATGAATTATTGCTTATGTCATTCTTATTATTTGATTCTTGGTGCCATATTAAAGGCTAAGTTTCATCTACTTGATTTTTGAAGGAAGAAAATTAGGTGGTTGAATTGGGGACATTACACTTATTAAGGTCTAAGACAAGGAGATCCACTTTCATCTATATCTTTTATTATATCTCAAGAGACATTAAAGAGACACATAAATAGAGATATGGAAAGTGGGGCCATATTGAGATTCAACAAAAAAGGAGGTTTGGCACCCTCGTACCTCTGTTTGTAGATTATCTCATTTTCTTCATCAATATAGAAGGAAACACTATAGATAAAGTTAAGGAAATCTTAGTATCATACTCCATATTATCATGAAAAAAGATTCATAAGGATAGATCTACCATTTTAATGGGAAACACATTGGATCAGAGGAAGGGTCATATAACAATATCTTGGAGGTTTGCATGTAATTCATAACCTATTCAATACCTAGGCATCCCTTTTATACAAGAAAGAATTTTGATTAGACACTATGATATCTTAATGGAGTAGGTGAGGATGTTGTCATGGGTGGGAAACATGTCATCATTTTATGACCGACGAACTATGTTTATGTTAGTCTTCACATTCATCCCTCTACACTGCATGGGAGTATGCATGACACCAATGACGACCTTTATAACTATTGAGAGAATAGTAGTCGTTTTCCTATGGGAATCCAGGGATGGATTAAATGAAAACATTGGGTCGGTTAGGACAAAATCACTCACCCTTTGGAGATTTAGGGCTAGGAATAACTACGTTAAGAGATATACATAAAACTTTACTCATGAAGGGGGCATGTGGCACCCTACAAGATGAATCTTTATCGACACAATTTTGTTACATGATATATTGTCATGAAACATAGATAAGGACCACCCATGAATTTTCAAGAAAATTAGAGGTGTTTTCATTTATTTGAAAAAGGTTTGGGACATCAACCCTTAAGTTATGAAGTACGCTAGATGTAAGATATGAGAGGAACTTACCTTTTTTGTGTGCAAGTTGGAATTCATGGAACATGATGGGATATAAGTATAAGATGGTAAATCCAACCCTAGGTTGAAATAATAGAATTGGTAAGTAGATATAGGGCCTATGATCGTGAAGTGGTAGAAGAATTAATATTAGGGGAAGTTCTAGAATTTGTAGAATTAGGTAGAGTGATATGCCTTGAGTCTAAAGATCGACCTCTCTAGACACCTAAGGATGATGAAAACTTTTCTCTGAAAACCTCTAGAGAGGTGGTTAGGAGGGTTACTTTGTAACTAGGAGGGGGATTCATTTTGGAGTCACATTAGATTTCTAATTAGGTGTTACCCATAAAGACAATACATTTTCTTAAAAGGTGAAGAAAAATGCATTACCGACATATGAATGCATTAGATTTTGTAATATGTAGCTTGCATCCAAGTGTGGATGTTGTGGTAATGGAGATATTGAAATGATAGAACACCTTTTCATGAGGAATGAGATCACAATATTAACCCATACTGAGGTGGTGGCTATCATGGATATTGATGCTATCCATAAATCCTCTTTCTTATAGAAAGCCCACAGAGTTTGTTGGGGTTCCAATAGGAATCACACATGGGTTAGGCTAGTTCTTGAAATTGTTCCCCTTGTGATCCTTCAGAGTCACCACATGGACGAATGTGTGAGTTGATGCTATAAGAGAGATATGAATCACATCATCATCTGACACAAGGTAAATACATCTTTAAGGTTATATCTAATGATCTAATGATGTCTGAGTTTGAAAAACCAAGAGACGGTATGGAAAGATAGGGGCTTCCTAGAAGAAATTAAGGTTGAGAAATCTTACTACGACAAGGCTAGATGGGTTAAGCCGCCACCCTTTCTCCATACATCATGGTGGTCTCTGGAAAAGTGTTAAGAGAAAGGATGAGAGAGACAACCATGGGTGGTATCATCAAAAATAATGAAGGAAATATAAGACTCATTGACTTGGTTTTGGAGATAGGTTTACTAGGATACAACATTGAGGCTTTTGAACAAGGTAAGAAATTACGTACATAGATACCTGGGAGTTATATACATAGATACTTGTAGGGGGTTTGTAAATCAAGACATGAGACCTTTACCTGATTAGAAACCAAAAATGTTCCAATCACACATGCAAACCACTCACGCGCAGTTACGCATAGGAGAAAGGTGGTTTACAGAGAGTTGAGAAGTTTTTCCTTTTTGGATAGTGGTATTGGCCGACAATGAGATGACAGTGGCATTGCGGGGTAATTTTAGGGTACGTGAGTGTTGATTTGAGAGATAAAATGAGTGAGAGAGAGGAATAAGAGACAAAATTATTTTGCTTATAACTTTTAATCCATGATGAATTTTTTGATAAAATAAAAACCATTAAATTCATTATCAAAATGCAATCCAAGAAGACTAATTTTGATATACTTTTGTAAGAAAAAAAATGAAAATGAGTTATGTATATTGTGGATAATACTTATTTCTCATTAATAGAACAACAAAAAAATAAATATTAATCCGTGTTGATTATTTTGACGAAATATATTAATATTCTTTGTAAAAAAATATGAAGAGGGCATCTAAAAGACAAGAAGGTTCACATGTGTTTTCTAGCAACCAACTGTTACTGTTCCAACAAGACTAATGTTAATATACTTGAGGAGGGAAGTAAAAATAAGAGAGGAGGGAAGTGATCATGTTCCACTTATCCGTTCACTAGTTAAACAAAGATGATTAAGATCATTAAGTTTTGGGTTTTGTTAACTTATTTTGGGTGTCAATTACCCATGTTTGAATACACCATTCATTGGGCGTAATTTCATGTGCCATTGGGTGTTGATTAAGTTCATTAAGTTTGGTGCCATTATCTTATTTTAGGTGTTAATTACTCCTATTTGGATGCACTTACCCATTCGCATGGTGTCATTTCATGTGTTACTAGGCGTTGATTAAGTTCATTAAGTTTTGGGTGTCAATAACTTATTTTAGGTGTCAATTACTCATGTTTGGGCGTACTTACTCATTCATTGGTGTCATTTCATGTGCTACTGGGTGTTGATTAAGGTCATTATAGTTCAGGCACAATTATCTTGTTTTGGGTGTCAATTACCCATTTTTGGGTGTAGTTAACCTTTTCTTGGGCGTCATTTCATGTGTTATTGGGCGTTGATTAAGTTCATCATTTTTTAGCATCATTAACTTATTTTCGATGGCAATTACTCATGTTTGGACGCACTTACTCATTCATTGGAATCATTTCATGTGTTATTGGACGTTGATTAATTTCATTAAGTTTTGGGTGTCATTATCTTATTTTGGGTGTCAATTATCCATTTTTGGGCACAATTATCCATTCACTAGGCGTCATTTCATGTGTTACTGGACGTTGATTAAGTTCTTTATGTTTTGGGCGCCGATAACTATTTTGGGTGTCAATTACTCATGTTTGGGTGTACTTACACATTCATTGGTGTCATGTCATGTGCTATTGGGCGTTGATTAAGTTCATTGAGGTTTGGGAAGTATTATCTTCTTTTGGGTGTCAATTACCCATTTTTGGGCACAATCACTCATTCCTTAGGCGTCATTTCATGTGTTATTGGGTGTTGATTAAGTTCTAATGTTTTAGGCACCATTAACTTGTTTTGTGTGCCAACTACTCATGTTTGGGTGCACTTACTCATTCATTGGCGTCATTTCATGTGCTATTAGATGTTGATTAACTTTATTAAGTTTTGGGCATCATTATCTTATTTTGGGTGTCAATTATCTATTTTAGACGCATTTATCCATTCACTGGACGTCATTTCATGTGTTTTTAGGCGTTGATTAAGTTCATCATGTTTTGAGTGCCATTAACTTATTTTAGGTGTCAATTACCCATGTTTGGGCGCACTTACCCATCACTGGGCATCACTTCATGTGCCATTGGGTGTTGATTAAGTTCTTTAAATCATGGACGTCATTATCTTATTTTGGATGTCAATTACTCATTTTTAGACGCACTTACCCTTTTGGTGGTCGTCATGTTATGCGTTAATGGACAGTTGACTAAGTTCATCATGTTTTAAGAGCCATTTAATCCAAAACATAATGAGCTTGAACAACACCAGTCACACATGAAGTGATGCCTAATGAATGGATAAGTGCACCTAAACATGGATAATTGACACCTTAAACAAGTGAATGGTGCATTTGCACCCATTGTTTGTCTTTTGACACCTATTTTTGTTCTTGTGACGCTCACTTTTGTCATTTCGATGTGTGATCTTTGTTTTCTCCTTTCTCCATCACTTTTCTCCTCTCTCTTCTCACTTCCCCACTCTTTTCTTCTATCTCGCAGAAAAGAGAAAAAAAATATAGCAAGAGGGTGGGTGGTGGGACAGGTGGGGTAGGTCAAAGATAGAATGACAGAGATGGAAGAAAAAGTAGGGTGTACCAGTGGCAGAAATGACAGGTGGGGTAGGTTGGGGAGCTGGTTTGACTGGGTGGTTTTGGTGCGTGTGTGAACGAGTGTGAGCACCGTCAAATTCTAGTCCATTAGAATCTTTGAAGATTTGGAATGTCTCCTTTGTAGATTGAAAACATTTTTTTGTGTAGACACAAATTAGTCATGTAACACTGTATGTAAATAGCCCACCGGATGGCTAACCAACTTGCAGAATATGGGGCAGTCCTAATATCTAGCTATATGTTGTCTAGCCATGCGGAAATGGCTCGTCTTGTTAAGAGGTTTACAAATTAGAGGTCTTAGTATGACCTAGTTAGAAGGTGATGCGTGTCGGATGATAGATTTTATACATTACAATAGAAATAAACCAAATACTTTCGAAAGTTTTTGATCTAGATTAGAGGGTTGAGACCTTGTTAAGGGATGTGTCGACGATGTTCTATTTATCTTGAGTTTTTTTAAGAGTGAGATGAATAGAATTCTCTCATAATTTATTTGTGTTCGATTGGTTTGGCGTAAAATCGAATTCATCCATAAATTTTATAAGATCGGTTTCCTGAAAATCCAAAAGTGCATTTCGTTGACTTTTCTTAGACTTTCCAAAATATATAAAGTTCTATTTTGGACTTTACCTAGAAATTAAAAACAACTTCCGCTTGGTCACAACTATACTTTCCTCCCTTCTTCTCCCCCGTCAAGTGGTGGCGGCCGCGGCTATCGTCATTCTCTCCCGTCAAGAGACTGTAGAGGCTACACGAGACAAATGAATGAAAGAAGGGGCAACAAGCAGATCGGATGCGACGACTACACAAGAGGAACGAATGACAGAACAACCGATCGGACCAGAGAAACATTAGTATAAACTCGTTTGCCTCCCCCTTTCATCATTCGGTTTGTGGTTAAGAACAAGAACCTTCGCTGATGCAAATATCATATTATACGGTCAATACGTATAGTCAGGCAGCTGGATGCCGGCGTCCAACCAATTTGAAATGGAGATTTGCATCCAGCACGCACTGCATACTCAGAAAAGTGCAGGATTCGTCCTCTTTTCCGTCTCCAGATAAACAAACATAAAATTTTCGTTGTTGGATGATTAAATGCAATCCAATACGTCTAGATCCATTAAAACAAACATGCTCAAAGAATCTCTATCTTATTAGCATCTTTAGATATTTGTTAGATTCTTTAACTATTCATGAATGCCAGATTTTTAAAATTAAAATTTCCCGATTAATCATCCTAGGTTTAATTTTTTGAAACTCAATTTCAATTTCAGGAAAATTAGTTCTTAGAAAATTGAAATTACACCAAACCAATGGAAGAGAACAATTGTGTTATCTATACTCTAAGGGGCCGTTTGGGTGCGGTAATTCAGGGCAACATTGTATTTGGCTAAGGTATTCCGACTGCCACAATCATATTGAGATCGTTTGGATACTTATTTGGATTTTATCAAATCCGATAGTCTAACTACTGCAGTTTCCTCATCTACATTTACAGCCGTTCCAAAAGATGCCAATTTTGACGAGCTTTGGAATCCCCGTCCCGCTCCCACTCCCCCGATACCTCCGCTTCTCCGGATCCCTCTCCTCTCCACCTGCGCTCGTCGCCTCCTCCCGCTATTATCTCCTCCCATATGTTCTCCTTCCTCCATAATCAACCCTCTCACCCAATTCCTTTCTTCTCCACGTGGAGACTGCCTCGAGCCCGAAGCTCTTCAACCCTGTTGGAGCCCGACCGAGCACTTTCCCCTTGAGTTGTGTGATGCAACGACTGAGGAGCAAACCATCCTTCATCTGACGCGGTTGTCGCCGATGGTACAGTGGGAGGACATGAAGAGGAGGCAAATGGTGCGATCATATCAAAGACTTCTTATGTGTCGAAAGAGAAGAAGGCGATACGAACAGTAGCATCGACGGGGTATTCACACTGACGGGACGCCCAAGAATCCTACTGCGGCGACGAAGACGGAGCTGCCGAGCACAATGACGTCTAGGCTGCCCCTCGTCTCCCCCCGCCGTTGCAGATACTGTGGAGAGGATCGGGCCGGTGTTGCTGCCCTACAGGCACCTATGCGGGTCGCAGTTGCAGGCATGGCCACTCTGCCGTCCTGTCCTTCATCCCCCATCCCGCCCGCCATCCGAAAAAAAATTCACAGCCGTGAAGCATCAACAACAGCAGCCTGTGATGCCCAAACAATGTCATTCAAACGTACATACTTTACTTTTTTTTTTAGGGTGGGACGTACATACTTTACTAATTTGACAGTTGAACTCCCAATTTTATTGAGTATACTGCAGTATTTTCAATTGAGGGCATGTTTGGTTTATGGGATTCCGCTGGATTCCATGAAATACAGAATTAATTGCTGATTTTTACGTATCCAGCAATGTAGATATTTACGTTTGGTTCAGCTGGATCACGCCTCCCCTTCTCTCGTGTCGTAAAATGGATAGTATCGTACAGTTAAAAGTGGAATCGGTAAAACCGAGTCGTTGTAAGAGTGGGCATAGGCAAAAACGAGTAATAGTAGGGCAGGAACCACAGACAGCTGGCAGCAGGTGCAGACAACGGGCCAGATGAGGAGCAGTTGGCAATGGCTGCAGATGAGGCAGAATGAGGGATGTTCGTTGTATTCCGGCGTCCTGCCATTTTGAAAAGGAATTGATAATCCAGCGTTTACAGTATCACGAAAAATGCTGGATTCCCTCCAATCTCCAGATCCATCAAAGTAAACTTAAACTTTCCGCTGCAGAATTTTGGAATGCAATCCAATCCTGTTGAATATGGCAAATCAAACATGCCCGAGTCGCCCAAACGGCCCATAATGTGCACGTTTGCTTTGCTGGATTTTCAAGAATCTTGCATTTATCTCATCTTGTATTTATAAAATACTGCATTGTCAAAATTCCGCAAACACAAATTTTATGTTTGGTTTAAAATACATGATTTAATTTTTTTTTTATCCACGGGCCAACCAGTCACTGTTGGATTTTGACGTTCGGGAGAATTTTGATGCAAACCAAAATGCGGGATTCCTATTATGTTCGGAAATCTCGAGATTAGCCCGTTTCCAGAATCCTGTAAATTAAACATAAACTTTCTACAAATAGATACCAAAAAATACAATCCAATACGGCAAAATTCAAAAAACCAAACATGTCCTGTAATGAACAACATGTTATCTCCTTTTCCGTTAACTCGTCAACTTGGTCACTAGTTTCATTCCTTTCTTTTTCTAAACGCAACAACATGCAGGCTACGAGGCCCGTGGCCACGCGTTTTGTGCACTTCGCCTATCTAGAAGTAATACATTGAATTTTTATTTAGTATGGTGGTGGAGAGGCGTGCTTCAACGTGTTTTAAAAATTTAGAATAAGAGACGAGAGTATGTAGGACATTGTTGCTTTATCGGATTTCTCTGTCCATGTTGTCGTATTTCTTCATTCACAATTCAGTTTTTCCGCCAAACTTATCCTATATTGTTTGCAGCACAACTCCTTATACGTCTTAATGGTCCCCAAGAAGTCAGGACCTCTCAAAGGCATGGAAATTTACGACTGATTGGTTAAGTTTATGTATTTCTCAAAATAAAATAAAACACACACGCACGCGCGTTTGTTTGCTCGCCCACCCGTCCGTTTCGGTTCGGTGCATACGTGGATTTATCTTTTTACGATATATATTTTAATTTTATTTTGCTTTCCGAAATGACATTTTATTTTCTGTGTTGCATCATTTGGAGTTTGGTCGACAATGTTTAAAACGCAGCAATAAAACCTCTCTTGACTACCCATTAAGCCGTCTATTAAACGCGATGTTAAAAACGCACGTTGGGGAGACCAATAGGTGCGGACAGTTACCGTCGCGGCTGAGACACACTCCATATAAAGAGGCGTCCACTCTCATTTGAGAAATACAAAAGACAAGAGATACATAGAGAGATACCTAAAAACAATACTTGAAAGCAATTCATCGGTTCCTTTGGTGTTGTAGCACGGTTCCTTTCCTGTTGTCCAACGGTTCCTTTGTTGTTGTACAACAGTTACTTTTCTACTCCACTACAGTTCGTTTTACAACAGTTCCTTTCCTGCTGTACAACGGTTCCCATTCTGCTGTATCGAGACTCCTTTCCTGCAGTACATCAATTCCTTTACTCCATCGCAACAAGCCTGTTCTCCCGAACATAACCACTCCTTGCTCCTGTCTTGCGCTGACGACTACTTCACGATGTCGTTTTGATGCTTGCGACCAAGGGCTAAAGGAACGAGTTCTACACATCACTCTCGCTTGCACCGAGCGGTTGTACCAGAGTTGGGGTGGCTGGATCTTGGAGATAAACCGTCGGAGACACTCGTGCTAGGAGCGGCGGAATATGTCATGAAGATAGTGTTTCACACGCCTTCATCTCAGGCTCTGGAGTTTGATTTCTAAACTCATTCGCCGTTTTCTCCAAATCCAAATTATTGTTAATATTACTACTGCTTATTGGTGGTTAACTGCTTGTAATTATCTAATTAACATCTGTCTTATAGAAACTCTTTTTTCTAACATTTTCAAGACAGAAACAATCTATTTACTGCTCTATTTTAGATTGTATAAACAATTACATAGACAGACCCGTTCGTTCCTAAAATAGTTGTTAATTAGATATACATCTTACTACCTGTTTGAATACTATGGATTCGAAAACTATGCTATGGCTTGACGATGTAGCCTCCTTTCGTCCAGAACATTTTGTGGTTTGTACTTCCATCGTTGGCAACAAAAAATGTGATTTTGGCTTACATCTCTTGGACTTGTGTATGCAATCTTACCATCCGAAAACTTTGTTCCTGTTGTGCCTCCACCACAACCCGCTAACCTCCTTACTGGAGAAGTCAATCATGAACATGTTCCTAAACTCGTTGTTCCCACTCCTGTTTCAAAGGAAACTGATTACCTATGTCATGGTAGGATCATATCAGCCTTATCCGATGCACTGTATGATATATACCATAGGATTCCAACTTCTCTTGAACTATGGACGGCCTTAGATTCTAAATTTGGTCTAGAAGACACTGGTCTTGAGTGTTATGCCTTTGTTGAATGGCTAACATATAATATGGTTGATGATAAACCTATCTCGGCTCTAGTTCTAGAATACCAAAACGTAATGTCTAAATCCATGGCTAAAGGTTATAACCTTGATAAAAATGTTCAAGTAGCAACCCTCATAGAGAAGCTCCCTTCCTCTTAGAAGGATTTTTCCAGGACCCTTAGACATAGACAAGGGAACATGTCCATGACATCCTTAGTCAAATCCCTACACACCGAGGATAGACATAGGGAACAAGATAGGAAGTCTAACCCATCTATCAACATGGTTATAAGTGATAAGACTAAGAAGAAACCCGACCAATCCCATCTCCATAAGAAATCTAAACATTCCTTTAAGGGCCGCAAGCACCACCAAAATCAGAGTAATAATAGTAGTGATAAGGGAGAAAATTGTGTATGCTTTGTGTGTGATAAACCTGGCCACTTAGCAAATGTGTGTAGATTTCACAAAGGTCAAAGGAAGCAGAATGTCCAGGATCCTAAAAATCCTGAAGTAAATATGATCACTGTGGGGGCGGTTCATTCCTCTTCTATAGAAAGGTTAGAAAATCCTACTGTTCTTTTTGCTGACTTATCTTCAGAGTGGTACATAGATTCTTGTACCACCTGCCATATTTGCTTTGACCAATCCCTCTTTTCTACCTATCAGGCCGAAACCGGCAGAGTGATCAAATGGGGAGATCATTCATCCACCATCCCGATTGTTGGCTTTGGACGTGTGGACATAAAGATTACTTTTGGGAATATTCTTACATCACATGATGTCCAACATGTATCTTCTTTCCGTAGAAATTTGATTAGTCAAGTTATTTTACAATAATCTAGTTATACCTTATTGTGTCAAGGCAATAGAGTTGTAATTTCTAAGAACGGTTCTTATATTGGTCTTGCATACACTTTCAGTGGTTTGATTAAACTATCTTCTATTTCATGTAATGCTTCTTCTAGTAATGAAATATCTTCTATTGTTTTAGTTTCTGAAACTAGTGATGTTTGACATGTACGTCTTGGTCATGTGAATAAAAATATGATGAAACACATGATTCACTTATATCTGATTCCTAAGACAAATATTGATATTTCTGATAGATGCCAATTTTGTGTGCATGCTAAGCTTCCTAAGAAGCCATTTAAATCAGTACGTGGTAGATTGCAATACATCCTTGCTTGAGTTAATTCATACTGATGTCTGTGATTTCAATCATGTTCTTACTCATGATAATATAAGATACTTTGTTACCTTTATAGATGATTTTTCAAAGTATTATTCTATTTTCTTACTGAAAGTTAAGGATGAACAATTAGAAAAATTCAGAATCTATAAAACCCAAGTAGAGAAACAACTAGAGAAGAACATTAAGAGAGTGAGTTCCGATAGAGATGGTGAGTACACATCTAATGAACTTAACACGTTCTATGAGGACCATGGCCTTATTCATGAAACCACTACCCCATATAATCCTCAATCTAATGGAGTTGCTGAGAGGAAGAATAGAACATTGATTGACATGGTCAACTCAATGCTAGCTGAGTCTGGACTTAGTCACAGACTGTGGGGGGAAGCCCTTCATACAACCAACTACCTTCTTAACTGCATCCCTTTTAGACACCTTGACAAAACACCCTATGAACTTTGGCTTAACAAGAAACCCTGTTTGAAATACCTCAAAGTGTGGGGGTGTTTGGCCAAGGTTAAGATCCCTGAGAATAAGAAGAGAAAACTAGGACCTAAAATTGTTGATCTTTATAGGATATGTTGAAAACAGTAATGCCAATAGAATTCTAGTAATAAAATCTAAAATATCAGACATTGGAGTTAACTCTATACTTGATATTAGACATGTAGATGTTGTCTATTATGAAATCATCTTTCCTCTTAAGGAAAAGGTTCCTAGACAAGTTAGTGAAGATCCCTCTTCTTCCTCTCCTACTGAACCTCTTATAGTTCCACCTTCTTATGAAGTAGAACATGAACTCCTAGTAGATGAACCTCTGAGTGATCTAGGTAGGGGTAAAAGGACTAAAGTTGATAAGAACTATGGTCCCAACTTCTACACCTTCATAGTAGAAGAAGACCCGCGTACCTATGAGGATGCCATGAAATCCATAGACTCTAGCTTTTGGAAGGAAGATGTTGATAATGAAACATAATCAATTATGAGCAATCATACTTGGATTCTTTCTGAACTCCCTCTAGGATGCAAGATTGTTGGATGTAAATGGGTGTTTAGAAAGAAGATGAGGGCAGATGGTTTCATTGATAAGTTTAAGGCCAGACTAGTAGCCAAAGGATTTAGTCAGAAGGAAGGATTTGATTACTTTGACACATATGCACCTGTAACTAAAATCTCTTCCATCTGTGTCCTAGTTTCTTTAGTTGCGATCCATAAACTTGAAATCCATCAAATGGATGTCAAGACAGCCTTCTTGAATGGAGATCTTGAAGAAGAGATTTATATGGATCAGCCCGAAGGCTTTGTAGCACCTGGACAAGAAAACAAGTTTTTAGACTTGTCAAGTCCTTATATGGACTGAAATAAGCACCTAAACTGTGGAATGATAAGTTTGATAAAAAAAATTATCTACCGGATTTATTGCAAATGAATCTGATCATTGTATTTATTCTAAAACTGTTGATGATGTCTGCATAATAATGTGTTTATATGTAGATGATATATTGTTGTTTGGATCTAATTCTGAAATTATATTTGAAACTAAATCTTTTCTTGCTAGCAATTTTGATATGAAAGATTTAGGATTTGCTGATGTAATACTTGGTATCAAGTTGAGTAGAACTACTTCTGGTTATGTACTTAATCAAACTCACTATGTTGATAAAATCTTGCATAGATTTAATATGTTTGATTGTACTCCTGTTAATACACCTTATGATGCTAGTTTACATCTTGTTGTACATAAGGGCACTCCTATGGATCAACATAAATATGCTCAAGTTATAGGAAGCTTAATGTACCTTGCTAATTGCACAAGGTCCGATATTTCTTATGCTATAAGCAGGTTGAGTAGGTACACTAGATGTCCTAATGAGGACCACTGGAAAGCTTTGGTAAAAGTGTTTAAGTACCTTAAAGGTACAACTAGGTATAGCCTTCATTATACTGGTTTTCCACCTATATTAGAAGGACATATAGATGCTAACTGGATTGCAGATTCAGATGAAACCAAATCTACCGGTGGGTATGTATTTTGCCTTGGAGGAGGTGCAGTTTCTTGGAAATCATCCAAGCAAACTGTGAGAGCTAGATCCACTATGAAGGTTGAGTTTATTGCTTTAGATTTAGCTTGTTGTCAGGCTGAATGGCTTAGAAATTTACTTATTGATCTGCCGATTGTTTCTAAACCATTTCCTCCTGTTTGCATATTATGTGGTAATAACGCGGCCATTGACAAAGCTAAGCAATCTAAAGGCAACCCGGGTAAGTGCTTTATGAGATTAAGGTATGAAGATGTGAGAGATCACATCACCCGAGGGGTCATATCTATAGAGTATATGAAATATGCAAATAACATGGTTGATCCACTTACTAAGGATCTAGCTAGAAAGCTAGTACTCAGTTTGTCGAGGGGGATGGGTCTTCTGCCCATAGAATAAACATTACAGTGGTAACCCTATCTTTCCAAAGTTGGATATCCCATGAGGAATTGTTCAAAGGGACAACTAAGATGTCATGTTATGCAGAAGCACACTCAGGAGTGTTACTCTATGACCCCCCTATGGCACTAGTGCTTCGACTCTGTCTGAGTATAGGAAGAGCTTTACTTTGAATGGGTTCAAGGCCATTTATTGGCAGGGTATGCACTAGACAGGATACCCTTGGAGATCCCTACTATTTGAGTGTAACCCAAGAGACGGGGTTTATGTGAGTTGGGCATACTCTCTAGAGCACTCAAGAAACAAGAATGTGATGACCGTCTCGTGTAAACAAGATTAACTGATGCGGAAGCGTTCATCAAGCAGCGGATTAGCAAAAATCACTAAAAATTAAAACCTTTTGCAAAGAGATCCATTCACAGGAAAACTCTTTCATTCAGAACCAAAGTAAAACTTTACATCCTGGTTCATATGTATACATCTCATGTACTTTTGCTTCTCGAGGAATACAAGCATTAGCTACTCTGTCTTAACTGTGCACAGGTAGTATAAAACTCGAAATCATTAACTACTACTCCGAGGACCTGAGAGTACAGAGATGACACATAGGACTTCTATATACATCTGAACATGACATGACAGTCAATGTCTCCACCTGAGACTTTACTGCTGTCCCTGCTACTGTTGTTGTTGTCCTTCACCTCCTAAAGGATTCATGTCTCCTCGTCCGCGTTCACTAAAAAAAATGTGGTTCCCACGGGGGTGAGAAAATTATAAAAATTGCCCCAGCGAGAGATATAACTCTCCGCCAGAAACATTATTATTGCAACTTGAGAAGATGAGTATGAACATGAGAATCATATCTATTTGACAGGAAATATTTTAATGTCTAACAGATTAGAACATTATTCTATATCAGAAGCATTGCATTTATTACTTGATAGAGTTAACATGTCACTTATCCTTTAATGAATAGGAAGAACATGTATAACATCTATTCAAACAACAGAATCATTACCACTGCATTAACTTTCTTCAGGCTTAGATCATATATCTAAAGCCTGGCATTATCAATGTGGGGTCATGGCCCGTAGCCATACTCTTTTCATAAGTGTTGGGATCTTAATTCCTCACTTCACCACTGGGTTTTTCTCATCCTTTCACAATTTCAATACCATAACCATGAAATCATGGGTATTCAAACCCTTTGTTCATCACTTGAGCATTGTTACCTCTTTCTCAGGTAACTAACACCTTTAGGTCATTTGACCAAGGTAAGTATGATACTTGCTACACAAGCATCCATCATGGCACTTGATGCACATTAACTCTCTTGCCACCTCTTACCAGGCACAAGGTATATTATAGCACACAAGGCCCAATAAACAAATTCAAACTAATAACACATCATAGCTCATACCTGGCTATGCTCATCATCTCATGATACCTGCATGGTTAGCACATATAATAGCAGTACACCAATTATCTATCAATACCATGCAAAAACAATGTATTAATAATTTAAGGGTATTACCCTTAATCCTTTACCAGGATTTGGGTTTCCATCACACATGGCTCACAAAACCATTCACATCTTGTCACCTCTCACTAGGCAACAACTTTATTCACATGGCGCACAAGGCCATTCACATCTTGTCACCTCTCACTAGGCAACAACTTTATTCACATGGCGCACAAGGCCATTCACATCTTGTCACCTCTCACTAGGTAACAACTTAAAAAAAAGGCTTACAAGCCCAACTCATCTTGTTACTTCTTTCTAAGTAACAAAAACATAATGGCACATATGGCCAATCAATTCTTATCAAATAAACATCATAGCTCATACCTGGCTATGATCATCACCTCATGAGACCTGCATGATTGTCACACATGATAATAGACTTATCAAGTTCACAACACATCATGCAATACAGGGTAACACCACTATTCCCTTACCAGGGTTAGGGTTTACCATCAATTAGGCTTTTTTTCACATATCATTACCCTTCAATCATATGCATACAACTATGATTAACATAGGGTACCAAGTCATTGGTCCTATAAGCAATTAGGGATGCATTCCCAATTAGGGTTTCTCATGAAATCACCCACAATTAGGGTTCCACATGGATGCACCCTCAATTAGGGTTTCACTTGGAATCACCCTCAACTAGGGTTTCACATTGAATCACCCTCAACTAGGGTTTCACATGGAATTACCCTCAACTAGGGTTTCACATGGAATCACCCTCAACTAGGGTTGAATTCAATAACCCTGTCAATTAGGGTTTATGTTCATGTTTAGGGTTTCATGATCTCTTTGATTAAGGATCATAACCCTTATACACCACATGATTCATATTCATGTATGAATTCATGCTATCAGCTTCTTAACTTGATTAGGTCATATCAACTCTTCAGTCGAGTACATACAACTATGATTAACATAGTGTATCAAGTCATTGGTCCTATAAGCAATTAGGGATTCATCCCTTAATTGGCACTTAATCACTTAGGTACTATTAGGGTTTCAACCTTTGTACCTTCATTTATTACCATTATTAATCATCATTGGATCAATAGAACATTCATCATCTTAATTCTCAAAAATTGAATTACATTGGACCTCCATTACATAAGGTATCCAAATGAATTAGGGTTTCCAATGTTGATTCCTTCAATCATTGGATTCATGGAACCAATCATCAATTGGACCTACCCTCATACTTCAATTGAGTTTAATAGGTCAACCTTAAACTGATTTGACCCTCAATTGACCCTCAGTTAATCATCAATTAGGGTTTGATTCAATTGAATTAGGGTTTTTAATGTTGATTCCTTCAATCATTGAATTCATGGAACCATTCATCAATTGGACCTTCACCCATACTTCAATTGAGTTTAATAGGTCAACCTTCAACTGATTTGACCCTCAATTGACCCTCAATTGATCATCAATTGGGGT
Source organism: Alisma plantago-aquatica (assembly GCA_963693085.1). Classification (NCBI taxonomy): domain Eukaryota; kingdom Viridiplantae; phylum Streptophyta; class Magnoliopsida; order Alismatales; family Alismataceae; genus Alisma; species Alisma plantago-aquatica. The sequence goes on from OY856409.1 coordinate 476,517,613, forward strand.
TGGAATCAATTGAATTAGGGTTTAGAATCAATGAACCTTCAATATTCATCAATGTGTAACTAGTTACTTCATAACTATTGAACCACCATTCAAATGGGGTATGACCTGACCCCAAACGGTCTTGAGGTCGTTTGGATGACCTCCAAACGGTCTTGAGACCGTTTTCCCATCATATCACTCAAATCCAAGCAATCCAATTAGGGTTTGGTTCATTGAAGTGCTCACCAAATCAGCAATCTATTGTAGATCAACTTGATATCTTTAGACCTTCAACCACTAAACTATACTCAACCCTAGACCTCCAAACGGTCTTGGGTGACCACCAAACGGTCTTGAGGTCGTTTGGATGACCTCCAAACGGTCTTGAGACCGTTTTCCCATCATATCACTCAAATCCAAGCAATCTAATTAGGGTTTGGTTCATTGAAGTGCTCACCAAATCAGCAATCTATTGCAGATCAACTTGATATCTTTAGACCTTCAACCACTGAACTATACTCAACCCTAGACCTCCAAAAGGTCTTGGGTGACCACCAAACGGTCTTGAGACCGTTTGGATGATCTCCAAACGGTCTTGAGACCGTTTGGCCCATCCAACCTTTGGACTTTAGTGAAAAATCATCATGGATTGGTCTATCGAGTTGATCAACAAATCAGCATTTAGTTGCAGTATGATTTGGTACCTTTGGACCTTCAATTGGTCAAATATACTTGACACCAGACCTCCAAACGGTCTTGGGGTGATCCCCAAACGGTCTTGAGACCGTTTGGGCTAATCAACCCAAAATCTCAACTTAACTCATTGGAATTTCAGCACTATTTTCAATTAGGGTTTGCCTAATTGATTAGCCTTCAACTCATGATCCCTTTGGAGTTAACCCCTCAAATTTGGAGGGTCATTAACCAACATCATTATGAACAAAAATCTCATACGGTCAACGCTTGGTCAACGCACTCAAACGGTCTTGAAACCGTTTGCCCAAGCAGGTCAAGTTGATCAGGTTGAAAATCAGCACTTAATCCAATTAGGTTTCCCTAATTGATTAGGCTTCAACTCACGATTCCTTTGGATTTAACCCATAAAACTTGGTGAGTCATTAGCCAACATAATTAGGATCAAAAATCTCATAGGTCAACGCTTGGTCAACGCACTCAAATGGTCTTGAAACCGTTTGCCCAAGCAGGTCAAGTTGATCAGGTTGAAAATCAGCACTTAATCCAATTAGGTTTCCCTAATTGATTAGGCTTCAACTCACGATTCCTTTGGAGTTAACCCCTCAAATTTTTAGGGTCATTATCCTACATAATTAAGAACGAGATTCCCAAACGGTCCACGCTTGGTCAACTCTTTCATACGGTTTTGAAACCGTTTGCCACCAAACGGTTTGCAAACCGTTTGGTCACCAAACGGTTTTGGTGAAACCGTTTGGTCCCAACCAATGAGATCATTTGCTCCCAAGATATTTGGTGAGGTGCTTGCTTATGATGATGTCATCATCATCTTCCTTCGTGCACCCAAGAACAGCAACCGTTCTTGATGGAATTTGCAGCAAAGAAGCAAAAGTTTATCAAATTGAAGAAATCAATCAACAAAGCATAGAAGATTGATGCAATAGCAATGTTTGAGGGTTTAAGTTATAAAACCCGCCTCCAATTGAGCTCCAAAGCTCCAAGCTCACGCCATTAATGGTGGATGAAGCTCTTGCAACTCCCCCTAGGCTCGTCCTCAAGCTTTTGATTGCAAAAGTTGGCTAGGGTTGAAGAGGAGATCGAAATAAGAAGGAATCCATAATTTATTTTCGATTTCCACCATGAAATCAAGGAGAACGAAGGTCAAGAGCTTACCCACAGGTTGGGGTTCGTCCTCCTGGTCCTCCCTAGCTTCCTTGGTCGGTTTCCAAGCTAAGAGAAGAAGTGGGGTCGAAATAGCCTTTCATTTGGCTAGGAAAATGCCTTTTTATAAAAATTCAATGAAAGAGAAAATGCATTATTAAAATGCATTTAATTCCAAAAATATGGCCGCCTCTTCCCCCTCAAATCCCTTAAGGACGAGGCACCTTCCTTTGCCTTTAATTCTCCTTCATTATCCTTGATTTAAAGAAAATCAAATTAAGCACCTTAATGCTTATTATATTAATATCCATATGTGAGTGGGTTTTCTTTTTCTTATAATAAGGTGAGTGGAATTTCACCTACTTAGGATATTTTCGTTCCTTATCTTGGCAAAGGAACGTTCATCCTTATTCAAAATCAACCCAAAACATTTTGGTTGAAAGCCCTTCAATTATTTTTATTCATTTTTTCCCTAAATCAAATTAGGGTTTCAATTAGGCATTAATCTTGATTATTTTAATATCAAGATTCTCTCTCCTCCAACTTAATTCAAATGAGGCACCCATCTCATTTTATTTGCTCTACATGATTCCAAGAAACATTAGGGACCTTATTGAATTGGTAATTTTCATATTGAACCCTAGGTTTTGGGTAAATTGCACTTTTTACCAAAACTAGGTTTTAATGCACAACACTGCTTTACAAGCTTAATCTTGGTTCCCAAGCTTGTGAAAACCATACCACTATATCATATTCATTCTTATGATGTATCAATATCATAGGAACATATCATCATGCAACATTTGCAATTTAACCCCTCAACTTGGGTAATTTGCACTTTAGTCCAAAATAAGCAAATATTGCTTCAACATTGTTCAAACAGGACCAAAATTGAAACATAAGTTTCTCATGAGCCCTAATTACTTTTCCCAAGATAAGATTAAGAATCTACTCAACCTTATTAAGCAAAACAATCTAGGGTTAATTCATAACCCAGGTCAGGGATGTTACAAAGAATATGTGAATTTTGTTTATGTGCAACACCGATACGAACTCGTTCTAGTGCCCGCACTATGATTGTTTGATTTACTAAGGTTTGAATCAGGGAGTCTGATTCAAGATGTAGTTCACCACGTTTCTTCATGTTGAAGTGAGTCATTCTAGGCAATGGTTCAAAGCCACAAGCTACCAATGCTGAAAAACACAGTAATGTCACAAATTTTTATTATTTATTGAATTTATGAAAGGAATTATGGAACATGTGGGGGAATGTTGTATTTCCTATTCCAAAATTCAGTTTTTCCAGCCAAACGTTTATCCCATATTTCTTGCAGCAGGAACCACACAGCTCCTTATATGTGCTAATGGTCCCCAAGAGGTCAGGACCCACTACTATAGAAATGGCTTATAACGTCACATTTATAGGCGTCGGTTGTATACAAGAAACCTACGCCTAAGGTGTACAATGTCGACTAAATATAAAACCTGACATCTATAAGTGAAGAGAGCCCAGACATAGGTATCGTTTTAAATTTAGCGTCGGTTTGTTAATAAGCAATTGATGCCTAAATCAACTGCCAATTCCAAATTTTCTAGTGAAAAATATTACCTTCAAAATTTAACATACGACGTCGGTTATTAACTTAAAAACCGATGACTAAAGTTTTTTCTCGAGACAGAAATTAGCCACATTTTTATCGTCAAATGGCTTGAAATAACCGACGCCAATGGGTGTTCCCGCGTTGCCTGTGTGAAAATTTTCACACCCTTGTGGCGTCGGTTTGTATATGATAACCGACGACTATTGTTATTAGCATCAGTTATTTTTAATAATCGACACTGATGGTTAACTTTATAGCACCCGCACGAAGCTGACTCTTCCCCTTTCTCTATTTCATCCCTGTGAGCATAGGTTTGGCGATTGATTTTGTGCGCCGCCGCCCGCTACTGCTCTCCCTACTGCTCCGTGCTCGTGTTGTCGTGTTGCTCCCTGCTGTTGCGTGCTTTGTGGTTTTCACCGCCGCCGCCCTCTCCCTCTCTGCTCGCCAGCCAACCGCTGCCCTCTCCCTCTCTGCTCGCCCTCTCTGCTCGCCGACGCCCCTCTGTGCTCGCTGACTATCTGCTCGCCGGTGCCCTTTGTGCTCACCGACTCTCTGCTCGCCCCTCTGCCTGCTCCCTACCCGTCCTCCTCCGTATGCTCCTTGCCCTCCGCTGCCCAAGGTCAGTCCCCTCTTCTCCCTACCCTCTGTCTACTCTCTGTCATTCGTATTTACTTCTACTGATTTGTATTTACTTATCTACTGATTTGAATTTACTTATCTACTGATTTGAATTTATATATCTACTGATTTGTATTTACTTATCTACTCATTCGTTCATCTAATGATTTTATATTCATCACATTATTTAAATTTAGTGCTTTGTATTTGTTCATCTACTTTTTAAAATTAAAATCATCTACTGATTTATATTTGTTTATCAACTGAGTTGTACTTTTGTATCTATTGCTTCGTATTTGTTTATCTATTGATTATATTTATTTATCTAATGCTTTGAGTTTACTTATTTAGATGTTGCTATTGTAAATCAACCAGGATATGAACAAATCTTGTGCTTACATATATTTATAAAATGTTAAAGGCAATTTGTGTCCTGGTTATAAATCTTGGTATGTTTAACAAGATTCACACTCATTTTCTCTAAACCGATATAAATTTATACAATCCCTCTTGTCTTTGATGATATGAATGCTCAGCTAGGTATTCATGATATTCTTAGTTAATTTGAATGTGTGTGTTTTTAAATTTATTAGCAAGTTTGTAATCTTTCTTTTTAACTCCACCATCTTGATCTTAATGTTTTTAGTCATCATAAGTTTTTCTGTTTTGCAACAAGTTCGATTGACAAATACCTTTCCAATCCTAACATTTGATGATTATAGTAATGGTATACGATTGTATGGTAGAAAGACCATGTGCTGGCGAGTCTGTTTACTAGAGTGTGGGGAATAACCATGTTGCATGTAGTTTATAATATTTCATTGCGAATTATTGCATGTTTGAAACTATTGAATTCTTTATTTATTATTAATGTGATCAGACACACCTACTTATGAGTGGTGTTATATTTCGTTGGCCTAGAAACCCATCCAAGATTTACTCATTAGGAGTAAATCTTAGATAGTCCCAGGTTTGGGACTGTTCTTGAACACCTAATCTCACTTAGGATGTATGTGTATAATGTTTATTGGGTTTTCAAGAAAATTTCAGTAGCATTTCCTCATTTGTTCTCTAAGTACATATGTACTTGGAGAACAACTAGGAAATGTTGTCGAAATTTTCTTAAAACCCCAATACACATTATACACTTACTAGTGAGATTGGGTGTTCAAGAATGGGATAGGTGGTACACATTTATTATATATAAGAATGACATCACATGTATTTGTTGGCCTAGAAACTCGTCCAAGATTTACTCATTATGAGTAAATCTTGGATAGTCCCTGGTTTGGGACTGTTCTTGAACACCGAATCTCACTTAGGATGTAAGTGTATAATGTGAATTGGGTTTTCAAGAAAATTTTGGTAGCATTTCCCCTTTTGTTCTCTAAGTACATATGTACTTGGAGAAAAATGGGGAAATGCTGCCGAAATTATCTTGAAAACCCAATACACATTATACACTTACTAGTGAGATTAAGTGTTCAAGAATGGGATAGGTGGTACACATTTATTATATATAAGAATGACAACACATGTATGTGTTGTCCTAGAAACCCGTCCAAGATTTACTCATTAGGAGTAAATCTTGGATAGTCCCCAGTTTGGGACTGTTCTTGAACACCTAATCTCACTTAGGATGTAAGTGTATAATATGTATTGGGTTTTCAAGAAAATTTCGGTAGCATTTCCCCATTTGTTCTCTAAGTACATATGTACTTGGAGAACAACAATGTTCCTCAAGTGTTGAAGCATCATAAGAATGAAAATGATGCAGAGGTATGGCTTGTGGCAGCATGAGCACCAAGAAAGAACTTATGGGAGCATGAATGTGTTCATGGATCAGAGCACGGAGACCATGCTCGTGGCTCAGTTTGACTAGCGTTGATACCTGTACCAAGGCGGGCTAGACAAAGGGTAGCCTGACCCTGTGGTTGAGGCTACTTAAGAATGAGACTGCGGTCCTACTTGTATTGCATTCGTGCACTGACCATGAGGTGGGAGGTCGTGGAGTTCAGATCTTCCATTGACCTTGTATGGCACTGGCTTGGGTTTCGCAACCGAAGGTTGGATTTGAGCAGTACAGCTCACTTCCTCAGGGCATAATAATACATAATCCAGCCGAATAGTGCTTATTGCTTATGGCAAAATAGGGAACATTGATTGAGGCCTTGCTTGTATAGTTGATCTTGTTATATGTTGCAGTTACTTATATATTCCTTATATTATGTGGTAAGATCTTATAAATCTTATCTTGTCAATCATGTTCCATAAAGAAAATACTTGGTTATATGCCTTCCGTACATCTTGGTAAGCTTGATGGTATGAATAGCTTTGCTTAGCATGCTGCTCTTGTTACACCTATTCAGTTCTTTACTGATATCTGCTTTAACCTTTGAGGTTTTATGGTTTTGGCAGGGAGTTATGTTTCTCGCTGAGACTGTGTGTCTCACCCCGTTGGTTTACACCCTTTTTAGATGATCGCGCTAGACGTGGTGGCGGTCGCGGGGTTGCGGTCGAGCAGCAAGAAGAGCAGTAGAAGGAAAGAGATGGATATGATGCTATTTTGGTTGGTTTGTAGTAGAAGTCCTAGAGTCATCCCTGTACTCTCAGGTCCTCAGAGGCGTTTTGACGTTGTTTTACGATGTATAGCTGATGAAGCTTTGTTTATCCTGCTGCTGGGAAGATGTGGCCCATTATGTATGTATAAACAGATGATGAACTCATGTGATAACAAGACAACTGATCTTCTAAGCTGTGAACACGTATCAAGACTTGTAAATGTTTTTATAACATGTTTTCTTGCAGGATGAGGATCTGGATGTAATAGTTTCTTGGTTTATCTGCTTTCCAAAATCGGTTTTAATTATCTCGTGTTTCTGGTAATTTAGTGATTTATGGTGTCTTCCGCACGTTTTCACGTGGCACCTCATTGTCTGTGTGATAGCGGGATGTGTCGCCTCACTTATCAACTTGGATCAATCCATTATTCGAATACATACATCTATGGTTATCATAGTGTATTGAGTTACTACTTTCATAAGCATCAAAGTTTAACCACTCAAAAAGTGCTAATCACCTAAGTACTTGAGAGGTACAACCATTGTAATTAACTTTGAGATACATCATTAACAATCATAGGGTTAATTGATCTTTCATAGACTTGAGACTATTAGGTCTCCAAACGGTTTTGATATTTTTGAACCTTTAAACGGTTTTGACCTCCTTGTCCTTCAAACGGTTTTGAGACCGTTTGCCCTCCAAACAGTCTTGAGACCATTTGGGCATCTAGAGTTGAGACCGTTTATGTAACATCCCTGACCTGGGTTATGAACTAACCCTAGGTGTTTTGCTTAATTATGTAATTAGATACTTGTGATTATCTTTTGGTATGTAATTAAATCTCCTAAGGAACATACATTTCCATTTCTGTCCCTTTTGAACAATGTTGTAATATTGTTTTGTAATACAGGGACCTATGTGCAAATTACCCAATTAAAAGGGGTTAACTTACAAATTGCACATGTTAAGATGTTACTTTGGTGTTGAGACATCATAAGAATGAATATGACAAAGTATGATGGATTCTCCAAGCTTGGGCACCAAGATGCAGCTTGTGGAGCAATCCTTGTACTTAAAACTCTAGTTTTGGTGTAAAGTGCAATTTACCCAAAATATGGGGTGCAACTTGTAAAATACACCTTCTAGAGTATCTTTTATGACTCTTGGCATAATTAAGAGTAAGAATGATGAAGAGTCCACTTCAATTGAATAATTAAATAAGAATGATAACCCTTATAAATTAAATGATCAAGTTATAAGTCTAATAACCCTTCTATATGTGAAACTTAGTAAGAAGTTGGATTTCTTCACCTTTAGACCTTGGGTTTAAGATGAGTTTTTCTTAAGTATGGAAGGGAGAAACGTGGTTTATAATAAGGGAAGGACCTAGAGGAGAAATGGAGAAACAAGTTGTCCTTATGTTGAAATTTCACCTAAAGTATATATACACCTTTTCTCACTTAGCAAGGATCGTTTCCTTCACTTCCTTTCTTATCCCCTTGCTAAGACCGACATAGAACAGAGCTCTGGAGAAGAGGAGAACGGCCAAGCAGTTCTAGGTAAGCTTTGATCATCATCTTGCTCGAATTCATGGAGGAATTCATGGTGCAAGGTTGGTTTTATGGTCTTCCTTACTTGTTTCTTCTTTCTAGCCATCTTTTCCCAACCATTCCTTAGAGAAACACCGTTGGCCGACCTGTGGAGCTCAAGACACCATTAAAGACTTGAAGCTTGGAAGATTGGAGCTCAAGGAACGACCTTAAGGTGGGTTTTATAACTCTAAACCTTATGCTTTGTTTATACATCTTTTTCTATGCATATAGTTGCTAGTTCTTCTTCTTCCCTATCTTCCCTTGCATCCTTTCTAGCAAAATCGTGAAGAGCTGCTACTGTTCTTGAGTTATAAGATAAGGTCATTAATTCCTATGCTTATCCACGGATTTCCACTTTACCAAACGACCTCCACCAATTGCCCATACGGTTTACACAACCGTTTGGTGGGCAAACGGTTTCAGGGTCGTATGAAGGCAAACGGCCTTCAAGACCATCTGGTCGCGTTGACCAAGCGATGACCGTATAGGAATCTTGTTTATAATTATGTAGGTTAATCACCCACAAAATTTGAGGGGTTAACTCCAAAGGAATCGTGAGATATAAGCAAATCAATTAGCAAATCCAATTGAATTAAGTTCTGATTTTCAATCTGTTTAATTTTCCCTTTTTGGGCAAACGGTCTCAAGACCATTTTAGATGGTTGACCAAGCATTGACCGTTTGGGATTACTATTCATAATGATGTTGATTAATGACTCACCAAATTTGATGGATTAATTCCAAATGAGTTATGAGTTGAAGGTTGATTAATAGGGCAAATCCTAATTGAAATCAGTGCTGAAATTCCAATGAGTTAATTAGTGATATTGGGTTGATTAGCCCAAACGGTCTCAAGACCGTTTGGGGAATCATTAAAACGGTCTCAAGACCATTTGGGGATAACCCAAGATCGTTTAGAGGTCTGGGGTCAAGTATAGTTGACCAATTGAAGGTCCAAAGGTACCAAATCATATTGCAATTAAGTATTGATGTGATGATCAATTCAATAGATCAAACCTTGATGAATTTTCACTAGAGTCCAAAGGATGGATGGGCAAACGGTCTCAAGACCGTTTGGAACTCATCCAAACGGTCTCAAGACCGTTTGGTGTCAACCCAATACCGTTTGGAGGTCTAGGGTTAAGGTAATTTGATCAATTGAGGGCCCAATTACAGTGGGTTATTGAAATAATCAAATTGCTGATTTGTGACTTAATTAAGGTTCAACCCCTATCAAATCAACTTAGATTTTGATGAATTCTTGGGCAAGCGGTCTCAAGACCGTTTGGAGGTTATCCAAACGACCCCAAGACCGTTTGGGCCAAGTTTGAGCCCGATTGGAGGTCAATTGATGGGATCAACTTCGATTTGATTCACATTGTTGAGTGTTGATGGTTGAATGTTTATAGACCTTAATTGAACCAACTCCAACCCTAATTGGATATCAATTGAGGATCAATTGAGTGACCAATTGGTTAAGGCTAACCCTAGTTGTCTCAATTGATAAGTGGTTAGCAAGCTTGAGACCATTTGAAGGCTTCAACATAGGAAACCCTAATCGAGTTTACCCTTTGAATCACCTTGGAGGTCCATGCGATCTTGAGCTTTTAGGACCATACGACTTCAGGACCGAATGAGTTCATACGACTTCAGGACCGAATGAGTTCATAAAACTTCAGGACCGAATGAGTTCATACGACTTCAGGACCGAATGAGTTCATACGACTTCAGGACCGAATGAGTTCATACGACTTCGGGACCGAATGAGTTCAAACGACTTCAGGTCCGAATGAGCTCAAACGACTTCAGAAGTCAAACTATGACTAAACGGTCTTCACCCCATCTTGGGCAAATGACCTCAAGATCGTTTAAGGGTAAACGTTCTTGAGTGTCATGCGGTCTTGAAGTCAACCAAAGCTAAACGGTCTACAACCTTAAACGATCTCAGGATCGTTTGAAGGTTGAAGGTGTGAAACCATATGTGGGGACTTTTAAGGATAAGTCTGCCTAATGCGTTGAAGGCTTAGATGGTTTGATGGTTGTTCAACCTAAACCCTAATGATACCTAGGGACATTAAGGGTCAAGTGGTTATTATATTAACCCATGTTATGATCAATGGTGAACTTTACCAAAATACCCTTTATGGATTCAAGTAGGTAACCCCTTTTTATCATGCAAACCCCAATGGTTACAATGGTGATGACTTGGCTAGGCTTATCAATGTTGATTAGACCTAACCCAATATAGAGGGATGTAATCATCACCTATGAGCAAGAGGAGAGAGAAAATCCCAATTTATGGTTGAAATCCAAGTAAAGTACCTTCAATATATATGAATGTACATGATTAGGGTATGATCCACCTATGTGAGATCATGAAAACCCTATTTATGATAATCGATGAATCTTAATCTTATCTGAGGACTTTAATGATGATGTTTCTCATACATGGTGATGTTATGAGATCAATTCACCAATAGGTGAATAGTAAACCCTAATTGATGAAAATCAGGGAAACCTAGCTCTTGTATGAGTAGGGAGATACAATTTCTTTAAATGAGTTATTTATTGTTATCAGTTGATTTAATCATGCAGGTTCCTATATGAGGATGATCATATCCAGGTATGGATGATGATACTATATTCATTGAAAGCATGTTGTTAGCTTTATGAATAAGTGATTTATCCTGATGCCTTGTTAATAGCATCTTATGAGATTGATAGGCTGTGAGAGCCATGAATATCATCAAGGTCATGCTTTAAGAGATGACTTGTGATGAGAGTACTGAGAAATGATGATTATGTGAGTTAGACTTGATACATTTAGTATTCTACTTTCGTAATAGCTGTTCTAATGATTAATGTTTGAAAACATGTATGATGTTAAAAGAATACTAAAATGTACCTAACTAATCAAGTATAATCATACCATGTAGAGCCCTGATCATAGATCCATCATTGTCAGGAGTGAAATGATGGTGAAATAGGTTTTCCTAAGGGAACTCATGGATCACATACTTTTGAGTATGTGGGGAAAATGGATGTGAATGTCCTTACATCCTAGTGTAGGGATTGATGTAGATGTATCTTAATATATCAATCCTTCACTATGGGTTATGCCGGGGTGATGTAACACTAATCTCACGAGGAAGTCTTTTATACCGCAATCGATGAGAGATAAACAAGAAATCTTTCGATGGCGAAGAGAGTACAGAATGCCACTGTGACTCTAATAGCGAAGTACCAGAATACCCTGGTAAGTTATAGTAGCAGAGACATTAGATGTCCTGCATGTTGATCCTCACACTGACTGAGGAAGATGAGGTCATAAAAGAATAGTTTAATCTGTTAAACATTGTTTTAACTACTCTCAAATATACATAACTTCTTTGTGTACATTTATTCTCTTATGCTGCAATAATTATGCTTCTGGCGAAGAGTTATATCTCTCGCTGGGACGATTTTTTATAATTGTCTCACCCCGTAGATTTCAACCTTTAGGTGGACGTGGGCGAGGAGGTAGAAATCCTTTAATAGGTGAAGGGCAGCATCAGCAGTACCAAGGACAGCAGTGAAGCTTCAGGTGGAGGCATTGGCTGCTATGTCATGTGTAGATAGTGTTAGAGTCCTATATGTCGTCTCTGTACTCTCAGGTCCTCGGAGTAATAGTTAGTGCTTTTGAGTTTTTGGTACAGTCCTTAGAGACTTTTGTATCTTGCCTTACAGAGTTTTACTGATGGATCAGTTGTAAACAACTTATCATGTTGCTTTATGAGAAAGCTTTACCTTTAAAGGATCTCTTCGTAAAAAGTTTAAAATTTTTAGTGATTTCTGGTAATCTGATGCTTAGTGAACGCTTCCGCATTAGTTAATCTTGTTTTATCGAAATAGACGTTTCAATTAGTGGTATCAAAGCTCTAGGTTTGCTGAGTCTACAGAGACATAGAACTTAGGATGTCGAGTCTTTCCTTAGTGTTCCTTCCTTATCTAATAGAACCTTCTGCTCCTCAGGAGGAGAAGATATATAAGGATGTCTGGCCCACATGAAGAGTATGTGGTGGAAAGTAGCATTGCTGCACCACAGGGAGGTGCAAGGCACCCAGAAATGGAGCAACCCTTACCTGAGCAACCCAGGGAGCCACCCCAGTTTGACCCAGCTGAGATAGAAAACCCAGCTGTCCATGCCTTATTTGATAAGTTTCTGACAGCCATAACACACATAGCAGATAGGGTACCACCGTCTGCACCTAGGGTACCAGCCCATCAGGAAGGTTATGGAGCTGGCAAGACTTTTGAGAGACTTCGCCCGGTGGGAGCCATAGACTATGCTGGTACATATGACCCAGCAGATGCTGATCTATGGTTGACAGAGCTGGAAAAGGCTTTCAGGATCCTTGATATTCCTGAAGCTGAAAAGGTAAAACATGCGGTATACCTCCTAAAAGGGAGTGCTGGTAATTGGTGGATGATAGAGGAGGATAAGAGACCAGGCGAAGAAATAGGATGGGAGGTTTTCCGACGAGAATTCATCAATAGATACTTCCCTAAGACGTATCTATATGAGAAGATCTTTCAATTTGAGAAGATCACACAAGGACACATGAACGTTAGCGAGTATGAAGCTAAGTTCATGGAGTTACTACGGTTTTGTCCACAGATGGCAATTAGTGATGAAGAAAGAATTCGGCGTTTTGAGAAAGGATTGAATGTTGAACTAGCCACTCCTGTGTCTGCCTTGGAGAACAGAGAAAGGTCTGCCACCTTTGTGGAGTCAGTAAGAAGGATAGAGAGGTCGGAAACCGTGAAACAACAGACAAGTTGTAAGAAGATGTACACCCAGCCTCAAGAACAAAGGCCTAAAAGTTTTAAGAAGCCAAGATTTTCTACACCATCAGCTTTGTCAGGATTTCCTACCCAGACACAATGAGTGTCAAGTGGAAGTAGGGATCATAGTAGTATTCTAAGAGGACCCTTCGACATAGCATCAGCATCGGTAACTGGATCGTATAGACACTTTGCACCCAGGATCTGTTACCTATGTTGACAGCTGGGACACCTGGCAAGGAATTGTCTAGACATGAATACAATAATGACTCAGCCCCAAGGACAGAGTCTGCAAGGCTCACAAGGGAGGCTCTATAATAATAGAGGGCGTGGACAAACGTCCCATACAGGTCAGATGACATAAGTTTTTGTTTTAATATTACATATCGGGATTCTATGTGTAGAAGATATGTAAATTTTGCTACTTTTGAATTTCTTGACTAAGTCCTAGAAGGACACAAGAAAGATAAGAATTCATATCTTACTCAATATTCTTTAAAACAATTTATAATCTCCCTTAACTGTGTATTAAAAGGATGAGATATAGATGTGATACCTGAAGAATAACCTAGAGTGATAAATTCTGCGTGTATAATGATATGAAAAGCAAAGAATAGGATGATAAGTAAAATACATACTACCTAATCTCAATACTTATATACCCTGGCCAGGTATATGGTTATTGTAGATAAGGAAAGTATGAAACTCTTAGATTGTTATCTTTTAATTACTCTGATCACGTAATTATTTTGAAACAATCTAAGGAGTATAAGAAAAATTAAATGAGAGGATCTTAGTGAATACTTAGTGAACATACTTTGTAAACATACTTAGTGAATATACTCAGTGAATACTTAGTGATCATACTCAGTGAATTTCCTCAGTGAATACTTAGTGAACATACTTTGTAAACATACTTAGTGAATATACTTAGTGAACTTCCTCAGTGAATACTTAGTGATCATACTCAGTGAATATACTCAGTGAATACTCAATGAACATACTCAGTGAATATACTCAGTGAATACTTAGTGAACATACTTAGTGAACATACTCTGTGAATATACTCAGTGAATACTCAGTGAACATACTTAGTGAATATACTCAGTGAATACTCAGTGAACATACTTAGTGAATATACTCAGTGAATATACTCAGTGAATACTCAGTGAACATACTTAGTGAATATACTCAGTGAATATACTCAGTGAATACTCAGTGAACATACTTAGTGAATATACTCAGTGAATATACTCAGTGAATACTCAGTGAACATACTTAGTGAATATACTCAGTGAATATACTCAGTGAATACTCAGTGAACATACTCAGTGAATATACTCAGTGAATACTCAGTGAACATACTTAGTGAACATACTCAGTGAATATACTCAGTGAACATACTTAGTGAATATACTCAGTGAATACTCAGTGAACATACTTAGTGAATATACTCAGTGAATACTCAGTGAACATAGTGAATATACTCAGTGAACATACTTAGTGAATATACTCAGTGAACTTACTCAGTGAATACTTAGTGATCAAACTTAGTGAATGTACTTAGTGAATATACTCAATGAACTTACTCAGTGAATACTTAGTAAGCAAACTTAGTGAACATACTTAGTGAATATACTCAGTAAACTTACTCAGTGAATACTTAGTGAGCAAACTTAGTGAACATACTTAGTGAATATACTCAGTAAACATACTCAGTGAATACTTAGTGAATATACTCAGTGAACATACTCAGTGAATGCTTAGTGAATATACTCAGTGAACATACTTAGTGAATACTTATTGAATATACTCAGTAAACATACTCAGTGAATACTTAGTGAATATACTCAGTGAACATACTCAGTGAATGTTTAGTGAATATACTCAGTGAACATACTTAGTGAATACTTAGCGAATATACTCAGTAAACATATTCAGTGAATACTCAGTGAATATACTCAGTGAACATACTCAGTGAATACTTAGTGAATATATTCAGTGAATACTTAGTGAATATACTTAGTGAACAAACTTAGTGAATATACTCGGTGAATTTCCTCAGTAACTACTTAGTAAGCATACTCAATGAACTCCTTCAGTGAAGCCTTTGAGACAATATACTGAGTAAAATATCTGTGTTAAGGTATGTATGTTCCTCTGATGGTAAGCATTCTTAAGTAATATTGGAAGAATGTTCTTTTATGCTTTTTCCTTTCCAAAAAAGTATGGACACCTTATGTTAGGGGTTTATGCTTTATACAAGCATAAACAGTGATAAGAAGTGATTAACAAAAGGGACTTTGTACGAATTACAAACCCATAATATCATCATAATGATCAATCTGTTCTTCCTTTCCCTGAGATTTCGAGGACGAAATCCTTGTTAGGGGTTTATAATTTGTAACATCCCTGACCTGGGTTATGAACTAACCCTAGGTGTTTTGCTTAATTATGTAATTAGATACTTGTGATTATCTTTTGGTATGTAATTAAATCTCCTAAGGAACATACATTTCCATTTCTGTCCCTTTTGAACAATGTTGCAATATTGTTTTGTAATACACGGACCTATGTGCAAATTACCCAATTAAAAGGGGTTAACTTACAAATTTCACATGTTAAGATGTTCCTTTGGTGTTGAGACATCATAAGAATGAATATGATAAAGTATGATGGATTCTCCAAGCTTGGGCACCAAGATGCAGCTTGTGGAGCAATCCTTGTAATTAAAACTCTAGTTTTGGTGTAAAGTACAATTTACCCAAAATATGGGGTGCAACTTGTAAAATACACCTTCTAGAGTATCTTTTATGACTCTTGGCATAATTAAGAGTAAGAATGATGAAGAGGCCACTTCAATTGAATAATTAAATAAGAATGATAACCCTTATAAATTAAATGATCAAGTTATAAGTCTAATAACCCTTCTATATGTGCAACTTAGTAAGAAGTTGGCTTTCTTCACCTTTAGACCTTGGGTTTAAGATGAGTTTTGCTTAAGTATGGAAGGGAGAAACGTGTTTTATAATAAGGGAAGGACCTAGAGGAGAAATGGAGAAACAAGTTGTCCTTATGTTGAAATTTCACCTAAAGTATATATACACCTTTTCTCACTTAGCAAGGATCGTTTCCTTCACTTCCTTTCTTATCCCCTTGCTAAGACCGACATAGAACAGAGATCTGGAGAAGAGGAGAATGGCCAAGCAGTTCTAGGTAATCTTTGATCATCATCTTTCTCGAATTCATGGAGGAATTCATGGTGCAAGGTTGGTTTTATGGTCTTCCTTACTTGTTTCTTCTTTCTAGCCATCTTTTCCCAACCTTTCCTTGGAAAAACACCCTTGGCCCACCTGTGGAGCTCAAGACACCATTAAAGAATTGAAGCTTGGAAGCTTGGAGCTCAAGGAACGACCTTAAGGTGGGTTTTATAACTCTAAACCTTATGCTTTGTTTATACATCTTTTTCTATGCATATAGTTGCTAGTTCTTCTTCTTCCCTATCTTCCCTTGCATCCTTGCAAGCAAAATCGTGAAGAACTGCTACTGTTCTTGAGGTAGAAGATAAAGGCGTTAATTCCTATGCTTATCCACGGATTTCCACTTTACCAAACGACCTCCACCAATTGCCCATACGGTTTACACAACCGTTTGGTGGGCAAACGGTTTCAGGGTCGTATGAAGGCAAACGGCCTTCAAGACCGTTTGTTCGCATTGACCAAGCAATTACCGTATGGGAATCTTGTTTATAATTATGTAGGTTAATCACCCACAAAATTTGAGGGGTTAACTCCAAAGGAATCGTGAGATATAAGCAAATCAATTAGCAAATCCAATTGAATTAAGTTCTGATTTTCAATCTGTTTAATTTGCCCTTTTTGGGAAAATGGTCTCAAGACCGTTTAATATGGTTGACCAAGCGTTGACCGTTTGGTATTACTGTTCATAATGATGTTGATTAATGACTCACCAAATTTTATGGATTAGTTCCAAACGAGTTATGAGTTGAAGGTTGATTAATAGGGAAAATCCTAATTGAAATCAGTGCTGAAATTCCAATGAGTTAATTAGTGATTTTGGGTTGATTAACCCAAACGGTCTCAAAACCATTTGTGGAATCATCCAAACGGTCTCAAGACCGTTTGGGGATCACCCAAGATCGTTTAGAGGTCTGGGGTCAAGTATAGTTGACCAATTGAAGGTCCAAAGGTACCAAATCATATTGCAATTAAGTATTGATGTGATGATCAATTCAATAGATCAAACCTTGATGAATTTTCACTAGAGTCCAAAGGATGGATGGGCAAACGGTCTCAAGACCATTTGGAACTCATCCAAACGGTCTTGAGACCGGTTGGTGTCAACCCAAGACCGTTTGGAGGTCTAGGGTTAAGGTAATTTGATCAATTAAGGGCCCAATTACAGTGGGTTATTGAAATAATCAAATTGCTGATTTGTGACTTAATTAAGGTTCAACCCCTATCAAATCAACTTAGATTTTGATGAATTCTTGGGAAAACGGTCTCAAGACCGTTTGGAGGTTATCCAAACGATCCCAAGACCGTTTGGGCCAAGTTTGAGCCCGATTGGAGGTCAATTGATGGGATCAACTTCGATTTGATTCACATTGTTGAGTGTTGATGGTTGAATGTTTATAGACCTTAATTGAACCAACTCCAACCCTAATTGGATATCAATTGAGGATCAATTGAGTGACCAATTGGTTAAGGCTAACCCTAGTTGTCTCAATTGATAAGTGGTTAGCAAGCTTGAGACCAATTGAAGGCTTCAACATAGGAAACCCTAATCGAGTTTACCCTTTGAATCACCTTGGAGGTCCATGCGATCTTGAGCTTTTAGGACCATACGACTTCATGACCGAATGAGTTCATACGACTTCAGGACCGAATGAGTTCATACGACTTCAGGACCGAATGAGTTCATAAAACTTCAGGACCGAATGAGTTCATACGACTTCAGGACCGAATGAGTTCATACGACTTCAGGACCGAATGAGTTCATACGACTTCGGGACCGAATGAGTTCAAACGACTTCAGGTCCGAATGAGCTCAAACGACTTCAGAAGTCAAACTATGACTAAACGGTCTTCACCCCATCTTGGGCAAATGACCTCAAGATCGTTTAAGGGTAAACGTTCTTGAGTGTCATGCGGTCTTGAAGTCAACCAAAGCTA
Source organism: Alisma plantago-aquatica (assembly GCA_963693085.1). NCBI lineage: Eukaryota > Viridiplantae > Streptophyta > Magnoliopsida > Alismatales > Alismataceae > Alisma > Alisma plantago-aquatica. The sequence continues at coordinate 476,535,838 of OY856409.1, forward strand.
AACGGTCTACAACCTTAAACGATCTCAGGATCGTTTGAAGGTTGAAGGTGTGAAACCATATGTGGGGACTTTTAAGGATAAGTCTGCCTAATGCGTTGAAGGCTTAGATGGTTTGATGGTTGTTCAACCTAAACCCTAATGATACCTAGGGACATTAAGGGTCAAGTGGTTAGTATATTAGCCCATGTTATGATCAATGGTGAACTTTACTAAAATACCTTTTATGGATTCAAGTAGGTAACCCCTTTTTATCATGCCAACCCTAATGGTTACAATGGTGATGACTTGGCTAGGCTTATCAATGTTGATTAGACCTAACCCAATCTAGAGGGATGTAATCATCACCTATGAGCAAGAGGAGAGAGAAAATCCCAATTTATGGTTGAAATCCAAGTAAAGTACCTTCAATATATATGAATGTACATGATTAGGGTATGATCCACCTATGTGAGATCATGAAAACCCTATTTATGATAATCGATGAATCTTAATCTTATATGAGGACTTTAATGATGATGTTTCTCATACATGGTGATGTTATGAGATCAATTCACCAATAGGTGAATAGTAAACCCTATTTGATGTAAATCAGGGAAACCTAGCTCTTGTATGAGTAGGGAGATACAATTTCTTTAAATGAGTTATTTATTGTTATCAGATGATTTAACCATGTAGGTTCCTATATGAGGATGATCATATCCAGGTATGGATGATTATACTATATTCATTGAAAGCATGTTGTTAGCTTTATGAATAAGTGATTTATCCTGATGCCTTGTTAATAGCATCTTATGAGATTGATAGGCTGTGAGAGCCATGAATACCATCAAGGTCATGCTTTAAGAGATGACTTGTGATGAGAGTACTGAGAAATGATGATTATGTGAGTTAGACTTGATACATTTAGTATTCTACTTTCGTAACAGCTGTTCTAATGATTAATGTTTGAAAACATGTATGATGTTAAAAGAATACTAAAATGTACCTAACTAATCAAGTATAATCATACCATGTAGAGCCCTGATCATAGATCCATCATTGTCAAGAGTTAAATGATGGTGAAACAGGTTTTCCTAAGGGAACTCCTGGATCACATACTTTTGAGTATGTGGGGAAAATGGATGTGAATGTCCTTACATCCTAGTGTAGGGATTGATGTAGATGTATCTTAATCTATCAATCCTTCACTATGGGTTATGTCGGGGTGATGTAACACTAATCTCCCGAGGAAGTCTTTTATACTGCAATCGATGAGAGATAAACAAGAAATCTTTTGATGGCAAAGAGAGTACAGAATGCCACTATGACTCTAATAGCGAAGTACCAGAATACCCTGGTAAGCTATAGTAGCAGAGACATTAGATGTCCTGCATGTTGATCCTCACACTGACTGAGGAAGATGAGGTCATAAAAGAATAGTTTAATCTGTTAAACATTGTTTTAACTACTCTCAAATATACATAACTTCTTTGTGTACATTTATTCTCTTATGCTGCAATAATTATGCTTCTGGCGAAGAGTTATATCTCTCGCTGGGACGATTTTTTATAATTGTCTCACCCCGTAGATTTCAACCTTTAGGTGGACGTGGGCGAGGAGGCAGAAATCCTTCAATAGGTGAAGGGCAACATTAGCAGTACCAAGGACAGCAGTGAAGCTTCAGGTGGAGGCATTGGCTGCTATGTCATGTGTAGATAGTGTTAGAGTCCTATATGTCGTCTCTGTACTCTCAGGTCCTCGGAGTAATAGTTAGTGCTTTCGAGTTTTTGGTACAGTCCTTAGAGACTTTTGTATCTTGCCTTACAGAGTTTTACTGATGGATCAGTTGTAAACAACTTATCATGTTGCTTTATGAGAAAGCTTTACCTTTAAAGGATCTTTTCGTAAAAAGTTTAAAATTTTTAGTGATTTCTGGTAATCCGATGCTTAGTGAACGCTTCCACATTAGTTAATCTTGTTTTCTCGAAATAGACGTTTCAGTTTACTCTTAAATGGTTTTGAAACCTTTTGGTGCTTTCAACCTTTGAGACTATTTTATCAAATTATCATTGAAACCGAATGAACAACCCATAATTGAAACCGAATGAACATCAAACGGTTTGAGACCATTTTCCCTCCAAACGGTCTCAAGACCATTTGGTCCAAACCACCTTGAAACCGAATGGATCAACTAGGGTTTCTTAATCAATCGATTTAGGGTTTTCACTCATTGAATCATCTAACATTAAGACCATTGAAAATAGATCAACTTGCAACCCTTGGATCTCCATCCATCCATGACTCCTCTTGATCTCAAATGGTCTTGAGTCTGTTTGAGCCATTCAACATAGAAACTGACTCAATCAATTTAGGGTTTCAACCCATCAATCCGATTAGGGTTTGTAATCAATGGATCATCCATTCTTGAATCCATTATAATTAGATCAATTTGAACTATTGGATCATCATCTAACTACATCAGCAAATGACCTCAAATAGTCTTGAGACTGTTTGATCTTAAATGGTCTTGAGACCATTTGCCCTCAAACGGTCTTGAGACCGTTTGATCACCAAACGGTCTTGAGACCGTTTGGTCATTAACATTGCAAACCGTTTGCTCATGATATTTGTTGAGGTGTGTGCTAAGATGACATCATCATCTTCAAGCTACAAACCTTCGAATTTTTTGTGATCTTTATGGTGATTTCATCAATTAATCAAAGGAAAGTTCGGTAATGAAAAAGGAAGCAACATATGATGAAGAAATGAAATCAATAATGATATTTATGGGTTCAAGTTATATAACCCGCCTTCAAAGTTTAATCCAAGATTCAAGCTTCACGTCCTCAATGGTGAATGAAGCTTTCTCAACTTTCCAAGGTCCGTTCTCAAGTCTTTGAGTGAAAAGAATGGCTAAGGTTGAAGATTGAATGGAGAAAAGAAGCAAATAAGCATTGAATTTCGATTTCCACCATGAAATCAAGGTTGAAGATGATTAATGAGCTCACCTACATGTTGGGGTACGTCCTCCTATTGCTCCTAAGCTCCCTTGTACTCGTCCAAAGCAAGGAAAGAAAGAAGAGTAAAAAAAGAGTCTTTCATGTGGGTGGAAAATGGGATATATGTAAGGGAATTTCAAGAGAGAGAGAAAGTGTTATAAAATCCTTTAATTCCCAAAATTGGTGTCACTTATCCCCCTCACTTCCTTGCATACGAAGCCATCATCCTCTCCTTCAAAATACTCTTCTTTATCCATGAATTAAAAGAAAACAAATTAAGCACCTTAATCAATATAATAATAATATCCAAAACTGAGTGGATATTACTTTTTCTTTAACAAATGTGAGTGGGCTCTCCACTCACTTTAGATATTTTGGTGCCATTGCAAGGCACAAGGACGTCTATACTTATATAAATTCAACCATCACATTTTTGGTTGAAGGGCACTTCCATTAATATATTTGTTTTTGCATTAAATTGAATTAGGGTTCCAATTATGCTTAAATCTTGATTATTTTAATATTAAGATTCTCTCTCCTCCAAAGAGATTCAAATGAGACGCTCCTATAATTTTGTTGTCTCTAATTGATACCAAGAAAAATTAGGGACACTCTAGAAGTGGTATTTTGCATATTGAACCCTAGGTTTTGGATAAATTGCACTTTGCACCAAAACTAGGTTTTAATGCACAAACATTGCTTAATAAGTTCTTTCTTGGTGCTTAGGCTGCCACAAGCCATACCTCTGCATCATTTTCATTCTTATGATGCTTCAACACTTGAGGAACATTTTATCATGTAACATTTCCAAATTAGCCCCTCAACTTGGGTAATTTGCACTTTAGTCCAAAACAGGCAAAACATTGTTTTCAACATTATTTAAAAAAGACTAAAATTGAAACATAAGTTCCTCTGGAGCTTAATTACTTTTCAAAAGATAAGATCAAGCATATAATTATCTTTCTTAAACAAAACATCTAGGGTTAAAGCATAACCCAGGTCATGGATGTTACAAATTATCCACCCCTAACAGGGATTTCGTCCCCGAAAACATCAAGAGAAAAGAGAAGGGCACTTCCTCCTCATCTCTTCCTCTAGCTCCCACATAGCTTCTTCAATGCCACGGTGATGCCAAAGAACTTTCACAAGACATATGTCTTTATTTTTCAACTTTTTAATTCTTTTATCAAGGATCATCACAGGTCCTTCAACATATGATATATCATCATTTAATTCTACCTCCACAGGTTGCAAAACTAACTCTGTGTCAGGATGACACTTTCTCAGCATAGAGATATGGAACACTGGATGCAACTTATGCATCTCAGGTGGCAACTCCAGCTTATAGGCTACCATTCCAATCTGTTCAATGATTGGATAAGGCCCCATAAATCTATGAACTAACTTTCCCTTCCTTCCAAATCTAAGGACACATTTCCAAGGTGAGACCTTAAGATATACTCTATCTCCAACTTGGAATTCTAAAGGTCTTCGCCGTTTGTCGACATACGACTTCTGTCTATCCTGTGCAGTCTTTAATTGTTGTTGTATTACTTTAATCTTCTCAGTTGTTTGTTGCACAAGCTCAGGACCCAAAAGTTGATATTCTCCTATTTCATACCAACATAAAGGAGACCTACAACGTATACCATATAATGCTTCATATGGTTCCATATCAATATTTTGTTGATAGCTATTATTGTAAGCAAATTCTATCAAGCTCAGGTGTGGATCCCAACTTCCTACAAACTGAAGGACACATGCCCTAAGCGAATTCTCCAAGGTTTGTATGGTCCTCTCAGATTGTCCGTCTGTCTGTGGGTGAAATATAGTACTAAACCTTAACTGCTTACCCAAAGCTTTATGTAGTCGTTCCCAAAAATGACTCGTGAACTGGGGACCTCTATCAGAAATAATAGTAGTTGGAACCCTGTGAAACCGCACTATCTCGTCTATATATATCTGTGCAAGCTTCTCAACAGTGTAGGTTGTTTTGACAAGAATAAAATGTGCTATCTTAGTCAACCTATCAACTATCACCCATATGGAATCATGACCTTTGGTTGTTCAAGGCAAACCAACCACAAAGTCCATGGTCACATGATCCCATTTCCACTGTGGTATAGGCAAAGGTTGCATTGTTCTTGCAGGCTTTTGATGTTCAGCTTTAACCTACTGACACATTGGACACCGCATAACAAACTCAGCTACATCCTTCTTCATACCTGGCCACCAATACATATCCTTTAAGTTATGATACATTTTGGTGCTCCTTGGATGCATTGCATACATAGATGAGTGAGCTTCCTCCAAGACTAACTTCCTTAAGTCATTGGCATAAGGTACTACCATCCTACCATGGTAACAGACTACCTGATCCTCTGACTCATCAAAGCCATCCCATTTCTCACTGCCAAACTCTGACCTGATCTACTGAACCACAGTATCAGCTTGTTGTGCTTCTTTGATCAGCTGTCTCAGAGTAGGTTTTACTTGCATCTCAGCTAACAGTCCAGCTAACAATGATACCTTAAGCTGTACATTGTTTTGCCTCAAAGAGATAAGTATATCTCTTTTAAAGCACACTAAGGAGTTCAATTGTGCTTTATCTAAGGTTGGTGATGATGATTTCCTACTTAGTGCATCAGCCACTACATTAGCCTTCCCTGGATGATAATCAATTGTACAATCGTAGTCCTTGATTAACTCCATCCAGCGGCGTTGTCTCATGCTCAACTCATGTTGTGAGAAGATATATTTTAGATTCTTATGGTCTATGAAAATCTGGAATGTTTCTCCATATAGATAATGTCTCCAGATCTTCAAAGCATGGACCACATCAGCTAGCTCTAGATCATGTGTTGGATAATTCTCCTCATGTTTCTTAAGCTCTCAAGAGGCAAAAGAAATCACTTGATTATCCTAAATCAACACACATCCTAGACCATTCTTAGATGCATCACAGAAAACTATATACCCCTTCCCTTGCTCAGGTAACACCAACACATGTGCACTTGTTAACCTTTCTTTCAACAGCTGGAAAGAATGTTGACACTTGTCACTCCAGACAAAAGGAACCTCCTTCCTGGTCAACTTGGTTAGGGGTAAAGCTATAGAACTGAATTTCTTAATGAACCTCCTGTAATATCCCACCAATCCTAGGAAACTGCATATCTCTGTCGGTGTCTTTAGCTTTTCCCATTGTAGGACAGATTCTACCTTCTTAGGATCAACACAGATACCTGAGGAAGATATTACGTGTCCTAGAAAAGAAACTTCTGGTAACCAGAACTTGCATTTGTTAAACTTAGCATACAACTTATGCTCTCTTAGCAAAGTTAAAGCCTGATGAAGGTGCTGCTCATAATGTTGAGCATCTCTACTATATATCAAGATGTCATCTATGAAGACTACTATGAACTGATTAAGAAAAGGCGAAAGATTCTATTCATGAGTTCCATGAATTCAGCTGGTGCATTAGTTAGTCCAAATGACATAACTATGAACTCATAGTGACCATACCTAGTCCTAAAGGCAGACTTAGGTATGTCACTCTTCTTAATATGCAACTGATGATATCCCGACCTTAGATCTATCTTAGAGAAGATAGTTGCACCATGCAACTGATCAAACAGGTCATCGATCCTTGGCAGAGGATACTTGTTCTTTATGGTTACTTTATTCAACTGTTTGTAATCAATGCATAACTGCATCGATTCGTCCTTCTTCTTAGAAAAGAGAACCGGAGCACCCCATGGTGAAGTACTCGGTCAGATAAAACCTTTCTCAAGCAACTCCTGCAGCTGTTTCTTGAGCTCTGCCATCTCAACAAGTGTCATTCTATACGGTGCTTGTGTTATTAGTTGCGTTCCCGGGATTAGATTGATCTCAAAATCAATCTCTCAGGGCAGAGGAACACCTGGAAGTTCCTCAGGGAACACATCTTCAAACTCCCTAACTATCGGAACTTCCGAAAGATTAGGGCTCTCCATTGTGGTGTCTACCACATGTGCCAAGAATGCAAAGCATCCTTGTCTCATCAACTTCTCAACTACCATAGCCGATACTAGATAGGTTGGAAGAATCTTTCTATCTCCCTAAAAGATCCATCTATCACCGTCATCTGCAAATACAGCTTGCTTGGTATCACAATCCAAGACAACCTTATACTTTTCTAGGGTGTCCATCCCAAGGATTATATCGAACTCGTGCATCTCAAGTGGTATAAGATCCACCTGAATGCGATATTCAGAGAAGGAAAGAATGCAGGGAGAACACACCTCCCGCAGCACTACAGATCCCAACAAATGGGTTTCTAATAACATACTATCTTCTCTATGACTGACAGTCATGTTGCAGTCATGAATCACTCCTCGAGTGATAAAGGAATGCGTAGCACCTGAATCAATTAAAATAGATATGAAGCAGGATGAAGACATATCAGAATGAAATAGTTCCATCTGACCTGTCACAACTCGTGGATTAACCACTGCCTCGGGCTGATTCATTACATAGAATCTCATCGTTGCTTGATGTTGACCATGTGCTTAGTTGTTGGGTGCCGATGAACCAGCTTGGGACGCTTGTCCACGTCCTCTAGCGCCACTCAAAAATTGTCGCCTCTGAGAGCCTTGCTGACTCTGCCTCTGAGGTTGAGTCACACTTGCATCTCTATCTCAACAATCTTTCATCAAATGTCCCATCTTTCCGCATATAAAACAGCCTCTACTCTCCCTCTATGGCCTGGGTGGTCCTGTTACTAACACTGATGCTGACCTGTTGGCTCCCTCTGGTGGTAAAATATGGCCTCTACCCCTATTTGACATCCTTTGTGTCTGGCTATTGAATCTTGATGCTGCTATTGGTGCAGAAAATCTCAATTTATTGAAACCTTCAGACCTCTATCCTTGAAACTGAGTATACACCTTCTTACTCTTAGTCTGACGCTTCTAAATCACCAAACTTTCTATCCATCTCACAGACTCTACAAAGGTGGTGAACCTCTCCTTGTTCTCTAAGGCAGACACAGGAGTGGTTAATTCAGCGTTCAGCCCCTTCTCAAAATGTTGAATTCTTTCTTCATCAGTAGCTGCCATATGGGGACAAAAGTGTAAAAGCTCCATGAACTTAGCTTCATACTCGCTAATGTTCATTGGTCCTTTCCTTAACCTCTCAAACTGAGAGATCTTCTCATCTAGAAATGTCTTGGGGAAGTATCTACTGACGAATTCTCGACGAAATACTTCCCATCCGATCTCAACACTTGGCCTCTTGTCCTCTTCTATTGTCCACTAGTGACCAGCACTCCCTTTTAGAAGGTACACTACATGCCTCAACTTCTCTACTTTAGGGATATTGAGGATTCTAAAGGCCTTCTCTAACTCAGTCAACCACAAGTCAAAATCTGCTGGGTCATATGTACCAGCATAATCTGTGGCTCCAACCCGGTGAAGTCATTCGAAAGTCTTCCCAGCTCCCTGTCCTTCATGGTGAGCTGGTGCCCTAGGTGCAGGTGGTGGCATTCTATCCGCCATATGCGTCATGGTTGCCATGAACTGCCCAAACAAATCATGGAAAGTTGGGTTCTCCAGTGCAGCTTGGTTAAGCTGGGGATGTTTAGGTACTGGTTCATCCCTAGTCTAGTCCCTTACACCTCTTCCTGGTGCAGCAACACTGCTCTCAGTAGCATGTTCTTCGTGTGATCCAGACATCTTTAAGTTCTTCTTCTCCTCCTATATCAGTAGAAGACACTATCAGATATACTGGAAGACACTAGAACAGACTCAACAACCTTAATCCTATGTCTCTATAGAATCAGCGAACCTAGAGCTCTGATACCACTAATTGTGGCATACAAATCCCAAACATCGGATAAAGATAAATGCAGAAGCGGTCATTAACAACAGATTACTGAAAATCACTAAAAATTAAAACCATTTACAAAGAGATCCAGACACATGAAAACTCTTTTATCAAGAACCAATGTACTTTATTTACATCCTAGTTCATAAGTACATGTCCAGTATCATCCCTTCTCAAGGATTACAAACATCAACTGCTCTGTTAAAACTATACACAGGCAGCATAAGAACCTCGAGGCATCAAGCCAAAATCTCAGATCGATTCATTAAAAGTACTAACTACTAACTCCAAGGACCTGAGAGTACAGAGATGACACATAGGACTCTCTATACAAAACATGATAACCAGTGCCTCCACCTGGAATATCACTACTATCCTTGTTGCTGCTGCTGCTGTTCTTCCCCTGCTATAGGGTTTCTGCCTCTTCTTCTGCGTCTACCTAAAAAGTTGGATCCCACAAGGGTGAGACAATTGAAATTGTCCCAGCGGGAGATATAACTCTCCACCAAAAATATTATTATTGCATTTTAATAGAATAAAACTGAGCAGAGGAATCATGTATATATATTCAACAGTAGATAAATTAATGTCTAACAGTATTAGAACAATATTCTTATTCAAAGCATTTCAGCTATAACTTAATAAAGACGTATGTCGCTTATCCATTAAGGAAATGAAGAACATGTATAACATTTATCCATCTAAGATATGCTAAGCAAGGTAACATCAACCAATGATTCTCATATTTCAACCTTAAGCAATTATGCTACACGGTTGATTACATTTTACAATCATACTTAAGCCCTGAGGAGATGAGGTATACCGCTCATACTCTAACCGACCATTGAGAAGTCGAAATCGGTACCATACATAGGTCAAGGAAGAGCTGAATTCCCATAACCTCATCCTCCTCAGTCAGTGTGAGGACAAAAATGTAGGACATCTTGTGTCTCTGCTAAATAGCTTTCTAGGATATACTGGCAACTTCGCTATAGAGTTACAGTGGCGGTTGTACTCTCTTCGCAATCGAGAGATTTCATGTTTATCTCACATCAATCCGACATTAACATTATCAGGAGATTCATGATACATCCATCCCGACATCGGGAGATTAGTGATACATCCATCCCAGCATATATAACGAAGGATTGAGAGATTTAATGTTTATCTCACATCAATTCCTCCATTAGGGCGTAAGGATATTCGCGCCCATAACCCCCACATACTCAACAGTATGCCCTCCAGGAGATCCCGTAGGAAAACCTATTTCACCATCACCAAACTACTGACGATGATGGATCTATGGCCAAGGCTCTACACGATAAGATTTCACTTGATTAATTAAGTACATTACCATATTCTTTTAGCATCAGTCAGGTTTTCAAACATAAATTATTATAACAAATGCTACAAAGAATGAGTAATACTTCTATCAAGTACTTTTCAAAGCTTTACAAAACATTGGGATCTTAGTCCCTTGTCACATCAGGGGCATTCTCATCCCTTAACATCTATGGAATATGGGTATTCAAACCCTCAGTTCACCAAAGAACACTTGTTACCACTTATCAGGTAACTAATACCTTCAGGTCATATGACCAAGGTAAACATGATACTTGCTACATAAGCATTTCACATGGCTCTCAAAGCCCATTTAATTTCTTGTTACCTCTCACTAGGTAACAAAGCATGTTATGGCTCACACAACCCATAAAACAATTTCAATAATAAATCATCATAGCTCATACCTGGCTATGTCCAACATCTCATGATACGTGCATGGTTAGTATACTTGATAACAACCATATCAATTACATATCAACAATATGCAATACAAAGATAACATCACTATTCCCTTATTAGGGTTAGAGTTTCCCAATTCATGTCAATTAGGGATACTCATCCCATTACCCAAAATTAGGGTTATAGTTTATCATCATATTGCCCAAGATTAGGGTTTCATGCATTATAACCCAAAAATTAGGATTTCACATACCTTCACCCTATATTAGGGTTAGGGTTTCATATAGCATTACATAACATCACCTTGTATTAGAATTTCACATCACATCACTGTATTAGGGTTTCACATGGCATCACCCTAGATCAAGGTTTCACATCACACCACTGCATTAGGGTTTCACATGACATCACCCTTAATTAGGGTTTCACATGACATCATTGCATTAGGGTTTCACATGACATCACCCTTAATTAGGGTTTTACATCGTATCACTACATTAGGGTTTCACATGACATCACCCTTAATTAGGGTTTTACATGACATCACCCTTAATTAGGGTTTCATATGACATCACTCTTGATTAGGGTTTCACATCACATCACTGCATTAGGCTATCACATGTCATTATTTTGAATTAAGGTTCCTTATAACTTTTCCCCAAATTAGGGTTTCATGTAACTTTACCCAAAATTAGGGTTTCATGAAGCATCCTCTTAAATTAGGGTTTTTCATTATATCACCCTGAAATAGGATTTCTCATATCATCATCCTAGATTAGGGTTACACCATTACCCTAGATTAGGGTTTCACCTATCATTGCCCTAAATTAGGGTTAGGGCACATCAATCTTCTCGATTAGGGTTTCATGATCTCTTATTCAAGGATCACACCCTAAGTACATATTCTATTCATGTTGAGAGTATTGAGGTTTAACCACTACATGATTATTATACATGTATGAATTCCTCTCTCTCTCATCCTCTCTAGGATGTGGATTAATCCATACTTATCAACTTGGATCAACCCATTATTCGAATACATACATCTATGGTTATCATAGTGTATTGAGTTACTACTTTCATAGGCATCAAAGTTTAACCACTCAAAAAGTACTAATCACCTAAGTACTTGAGAGGTACAACCATTGTAATTAACTTTGAGATACATCATTAACAATCATAGGGTTAATTGATCTTTCATAGCCTTGAGACTATTAGGTCTCCAAACAGTTTTGATATTTTTGAACCTTCAAACGGTTTTTACCTCCTTGTCCTCCAAATAATTTTGAGACCGTTTGGGCATCTAGAGTTGAGACCGTTTGATCTTAAACGGTTTTGAAACCGTTTGGTGCTTTCAACCTTTGAGACTATTTGCCCTCCAAACGGTCTTGAGACTGTTTGGGCATCTAGAGTTGAGACCGTTTTCTCTTAAACTGTTTTGAAACTGTTTGGTGCTTTCAACCTTTGAGACTGTTTGATCAAATTATCATTGAAACTAAATGAACAACCCATCATTGAAACTGAATGAACATCAAAAAGTTTGAGACCGTTTTCCCTCCCAACGGTCTCAAGACCGTTTGGTCCAAACCACCTTGAAACTGAATGGATCAACTAGGGTTTCTTAATCAATCAATTTAGGCTTTTCACTCATTGAATCATCCAACATTAAGACCATTGAAAATAGATCAACTTGCAACCCTTGGATCTCCATCCATCCATGACTCCTCTTGACCTCAAATGGTCTTGAGACCATTTGACCTCAAACAGTCTTGAGATCGTTTTCCCTCAAACGGTCTTAAGACCGTTTGAGCCATTCAACATAGAAATTGACTCAATCAATTTAGGGTTTCAACCAATCAATCTGATTAGGGTTTGTAATCAATGGATCATCCATTCTTGAATCCATTATAATTAGATCAATTTGAACCATTGGATCATCATCCAACTACATCAGCAAATGACCTCAAACGGTCTTGAGACAGTTTGGTCATCAACATTGCAAACCGTTTGCTCATGATATTTGTTGAGGTGTGTGATAAGATAACATCATCATCTTCAAGCTACAAACCTTCGGAATATGATGTGATCTTTATGGTGATTTCATCAATTAATCAAAGGGAAGTTCGGGAATGAAAACGGAATCAACATATGATGAAGAAATGAAATCAATAATGATATTTAAGGGTTCAAGTTATATAACCCACCTTCAAAGTTGAATCCAAGCTTCAAGATTCATGTCCTTAATGGTGAATGAAGCTTTCTCAACTGTCCAAGGTCCATTCTCAAGTCTTTGAGTGAAAAGAATGGCTAAGGTTGAAGATTGAATGGAGAAAAGAAGAAAATAAGCATTGAATTTCGATTTCCACCATGAAATCAAGGTTGAAGATGATTAAGGAGCTCACCTACAGGTTGGGGTACGTCCTCCTATTTTTCCTAATCTCCATTATGCTCAGCCAAAGAAAGGAAAGAAAGAAGAGTAAAAAAAGAGTCTTTCATGTGGGTGGAAAATGAGATATATGTAAGGGAATTTCAAGAGAGAGAAAGTGTTATAAAAATCCTTTAATTCCCAAAATTGGTGTCACTTATCCCCCTCACTTCCTTGCATACGAAGCCATCATCCTCTCCTTCAAAATTCTCTTCTTTATCCATGAATGAAAAGAAAACAAATTAAGCACCTTAATCAATATAATAATAATATCCAAAAATGAGTGGATATTACTTTTTCTTTAACAAATGTGAGTGGGCTCTCCACTCACTTTAGATATTTCGGTGCCATTGCAAGGCACAAGGACGTATATACTTATATAAATTCAACCATCACATTTTTGGTTGAAGTTCACTTCCATTAATATATTTATTTTTGCATTAAATTGAATTAGGGTTCCAATTATGCTTAAATCTTGATTATTTTAATATCAAGATTCTCTCCTCCAAAGAGATTCAAATGAGACACCCCTATAATTTTCTTGTCTCTAATTGATACCAAGAAACATTAGGGACTCTCTAGAAGTGTTTATTTGCATATTGAGCCCTAGGTTTTGGGTAAATTGCACATTACACCAAAACTGGGTTTTAATGCACATCCTGAGCCATGGGCCTATTCACCATGCTCTAACATATCGAGCTACTGGCCTGAAACCGCACTCTGGAGTCTAGAACCGAAGTTGCACTCTTACCTCCTCATTTTTGGCTAGGAGAAACCACACATATTCAATAATATGCGCTTCCAGGTTAACCTGCAGGAGAACCTGTTTTACCATCACCAACTACTGACGATGATGGATCTATGGCAAGGGCAAACTACATGATAGATTCATATGTAATTAGTTAATGTATTTTAAGTATATTTTTGGGGCAAACAAGTTGTAACACATATATAACATTAAGTTACCTTGTTATCACCACCATCGCAATATCCCGAGATCTCAATCCCTCATCACAAGAAACCACTGTCTCATAAGGCATTCCCGTCACTGGGGATAACAATCCCAGATCTCATCATCAGAGGATAACACCTCAACTAGGCATTTTAGCCCAAACTCAGGTCCCCAGACCTAAACATATTGTACAGATGATGCATGATATCTCATCAACAAGAGTGACCAACAGTGTAGTGATACTCAAACATATATACCTCATAGCCCTTTTACATGGCTATGCATCCACATGAAACACCTGCATGGTTAGTATACACAATCATAGAGATAACTGGAACCATCATGGATCATGTTATCAACATAGGGAAACATTGATGATTATATGCTTTATCATTCATGCCTCAAACTTGTGACCATATACATGGGTCACATCTTCATGTGAAGCAGCTCATGTGCTTCCTAGCTTAACATTACTCATCATCAGATTAAAACACAAGGTTCAAAGTGATCATATAGTATCATGTCATGTTTATATAGGTGTGTTCTACTATATCAACCACCTTACTACTATCAAACATGTCAAAGGTTCACAATCCATAAACCATACTTTCATATCAACAAGGATGTGATTGCATAATCAAGATCTAGCAGATGGGTTTCCAGGTGGAACATGACCCTCACTAGAAGTGCCCACTACCCTCACAAGAAGTGTGATGGGCAGGGCACTCCCACTAGAGGTGGTATCAGGTAGGGTAGCTTCCCTCATATCGCCCAAGCATTCTAGCCACATAACAATCACGCTTCTAGCAAGGATGTCGGGCTACCACCTCAAGGTGTGTCGTGCAACCAGAGACCAAGGCATATCGTGCACAAAGCATAACGTGCAACTAGGTCTATGGGGCATGTCGTGCATCCAAGGTGACAACATCCTACTGAATCGGACACAGCCTTATCGGCCTACCACGGCAGGTAACGACCACCACCCAAGGGTGTCGTGTAGCTAGGTTGGGGAGTGTATCATGAAACCATAGGGTTAGGGTTATAACGGGAAACAACTACCATGACGGCTAGAGCCATGGTGCCCAGGCCAACCCTGTAATGCCCACAAAAAAACACACATCATCCACCAATACAAGGGCACCAAGGGAAAGCCTATCGTCCAACCAAGCGAGCTTCTTCCTATCGGCCAACACACAAGGCAAGGACCAAGGTGTATCGCCCAACACAACCTCATCATAATGACCCAGAACTCTAGTCTAAGAGAGGTATCAGGCAGCACCATCCTAAAGCCATATCGTGCAAGATACAACCCAACAAGATCGTCATCAACCTCAAGCACAAGGGCACCAAACCCTAATTGATCAAGAAGATCGGCTCACCTCTCAACAACCAAGAGAGAGGGGTCTTGCACAACCTCTTATCACAATTCGGGCAACCACAAACCTTAACATAGATCTACATCTACCAAAAAGCTCACCTTTCGAATCTATGGTGAGAGGAGGGTGTTACTCAAGCAACTAGAACACAAGCTCACCTCTCAAGTTAAACGAGAGAGGGGTATTGCTCATATTACTAGAGCTCAAGCTCACTTCTCTAGAACAAGGAGGGAAAGGAGTGTTTCTCAACAAGGAAACCCTAAAACATGGTTCGACCAACTAGGTGCACTAAGCAAGAAACTTAACTAGCAACATACATGGCCGATTATGATCATAAGAAAACATACAAGAACATAGAAGAAGGTAATATGATTAGGGTTAGGAGTTATGTAACCCGCCTCAAGCAAGCTCCAAGCTACTAGCACCAAGCACACCTTCGGCCACCTCAAGAGGAAGAAGAAGAAGACTCCAAGATAAGGATCGGCCACCAAGATTTGTAAAGGAAGAGGTGTCGTGTAACCAAAGGAGAGGGGAAACTAAGGAACTAAAGGGATCCTTATCAAGATAAAGGGAACACATATATACGAGAGTATGGAGGAGAAACCAAGGTAAGACAAGGCAAGGTGTCGCCCACCTAGGGACACTTGTCCATGGGAAATGCCACCACTCTACCTTGCCTTAAGCACATGTCCAAGGCCATTGCCACATGCAAGCATCAAGCACCAAATGTCCACTAGTGGTGACACAAACGAGGTCAAAAGGGATCAAAGGGGTTCATGGACGACACACCTCAACTCCATGCCTGACACACTCCTTGGGCGACACACCTATGGCGGATACAAGGCATGGCCAGCACACCCAAGGCCGACACAAGGTCCAACAAGGTCGAGCAAGGCACAACAAGGCCCAACAAGGCTCATCCAAGCCCAAGGAAACTCAAGCAACGATCCCAACCCTTCCTCTCAACACTTAGAGGAAGCAAGGAGAGAGAAAAACACCTCTCAAGGTGACAAACTTGCTCAACAACCCTAGACTTGGGTTAATTGCAAGTAGCACCTACAACACACAACCAACACAAACAAACCCTAATCACCACTAGGGGTGATTAGCAAGCAACTAAGCACCAGGGTTAAGCAAAGCAAATAGGATAAACCCTAAACGGAGGTCAGGGTCCTTACAAGCTATAACCCTCTACAAAGGGATTTCGTCCTCGAAATCCGAAGAGAAAAGTGAGGGATACTTCCTCCTTATCTCTTCCTCAAGCTCCCACGTAGCTTCCTCAATGCCACGATGATGCCAAAGAACCTTTACCAGAACTAGGTCCTTCCTCTTCAGCTTCTTTACTCTTCTGTTAAGGATCATCACAGGACCTTCCTCATACATCACATCTTCATCAAGCTCAACCTCGACTGGTTGTATCATTGTCCCTGTATCTGGGTGACTTTTCTTCAACATGCTGATGTGGAAAACTGGATGTAACCTATGTAACTATGGCGGTAGCTCTAACTTGTAAGCTACTTTGCCAACACGTGCTATTACTGGATATGGCCCCATATACCTAGGTGCTAGCTTACCTTTCCGGCCAAACCTTAGCACGCCTTTCCAAGGTGAGACCTTGAGGTACACTTTGTCTCCTACTTGGAACTCTAAGGGTCGTCGACGATTGTCTGCATAAGACTTTTGTCTGTCATGTGCCACTTTCATCTGTTGTTGTATCACTTTGATCTTTTCTGTTGTTTGCTGTACTAACTCAGGACCCAAAAGCTGATACTCCCCAGACTCATACCAATATAAAGGAGATCTGCACTTCCTACCATATAAGGCCTCATAAGGAGCCATGTCAATGCTCCGTTGGTAACTATTGTTGTAGGTGAACTCTATCAAACTGAGATGTACATCCCAACTGCCTAGGAACTGCAAAACACAAGCCCGAAGCAGGTCCTCCAAAGTTTGAATAGTCCTTTCAAACTGTCTATCTGTCTATGGGTGGAAAGTGGTACTGAACCTCAACTACGTTCCCAATGCTTTGTGCAACTATTCCCAGAAATGACTCGTGAACTGAGGACCTCTGTCGGAAACTATCGTTGCTGGCACATTGTGCAAGCGTACTATCTCATCTACATATACTTGAGCGATACATTGTCTTCACATGTATGAAATGGGCAGACTTCATCAATCTGTCCACTATCACCCAAATGGAATCATGATTCTTAGTTGTCCTTGGCAGACCAACCACGAAATCCATGGTCATATGATCCCATTTCCACTGCGGTATTGGCAGGGGTTGCAACGTACATGTCAGCTTCTGATGCTCAGCCTTGACTTGCTGGCATACCGCACACCTAGCCACAAACTCGACTACATCTCTCTTCAAGCCAGGCCACCAATACAGGTCCTTCAGATTGTGATACATCTTAGTGACTCCTGGATGCATATCATATATTGATGTGTGTGCTTCCTCGAGTACTAGCTTCCTCAGATCATCAGCATCGGGGACCACCATTCTGTCATGATAGCAAACTAATCCATCTTCAGACTCATGGAATCCATCACGCTTTTTGATGTCGAGCTCTGACCCGATCAACTGCACTGTTTCATCTATTTGTTGTGCGTCTTTGATTTGCTATCTCAGCGTAGGCTTGACTTGCATCTCTGCCAAAAGTCCTGATAACAAGGAAACTTCCATCTGCACATTCATCTGCTGTAAGGAAACAAACATATCCCGTTTATGGCATACCAAGGAACTCAACTGTGCCTTCTTTGTAGGAAGAGAAGAAGACTTTCGGCTAAGCGCGTCAGCTACCACGTTTGCCTTACCAGAGTGATACTCAATGGTGCAGTCATAATCATTGATCAACTCCATCCATCAATGTTGTCACATGTTTAGCTCATTCTGCGAAAAGATATACTTCAGATTCTTATGATCTGTAAAGATCTGACACACTTCCCCATAAAGATAGTGTCTCCAAATCTTTAATGCATGAACCACCGCTGCCAACTCCAAATCACAAGTCGGATATTTCTCCTCATGTTTCTTAAGTTGTCGAGAAGCAAAAGAAACCACATGGTCTTCCTGCATCAGCAAACAACCTAAACCTTTCTTGGAAGCATCACAGAAAACAACATAGCCTTTCCCAGGCTCTGGTAGCACTAGCACTGGAGCACTAGTTAACTTCTCCTTCAATCTCTGGAAAGCTTGCTGGCAACGATCATTCCAGACAAAAGGTACATCTTTCTGGGTCAATTTCATCATCGGCAACGCAATCACACTAAAGTCCTTGATAAACCTCTGGTAGTATCCTGCTAAACCCAGGAAACTACAAACTTCAGTCAACATCTTTGGTTGTTCCCATTCTGCAATGGATTCCACCTTCTTCGGGTCCACTTTAACTCCTTCTGTAGATATCACATGACCTAAGAAAGTTACTTCTTTCAACCAGAACTCACACTTACTAAACTTGGCATACAACTGATGTTGGCGAAGGAGAGTCAACGCTTGTCGAAGATGATGTTCATGCTTCTGACTGACCTTACTGTAGATCAAGATGTCATCTATAAAGACTACAACAAACTAATCTAGAAACGAGCAGAACACCATGTTCATCAAATCCATGAAAGCAACATGTGCATTGGTTAGCCCAAACGGCATAACCACAAACTCGAAGTGACCATACCTTGTCCTAAAAGTTGACTTTGGTATGTCATCCGCCTTAATCCTCAACGGATGATATCCAGATCGTAGATCGATCTTTGAAAACACTGTAGCACCACGCAACTCATCGAACATGTCCTCTATCCTTGGCAACGGGTATTTGTTCTTGATAGTGACCTTATTCAACTGCCGATAATCTACACATAACTGCATCGACCCATCCTTCTTATTAATGAACAGCACTGGAGCACCCCAAGGCGACGTACTCGGTTGGATGAAACCTTTCTCCAACAACTCTTATAACTGCTTCTTTAGCTCTGCCATCTCTACTAGAGCCTGTTGGCTAAATGGACATCATTTAATCCCTTTGTTTTGATAATGACAAACATTTCATTCTTTTGGATCTAACGTGCTACTTGAGTGTTGTAGGAATAAGGTGGATGACAAATACTTGGAAGATCTATATGCTAAAATTGCTTTAAGTCATGATTGTAATTAAATGTAAAAAACTTGTACAAGTATATAATGTACAAGTACTTAGATATCATGTAAATCAAGCGTTTAGATCTTCCCTAGTCAATCACAACACTTAGATAGGTCATCCCCTACAATAGTGTCACAACTGCACATTCATACACACACTTAGTACTTAGTTTAAAACATTCAAATAGGGTTAATCTCGGTCGACAAAATTCTCGACCGAGACACTCTCGGTTGACAAACTCTTCGACCGAGAAAGACCCAGGTAGTCGTTAGACACAACAGACAAGGTAGTTGGGAGTTGGATTAGAAAGTTATACACACTTGCTCCAGACAGTCCCTCGGTCGCCAAGTCCTCGACCGAAAAGGACTCTCGGTCGAAAATTCTTCGACCGAGATGAGTTATGTCTGCACTTTTCAGAGTTAATTAACTAGCCATTGTTAAAGCAACTAATGGTTACCTAACGGCTATTTAAGCACTAAGAACCCCCTAGAAAGTGTCTAGAACGTCCTTAAGCATCCATAGGCCATTCCTATAAATAGGACAAGCCATAGGACACCCAAAGTACACTTGTGCAATACTTGATCTTTCCTACTTGCAATTGGCAATCTATTTTGAGCAATTAAGCAACACTAGTACTTGCTACTCATTCCCTTTGCTCCAAATTCGTGTTATATAGGCTAGCATCTCCTATCCACTAAACCTACACTTCCATACTCATTGGTTAGGAGATCAAAACGCTTGATATAGGAAATCAAGCCTTGTGCTTCAAGTGGTAATTGTAATTTCCATTTCCTTTCTTGTTCTTTCTTATTCCTTGTACTCTCCTTGCTACTCCTAGGGTTGGAGGCTGTGGATTGGAGAGAGTTTGATCTTCTTGGTGAAGAAGGAGATCTTTGGACTACTTCTAGAAAGTTGTCTCAACAGGAAGCTACTTTAAGAGGAAGGCTACTTCAAGGGGGAGCTTGAAGTTACTTCAAGGAAGGCTGCTTCAAGGTTGGTGAGACTACTTCAAGGTGAAGGTTGTCCAAAGGGTGTAGAAAGTATTGTAATTTTATGTAATATCCTTGTGAGGTAATAAAATTTAATACTTTCAAAATCCCGGTTGGGTAAGCAACCGGGTAGTGGATTGACTGCCTTAGTATTTACTAAGGTTGGAACCACTCTAAACACCTTGTCTCCTTCTTATTATCTCAATTGTGGTTGTTTGAGTTAAATTATTTTAAAATATCAATAAAACCCTATTCACCCCCTCTAGTGGTTTTTCAGAGCCATCCTATACGGCGTCTGTGCAACTGGTTGTGTTCCTGGAACCAGATTTATCTCAAAATCAATCTCTCAAGGTAGAGGAACACCGGGAAACTCATCAGGAAACACATATGCAAACTCTCAGAAAACCGTCACCTCCTCAAGTCTAGGACCCTTTGCCTTGGTATCCACAACGTGAGCTAAGAATGTCTTACATCCTTGCCGTAGCAACTTTTCTGCCACCATTGCTGACACTAGACACGTCAGAAGAATCATCCTATCTCCTTGGAAGATCCACTTTTCTCCACAAATCTCGAACACTGCCTGCTTGGAACCACAGTCCAAGACAACCTTATACTTCTCTAAGGTATCCATCCCAAGGATCACATCAAATCCATGCATATCAAGTGGTATGATATCCACTTGTATACTGTGTCCCGAAAAAGATAGAATACAAGATGGGCACTCCTCTCGAAGCATCGAGGAACCATCTAGAGGGGTTTCTAACAACAAGCTATCTTTCTTACAACTAACAGGTAACAGACAGTTATCAAACATATAACGTGCGATAAAAGAGTGTGTAGCACCCGGGTCAACCAGAACAGATACAAAGCAAGAAGAAGACAAATCAGAATGAAATAACTCCTTCTGACATGTCACCACTCACGGGTTGACTATTGCCTCTTGCTGACTCATAGCATTGCTGTCCACGTCCTCTGCTTCCTTGAGCAGACGATCTCGCTTGCGACTCTTGACCGCATCCTCGCCCTCTACTACTACTGGGTAGTTGTCGGTCTGACCCTTGCTGATTCTGCCTCAGTTACTGTGTCACTTCAACATCTTTACTTGGGCAATTTGACCTCCAATGCCCGATCTGACCACAAAGATGGCATGACTGGTCTCGCTGTTGTGGCCTAGACATCCCTGTCACTGCTACAGAAGTTGTACTATGTGCCTTTGATGGTGAAGAACCATATCCTCTTCCCTTACTCGGGGACCACTGCGATGGTGCACTGGAACCTCTTAACCCAGAAGATGTTGAAAACCTCGGCTTCTAAAGCCATCGAACTTCTGTCTTTGGAACTGAGCAGGCCTCTTCTTAATCATGGCCTCTCTCTTTTCCCTAACTGACCGTTCAATCCTCCGGACAGATTCCACGAATGTAGCAAACCGCTCTCGATTCTCCAACGCAGCAGCAGGTGTTGTCAGCTCAGCACTCAGGCCTTTCTCAAAACGTCTGATTCGCTCGTCATCTGTCGCTGCCATGTGGGGACAAAACCTCAACAGGTCCATAAACTTGGCTTCATACTCAGTGATGTTCATCGTTCCTTGGTGCAGGTGTTCAAACTAGTTGATCTTCTCATCCAGATACATCTTCAGAAAGTATCTGCTGATGAACTTGCACCGGAAAACCTCCCAACTAATCACCTCACCAGGTCGCTTCTCCTCCTCGATGACCCACCAATGGCCAGCACTACCCTTCAGAAGGTAGAAAACGTGCCTGACTTTGTCTGCTTTGGGGATGTCGAGGATCCAGAAAGCATTCTCAAGACTTGTCAGCCACAGATCTGCATCCGCTGGATCAGCCGTCCCAGCATAGTCTGAAGCTCCGACTCGGCGAAGCCGTTCAAAGGTCTTCCTAATACCCGATGTTTCACCATGGGGAGCCTGTGCTCTCAGCAGAGGCACTGGCAATCTCTCTACCATGAGATTCATCATAGCCATCATCTACCCCATAAGCTGTTGGTAGGCAGGGTTTTTGAGAATGGCTGGGTCAAGTTGGGGGACCTCAGGCACCCGATCTCCATGTGCCTGCCCTTCAGCTCCATCAACTGATGCAACATTGCTGCTCTTGGAAACATGTTCTTCATGGTTTCCAGACATCTTGGCTTTTTTTCCGCAGAAGGCAGAAGATAATTGTAAGAAAATCTGGAAAACTCACAAGAACATACACTACCTAGTCCTAAATCCCTATAGACTCGGCAAACCTAGAGCTCTGATACTAAAACTTGAGGCGACACATCCCGCTATCACACAGACAACAAGGTGCCATGCAAAAACGTGCAGAAGACACCATAAACCACTAAATTACCAAAAACACGGGGTAATTAAAACTGATTTCGAAAAGTAGATAAACCAAGAAACTATTACATCCAAATCCTCATCCCATAAGAAAACATGTTATAAAAACATTTACAAGTCTTGATACGTGTTCATAGCTTAGAAGATCAACTATCTTGTCATCACATGAGTTCATCACCTGTTTATACATACATAACGGGCCACATCCGCCCAACAATAGGATAAACAAAGCTTCATCAGCTATACATCGTAAAACAACGTCAAAATGCCTCCGAGGACCTGAGAGTATAAGGATGACTCTAGGACTTCTACTACAAACCAATCAAAATAGTAGCATATACATCTCTTGTCTTCTACTGCTCTTCTTATTTCTCGGCTGCAACACCGCGACTGACACCATGTCTAGCGTGATCACCTAAAAAGGGTGTAAACCAATGGGGTGAGACACACAGTCCCAGCAAAAACATAACTCCTCGCAGAAACCATAAAACCTCAAAGGTTAAAGAAGATATCAACAAAGAACTGAATAGGTGTAATAAGAGTAGCATACTAAGCAAAGCTATTCATACCATCAAGCTTACCAAGATGTATGGAAGGCATATAACCAAGTATTTCTTTATGGAACATGATTGACAAGATAAGATTTTTATAAGATCTTACCACATAATATAAGGAATGTATAAGTAACTGCAACGTATAACAAGATCAACTACACAAGCAAGGCCTCAATCAATGTTCCGTGTTTTTCCTTAAGCAATAAGCACTATTCGCCTGGATTATGTATTATTATGCCCTGAGGAAGTGAGTCGTACCGCTCAAATACAACCTCCGATTGCAAAACCCAAGCCGGTGCCATACAAGGTCAATGGAAGAGCCGGACTCCACGACCTCCCATCTCATGGTCAGTGTACGAGTGCAACACAAGCAGGACCACAGTCTCATGCTTAAGTGGCCTCAGCCACAGGGTCAGGCTACCCTCTGCCTAGCCCGCCTTGGTACATGTATCGACGCTAGTGAAACTGAGCCACGAGCATGGTCACCGTGCTCTGAGCCATGAACGCATTCATGCTCCCATATCACACATCCTGAGCCATGGGCCTGTTCACCATGCTCTTAACATATCGAGCTACGGGCCTGAAACCGCACTCTGGAATCTACAACCGAAGTTGCACTCTTACCTCCTCATTTTTGGCTAGGAGAAGCCACACATATTCAATAATATGCGCTTCCAGGTTAACCCACAGGAGAACATGTTTCACCATCACCAGCTACTTACGATGATGGATCTATGACCAGGGCAAACTACATGATAGATTCATATGTAATTAGTTTATGTATTTTAAGTTGATTGTTGGGGCAAACAAGTTGTAACACATATATAACATTAAGTTACCTTGTTATCACCACCATCACAATATCTCGGGATCTCAATCCCTCATCACAAGAAACCACTGTCTCATAAGGCATTCCCGTCACTGGGGATAACAATCCTAGATCTCATCATCAGAGGATAACACCTCAACTAGGCATTTTAGCCCAAACTCAGGTCCCCAGACCTAAACATATTGTACAAATGATGCATGATATCTCATCAACAAGAGTGACCAACAGTGTAGTGATATTCAAACATATATACCTCATAGCCCTTTTACCTGGCTATGCATCCGCATGAAACACCTGCATGGTTAGTATACAGAATCATAGAGATAACTGGAACCATCATGGATCATGTTATCAACATAGGGAAACATTGATGATTATATGCTTTATCATTCATGCCTCAAACCTGTGACCATATACATGGGTCACATCATCATGTGAAGCAGCTCATGTGCTTCCTAGCTTAAAATTACTCATCATCACATATAAACACAGGATTCAAAGTGATCATATAGTATCATGTCATGTTTATATAGGTGTGTTCTACTATATCAACCACCTTACTACTATCAAACATGTCAAAGGTTCACAATCCATAAACCATACTTTCATATCAACAAGGATGTGATTGCATAATAAAGATCTACCAGATGGGTTTCCGGGTGGAACATGACCCTCACTAGAAGTGCCCACTACCCTCACAAGAAGTGTGACGGGCAGGGCACTCCCACTAGAGGTGGTATTGGGCAGGGTAGCTTTCCTCATATCGCCCAAACATTCTAGCCACATAACGATCAAGCCTCTAGCAAGGATGTCGGGCTACCACCTCAAGGTGTGGCATGCAACCAGAGACCAAGGCCTATCGTGCACAAAGCATAACATGCAGCTAGGTCTATGGGGCATGTCGTGCATCCAAGGTGACAACGTCCTACTGAACTGGACACAACCTTATCGGCCTACCACAGCAGGTAACGACCACCACCCAAGGGTGTCGTGCAGCTAGGTTGGGGAGTGTATCATGCAACCATAGGGTTAGGGTTATAACGGGCAACAACTACCATGACGGATAGAGCCATGGCGCCCAAGCCAAGCTTGTAACGCCCAAAAAAAACACACATCATCCACCGATTCAAGGGCACCAAGGGAAAGCCTATCGTCCAACCAAGCGAGCCTCTTCCTATCGGCCAACACACAAGGCAAGGACCAAGGTGTATCGCCCAACACAACCTCATCATAACGACCCAGAACTCTAGTCCAAGAGAGGTATCAAACAACACTATCCCAAAGCAATATCATGCAAGATACAACCCAACAAGTTCATCATCAACCTCAAGCACAAGGGCACCAAACCCTAATTGATCAAGAAGATCGGCTCACCTCTCAACAACCAAGAGAGAGGGGTCTTACACAACCTCTTATCACAATTTGGGCAACCACAAACCTTAACATAGATCTACATCTACCAAAAAGCTCACCTCTCGAATCCATGGTGAGAGGAGGGTGTTACTCAAGCAACTAGAACACAAGCTCACCTCTCAACTTAAACGAGAGAGGGGTATTACTCATATTACTAGAGCTCAAGCTCACTTCTCTAGACTAAGGAGGGAAAGGAGTGTTGCTCAACAAGGAAACCCTAAAACATGGTTCGGCCAACTAGGTGCACTAAGCAAGAAACTTAACTAGCAACATACATGGCCTATTATGATCATAAGAAAACATACAAGAACATAGAAGAAGGTAATATGATTAGGGTTAGGAGTTATGTAACCTGCCTTAAGCAAGCTCCAAGCTCGTAGCACCAAGCACACCTTCGGCCACCTCAAGAGGAAGAAGAAGAAGACTCCAAGATAAGGATCGACCACCAAACTTTGCAAAGGAAGAGGTGTCGTGCAACCAAAGGAGAGGGGAAACTAAGGAACTAAAGGGATCCTTAGCAAGAGAAAGGGAACACATATATAGGAGAGAATGGAGGAGAAACCAAGGTAAGACAAGGCAAGGTGTCGCCCACCTAGGGACACTTATCCATGGGCAATGCCACCACTCTAACTTGCCTTAAACACATGTCCAAGGCCATTGCCACATGCAAGCATCAAGCACCAAGTGTCCACTAGTGGTGACACAAACGAGGTCAGAAGGGGTCAAAGGGGTTCATGGACGACACACCTCAACTCCATGCCCGACACACTCCATGGGCGACACACCTATGGCCGATACAAGGCATGGCCGACACACCCAAGGTCGACACAAGGTCCAACAAGGTCGAGCAAGGCACAACAAGGCCCAACAAGGCTCATCCAAGCCCAAGGCAACTCAAGCAACGAGCCCAACCCTTCCTCTCAACACTTAGAGGAAGCAAGGAGAGAGAAAAACACCTCTCAAGGTGACAAACTTGCTCAAAAACCCTATACTTGGGTTGATTACAAGTAGCACCTCCAACACACAACCAACACAAACAAACCCTAATCATCACTAGGGGTGATTAGCAAGCAACTAAGCACCAGGGTTAAGCAAAGCAAACAGGATAAACCCTAAACGTAGGTCAGGGTCCTTACAATAAGTATGGAGTAATCCACATCCTAGAGAGGATGAGAGGGAGAGAGGAATTCATACATGTATAATAATCATGTAGTGGTTAAATCTCAATACTCTCAACATGAATAGAATATGTACTTAGGGTATGATCCTTGAATAAGAAATCGTGAAACTCTAATCGAGAAGATTGATGTGCCCTAACCCTAATTTAGGGCAATGATAGGTGAAACCCTAATCTAGGGTAATGGTGTAACCCTAATCTAGGATGATGATATGAGAAATCCCAATTCAGGGTGATATAATGAAAAACCCTAGTTTAAGATGATGCTTCATGAAACCCTAATTTCGGGTAAAGTTACATGAAACCCTAATTTGGGGAAAAGTTATAAGGAACCTTAATTTAAGATAATGACATGTGAAATCCTAA
Organism: Alisma plantago-aquatica; assembly: GCA_963693085.1. NCBI lineage: Eukaryota > Viridiplantae > Streptophyta > Magnoliopsida > Alismatales > Alismataceae > Alisma > Alisma plantago-aquatica. Next base: position 476,562,976 of record OY856409.1, read on the forward strand.
TGCAGTGATGTGATGTGAAACCCTAATCAAGAATGATGTCATGTGAAACCCTAATTAAGGGTGATGTCATGTAAAACCCTAATTAAGGGTGATGTCATGTAAAACCCTAATGCAGTGATGTGATGTAAAACCCTAATTAAGGGTGATGTCATGTGAAACCCTAATGCAATGATGGCATGTGAAACCCTAATTAAGGGTGATGTCATGTGAAACCCTAATGCAGTGATGTGATGTGAAACCCCGATCTAGGGTAATGCCATGTGAAACCCTAATACAGTGATGTGATGTGAAATTCTAATACAGGGTGATGCTATGTAATGCTATATGAAACCCTAACCCTAATATAGGGTGAAGGTATGTGAAATCCTAATTTTTGGGTTATAATGCATGAAACCCTAATCTTGGGCAATATGATGATAAACCATAACCCTAATTTTGGGTAATGGAATGAGCATCCCTAATTGACATGAATTGGGAAACTCTAATCCTAATAAGGGAATAGTGATGTTATCTTTGTATTGCATATTGTTGATTATGTAATTGATATGGTTGTTATCAAGTATACTAACCATGCATGTATCATGAGATATTGGACATAGCCAGGTATGAGCTTTGATAATTTATTATTGAAATTGTTTTATGGGCCGTGTGAGCCATAACATGCTTTGTTGCCTAGTGAGAGGTAACAAGAAATTAAATGGGCTTTGAGAGCCATGTGAAATGCTTATGTAGCAAGTATCATGTTTACCTTGGTCAGATGACCTGAAGGTATTAGTTACTTGATAAGTGGTAACAAGTGTTCTTTGGTGAACTGAGGGTTTGAATACCCATATTCCATAATCATGATGATGAGATGTTAAGTGATGAGAATGCCCCTGATGTGATAAGGGATTGAGATCCCAATATTTTATAAAGCTTTGAAAAGTACTTGATAGAAGTATTACTCATTCTTTGTAGAATTTGTTATAATAATTTATGCTTGAAAACCTGACTGATGCTAAAAGAATATGGTAATGTACTTAATTAATCAAGTGAAATCTTATCATGTAGAGCCCTGGCCATAGATCCATCATCGTCAATAGTTTGGTGATGGTGAAACAGGTTTTCCTACGGGATCTCCTGGAGGGCATACTATTGAGTATGTGGGGGATATGGGCGCAGATATCATTACACCCTAATGGAGGAATTGATGTGAGATAAACATTAAATCTCTCAATCCTTCATTATATATGCCGGGATGGATGTATCACTAATCTCTCGATGTCGGGATGGATGTATCATGAATCTCTCAATAATGTTAATGCCAGATCGATGTGAGATAAACATGAAATCTCTCGATTGCAAAGAGAGTACAACCGCCACTGTAACTCTATAGCGAAGTTGCCAGTATACCCTGGAAAGCTATTTAGTAGAGACACAAGATGTCCTACATTTTTGTCCTCACACTGACTGAGGATGATGAGGTTATGGGAATCCGACTCTTCCTTGACCTATGTATGGTACCGATTTTGACTTCTCAATGGTCGGTTAGAGTATAAGCGGTATACCTCATCTCCTCAGGGCTTAAGTATGATTGTAAAATGTAATCAGCTGTGTAGCATAATTGCTTAAGGTTGAAATACGAGAATCGCTGGTTGATGTTACCTTTCTAATATCTTAGATGGATAAATGTTATACATGTTCTTCATTTCCTTAATGGATAAGCGACATGCGACTTTATCAAGTTATAGCTGAAATGCTTTGAATAAGAATATTGTTCTAATAATGTTAGACATTTATTTATCTACTGTTGAATATATATATGATTCCTCTGCTCAGTTTTATTCTATTAAACTGCAATAATAATATTTATGGCAGAGAGTTATATCTCCCGCTGAGACAATTTCAATTGTCTCACCCCCGTGGGATCCAACTTTTTAGGTAGACGCAAAAGAAGAGGCAGAAACCCTATAGTAGGGGAAGAACAACAACAGCAATAATAAGGACAACAGTGATATTCCAGGTGGAGGCACTGACTGTCATGTTTTGTATAGAGAGTCCTATGTGTCATCTTTGTACTCTCAGGTCCTCAGAGTTAGTAATTAGTACTTTTAATGAATCAATCTGAGATTTTGGCTTGATGCCTCGAGGTTCTTATGCTGCCTGTGTATAGTTTTAACAAAGCAGTTGATGTTTGTAATCCTTGAGAAGGGATGATACTGGACATGTACTTATGAACTAGGATGTAAATAAAGTACATTGATTCTTGATAAAAGAGTTTTCCTGTGTTTGGATCTCTTTGTAAATGGTTTTAATTTTTAGTAATCCGTTGTTAATGACCGCTTCTGCATTTGTCTTTATCCGATGTTTGGGATTTGTATGCCACATTATTAATTATATATATACGTCATTCTCTTTGCAGATCTTTAAAACTGCTGACTTCAGCACATGTGGAAAGCATTTCGATGTACATGCTCCCTATACGAGAGATGAATTAGATGTTGTAAGAGAAGAATGGGAAAAAGCCCTACAAAGAGTGGGAATTTTTGAATATAATTTTATTGACAATAATGACAATGATGAATAAAGAATAACTTTGTTCTCATAATTATTTTTGTGTGAATGTGAATGAATTTTTATGAATTGTCATATGTGTGTGAAGATGATCAATACATAAATGTTTCTACATGTGTCTGAATGTGAAAAGAGATAAAATGAATGGAACTACAAGTTTCTACTGGTTTCTACAAGTGTGTGATGAAAAAATAATATGAATTAAATGTACTTATACATGTGTGTGAATCACATATATATAATATTACCCATCTTGTTAATTTTACAGGTTTGTGACATGTTGTTGGCTGATATCAATGGATGTCATAAACCTGCAGTTCAGAACTGAACTACTTATTCTCATCTTGCTGATCAGCCATACAGCAGGCCTGCAAACTGATAAGAAAAAAAATCATAACATAGGCGTCGATTATTTGATCAAAATCGACACCAAAGACATACGACAACCATTTTTGACAAAAAACCGATGTCTATGTGGCTAGGAACCACGGCCGTGCTGGGAAGCACGACCGTGGTGGTAGGGGATATGGCGTCGGTTATTAGCACAAAACCGACGTCGGTTCAGCTGATATGGCGTCGGTTATCTTTCAAAATCGACGCCTATAGGCCCTTTGCTGGTGCGTTTTCGGTGGCGGGAAGCATTTTGACGTTGGTTCTTTTAATAACCGATGTCTGTAACCATTATATAGTGTCGGAACCGATGCCTATAGTCCCTTTGCTGGTGCGTTTTCGGTGGCGGGAAGCATTTTGGCGGTGGTTCTTTTAATAACCGGCCTCTGTAACCATTCTATAGTGTCAATTTTCTCAAAAAACCGACGCCTATAATCCCTTTGCTGGCACGTTTTCAGTGGCAGGAAGCATTTTAGCGTCGATTGGGAACCGATGCCGAAGGGGTCCACCTTTAGAGGCGCCCACTTGGGTGTCATTTGGAAACTAACACTAAAGCCCTTAATTAACTGACGCTAAAGGCCTGTTCTGTAGTAGTGACCTCTCAAGGGCATGAAAATTTATGACTGATTGGCTAGGCTTGTGTATTTCTTAGAATAAAATAAAACACACACGTGCGCCCATGAACGTTTGTTCGTTCGTTTGCTCGCTCGCCCGCCCAGCTCGGCTCGGCTCGGTTCGGTTCGGTGAGTGTGTGCATGGATTTATTTTTTTACGATATATTTTTTATTTTAATTTTACTTTCCGAAACGACGTTTTGTTTTCTGTGTTGCGTAGTTTGGAGTCTGGTCGACAACCTTTAAGATGCAACAATAAAACCTCTCTTGGCTACCCATTAAGCTGGCCATTAAACACAATGTTAAAGACACATGTTGGAGAGACCAACAGGTGCAGGCAGTTACCTGAGACACACTCCATATAAGGCGGCGTCCACTCTCATTTGAGAAATACAACAAACAAGAGATACATATGGAGATACCTAGAAACAATACTTGAAAGCAACTCATCGGTTCCTTTGCTATATTGTTGTTCCTTTCCTGTTGTACATTGGTTCCGTTACTGTTGTACAACGATTACTTTTCTACTCCACTATAGTTTATTTTACAACGATTCCTTTCCTATTGTACAACGGTTCCCGTTCGGGCTGTACCTGAAGTTCTTTTCTTGCGGTATATGAGTTCTTTTACTCCACCGCAACAAGCCTGTTCTCCCGAACACAACCACTCCTTGCTGCTGTCTTACACTGCCGACTACTTCACGACGCCGTTTTGCTGTTTGCGACCAAGGGCTAAAGGAACGAGTTCAACACAACACTCTCGCTTGCACCGAGCGACTGTACCAGAGTTGGGGGTGGCTGAATCTTGGAGATAGACCGCCGGAGACGCTCGTGCTAGGAGCGGCGGAATCTGTCTTGAAAATAATGTTTCACACGCTTTCATCTCAGGCTCTGGAGTTTAATTTCTAAACTTATTCACCGTTTTCTTATGTTAACGGGAAGCAGTTATGTGGGTGGCATTTCTTTGTTCTCTTTTGATGTTTCCCATGCCCCCTTCCTGCTGCCCTGCACTGACGGGCGATGACAGATAGGCTGGAAGAATGCATCGGTTCCTAAATTTACGTAACTCTCATTTTCTACGTCTCCAATGAAAAACGGCACCAACGTCTTAAGTTACGTTCACCGCTTCGTACCACCGACCCCTTTTAAAAAAATTATACATGTTTTTGTTTACCGTCGAATTGATTCTTAGGGTTAATTTGGTTGGATGTAAAACCATCCCTTATCAGGAAAATGAAAACACGAAATGAAAGGTGATGAGTTGGAACATAAACGTTTTTATTTGGTTTGATGAAAATGGAACGAGACGGTATGGTTTGTTTTCGTTTGGTTGGATCAGGTTTTAATCAGAAGTTCACTTTGGTGTCTAGCAGTTCACCACGTCCATGCATGTCTCTGTTGGCAGATCCGTGCTCAAGCAACCGTTGAAAGTGAACCACGCATGATTCTGGTGCAGTTGGTTTTCCAAATTTTATATAGACATGAACTCATCGTACAGTTGGTTTTCCGACCAAGAGTTGGACCTCCACGAAGCCAAATGACAGAATTGAAAAACGCAATTGAGTTGAAGCTGCACGTTTTTATTTAAAAATGTAAATGAGTTGAAGCTGCACATTTTTATTTTTAGTGAAACCAAACGAGCCCTTATACACGAGAAGAGTGTATTCTTTGTTGGAATGACCCCCCCGACGTTTAGGACAGTCTTGTTGACTTGCCTACATATTTCCAACAAAGAGTGTATTCTTTGTTCAAATAGCGTTTGTCCGTGTTTGGAGAAGGGCAAGAGGACATCCGTGGTTCTCTCCTTTCCCAGAGTCATCTGGCTTGGCTTTACTCATCGTTTTTTTCTAGACGTCTCAAGACACTACCCTGCATGTGTCATCTCTAGACATCAATCAGTTTATTTATGTTCATTCCATAATACCTTTCTACAATTTGAGGGTATTTTTCGTACATATCATACAATGTCGATTTAATAATATAAATAATATTTTTACTATTTTTATTACCAATATTGTATATTTTGCATCTTAATTTGGAAAATGACGGTGTTTTAAGTCAATACATCTATTCTACCCCTATGAGAGACTATTACTATTTTAAAAATGTAATGTGACCCCAACTAGGAGCATTACCCTAGAATAGCAATGCATTCTTAATGGGGACATATTCCTTTTTTATTTTTATTTATCATTTTTAATCACGATATCATGTATGCTTTATAATTATATACATTATATTATTTAATGACCATGACATATGTTAACTTATATACATTTAACTATTATATTCAAAATAATCAAATCATAAAAATACCATAATTTATAATTATATAATAGTTATAAATGTAAATAATAGTGACTAAAATTGATGGATATAATAATACTAAAATTATATGATAAAGTATAGTTTGATAAATACGCACAACTTACAAACTCAGAAATAAAACCTCAAAACCTCCACCCAAATACAAACTTCTTGTTCACAGCATCAAGGAGCGGTGGAAAACATCTTCCATTATTGTGACCATCTCACTCTGCAAGTGACCAGAGCTGATCCAAAATTCCAAGTCCCTTGTCGAGCCCAAACGGGCTCGTGCAAACCATGTTTGACTCCACCCACTACCCCAGTACCCCAGTGACCCAGTCTTAGCCCAACCCCACCATTGAGCCGAACCAAATCCATCCACGTGTCCTTGCCGTCGTCTTCCGAGTTCCGACCACACCAATCGCTATAAAATTCTATCTTTGCATCCTACTCCCGTCCTCCTCCCTTCGCGCCACCGCACTACCGAACCTCTTCTGCCAATCGCGCGCCTAAGTTCCTAACCCAATCCGTCGACCACTGGCCAGTCCTCCCCGATTCGTACCTGCCCTTTCCTTTGTCGCCGCGGGATCTCTGGCGCCGGCCAATCCCTGCTCTTCCATTTTTACGAGAGAAAGGAGGGACTTTTTTTGACCCGAACGAAAGTCGCCGGCGCCTTTTTCTCTCGATCCGGTGTCTAAAGAGGATTAGGGCGACCAACACAGGCAGGAAGGATGCCGTTCTGCGACGTGAGCAGGTATCAGAAAGGTCGAGAGGCCATGCCTGCGGAGAACGGCAGTGGCGGGATGAGGATCTATTACCGGAGATATGGCCGCGGAGCCACCAAGGTCCTACTAATCATTGGTAAGTAGTTTGCCTGTTCTTCCCTTCGCACCCGAAGCTTCGGTTTGTGTTTGAACGACCAAAATATCAAATTATTCAATGCAATATTTTAATTGCCGAAAATTCACAATTTTTTTGGCGAAGGTTTTGCGGGCACGCACCAAGGGTGGGGGCCACAGGTGAAGGGTCTTACCGGCAGCGACCAGCCTACAGACGAGGAGGCGCAGCCGGAGAATGGCGGGGACGCCGAAGCTGAACGGCGGGAGGAGGAGGAAGGGGGAGAAGAAAAACAAGGGATTGAAGTCTGCTGCTTCGATAACCGCGGGATGGGTCGAAGCTCGGTGCCCACCAAGAAAACCGAATACACGTAAGTCCCCACTAACGATGCCCTTGTTTTCTGGCTTGATCTGGGAGCACCATCCTTGGGCAGACAAATAAACTACCGACTAACATACCCGTTAAAACAGGCCATAACTGTGATGCTTGAGCTTAACACTTGTCTTTCGTCTGGCACACCAGAAGCAACTAGTTCACTTTCATTGTTTCTACTTTTCTTATGCAAATCCTTGTATATGTATGCTAAGGTGTAGTTCAAAACTTACACAACTGCTCTCATGGAGCAAAACATATATTAGAGTCGAAATGCATTACTGGTTCTATTCCCTTGATATTGACAATTCACCATGGAGATAAGAGTTTTCCAGCTATCTTTCTTTGACCTGTGCACGCCGCCTTCACCTCTTATGACCATTTCAGCAGACCCGTCTAACCTGGCGTGCAACGACTTGCAGGACGACAATAATGGCGAAAGATGCGCTGGCTCTTCTAGACCATTTGGGCTGGAGAAAAGCTCACGTCTTTGGTCATTCCATGGGTGAGTTTCCTAAAGCGTTCCACATTTTGTCTTAACAGGAGAGTCAACCCACAAATGATTCTTGCTTTATACAGACTGTCTTTTATCTGTAGGCCCCCTAAATCATTCATGTTTTTTTAGCAGCTCCTATGTTGATGCTTGCAGGTGCTATGATAGCATGTAAACTGGCTGCTGTAGCTCCTGATAGGATTTCCTCTCTGGCATTGCTGAATGTCACCGGTGGCGGTTTCCAGTGCTTTCCCAAAGTGAGTACCAGTCAGTGTCAATATCGTCAGCACGCATGCATTTTTTTAATCTTTCTGTTTGGTTCCTTTAATACGTAGATAATGTTCAGTTCCTTTAGCATATAGAAGCTGTAAACGATCTTCAACATACTTCTAGTTCAGGTCAACTTTGGCAAGCTTGCTTTTTGTTGATTTTTTTTTTTTTTTTTACTTTCAAAAATTTTCATATTGCAAGTTAGAAAGGAACAAACCGAACTGCGCAGCAATTTTTTTCTTGTTTGTAATAGACTTTACACTATGGTCATAAAGTAGGATATCAAACCATAAGTATTCATACTCCGCAATACTCATAAGGCAGGCTGCATTACAAATTTACTTAAGAGAATATAGTTTGAAGGTTGTTGTACCAATTGTCTATACATATAGTGGTTGTATGCTTCTTTAGGGGTAGCACTGCTGAAAATGTCTAAGGAATCCGTTTTCCAAATCTGGAATTTCTTCTTATGCTAGTGTTTTAACTCTGGGGATGTTTATACTGGACATCAGTTTGCCTGTGATGTAGGATCCTGCTGTTTTTAATTGAAAGAATTCCAGAGTCCTTGCTTGGTATGGTAGTAGTGCTCTCTAGGGTGACAATTCACTGCAGCAAAGATCGGAGGATAGGATAGTATGTATTCCACAAGTATTTTCTTTTCAACCCAGTACCTGAGCTGAATCCATACAAAAATGTTTAGCAACAACAATGTAACTTTATTTCCAAAAAGATTCACTGACGACGTGCAGTATTTTAGAAATTATCTGAATCTGACACTACTATCATCATGTCATACCAAATTATTAGGAACTGTCTGACAATAGACACTTTGATATTATGACTTAAAAGTATCAACTACACAATTATGGTTCTCGAGCCATGTTTGGTATTTTGACCGATTATAGAGAAGAATCTGTCACTGTAATCATTCTTAGATTAACAACTAAATTTCACAATACCAACTGATCTAAGAGTGTTTTTGAATTCTTTGGTAAATGATAAATGTTTTACCTGACCTTCTCACAAAAAAAGAAACATGTAGCGCCTCTAGTCCAAGACCACTTGTTTCTAGAGGCAGAAAATGAGCCCCACAAGCGAACACTAGTTTTGTTTGCATGTTTCAACCTCACACTTGGAAAGACTTATGGCAGGTCATGTGTCTTAGTATCACTCCAAGCCAAACATGCTAAAATATGAAGTGCTCTTGTAGTGGCCTCCTCAAGAGGAGGTGCATCAATGCGCATTGGTGGCATGTGTACTCTAAATCATCTTTTAAAATACTCCCATCTTAGCCATGAGATGTTACAAGCTTCATGCTTAGACTTCTAGCATCATTCTTGGAACTTGACTATGCTAGGCCCACTACTTTCTCATTATATTGCAAAACCATAATGATCGGTGTATGGTTGAGTTTCATACACCGTTATCAATGCAAATGTTGGGTTCAATTTGTTGATACCGGTGGATCGTCCTCAACTCATGCATACATCTAAATTTCCATGATCTTTGAGTTGAATGCCACATGTCCATGTGGGTTCCATCTACTATAGGGGATTTGGATTCAACGCCATGTTGTAACACGTGGGCTTGGAATGTGGAGTTCAGGGAATTTGGTGCGGGCCTGGAAACGAGAAGTATCCTCAAATCTGCACAAACTCACATTTTGTCCTCACTGGCATTTTGGGAAAGACGTGCAAGTAGGGCATTCATCCTCCCAAGTACTATTGTAATCTAAGCATTTTAACTGTAGGGTATAGTTATGTGCTCTTGAAGAGGAAGCACACCTTGTTGGGTTTTGTGGGACAGAACAGGCAGCGAAAATAAAAATTTTATCCAACCACAAACCCATAACCAACAGATCGCATCAACAACTATGCAATAGGAAAGATGGTTTAGCGAGATAAACCTGGTCCTGAGGCTTGCTCAGCGACAATACCTCGCAACTAGTGCGGCCTTCAACCACCTAGTCTTCGACGACGTCTGTGCAACTCCTGGTCTTGACCCGGACTGCGGTTGACGGTCGTCCTCCTGAGCGGCAGAAATCTCCCGCCTCTATGGATTAGTCCACACGGACCACCGGGTAGTCGTCCTGAAGGACAGACTAGAAGGAGTTGTCCCCTTCTGTCGGTGTACTAGTCACCGACACACTCTCCCATCACCAGTCGCTTTTCTACAATTCTCTTTCCCTCGTTGTTCCTCCCTGGATTGGTAGAACTTGCTTGGCTCTCTCGGTTACCACAACCAGAGAGGACAACAACTTTGCAGAGCAACTGATGTTCTGAGTTGTGTGTTCTGAGAAGCCCCCCTGTACCCCTCTATGTATAGTAGAGGGCAGGGTCAGGGTTCCCAGTCTGCGCGGGAGTAGAAGGGTCTGTATTTTTCCACGAATTGATTGCACTACGGCAGGCGAACCGATCGTTTCATAACTGAACCGGTCGTTTAGGCAGGTGAGCCTATCGGTTCACAACTGAACCGATCGTTTGGGCAGGTGAGTCGATCGGTTCACCCAGTGAGCCAGTCGTTTCACTTCCCAGACTTGCCCACAATTGACTTTCCTTGTTCGTTTCTAATAAATGCAAAAATTAATATTTGTCCCAATCGAATTGAACAAGTGAAACGAGGATCTTTTCTCACGAATCGGGAAACCTAACACATGCTCGTTTGGTCCATGTGAACCGATCGGTTCACTAGAGTGAACCGGTCGTCTCACTGACCATGAGTCGATCGGTTCACCCAGTGAATTGGTCGGTTGGTGGTCCAAGTTGTGCAGAACTCAGTCAATGTAGTTCTCAATCAATCTAACACTCTAATCAGTTGGTTCAACACTTGAACTTGATGATTCTGAGTCAAGTCTATTGATTGAATGTTTAAATTGAGTACCTAAACACTTTAGTAATCAATCTAAACATCATTCATGGATAAACTCCTCTTCTAGGTTAATCCTATGTGTGTGACCCTATAAGTTCCATTTCACGTTGGCAGTGAATGTCTATAACTAACTTATGACATCACAAGCAAAGAGTGGTGCCTAGTCACACATCAGTGCTACCCAAGTGAAGAGGAAAGTTGGAGAACAACTTTCAACCTACAATCTGTTATTGGTGTTATAGTGAATGTATAGTTCCTTTGTCGCTGATATTCAGATTGAACTCGAGGCATGGACTTGTCATCCTCTACAAACGTTAAATCCATGTTTCTTGATTCAGAGTAGATTGTCTGAGATATATGTAAGCTCAATATCATATATTGACTTACATGTGCATGGCTATGCATTTCTCAATCTCAGTCCTCAAGTGGTCAGGATATCACACTCCCTTAGGAGGGACAAATTTCATATCTATCACTTACAGTCAAGTTCCCATGTGTCAAAGTCACCCAATCATCACCGTTATAACAACCCATGTTTCAGGACTGTGTTTGATGATGTCAAAGTGTACCCAACCACATGTGATGAGTGCAGTGATTTTAGGTCTAAGAACTCAGTCACCACCAATACTATAAGAGATGATCCTGACTAACCAAGTGTGGTTTCCATGCATCACTCCTACGGTGGGTCTGTCTGATACACTGTTCTCTAACATGCATCGATGTGCTTGGTTTGATATCATATATCATGACTGATGAGATTCTGTCATCAACCAACACACATTCTAGTCTTTTATGTTATTGATGTCTATGGTTATTTCCACAATAACAACCGACTAGGGACAAAACAAGAATGTATACCCTTAACATCCGTATGATCTCATTGTTCTGGTCCTTAACCTGAAGACATACGTCATTGAGTATTGTCATTCTTTAGACATCTAACATGTTATACTATTATCTCAAAACAGTTAAAACATATAGACGGAAATTGCCTTTATTATTATCAAATCAAGTATTACATGCCTCATTGCAATCATCATATGATTGCCTCTCTGGGCATACTATACCAACAGACTCCCACTTGCATTTAGAACCAATCACCCACGAATCATATTCCAAGTGATCTTAACATGTCCATCATGTTTCTACTGCACAAGTGCTTTTATAGCGGGTAAGAAACATTTGCTTCAAGTCGGTATATTGTATGTTTCACATCCCCTCGCTGTAGGACAGCTCGTATGAGATGGAAGTGCCGTAGTATGCTATCTGAAATTCCTTTGCCTAACTAGTAGTTCCATTGTTGTCACAATATTACTACTGAGTCACCAATGGTCGAAACCTCCTATAAGTTCATCCATATGAACTTCTAGATCCATATAGTATCCTTTACTGTGTTCGTAACACTAAGGTACTCGACTTCTTATTGTAGAATTAATCAATTGTTGTTTGGAACATTTCCAACTAACAATTCTTATTCCAAGGTCAAACACAATTTTGTCATTTCGGAAGCTTGCATCGGTGTAACTCTTTAACACCCAATTCTTCCTTATTACCTTAATTAAAGAACTAATCATTTTAGTACTTCACAAGTACATAAAGATATCCTTCATGGTATTCCAGTAACTCTTACTGGAATTCGACAGATATCCATTCGTCATGTCCAATACATACGAAATAACTGGATTCCATATCTTCTTGTCATGTCCAATGTATACAAGATAATTAGTTCATATTTTCTTGTCATGTCCAATACATACAAGATAACGAGATGAGTTCATACGTGATAGATATAATTACAAATGCATATGGCATCTATCCATGTATTCCTTATTCTTCATAAGAATTGGGACACTTGGCTCTTGAGAGACTAACTCCATGGAACATGGACAGGTTTTCTCTCATCATGCTAAACTCTTTCAACATCTTGTCGATGTATGTTCTCTTTCTTAGGTCAAGAAGTCCTCTTGATCTGTCTCTATAGATCTTGGTTCCTATCGCATAGGATGCTTCTTTAAAATTTTAGAATGCACTTTGTTGCCAAGTTTTAATATTTGCAGTATAAGGATGTTATTCCCCATTAATACGTGGAATATACATATGCTCCCACTAAATTCTTGTAATCACACATTACTTCTTTATTTTGACTCAAGTCAAACTCTTTGACTATCTTATTAAATAGAAGATCCCAGTTCTGAGGTGCCCGCTTCAATCCAAAGATTGATCTATGCAGCTTCATGGACATTATTTCCATTAAGCTACAATAGCAAGCATTATCCTGATGGATTTATCCTTGGTAATTGCTAAAAAGATTTCATCTTGTTCAACACCTTGAACTTGTTAGAAACTCTTTGCAACCAAATTACCCTCCATGTTAGTCTTCTTCTGGAAGACCCAAAAGTACCCTATAGGTTTTACCCCTTCAGGTGGATCAACCAAGGTTATACTTTGTTGATGTACATGGAGTCCATCTTGGATTTCATGGCTTCAAGTCACATATCTCAGTTTCTGGCTCTCATTAGCTTCTACGTAGACTGTTGACTCATCATATGATCAACTCACCGCCTTCTTGTCCATAAGATATCATATATCATTCAAGCTCTAGGCGTGTTCTACCAGAACCATGAGTTCCGTGTGTTACTTAAGGAACTTTGAGATTCCACAACATTTTGTGATTCTCTTTATTCCCATTGTACCTCTTTAAGTTCAATATTTTTGTTGTTTGTCTCGAACATTTCGAGTTCTACTTTTCTTTCCCACTTATTCCTTTAGAACTAAGTTCTTCTCTAGGAATGCAACCATCCACAACGCCTTTGTCATTGGATTTGGATATTAAAGTAATATTCAACAAAGTAACATTTATGCGATTTGTGGACAAAATTTTTTAAGAAACATTTTCTTATTTAGGCTTTCAGTTTTAATCTTTATAAAGACATATCAGGACACTTCTCATTCCATATCTCATATGGTGTCTTTTAAACTAAATAGATGGTACATTATTTTAGTGTTAAGCATGTGCCCAAAAGGAAATTTGAAATTTAGCTGGTAATCACACTTAGACTTATCAAGGTGCGATTCCTTCTTTCTGATACACTTCTCATGATACACTATCATTGTGTTTCAGGTGGAGTCCATCATGATACATTATCATGATCTTCTAGAAGGTTCTCAAACTCTTGATTTGAAGTATTTCCATATCAATCATATCGAAATTTAATACTTATACCAAGTTTGTTATGTACTTCATTTATGATCTCCTTGAACACTTAAAGAGATTCATGTTTGTATTTTATTAAATACAAACTACCATATCTACTGAGGTCATCAGTAAATATATTGAAGTACTATTGATTACTTTTAGCATTCATTCTAAAAGGTTTATATACATCAATATGTATAATCCTTAATAGAATAATCGTTCTCCCACTACGTCTAGTGAAGAACCTTTGTCATATTGCACAATGAATGAGATTAGCATGTCTCTATTGATTCGATAACCAGAATGAGTCTAGATAACCATCATATGGATTTCTAGAAATGCAATTCTCATTTATGCACTACAGATAACTTATTCTATAGCCATTCAAGCTTGAGTTATCATGTCATTCATTACATGTGTCACACACATTTGTCTCTTTAACTATCAAGTATAGTTGATGAGACATAGGCATTGCCATCAAAGATCATTTCTTTGAAATGAAACGATTTCATTGATGGCAGATGTATATTAGCAATTCACTAATTCTATTATATGCCCATGAATGTCATGTTGTAACTGTAATGGTAGCAACTCTTGCTCCGCACAGTTTCTAGCTAACTTCTTCTTAGGTCCTGAAGTAGAGATCTTGTCTATCTTTCATCTTCCTGAGATCCTCTATAAAGAGGTTATTTCCCTTTCCATCTTACTCTCCATATCTTTAGTGATGAAGACTTGGACCTAAGCTTGGCTTCAGAACACTTCTTGACCTTGCTTTAGTTTATGGACTTCACTCTGCTGATCATTATCACAAGTTTTGTCCTTTCTTCATTTATGCTTTGGCATCAACATGCCAAGCACTCCAGACAATGGTTTGGCCAAGTTTCTTAACATTTGATAAACTGGCTATATGATTCACACAATGATTTGTAGAATCATATGTTTGATCAACTCTTGACCTATAAAAAATCACAGTTAATCTATATGCACAATCATATTGAGCATATCAGATTATACTTGATCTCCATCTGTCTGATTATACTCAAATATCGCTTTGAAGACATTATACCTTTCACGCTTTACATGATTCTTAAGATGTATAAACATCTCAAGAATGTCCATGCTTCAAGCTATTTATGCAACTCATAGTTCATATAGCTCAGCATAAGGTTCTTGATGTCTTAGGCATCATTGATATACTTCAAGTAAGCATTCAATCTTAACCTTAGGCGCATTTGGAGTGGTTGTACTGGCTCTGGTCTTTCAAGGATTTTAGAGTTTACACTCACTATTGAGAACACTTCTCAAAGGTCCAAAACCAGATTTAAAGTTTATCCCGTTTATGAACTGATCGCAACGGTAATGTATTTGTGTTTGTCATTTGGATTCTACAAAAGAATTTTACAACATTTCAAAACCAATTTTTGATTTGACAAAGTTGACGATATTAATTAGGTCTTTAATTAGTTATCGCTCCCACGATTTTGATCAAATTGATGGCCCTCACCATCAATTCAGAAGATTGCAGCGTACAACCTTCTAGTGAGCCAAGATCCAAAACAATAGAGTTATTACCCGACCAATGCCAACGTCCATAATCAATTATTAAGGTAGGTAACATTTATCAATTGCATCTTATGCAATTCTTGGATAGATGTTATGCACAACTCTTTGTCATGTACATCTCCATGCCTCAATGTGCTTGATTCGATCAAGGTCACCTAGTTAAGTCCAACCCAAACGCCAACACAATGAATATGCACCCTACTAGGGCAGACCCACATATTCACCATCACACTTCCACGAGATAGACGATGCACCACGCTAGGGCGTGCCCACACTTAGTCGATCAAGTTTTTCATGTGTATTGCTTTTAGAAGGCATTTTAAACTTAATATTTATATTGAGGGGTTTGATATTTATATACATATACATATCCAATGACCAGATATATAGTACGTATCATATACATGCTATATCCCTCAAGAAAACATGCGAATCGATAAAGCGATGATTATGGCCATCCTATTTGTAATTCCTTGAGCCACAAGGAATTACAGTCATCTAGGTCTATATCATATGCAACAACCTATTGTTGGTGAAGATCTATGCTTGGGCCGTTCTGAGTTGATCAACTCATCCTATGACTGATCGGCTCGCCTCCTGGCCGGTCGGTTGGTTGTCACCAACCGATCGTCTGGCTCTTCCAGACGGTCAGTTTGTCGGGTCGTCTTGCTCCTCGTTAGGTCACCAGCCGCTCGTCTCGCACCATCAGTCGGTCGTTTCGCACTGTCAGCCGGTTGTCTCGATCCCTCGACCGCTTGTCTGGGCGCTTTCCGTTTTTCGACATAACAGGAAATAAAACTATCCTAGTTTTTACATATTTCTTTGGGAAACTCCGAGTTACATTTGGGGGGAGCAAAGGTAGAAGAGAAGGTTCAAGTTACATCCGGAATAGAAGGACTCAGTATGCAGACCTAGATGCAAACAACCACAATCAACTAAGCACACACATAGGGGTTTATAGGCCATAACTACGCTACACATCCACCATCAAAACCGTTTTAGGGCGACGCGTATCGATTGCATATATACCATATCGTATATGTATATATGGATTTGTGGTGTTTAATCGGATATGCACATTAGCCAGTTAAAGTATTCGCATCACATGTAATAAATAAATGGCAAAAAACCAAAATCTGATCATATCGATTAATCCTAAAACATAGTATGTTGACATGGCTCTGATACCACTGTTGGGTTTTGTGGGACAGAACAAGCAGCGGAAACAAAATTTTTATCTAACCACAAACCCATAACCAGCAGATCGCATTAAAAACTATGCAATAGGAAAAATGGTTTAGCGAGATAAACTTGGTCCTGAGGCTTGCTCAGCGACAATGCCTCACAACTAGTGCGGTCTTCAACCACCTAGTCTTCGACGGTGTCTGTGCAGCTCCTGGTCTTGACCCGAACTGCGGTTGACGGTCGTCCTCGTGAGCAGTAGAAATCTCCCGCCTCTAGATAGTCCACACGGACCACCGAGAACTCTAGTCGTCCTGAAGGACAGACTAGAAGGAGTTGTCCCCTTCTATAGACATACTAGTCACCGACACTCTCTCATCACCAATTGCTTTTCTGCAGTTCTCTTTCCCTCGCTGTTCCTCCCTGGACGGGTAGAACTTGCTTGGGCTCTCTCGATTACCACAATCAGAGAGGACAACAACTTTTTAGGACAACTGATGTTCTGAGTTGTGTGTTAAGAGAAACCCCCCTGTACCCCACTATTTATAGTAGAGGGAAGGGTCAGGGTTCTCAGTCTGTGCGGGAGTAGAAGCGTCCGGATTTTTCCACGAACTGATTGCACTGCGGCAGGGGAACCGATCGTTTCATAACTGAACCGGTCATTTAGGCAGGTGAGCTGAACTGTTCACTCGGTGAGCCGATCGGTTCACTAGTGAACCGGTCGTTTCACTTCCCAAACTTTCCCACAATTGACTTTCCTTGTTCATTTCTAATTAATGCAAAGATTAATTCGTCCCAATCGAATTGAACAAGTGAAACGAGAATCTTTTCTCACGAATCGGGAAACCCAACACATGCTCGTTTGGTCCATGTGAATCAGTCGTCTCACTGACCATGAGCCGATCGGTTCACCCAGTGAACCGGTCGGTTGGTGGTCCAGGTTGTGTAGAACTTAGTTAATACAGTTCTCAATCAATCTGACACTCTAATCAGTTGGTTCAACACTTTAATTTGATGATTCTAAGTCAAGTCTATTAATTGAATGTTTTAGTACCTAAATACTTTAATTATCAATCTAAACATCATTCATGGATAAACTCCTCTTCTAGGTTAATCCTATGTGTGTGACCCTATAGGTTCCATTTCACGTTGGCAGTGAATGTCCATAACTAACTTATGACATCACAAGCAAAGATTGGTGTCTTGTCGCACATCAGTGCTACCCAAGTGAAGAGGAAAGTTGGAGCACACCTTTTAACCTACAATCTGTTATTGGTGTTACAGTGAATGTATAGTTCTTTTGTCGCTGATATCCGGATTGAACTCGAGGCATGGACTTGTCATCCTCTACAAACGTTCAATCCATGTTTCTTGATTCAGGGTAGACTGTCTGAGATATATGTAAGCTCAATATCATATATTGACTTACGTGTGCATGGCCATGCATTTCTTAGTCTCACTCCTCAAGTGGCCAGGATATCACACTCCCTTAGGAGGGACATATTCCATATCTATCACTTATAGTCAACTCCCCATGTGTCAAAGTCACCCAATCATCACCGTTATAACAACCCATGTTTCAGGACTGCGTTTGATGATGTCAAAGTATACCCAACCACATGTGATGAGTGCAGTGATTTCAGGTCTAAGAACCACAGTCACCACCAATACTATAAGAGATGATCCTGACTAACCAAGTGGTTTTCATGCATTACTCTTACGGTGGGTCTGTCCAATACACTGTTCTCTAACATGTATCTATGTGCTTGGTTTGATATCATATATCATGACTGATGAGATTCTGTCATCAACCAACACACACTCTAGTCTTTTGTGTTATTGATGTCTATGGTTATTTCCACAATAATAACCGACTAAGGACAAAACAAGAATGTATACTCTTAACATCCGTATGATCTCATTGTTCAGGTCCTTAACCTGAAGACATACGTCATTGAGTATTGTCATTCTTTAGACATCTAACATGTTATACTATTATCTCAAAACAGTTAAAACATATAGACGAAAATTGCCTTTATTATTATCAAATCAAGTATTACATGCCTCATTGCAATCATCATATGATTGGCTCTCTGGGCATACTATACCAACACTTCTCAGTATAGGTACTTTCAATCCTTTCATCAGTAATAACCTTATCCAAAGCCTGAGATGTTACAATTGTACCTTGTTGCCACTCAAAAGATATTCTGGGAAAGTGGCATATGAGTGATACATGTTGGTGTGAAAATCAATCAGTTATAAAAATACTGATCAAGTGTGAGCTTAGGCTTCAAGGCCCCCCATGGGGTTGCACCTTGAGTCTTTTTTAACATTTTCAACCCCATACATGGGTGTTCTAGTTATTTTTAGGGTAAAACCCTGATTCCTCTATATTTATGGTTATATAGTAGTTCTAGGGCTGGTGATTTTTATTAACTTGACATGGCCCAAAAATGTGCAATTTGTTCCAAACCTGATTTCTTTGACTTGTGAGCATTCTTGTTTGTATGAGACCTGACTAAACAAGTATGGCTCCTTAGCACCTTGCCGCCTTAACAAGTATGGTTATAGAGATCTTCCAGTGAAAAACCATGGAGAAGCTCACTTTATGGCTGGTTCATCTCATTAGCAAATGCTACTCCTAAGGGGTCTAAGTACCTATAATGCTAATCCATATATTGTTTGACATTGCTGTACTATGTTGACTGAACAAATGTGTCCTGCATCTACAGTAAATGCTCAGTTAATTTTCCAGCGCGCCATCACATGTCTATCAACCTTAAGGCAAATTGTTCAACCTCGACCACATATACACCAAACAAAGATATTGGTTGAATCATGTCAATCACTTTTTGGTGTTGTAGCTTTATTGAATATAATCGTTTGAGATAATGTCAACAACATCTATACAGTTACTGGTTCTTTTTGCTTCATTCTGTTTAAAGTTGGTTGTCATACTTCAGGGTGTTATACAAATTCTTATACACAAAAATGATCCCTCTAAATGCTGTTTTTCTTTTTCTTTTTGTACATATCTACATCGGCTTAAAACTTCATTTTGAACCTTTGCAGATTGACCGTCAGATGCTATCGTTAGCAATTCGTTTCCTGCGAGCAAAAGCTCCAGAAGAGAGGGCCATGGTTGACTTAGACACTCACTATACAAAGGAATATCTTGATGAGTCAGTTGGATCAGTAACTAGAAGAGAAATATTATACTGTGTAAGCAAACAGGAAAAAATGCTGTTTTTAAATATTTACTAGCTAGCTTTTTTGTTAAAACTTGATACTTGGTTAGCATTTTTAATTGATACTCGTATTATGGGGTTGAAATGACAGGAATATGTGAAAGGTATATCTTCAGCTGGAATGCAATCCAGTCACGGCTTTGAAGGCCAAGTCAATGCATGTTGGACACATTCTATGTCGTCAAAGGAGCTTGATATAATCCGAACTTCAGGCTTTCTTGTTTTGGTCATTCATGGAAGGTAAATTCTAGCGATGATATCATGAATGTATTTTTAATGAAGTTGCAGTAGTACATTAAGTTTGAAGTAACAAGATTTTGTTTGATTTCAGTTTTGCCTCAAATTGTAATTGTAACTTGTATTATGTTGTAGGTATGACATCATTGCCCAGGTTGCTCATGCTAGGACGCTTGCGAAAAAACTCCATCCAGCAGCAAAAATGATAGAACTTCATGGGGCTCATCTAGTGAGTCATGAGAGACCTGTTGAGGTATTATAATTTCCTCACTGAAGTTACAAAGTAATGCAACAATGTCTTACATATACAATGTACACGATGATCATAGACAGCTCCGTTCTATAATAAAATATCACCTAAATTCCAAAAACAGAATCCTCTACTTTCTCTTTAGAACTTTCTTGAAATTATTGCCACTTTGTACCCTTGTGTAGTAGAGCAGTTATAGGTTTATCTTGATGGAAAACAGGCCTCAGAACTTCAGCAGAAGATCTAAAAATTAGTGAAGCCTCCTAAGAAATGATGTGATCTGGAAGCTCACAGTGATGCTCCTTATTTATGTCTGATAACGATACACAATCTGAAATACATGAAAATGGTTCAGTTTTTCTGTCCTGTCTGGTGGTATGAATATTTGCCATCTGCCCCTGCAAAACCATGCTGCCTTTTAAGTCATTAAAAAAAAAGAGCACATTTCTTGTAAAATGTAGTTGATATAAAATCCACAGATTGAGAATCACAATTCACAAGTCAACTGGGAGAACACATTCTTTTCGGCCTTTACAATTACCGCTAGGCTTTCAGCCTTTCAGGCATATATCATTTGCAAATTCAGATAAGGGATTTGTGTAATCATCAAGCTTCTTCCTAAATAGCTAGACAAACTGATGCAGAGCTATCAATATTCTCGGCATATAACATTTGCAATTTGGAAACTCAAATAAGGGGATTGTGCAAATTATGTGTTGTTATTGGACGTCAGGCTTCTTTTTGTTGATTTTATATTGTCAGACTCATCACAGGTATCTTTACGTCAAACTATGTAATATGCCCCAATACTAGCCCAATTCAACAAGATGCCATGCCATGAGGCCCAAGACTGATAAATTTGAATTGCAATATATAGTGACATTTTCCAATCTGGCACACACTTTCTCTCAACTCGTATCAAGACTTCTTAAGCCAGAGAATAGAGTAGTTTCCTCATATATTTCTAGCATGAGGCTCATTTTGCAGCGAAAGCTGATAACAATGGTGGTGGAGCTTGATTGATCTACACTGCTGCCTACTCACCTTTCTCCTTTCATAACCTTTTCAACCACACCTTACTTGAATCGTGGAGTTCGACCCAGCCCTATCTACCAACAGCCACAGTTAGATCATTGAACAAGATAGAATATCCATGAGATCTTGGCATCCTTGAAGCTTGAGGAGGAGCTCCTCTCACAGCCACCATGTGATTATGCCACTGAAGCCTATTCGGTGGTGATGGACCTTCCCCTGTTCCCAAGACACCAGTCATGTCCACTAGAGCCATCTTGATTTACATAAGACCAATTTGATAGGATTAGGATGTCATGCTATCCGATCAAGCAACAATACCATAGCTTTGACAATGACGAAATAGATGATTTTCTCCTCATGAGGAAAGCAAGTCACATCGTTCATAATTGCGATCATCATTAGGCGTATTGGTAGGCTGGCTTTACTCACATCCTATAGAAATGGAAGATTTGTGGGCTGAATGGGTGAGAAAATGGCTAAATCCACAGATGCATTCAAGGGAGGAAGTAGAACCCATTCATATGTCGCTACAATCATGATGCAAAGGAGTAAGCAAAATAAGTGCAACGAGAATATGAGGTTTTCCCTAGGATTTTGTTTGAATTACCAACATCAAATGTCTTTGAATGTGCAAGATTTTTCTCATCAACTTATCAAACATTAGGATACATGATCTTTCTGTGTAGTTTGTGAAGTTCTTTATTCATTCCAATAATGGAATTTTAACAAGAAAATTCCCTAGCTGAACTTCGACGCAATGATATCAACAAAAATGAAGCCAAGATTACATTCTTAACCAATATATGATTGCACTTTTGCGCCATTCTGTTTTAAGATAGTACATTGCTATTAATTCCTCTTAAAAAATAATGAAAGAATATAACTTCAACCCACATCTGTATTTGGGTTGTGTATGCCTTCTAAACAATAACCCACCACCGATGAAATCACTGGCGATGGTATAAAGACCAACATAAAATGTTAACGGAACTATATGATGTTTTGCATTTATGTTTCTATTGGGTGTTATTTGATGCCGCCTTTCCTCTAAAAGTGGGAATTAGTATAAAAAAAGATAGTAGATATAATAAACTCATCACAAACAAATCTTTGAGCATTCTCCAAATACCAAAGTCAATGGTGTGAAACATGTCAGGGTGCGTTTGTTACATGGTGAATCGTGGGGAGGGGAATGATGGTGAAACACAAATTCTTGTTTGTTTGTCATGGTTGTAGGGAATCATGGTGAAGCCATGGTGAATCCATAGTGAAATTTGATCTGTTTTTGTCACCATGGAAAAGCATGGTGAATTGTGGTGAAAGAAGTTTCTTTCAAGACTAGACTACTTATTTAGGCACATGTAAAAAAAAAAATCTAATAAATATGTTTCTTACTTGTGTCGGGTGTTTTTTATAAAGAATTTCTCCCCCACTATCCCTATAACCACGTAACAAACAGCATTTTTTTAGTTTTTCCCCATTCATATCAGTATCACCATGCACATTTTATCAAACAACACATTTTAACAACTTCCCCATCACCGTCACCGTCCCTTTCACCATCACTATCATCGTCCCATCACCATCAATTTTTTCATCACGTACTAAACACAATCTTAGGGTGTGTAATGGTAACGTGGAAGGAACTTTTCTGACATCCAGAAATATTTTGCATCTAGAAAGAGAATTACAACATGAACTACATAATTGAAGCCTTATGTTTGAAGTATTGTTATTTTACCACCATCATATTGTCTGTTTCTAGTATGTACGCAGTTGTTTAGCTCTTGACAAGAATTTCTGCCTGTATCACGACAAATTTCAACAAGTACTGATCATTTATCAACTATATGAAGCAGCTCATGCCACTGTCCCCGCAACTTTAAGTTCACAAAAACAAAACATCTAGAAGTATATCTATTAGAGAGTCTAGTTAATTTATTTATTTAAGTGATTTTAGTCTAATTGTATATGGCCCAAGTGTGTCTTGGTCCTTAAGGGTTTAGTCTAAAGTCTGTATGCTTCCCCCTTCCTCCTATATAAAGGAAGGGATTACTTAAATAAATAAGTTACTTGGGCCCATATACAATTAGCTGAAAATTACTTAAATAAATAAATAAATTAACTAGACTCTCTAATAATATGAATAACAAGATTTTAATGTGTGAGGCGTAACAAGCCGTTTTTCTCTCAATGAGGCTAGGCGTAACCGCGTAAGCCTCAAGGCATTTGCATTGTAAGCCTCATCAATTGACATCGACCCTGCCTTGTTTGTGAGCTAGGGTCGTTTCCACCAAGCAACGAGCATAGGATCTTGACTGGCTATCCTGTATTTCATGAACTGGAATCAGACAAGACACAAGCTTTTTATTGCTCGACCTCCAATCCAAAAGTATGTATGAGGTGTTCATAAATAAATGATATACATATATATACATGTCTATATTTATGTATATGTATTATATATATGTGTATAAATAGTTATAAAGAAGAAAAAATAAACCTAAATAGATAGCTTTTACCTAAGTTAACAAGGAGAAATAGGGATCAAGATCAATCTAAATAACAGGGCCCACCAAAATAAGAAAATAAAATTGCAGCAAATAATGAGATATCAATAGAAGTGTGTGTAATTGTCTCAAAAGCAAAAAAATTAATGGTTAACATAAGACATTATCATTATCATCTAGAAATGACGCTTGCGCTTCGGCTAAGCCTTAGAGCCTCAATGCCTTGTGGCTAGCCTCGGGCTTTTTGAGGCATAAGCCTCAGTCCAAGACACCGAGGCGTTAAGTCTTGAGGAGCCTCAAGACGGTTTCTTTAATACCATGGTCAGTAAAAATCATAGATGGCAACCTCATTTTGGAAATAGATGGGGGACTTGAGCTTGTCTACCAGCATAGCAAACCGGTTCTTATCCTAGCAATGTTTTGAAGGCAGAGAATTTTTAATGAATTCCTGACCATTCATGAACTCAATGGTGCATGTTTGTGTGATTGAACTTCTCTAATTCATCACATTTTAGTTTGTTGTGTAGTCTTTTTCTTGAAGCACTGGATACTTAAAGATGAAATTATGATGTTTCAGATAAATGGTGCCCTTGTTAATTTGATACAAGCTTCCCAGTCACAGTTCAGCCCTCGCTGGTCTACTGTTTCGAATGATGAAACAGGTAAAATGTTGCAAGCAATTTCTGACACGGAGAATTGTTTGTTTGATGTTCTGTTTCTTCATTTAACGTAACCTTGAATAAGCAAAAGCCAATATTTGTCTGTCAACAGCTGGACTTGTCTCAAGTGAAGACGAAGATGAGGTCAAATGCCTCCCGACGACTTATGACATATTAAGCAAGTTTCAGTTGAGCCTTCTATATATTTTTGGTGTACTGGTTATGGGCTTTGACCATGCCAAAAGGGCTGTGAAGATGCTGAAGCCAGCAAGAATTAGTAGTGCAGCCATTTCATAGACTCACAGGTAAGGTAATAAAGCATAAAAGAGAAGACTTGCACTCCAAATTTTGCACTACGTGTAGCTGCTGGCAATTGCTCAATGCTCAGATATGTTTATAAAATTAATTAGATCTGGTCGTTCTTCGCAGGTGCTGTGTAAGCCAAGCAAGCTGTTGTATCTACGGCCGAGCTGAGCCACTTGCTTGAAAGAACTAATCGGTTTCCTTTATACAGAGCTAATTGGTCCCACTCAAGAAAGGCATTTGCATCTTCCCCCCTCTTGTAGTTGGCGAGTCTGTAATGCCACTTGGCAGTTGGGATCCTTACGAGCGCTATATACATCATGCGCAAAAGAAAGAGGCACAAAATCTTCCCTCAATTTTGTGTTCTCCAATAAGGTTGTTGCGGTTGTTGTTGTTTGTTGTATGCTGAGGCAGCCCGGGCGTCTGTTTCATTGGATGCCAATCGTGGCCTGTGTCCATTGTAAATGATAGTTATAAGATACGTTTTCCTCATGTACTTTTTGAAGCTTTGAGAGTAATCTTGAAATGGTGACGATGGATTTTTATTTCAAATTCTTGATAAATTGGAGTCCCTTCAGGACGAAACATAACTGAATTGATTGGCGAAATTACTGAGCTCACATTTCATGTGAGAGCAGTGTATTACCATGGTCTTGACCATTCACCTTATTTGCAAGAACCCAAAATCAGCTTAAGCTGCAGCCGTTCTCCATGATAGTTCTGCTAAAAATCTTAAACTACAACACTTGTTTCACAATATATGGCTTACGATTCTGGTGGGGACAATTGATGCTATCCTTTGACTAAATAAAAGACTAGATATATATCGAATGACTCTAAAGTGACCTAAATAGACCCCATTATTTGCTGCTCCTGGTTCTATCCGGAGCATGCTACGCACTCATAAAATGGGGTGCAACAAATCTGCGCTCTCTGAATAGATATGGAAAACACACACAATGACGTTACCGTAGGAAAATAGACTAGCTCACAGAATATGCTCAAAGGTTGTAATTATGATAAGTTTGTCGCCAAGCTTAACACGTCTGACTAGGTGGCGTGTTTGTCTTAGATTAATGTAGTATTTTGTTATTGAAGTGGCTGGCATAACATACCAAGTCTATCCAAATACGACACCATCTCTGTCATACATTTAGTTGAATATGTGATCAGCTTGACAAGAAGAAAGATGTCATTGGAAAGACCATGTTTATGATTCAGGGTTTTATTTTTAAAACCCATTAGCCACGCAAAGACAAAGAAGAAGTCACATTCGGTTAGCACAACGTCCAATGAGGTTTTAAAACATAAATAATTTGACGATGAATTTGTCAAGGAATCGCAACTTCATCTCAAATTGTAATTTTGTCAAACATATAATATACATCGTTAAGATCAGTAAAGGAATGTGGATTAATAAAATATACCCCACGTATTGGCCAAAAAGAATGAAGTAAAAAACTAAAGTACCGATGAAGAGAAAGATAAAAAACGAACTTTTTTTGGTCAGAGACTGCAGTTCAAGTATACGAGAATATCTTGTAGCAATTTAAATGCAGTGTTTTTTCCTATATGAATTCAAATCTGCAGTGCCTTTTCCTAAATGAATTGAAATCGTCTTGCAACGTATATCTACTCAAGCTGCTTCCATATGCAAATCATAATTGATTATGAACTCAAAGGATGAGTGTTGGGATGATAATAATACAACGGCTCGTCATCAGTTGGGGAGAAGTTAAAAGCTTCTATCGGCTAAGCTACTTGGCATCACCTTATTTGTCATAG
The DNA here is from genome assembly GCA_963693085.1 of Alisma plantago-aquatica. Classification (NCBI taxonomy): domain Eukaryota; kingdom Viridiplantae; phylum Streptophyta; class Magnoliopsida; order Alismatales; family Alismataceae; genus Alisma; species Alisma plantago-aquatica. Next base: position 476,589,650 of record OY856409.1, read on the forward strand.
TGAAGCATGATCGTCGATGCCCGGACAGACCCTAATGTATACCCCCGTTAAAAGCAGAACACCTCAGAGTGGTCTTCTCAAACATAACAGAACACAACAGAATAGAAGCAAGAGAGTGAGAGAGAGAGAGAGAGAGAGAGAGAGAGAGAGAGAGAGAGAGAGAGAGAGAGAGAGAGAGAGAGAGAGAGAGAGAGCTCAAACGACGACATACAAAGGACGGGAGAAGCTGAATAGAAGAGAGAGAGCTCAAAAACAACATACAAAGGATCAGGAAAGCTTACCACCTTTTATCTCTGACTCTCTACTAGGAGCTTTTATCTGAGTTACCTTTCCTGCTCCTCTCCAGGCTCTCCTGCACTTGTAGAGACGAGAAAGACGAACAATGGATTTGCCTCGTCACACACTGCAGATAGCTGTCGCCACGCTTCGTGTTAGAACTGCAAAGCGAAGACTGGTGGTTCCTTGTTGCTTGTGTGGAAGGAACAACAAAGAAAAGCATATTCCTCGTGGTTCCCCGCACCTATCCACAGAGTAAATAATATGCCAATGAGGTTCGTATATTCCCCCACCCCATTCCTTGTTAGCCCTCGTTTTTTGTTTTTTGTTTTTTGTTTTTTTGGTGTGTGGAATGGGCCTGCTTTTCGTCAATGACCACAGTTTGGCTGCTTCTTTTCTTTACTATGTCAACGCCGTCTTATTTTTGAGGGGCTGTTTGGTAAATGATGGGAAGGGAGGAGAGGAAAAATGTTGTTCGAGGAGAGGGAGGGGGCTGAAGGGATACAGGTGGAAGTATGTGTGGCTTTCTACCGTTTCTCTTTCCACCAAATCAGAGTAAATATAAGAAGTGAAAAAACTTGGCAGATGCTTATTAGAAAGTTTTGCTGGAAACATATGGAGTTGGAGGAAGATTTAGAAGACAAATTAGAAATGTGAGAGGAAAACTAAAAATTAAAAGAAACTTAGAATGAAACTCTACATCTAATATGAAAAAGGCCCATTATTGTAGAACTTTTTAGGAAAATTTTGAAAGAACATGAGTTCAGAACAAATGTTGAATAGAAAATACATAATTGTAAAAAGAGACTAAACATTGGAGAAAAATTTTCGAGAGAATATTGATATATGGAGGGAACTTCATACAATGATGGAAGCTTGGTGAGAGAAAAAAATATGGATGAAAAATACTTAGCAGAATATGTAATCAATATGAAAAAGAAGTTGTTTAATTTTATGATTTACATTTTTTGTTTTTTATTTTCTTTAAAAAATGATCTCATTCTCCCCCTTTTCATGATAACCAAACATGTTAAAATAAGTATCCATATCCCTCTCCCCTTCCCTTCCCTTCCCTTCCTTACTTTGTCTTCTGTCTCCCCATGTCTTCACTCACCATGTACAAAATATCATGTTGAAAAGGATAAAGATAACATCAGACATCGTTCGACGATCATAACTTTTGTAGGTCATTTCTTAATAAGTCCCCAAATCTAAAATATCACAACCTCTAATTTTCCCTTTGCAACTTTATAATATAGGAGTTAATTGCATACCAAAATTACTAGTTGGTAGAGTTTGGATAGCACTGTGTTTGGTATGCAATGAAAGAAGAAGTAAAGGGAAATGGAGGAGAGGGACATGAAAGAAATTGGACATTTGTTTTAGTGTGGTTGTTTCTCTAGAAAGAGAATGAGCCATAAAAATAAACTCCAATACGAAAGATAGCTTTATCAAAGCTTAACTAGTTCCTCTTTCTTAGATTGATGTACAAGTATGTCCATACATACATACATACATATATATATATATATATATATATATATATATATATATATATATATATATATATATATATATATTTCCATGCTTCCTAGAAAATCTATCCAAGTTTGCTCCATGTTTCAATATTGGTTCTAAATTTCCCTTCAATTATCCAAGTTCCCTCATCATATTTCCATGTTTTTAGTTTTTAATTTCTTCAAATTTCCAAGTTCCCTTCATTTATTTTACAAAATTTCTTTCTAGACTCTAAGATTCCTTCCATGCATCTCACCATATTTTTTATATACTCTATTTTAACTATTTTTCCATCTAGGTTACATTGCTTCCATCCAAGTTCCTCTCAATTTTTTTTCATGTGATTTCACTATTCTCCTATAAATCTTTTGATATGTTTTCAGTCAATTCTTACTTCTTTTTCTTATCTCCACTTAAATTTGGAGGAGAGACAAGTGGTAGAAAATATGGGTCCAAGTAAAGTGATGAGAACTTCACCAAGAAGCACATCGTCCCATGTTGTTGTCAATGGTCAACATGGGCTTGGGACTAATGGGTAGTGCTTCTTGATTTGTACTATCAATACATTGTGGCAAGAGGGAAGCATGTCATGTCCGGGCAAGCCATGGATGGGTATGATGATGTCAAGGCCACCGAGAAGGTTGGCTCAACTAGTGGATCTACTACTAAGAAGGTTGTTGTTGCTAGTTGGCAACACTTGTAAGAGTAAAAAGACACACCAGATCTGTTGTGAGTCTGATGATCTTATCCTAATATTTTTCTTGCTTTGGGGGTGTGTCTTTCACATATGTTATCTCACATATTCTCACTATGATCGCAATTCCTCCTGAGTAATATGGTTTATGGTTTATGTGACCCACAAACCCCGTACCTTCCATACATCCATCTTCCCTTCTCTTTGATCTATCATTTGTGTGTTTCATAATAAATGATGATATATTCTTATGTGGTAAAAAGTTGGTATCTCATGGATTGCCTATGAAGAAGAAGCCTTTGTCCTTCTACTTTTGTTGTGCAGGTAAAGATATACCAATCCTTAGATACAGTTTGGGTTTGCATGGTCTTTCTATCCACATATGTTAGTCTTTATATTCACAAACTTGTCTTTTTATCTAAAGGATGATCTTACCAAAGGGAGGGGGAGGTGAAATAGAGGAGGTGTAAAAAAGAGGATGCAGGTGAGACATTATGGAAGGAGAAGGAAAAATGATGATGTCAAAGGACGTTGGAGAAGGAAGAGGTAATATGAAAATGAAAAGGCACAATAAAGGATCAATGAGAGAAGCAAAGGGGAGGTAAGAGGAGGATGAGGGGTATGACAAGGATCAGGTTTTCATGATGGTTATTGTGACAAAGTTGGGAACAAAGCAGGATAATCTAAGGGGATTGATTCTCTTGAGGGAATGTAATGGTATCTCGATCAAGGTAGGTGACTTTACAGAGGTGTTTGGGTAGTGTTGACAAGAATTAGTGGTGCATAATATATAAAAGAGTAAGTCACTTTATATAAAAAGTAATTCTTAAGAAAATCTATATTAAGTAACTAATATGTATGTCACTTGTTTTAGGAATATCTGCAAATAGGTGGAGTGACTATATTCCTTTAGAATATCAAATGGTTGAAATTGTAATACCTATAATGGCATCCCATCGATGTACATCTTTGATCAACATGTAGAGAATTGTAAAGCGAATGAGATGCAAATTAAATGTGTATAGTGGTAGTCATGTATATTGGTTGTAGGACATTATGATCATATTACAAGTGACAACTAGGGTAAAAATAACAACTCAAGCCACATGTATGCATTTTATTTGTCACACACATGCTAGGAAAAACCTCCTTCAAGGTCAAGCATCCCCAAAATTAATGCAAGTAAAACACACTTAACTATACATTTTTACGATGCATTGATGAAAACGAGGTGTACATTTCTAGTATGAGTAATACCAGCCATCTTTCTAAATATCATCATATACAATGAATTCTAATAAAAATCATGGATTCTATTAGTCTCCCATTCTTTAACTATTAAAATCCTCGTCAAGATCTGCATGTATGATAAATCAATCTCTTAGACACTTTATTGCAAGCTCAAAATGAACATCTACAATCAAGTTTTCAATACACAACTATTGCAATAAAGATGAACCCATCTAATATCCATCATTGGATGACCCTTTCTACATGCCTAGACTATAAAAAAACTAACTATATTTTCCCTTTAAAAGTATGTAATATTTCTAATTGTAATAAATCATGAAAATTATCATGAATGAATTCCCACATAACTCCTTAGGTCTGAGAAGCATGCATAAGATAAATTCCAACACCTTAGGCCTGAAATAGGGTTTTGGAACCTTAGAGATTTGCACGAGTCATGCTTCATAGAACACCTAGTCTCAAACTTCATAATTCATTATGACTATACATTTTCAGACCTAGAAAATTGAAAAAGAATCAACAACCAAGGTGAACAATGCCTACAATTTATACTATAATGAAATATGCACATATCATATATTGATCTTGTGTGTGACAACCCATCACCCTAATTACTCTATTTAGTACCCTAATTATAAGTATATCATAATTCTTGATTACATAAATATAAAACATAGATCTAAGTTATTTTGGTTTTTTTATTTTTGGTTTTCCTATATATAAGATCTAGTTAAATGCCTACATATATTATTATGTTGCCTAGTATTTCAAAAATTCTCCTAGAATCTTAAGTGCATGTAATTCACTACCTATATTATAAGTTGATAATCTACTATTCTCATCCCTATCGATGTTGAAAATTATTTTATTCTGATTGATTAATTACATATTATCTTGTTAGTAATGTAGAGTACAATAATATTAACCTATGTATGTATACATTCTTTTACTTTGCCTACAATCATGTTTCACCCATCCTCCCATTCAATCATTACAACTAAGATTCAAGTTACTTACTGTTGATTACAACTGTCTTTATGTATTCAAAAAGAGTACAACCCTCTCTTATAAATAGGAGGGGAAGCAACAAGGAAGCACATAGCTAACCCTAATGGGCATATTATACTTAGGCCCACATTACATAAGATATAGGTAAAAAGAGTTAAAAGGGAATAAAGAATAAAATAATTACAAATAATATATATCTTAATACTCCCCTCAAGTTGGAGGATAGATATCAATCATGCCCAGCTTGTAACATAGCTCTGCAACTCTTTTACCAAAGAGAGGCTTTGTAAAAATATCAACAATTTGCTCGTGTGTAGGCAGGAAGGGGGTAGTGATCTTCTTAGTCAGCACAACATCTTAGAGAAAATGATAGTCAACCTCGATATGCTTGGTCCTTTCATGAAACATAGGATTACTAGTAATGAAGGTAGCAACATGATTATCACAGTATGTTGGAATAGCATGAGTGATGAGAAACCCAAAATCGGACAAAATAGATTTGATCCATAATATCTCGCAAGTTGTATGTGCCATAGCACAATATTCAACTTATGTAGTGGATCAGGCAATGACATTTTGTTTCTTACTTCTTCAAGTAACCAAGTTACCCCATATAATGGTATAGTAGCTAGAGGTGGATCTCCTATCAAATTTGCATCCAACATAATTAGCATCAGAATATCCACTCACATGTAGATGCCCATTTCTTTTATAAAATAGTCCTTGTCCATGTGCATTCTTGAAATATCTCAAGACTCAATATGCAACGTCCTAATGACACTGCCTAAGACAATCCATGAATTGACTGAGAACACCAACAACAAAGCATATATTTGACCTTATAACAGCAAGGTAAGAAGTTTTCAAAGCAAGCGTTTATAACTAAATTTATCTTCTAATGGCTGAGTAGATTCTGCCCATAGATCACGAGCTTGATCCATAGGAGAGACTACAGGCCTACAACCAAGCATTCTAATTTCACTAAGTCTAGAGTATACTTCCTCTATGATAAAGATACTCCATCCTTCTTATGTGCTACTTCAATGCCAAGAAAATACCGTAGACGCGCAAGGTCTTTGGTAACAAAATGATTCATAAGATATTACTTTGTAGCAGAAATTCCTACAACATTCGCTGCCAGACAGGATGATATCATCCACATAAACAATAAGAATAATAATTCCAAAAGTAGTAGTTTTGATAAACTCAGAGTGGTCACATTGAGACTGTATGAAGCCAAATTTGTGCAACACAAGAGGTAACTTGTCAAACCAAGCTCAAGGACTTTGTTTGAGGTCATAAATGGCTTTCTTTAGAAGGCATAATTTACCATTGTGCTCCCCCTTAGCAACATAACCTAGAGGTTGTGGCATATATACAGTATCCTGTAAATCATCATATAAAAAGGAGTTCTTAACATCTAGTTGATGCAAGGTCCAACCTTTATTAACAACAATAAAAATCATAACACAGACAGAATTAAGATGAGAAACTGGGAAAAGGTTTCAAAGTAATCAATTCCATCTTCTTGTGTGTATCCCTTAGCAACAAGTCTGGCTTTTAGACGTTCAACTGTCCCATCAGGAAAATATTTCATAGTAATTATTTATATTCATCCAACAGGTTTACCACCGATAGGGAGACCAACAAGGTCCCATGTCTCACAAGATTGAAGTGCATCCATTTCCCCATTCATGGCACGTTTGCATCTAGAGTGTAGTAGTACCTCTCGAAAATTCTTAGGAATAGAATTCAAATAAAACAATAGTAAATTTAGCCATGGAAGCATTTAAATGATTTGTGGACACATGGTGAGAAATACAACATCTAGCACGAGATTGTCGCCCTTTCCATAATGCAATGGGCATGTCAGAATCAGAGGTCGTAATAGAGTCAGTAACATTATAATTGTCTTGAGGTGGATCACCAGTCTCAGAAGATGTCAAAGTAGGAGATACTTCAGGTAAAGTGCCAGACACATTAGATTCATGAATGGGCATAGTTGGAAGTGGCACCTGGTTAATTGGTTCAGAAAAGAAAGATATATCTTCAAAAAAGTGATGTCTACACTGACATACAAACAATGTGTAATAGGATCAAAACATCTATACCCTTTTTATATATGAGAGTAACCAAGAAACAACACTGGAAAACACGAGGTGATATCATATCATTCCCAGGTTGGTGAACAAAACATAAACAACCAAAAATTTTGGTGGTAAGGCAAAGATAGGTTCGCGGGGATAAAGAAGACTATAAGGGATCTTATTTTGAAGCACAGAAGAAGGCATCCAACTAATGAGATAATTTGCTAAAAGAATTGCATCAACCCAATAAAATTTAGGTACTTTCATTTCAAATAGATGAGTGTGAGTTATATCAAGAAGATGCCTATTCTTCATTTAGGCAACTCCATTTTTCTGTGGAATATAGGGACATGAAGTTTGGTGAATGATTCCTTTGTCAATACAAATCTTTTGAAAACCATGTTGCACATATTTAGATTCATTATTTGTTGATGTATGCCCAACGAGACAATCATATGATGATTGGAGTGTGGCATTGGATACTTGATTTGATAATAATAAAGGTAATTTCATCTATTATGTTTGTCTCAATCATGAGATGATGACACATACATAGTATATGTATAAATAATGATGTTAATCGATGACGTATGTTTTCAATTATGTGACTTGAAGAATGGGATCATACAAATGTTAAGAGTACATACATTCTTATTATGTCCCTAGTCGAGTATTATTGTGAAGCAAAATAGAAAAAAAATAATACATAAGATTAAATTGTGTATTGACTGATGACATAATCTCATTAGTCATGATATGTGATATCAAGTCAAGAACATAGGTATATGTTAGAGAACTGTATATCATACATACCCACCATGAGAGTGATACATGGAGACTATGGGATGGTAGCCAAAATCATATCTCATTGTAATAGTGGTGATTGTGGTTCTTAGACCTGAAGTCACTACATTCATCACTTTTCGTTCACGTGCTTTGACATCATCCAACATGATCTTGAATAAGGATTGCCATAATAGTGATGATTGGGTGCACCATGACACATGGGGATAGAGTGTGAGTGATGTAGATGGGAGATGTCCCTCCTATAGGATATTGATATCTAGGGCCTCTTAATAAGTGAGACAGAGAAATGTATGGCCATACTCATGTGACTTAATATGTGATATGTGAGCTCACATGCATCTAAGACATTCTGCTCTAGTTTGAGGAACATGGATTCAACATTGAGAGGATGACGATTCCATGCCTTGAGTTCAATCCAGATATCAGAGAACTATATGATCATGGTAACATTGATCATGGATTGTAGGTTGAAGTTTTTATTCAAATTTCTAAATTACATGGGTAGCAATGATGTGTTGCTAGACACCACTCTTTGCTTGTGATGTTATTAGTTATGAACATTCACTGCCAACATAATTTTGGACCTCTACGGTCACACACATAGGATACACTTGGATTAAAGGAGTATATTCATGAATGATGTTTAGATTGATTACTAAAGGTGTTTGGCTATTCAATTAAACAATTGAGGTTCAAAATTGACTCATCGAACTCTGAACTGACCAGTTCACACTGCCAATTGATCGGTTGGGTAGTGAACCGATCAATTGGAGTCTCAGGTCAATTGGAATCAACATTGGTTGATCAATGATTGAACCAGAAAGTGAGATAATTGGTTCACAAAGTAAAATGACCGGTTCACATATCCCAACTGACTGGTTCATGGGATGAACTATCTGGTTTGGTTGCCAATTTGATTGGATCAAGGATTGGTATTGACGTCATGTTGTGCATTAATCATACGTTGATTACCAATTTGATTTAGAATAGGAAATTGAATGAATCAACCGATTCTCTTAGTGAACTGACCAACTTGCTCACCAATCGACTGGTTGAGTGTGCAAACCGACAAGTTCGCCATGCATAGGTTCTATAAAAATCATAAATTCAACCCTTTTTTACTCTTGCATAGACTGAGAACCCTAACCTTAGCTTCTCCTATAAATAGAGGGTTACTGGGGGTTCTCAGAACACGAAAGTTCTCCATGCGCATCAATTGAGGGGGAGCATGGAGCAAGTCCTACCTGATAAAGGGAGGGATATCAAGGGAGAGACCATTGTGGGAGAGCATATCAACTCTAGAAGGTTGATGTTTGAAAGGGACAACTCCTTCCCATTTACACTGGTAGCGCAATGTGGAGTTCCTGGTGGTCTGTGTGGACTAATCTAGAGGCATGAGGTTGTTGTCTCCCACTAGGAGGACACCATCAACCGCTGTCTATGGTGTTGCACCAGGAGGCCAGTGGAGATGACTGTTCGAGTGTTGCTACTGCCTGAAGAAGAAGCATATTGATGCAAGGGTAATGTCATTGGACTTGCTCCAGGAATAGGTATAACCTTGCAAACCTTCCTTCCTAGATACATTTTTGTTGACACGATCTTGCTATTCAGGGGAATCAAGCTTTAAATTTTTGTTTCTACTGTCTTATCTGTCACCCCAATTTCCATAAAGTGGTATCAAAGCCACGTCAAATTTATAGCGTATCTGGGATTTAAATCGATATGATCATATTTATTTTATTGCATACAATGTAAATATTAAACTGGTCAATATGCATATGCATATATGATTAATTACCACATACGACTCCACAAACTAATATATATATATATATATATATATATATATATATATATATATATATATATATATATATATATATATATATATATATATATATATATATATATATATATGCAATTTACACACATCGTCCTAAAATTGGTTTTGATGGTGAATGTAAAGCATGGTTATGGCTAATAATCCTAGATCTATGTATGCATGGTTGTTCTTTATTCTTGTTGTTACTTAGTCTACACATGGAGCCTCTCTCTTCTTTCCATATGTAAATTAATGCTCTTCTTCCTATTTTCCCTCGAATGTAAATTGAGATTTTTTCTTATACAATGTAATACGGAATAGGATAGTTTTAGTTTGTGTTTCATCATGAGAAGACATTCTGTACCAGACAAGCTGATCGACTTATGAGATGACCTGATTGACTAGAGGACCGAGGAGGACATATGAAAGGAGGATGAACCGATCGACTGGTGACCCAACCAACCGACTAGAGGAGTCCACACATCAACTGAACCTAACAACTATACGACCGTTTCAAGAGCCCAACCGAGCGGACCAGGAGGCTAGCCGATCGGTTCAAGAGTTGAACCGAACAACCTGGATTGGTTCAGGCACAAATTTTCATCAACATCAGAATGCATATGTTGTGGGCCCTAGGTGTTTGTAATTCCTTGTGTCTCTAAGGAATTACGGTAGTATGACCATAACCATCGCTTGTGTGTTTTAATTTTTGCATATTCTTGTTTGTGGTTATATTATGTATATGATATGTACTATAAGTATGTGGTGATTGGATATGTATATATATTTATATATAAAATCTCTCAAGTACAATAGTAAGTCTAATATTATTTCCATGAGAAGCACGCATGAAAGCTTGATCGACCAAGCATAGATTACGTCAAAGTATGGTGCCACTACTACAGAAATGACCTATAACGTCACATACAAAACCGACGCCAAATGATACGACATCAGCTTAAAATGACAACTGACACCTATATGTGAAGGCCGACCGATTTACAAAAGACACGGGTATTGCTTTTTCTATAATGTTGGTTGTTTGGCAAAAAACCAACGTCCATAATCACCCACGAAATACAATTTTTTAGGGAAAAGTATCTGCCTCCAAAAAATTTCAAATCGGCGTCGGTTGTTTTGTAATGAACTGACGATGAAAGATCCTCCATGAGACAAAATTCATCCCCTTATTTGTCGTCGATTCGAGAAGACAAACCGACGAGGATGTGTGTTCACACGCTACCCGACGAAAAACTTTTTGCATATTAGGCGTCGGTTTTAGGTTCCCAACCGACAACTATGATTATAACTTGAACAACAAGTTTTTGTTGGCATATTTGAATAGACGTCGGTTGTTGTATGTTGAATCCGACGACTAAAATGAACTTAGATGTCGATTTCTGAAACAACCAATGGCTATGAAAAACTTAATAGCACTCGCGTGAAACAAACTCTTCCCCATTCTCTATTTCATCGTGATTTCACTAGGTCTGGCAATTCTGGCGATTCCAATGACTCCGTCCACTGCCGCTGTCCCTGTTGGTCCTCCACCGCCACTGTCTCTGTTGGTCCTCCACCACCGTCCCTGCTGCTAGCTTCTCCTCCAGCTGCCATCCCTGCTGCTAGCTGGTCCTCCGCCGCCTGCTGCTAGCTGCTCCTCTAGTCGCCGACCATCCCTTCTGCTAGCTGCTCCTCCACCACCATCCCTAATGCTAGCTGCTCCTCCAACCACTATCACTTAGCTGCTGTCGCTGCTAGCTGCTCCTCCAGCCGTAGCCGCTTTCGACTCTGCCTTCTTCCCTCCGACAAGGTTGGTCCTTCTCTACTTTTTTTGCATTGATTATATTGTTGTGATAAAAATGCATGTAATGTATTTGATTAGAGTTGTAATTATGTATAAATTCTAATATGTTTTTGTCCTAAATCTAATTATATTGTGATGATTGTATGAAAATGCATATATGTAACTATGCATTTTATTGGAATTGAAAATTATTTGTAAACCATAATATGTTGTGATGAATTGTAATGAGAATGTGATGAATTGTAATGAGATTGTGATGGATTGTAAACCCTAAAATTATATTGTGATGAATTGTAATGAGTTTGTGATGAATTGTAATTATATTGTCAAGAATGGGATAGGTGGTACACATTTATTATATATAAGACCTTAAACCTTAATCTTTTAACAGTAGACCCTAATCTTTTAACCCTAGACCCTAAAATATACTTATATTCTCTTTGATCATAGAATGGATAGATCATTGTAGGATTTACTATTTAGTATTTACTGACAAGCATGATTAAATGATGTTACACAAAACTTAGGATATGAATGATGAAACTAGGATTGTAGGTATAAGAATGACAACATACATGTATTTGTTGGCCTAGAAACCCATCCAAGATTTACTCATTAGGAGTAAATCTTGGATAGTCCCCAGTTTGGGACTGTTCTTGAACACTTGATCTCACTTAGGATGTAAGTGTATAATGTGTATTGGGTTTTCAAGAAAATTTCAGTAGCATTTCCCCGTTTGTTCTCTAAGTACATATGTACTTGGAGAACAGCGGGGAAATGCTGCCAAAATTTTCTTGAAAACCCAATACACATTATACACTTACTAGTGAGATTAGGTGTTCAAGAATGTGATAGGTGGTGCACATTTATTATATATAAGACCTTAAACCTAAACTTTTAACCATAAACCCTAATATTTTAACCCTAAACCCTGATATATACTTGTTTTCTCTTTGATCATAGAATGGATAGATCATGGATGTCCATTCCAAATCACTGCACCCCAGAGTTTATTTATGGTCTTGATCAGTTTATTAGATTTGTCAAGGAACATAGGAAACAACCTGGAGATAGGTTGTACTGTCCATGTAGGCATTGCGGTAACAACTTGAAAGTCAGCACTGGTGGCGAAATCAAAAGTCATGTCATGTGCAACGGGATTGTACAAGGCTATACAGAATGGCACTGACATGGAGAGATTTCAAACCTGAAATCAGTGGATGTCAATAATATTTCTTGTGTGGAAGAAGAAATTGCCTCCGATGACGTAGATGTGAACGAACCAGTTCCAGTAGACATCGTTGATGCGATGTTGGATAGTTGTGGGGTAAAGCACATTGATCCACCTCCCATGTTTAGAAACATTGTGCATGATGCTGAGATACCGTTATATACAGGTTGTACTAAGTTTATGAAGCTTAGCATTGTGTTGAGATTGTATAAGCTAAAAGATAAAAATAGATGGAGCGACAAAAGCTTCACGTCATTGTTGTCTTTGTTGAAAGAAATTCTTCCTGAAGGAAATGAGCTGTCAATCTCAACATACCAGTTAAAGAAATTGTTGTTCCCAATGGGAATGGAGGCCAAGAAGATACACACATGCCCGAATGATTGTGTATTATTTCAAAAGGACTATGTGGATTTGAAAGATGTCTAAAATGTGGTGCGTCAAGGTATAAATTGATGACTTCGGGGGAGTCCAAAACTGGTTCTCCTGCTAAGGTGATGTGGTATCTACCTATAATATCATGGTTTCAATGCTTGTTTTCCAATCCGATAGATGCAAAGAATTTGAGGTGGCATGCAGATGTTAAGAAAAATAATGATGGGATCCTACGACATGTGTCTGATTCCCCACAGTGGAAGAAGATTGATTTATTGTACCCTAAATTTGGTGAAGAAGTCAGGAATCTAAGACTTGGGCTTTGTACAGATGGGATGAATCCGTACGGGACATTGAGTAGCCAACATAGCACTTGGCCAGTTATGCTTGTTATATACAATCTTCCTCCCTAGTTGTGTATGAAAAATAAGTACATTATGATGTCGTTGTTGATATCGGGCCCTAAACAACCTGGAAATGATATAGACATTTATCTTGAACCTCTTATTGATGACTTAAAGAAACTCTGGGGTGAAGGTATGATGACCTATGATGATTCACAAAGAGAGACATTTTGTTTGCACGCTATGTTGTTTTGCACTGTTAATGACTTTCTAGCATATGGGAATTTGTCTGGATATAGTGTCAAAGGATCTAAAGCATGTCCTATATGTGAAGAGAACACTGATTCAATACAACTAAAACATGGTGGCAAGATTGTATATCTTGGTCATTGAAGGTTTCTTCCAAAATTCCATCTGTATCGTAAGTTGCACAAAGCATTCAATGGACATAATGAGGAAAGGAGTGCACCTAAGCCTATACCAGGGGAGGTTGTTTATGAAAGAGTAAAAGACTTTGCCAATGAATTTAGTTAGAGATCACAATGTACCATGGCCACATAGAGTGATAAATCTTTATTAAAAAAGAAGTCAATATTTTGGCATCTTCCTTATTGGAGTTCTTTGGCAGTCATGCATTGTATCGATGTCATGCACATTGAGAAAAATGTCTGTGATAGCGTCATTGGTACTCTGTTGAATATACCAGGTAAGACTAAAGATGGGATAAAATCTAGAATGGACATACGTGAAATGGGAATAAAGACAAAATTAACAGAAGTAGTTAGTAGCGATCGTAGAACATACTTACCTCCCGCTTGTTATACGTTGTCTAGAAAGGAGAAGAATTTTTTTTTGTGAATGCTTGGTAAATGTTAAGGTGTCACATGGTTACTCATCCAAAATCTGTAGATTGGTATCAATTAAAGATCTGAAGTTGATAGGTCTTAAATCTCATGATTGTCACACTCTAATGCAACAAATATTGCCCATGGTAATTCGATATATATTGCCGAAGCATGTAAGGTTTGCAATCACCAAACTTTGTTTCTTTTTCAACAGTCTGTGCAGCAAAGTTATTGACCCTAATACTCTCGATAAATTGCAAAGAGAAGTGGTTGTTACCCTATGTCATCTTGAGATGTATTTTCCTCCTTCATTCTTTGATATCATGGTGCATCTTGTTGTCCACTTGACTAGGGAAGTGAAAATGTTGGGACCAATTTTCTTGCATTGGATGTATCCCTTTGAACGATACATGAGTGTTTTTAAAGGCGATGTTCGAAATCGTTATCAGCCTGAAGGGAGTATTATTGAGGGTTATGTGGCGAGAGAGGTTATGGATTTTTGCAATGACTTTTTGAGTGGTAATGACGCTCATGTTAATGATAAGAATATTGAGGAGTATTCCGACAATGGAATTTTGGGATCACGGATGAAAGTAATCAACCGTGAGCAATTGGAACAAGGTCACTTGTATATTTTACACAACATCGATGAAGTGAGTGTTTATATCAAGGAACATACCAATTTCATCAAGAGACAATATACTTGAGCCAATTCAATGTGGCTTGCTAGAGATCATAACAAGACATTTATTAAGTGGTTTGAAAATAAAATCGTACATCAACTATCTCAAACACCAAATAATCCTATAGAAACTATCAAATGCATCACCTTTAAACCAAAATTGAATGTTATGTCTTATGAAGAGTTTGACATAAATGGATTCTCATATTACACAAAGCGTGAAGATGATAAGAGTGTCGTCTAAAATAGTGGGGTCACCCTTCAAGTGTCTTCATTGTTTTTTGCAAGTGCAAAGGATAAGAGTCCATGGGAAGCTAAAATGTCATATTATGGTGTCATTGAAGACATATGGGAGTTTGACTATGTTTATATGTAACTGGGTTGATAACACAAAAGGAGTTATAGTGGATGAATTGAGTTTCACATTAGTAAACTTTGAAAAGATTGGCGAGAAGGGTGAACCATTTATATTGGAATCACAGACGAAACAAGTATTTTATATTGATGATCCTGTAAATGATAAATGGTCGGTTGTTCTTCATGGTAAAAGACAGTTCATTGAAGATCCTATAGATGAAGAAGAGTACTATGATAAGTATGATGACTCCATTACATTCTCAGTTGGGTTTCCAACACCACCAAATATTGAAGCTAATGATTACTTGTATGTGTGCGGAGATCACAATGAAGGAATGTTAATTGATAAAAGATCACAATATTAGAGGCATGCATGTTTATATATTTTTATATGTTTTATTATCTTCTAGTTATGTCAAATACTAAATGTTTGATTTCAGATGGCTGAGCATGATGACCGTGATGATGATTACTGTGAGGGTGAGGAAATCAATGTGCCACCTCACAATGTAAGTTTTAAAAATATATCCTATATTTCTATCTATATGTCCATTTATAGTTATATCTTGTAAGTGTGTTTATTTTGTCAAATTTTAGGTTGATGATGTACCCCCTGAAGAACTTGGGGCACTTGATGAGAAGAAAAAAAATTTGAAAAAGTGAGGGGCATCACTATGATGAACAAGTTACTACAACAAAGGGGAAATGGACCCAAACTGGTTGTGGATTTTGATCATGCAGGAAATCCAGTTGTAGTGAACCACAAATCGTTTATTCATATCTTGGGGTTCTTACTCGTAGCCATTGTAGTCCTAATGTAGAATCTTGGAATGAAGTTCCTAAGGAGAAGAAAGACTTAGTATGGAAGGAACTATGTGTGAGTTATTATTATTTGCAATTCTATTTTGTAGATTAATAATTTTTAGGATACTAGTTAATAGAAATTCTATTTTGTAGAGTATATTTGAACTGGATGAAAAGTTGCTTCATAAATGCATGATGCAACACTGTGGGAGGGTCCTAAGGAACTATATGACAAATCTCACCCGAGATTA
This sequence comes from Alisma plantago-aquatica, assembly GCA_963693085.1. Taxonomy (NCBI): domain Eukaryota; kingdom Viridiplantae; phylum Streptophyta; class Magnoliopsida; order Alismatales; family Alismataceae; genus Alisma; species Alisma plantago-aquatica. The sequence continues at coordinate 476,605,803 of OY856409.1, forward strand.
CATACGAGATGCTGAGAAGAGGAAGAAGTCAACCATTGAGCAATGGAACTACCTGGACCCCAATGACTGGGAGGAGTTTGTTACCAAAAGAAAAACTAATGAATTTAAGGTATTAAGCGCCATTCCCAATTTAATTAATATACATTCTTATGTATTCACCTATTCAAGATTAACCTTTTGTGTTACTAACCAAATCAATGTGATTACTAATAAGGCTATCAACGATGCTCAGAGAGCAAGGCGTGCACTGAATGTGCATGACCACATGATGGGTCCAAAAGGCTATGCAGGCATTCGCCAAAGACTACATGCTGAGTCTGCTCAGTCTGCTACTACTCAGGAGACTACAGAGTCCTCTACTATTGCTCCTGCACCTCTACCTCGCCATGCTATGTGGATAACTGAGAGGAAAAATAAGAAAGGAGATATAATCAAGCCCGCAACTACTGAGGAGGCTACAAAATTGGTAAAATTCAACTCTTAGAGCAATCAATATTGATTATTATTATGTTTACTTACCAATTTCTATTGATGGTGATTAGCGGGAGTTTCACGAGCTGAGGAAGGAAGGCAAGTTCATCCCTGAGGACATAAGGGATGAATTGATAGTTGCTCTTGGTAACCTAGAGCATCCTGGACGTATTAGGGGTGAAGGTGCTAGTGTGGGCATAAAAGCATTCTTTGGGCCATCACAACGCAAACCTGTCCCAAAAGCGGGATTTTCACAAGCTGAGATGACCTATTCTTTTTTTAGAATGTTATTGCGAAAGGAAATTAAAAAATAAGAAGCTAGTGTTTCTTTTATCCATGTATAGGTAGATGAGTTAATTAATAGGAGAGTCAAGGAAGCACTTGATAAGAGACTCCATGAAGCAATTAGCAAGTGGCAGGCATCCCAGACTGCCACTCAGACAGTACCTGTAGTGTGCCACTCTTCTCCTACTGTAGAGGTTGGGAGTAATCCTATGGACCCACCACCTAGCACGTCTGCTGTAAGTATTTTTATGACATAGTATCTAGTCTTTTGAAGATGAAATGTTTATGTATATATGTATATAACATTCTTTATGTAAATTTGTAGGGGTTGAAACCATGGATGTTGTCTAAAAAGCAAAGAATTTATCGTTGCAGAGGCCAAGGCATACCCACCCCTTCCAGGGGACACGTTTCATGGGACTCCAGTACCAGATGGTGCGGTTCTTGTGAGCCCAATACATATAGTCCCCAATTGGAGGGATCATCCATTGCCATATGCACACCCAGATTTTGAAATGCTCAGTGAAGAAGAAGTCAGAGTGATATTGTAGCCCAATACGAATGTCGTCTATACTGATATTGTATGTTAAATTTACATTATGTTAATGTATTAGTGTGTATATATGAGTCAATTGATCTAAAATTATATATACAGGTCAAAAGGAAGAAACCCGCTACATCTCGACCTCCACCTCCACCTCCTGAAGTACCTAGTTGGCTTCCAAGGGACCTATACACCTTGTTAGGTCCTAATTGTAAGGGTATGTCAATATGGATAGGCAAATATAACCCAAATTTTCCTATAAAAGTTTCTATTCCAGTGGATGTTGTAGGTGAATCATACGATAACAATCTATTTATGCAAGATATTTTGGAGTTGTTTCATTATGATTGGCTGAATACATCTACGATAGAGCTATGGATATGGTGAGATCTTGTTTATACATCCATATACCTTGTTTTATATACGGTGATCTGGTTTCTTATATATTAATGCATACGTAATACATGTTTTGCAACCACTTACACACAATCTATAAAGATTTGTTATTTTCCCATGTGGGATTTCTAGTTCCATCTTTGATCAGTCTCGTAGATAAATATCCTTCATCAGTTAACTCATACTACTCTGTCACTTTTAATTATTTTGGTACAAAAAAGAATTCGGTGATAATAGCTCCATTCAATGTTGAGTAAGTTTACTTTGCTTATAGTTTCGACTTAAGAAAATTACATTTTTATTGTGGATTTTAGGTTATTAATTTTTAACTTTCTTACCTCTAGTGGTAGGCATTAGGAGTTACTGGTTATTGTCCCTAAGACGTTCACTGTTTATTATCTAGATCATGCGGGGAAGGAATTGGACACATTATATGGACACCCAATGAAAAGGCCATTATTCACGTGAGAAATATTTCATATTTTTATATCCGTTAACATCTATTATTACATTACTATTTAATAATGCAATTTAATGTCTTACATTAACATGTAGGGCTTTAAGAGAGTTCAAAAAAGTTGAAGGAAACATCTCCAAGAAAAAGAAACAATTACTAATTTGGGAGAATGTGAAAGTAATTTCCCGACTCCAATGTATATATTATTTATGTGAACTGTGCTTGTTTGTATTTTTGAACATTTGGTATGTTTCAATTTATAGTGTGCTAAACAAGACAATGATTGGGCATGTGCATACTATGTGATGTGATATATGGACCTAATTATCAAACATGCTACAATAGAAATCAACACCATACAATAGGTATTATATATAGTCTCATTAGATAATATGAAATATATCGATCTTATTTTATATTATTAATTATATATATACATTGTTCTCTTTGTAGGTGTTTAAAACCTGTGACTTCACTATAGGTGAAAAGTTATTATATGTACATACTCCCTATACGATGGAAGAATTAGATGATGTAAGAGAACAATGGGAAAAAGCCTTACATGTAGTAGGAATTTTTTATTATGATTGGAATACTGATGACGATAATGATGATGATGATAATAATAAAGAATGATATTTCTAAAATTTGTTATCATAATTATTTTTGTATTTGATGACATGTGAAACTTTTATATATACATGTCTGAATGATTTTTTTTGAATTGTCATGTGTGAATGTGAAGATGAATACATGAATGTTTCTACATGTGTCTGAATGTGAAAAGAGATGAAATGAATGGAACTGTAGGTTGCTAAATGTGTGTGAAAATGGATAAAATTTGAAATGGAACTACTGGTTTCTACATGTGTGTGATGAAAAATAATATGAATTAAATGTGCTTATACATGTGTGTGAATCATATGATCATAAATTGTTGTCTATCCTTGTTAATTTTGTAGGTTTGTGGTATGTTGTTGGCTGAAATCAAAGGGTGTTGTAAACCTATAGTTCAGAACTGAACTGTAGGTTCTGCATCCTACTGACCAGCCAGATAGCAGGCCTACAAACTGATAAGAAAAAAAAATCAGAACATAGGCGTCGGTTATTAGTATAAAACTGACTACAAAACCTTACTACGTCGGTTATTAGTATAGCACTGGCGTCTTTATCCCTTTCTGGGGGCTGATTTTTTTTATTCGGGATGGGATATGGCATCAGTTATTAGTATAAAGCCAACGTCTTTAGCATGGATATAGTGTCGGTTATCAATATAAACCGACGCCTATAGTGCCCTTGCTGGCGCGTCTTATTGGTGGCGGGAAGGGTTATGGTGTTGGATATGAATCTGACGCTGAAAGTGTATACTTTTAGCAGCGCCCACTTGGGTGTCGCTTGGAAACCAATGCCAAAAGGCTTATATAATTGACACTAAAGGACATTTCTGTACTAATGTGTGCCATCTATCTCGTGAAAGTGTGTTGGTAGATATGTAGATCTGCCAAAATAGGGTGCATATTCTATCATGTTGTCTTTTGGGTCATGCTTAACTAGGTGATCTTAATGGGATTAAGTACCTAGAAGCATAAAGATGGTCAATGACAAAGAGTTCTACACATCATCTATCTAAGAGTTGCATGAGATGCAATTGACAAACATTGTCTAACTAAATAGTCAATTTGTGGGCAATCAGGCAAAGATGACTCGTGATTTGATAAAATATGGATCTTGCCTCATTAGAAAGATTATACGTTGTAATCTTACAATTTGATACATGAGGGTTATCAATTTAAACAAAATAGTGGGAGTAATAATTAATTAAATGGCTAATTAATATCGTCAAACTTATCAAATCATACAAATAAAAAATATTTTGAAAAGTTGCAACATTTCTTTGTAGAATCTAATGTCAAACACAAATAAATTCACATTGCAGTCAGTCCTTGAGAAAGGACTTACTAAATGGGATTTACTTCCACATCTGGTTTAGGACTTTGATAAGTGTTCTCTATGTCCTTGAATGACCAGAGCCAGAGGAACTCGCTCCAACTGCACCTAAGGCTGATATTGATGTTTACTTGAAGCATGCCAATGATATTGTAGACATGGAGTACCTATTCTATGTTGTATGAACTATGAGTTGCATGAGCAGCATGAAAACATGGACATTATTGAGATGGTAACACATATTAAGAATTATGTAAAGCAAGTAAGGTGTAATATCTCCAAAGCATTGTTTAAGTGCAAGCTGACAGAGGGAGATCCAGTAGATCCCCATGTGCTTAGTATGATTGAGCATCTGGAGAGGCTGTGATTTCTTTTAGGTTAGGAGTTGGCCATATATATGATTCTACAATCGTTTCCTGAATCATATACATAGTTTATCAAATGCTTGGCATGTTGCTTAATGTCAAAGCACTGAAGAAGAAAGGAAAAACATGTGATGGTGATCAACAAAAGTGAGTCTAAGGGAAAAGGCAAGGCCAATAAGTGTTCTGAGTCTAAGTTAAAGTCCAAGTCTTTTGCACTCAAGTTGTGGAGAAGAGTAAGTGCAAAGGAACTTGTCCTTTTCTCTTAAAGGAACAAAGGAAGAAGAAAGAGATAGAGATATCTACTTCAGGACCAATAAAAAATAAGTTAGAACTGTAAGGAGCAAGAGTTGTTGCCACTATAGTTGGAATATATCATTAATGGGCATATAATAGAATTACTGAATTGTTATTGTGCACTTATCATTAATGAAAATATCATGTATCTTGTATGGAAAATAATAAATTAGTGTTTTGTTTTAAAATATGAGATCTTATATGGCACTTACCTTTATCTTATAAATTGTACTTGATAGTTGTAGAGAGAAATGTGTATGACACATATATTGAATGACTTGATGGCTTAAATATTGAATACCTATAGCATTGTCATCTGGAGCGCATAAATGAGAAATGCATTTCTAGAATCTATATGATGGTTATCTAGACTCTTTTGGTTATTGAACCAATAGAGACATGTATATCTTATTTGTTGTGCAATATGACAAAATAATCTTCCCTAGATGTAGTGGGAGAGCGATTTCTCTATTAGGGCTCATACATACTGATGTATATAGACCTTTTAGAATAAATTCTAAAGGTAGATGCAAGTACCTCATTATATATTTACTGATGTTATCAGTAGATATGTAATTTTATTTCATGAAATACAAGTATGAATCTATTGAAGGGTTCAAGGAGATTGTTAATGAAGTACATAATTAAATTTGTAAAATTATTAAGATACTTTGATGTGATCAAATGTTGAAATATTTTAAACTAAGAGTTGAAGTACCTTCTGGGAGATCATGATAATGTATCATGACGAACTCCACCAAAAACACAATGATCATTTATCATGAAAGTGTATCAGAAAGAAGGAATCACACCTTGTTAAGTCATGGTGTGATTATTAATAAAATCAAGTTAATCTTCCAATTTTCTTTTGGGCACATGCTTAACACTACACAATGTACCGTCAAAAATGGTTCAAAAGGCACCATATGAGATACATCATGGGAGGTGTCTCGATATGTCTTTTATAGTGATTAGGGATGAATGCTTATATAAGAAAATAGTTTCTTAAAAAGATTTGTCCACAAAATTATTAGGAAATATGGGCATAGAGTAAGGCAGCAGAAGCAAAAAATCCATCTATCTGTATTCCCATAACAACAAGATCATGTCAACTACTATGAAATAAGAAGGATGGTTTAACGAGTTTATACCTAGTCCTGGAGGAAATCCAATAACTACAACTCGTTGTTGTTGCAACTATCTTCTAGTTGCTATTGGATGATGGATGTACAACTCTTGGTCTTCACCACAGACAACATAATTGAAAGTTTCTACGGTGACTTTTGCGATCTCGTCAAGGATGGTGGATTGGATCAGCTTTTGCAACGGCTTCTACAGTCACGCCACAAACTGTAGTCTGATGTTGCCCTCCTAGAAGTAGCCAAAGAACTCCTACCTCTAGAGTAGTCCACACAGACCAACTAGAACTCCTATCATTCAACTAGAATGGACTGGAAGGAGTTGTCTCTCCCGTTGGCGTACTAGTCACCAACTTGCTCTCCCATAACAATGATCCTCAATTGTTCTCTCCATTCACTATCCTTCCCTAGTCGGGTAGGACTTACTAGGGCTCTCTTGGTTACCACAACTAGAGAGGACTATAATTGTTAGAGCAAGTGATTCTCAATTTTCTATTGTGTGGTCTGGGAAGCCTCCAGTATACTCTATTTATAGGAGGGGTTAGCGTCATGGTTCCGAGTCTGTTTCAGATCTATGTGGGATTGGAAGGGACCAAAAGATCTTGAATTTTCACAACTTGTGACATCCAAAATGGTCATTTCACATGTGAAATGGTCGTTTGGTATAGACAGACAATCATTTTTCCATGTTTCCTAATTACACATGAAATTATCAATTCAAATCCAATTAATGCACGACATGGCGTCAGCACTAACCCTTGATGCAATCGAACTCTCCCATTAACTGAGAAATCTTGCACACACAAGACGGTCGTCTCGCTCACCCAGATGGTCACCTGGTGAGTTGAGTTGAACAACTCAGTTCAACAGATTGAACCAGTTAGTTCACACCTCAGTTTGGGACGAACTTAGCCGATTCAATTTCTGATCAGCCTAACAACCCAAATGGCCGTCTCAACATTTGAAACAATCATTTGGCACTCCAAATGGACTTCTCATTCTATGAGACGATCGACTGGCAGTGCAGTCAACTAATTTGTTGCATGAATTGAATACCTAAACACTTTAGTAATCAATCTAATCATCTTTCAAGATTAAGCTCCTCTTCTAGATTAGTTTCTTTGTGTGTGACCCTACATGTTCAATAACATGTTGGCAGTGAGTGTCCATAACTAACTTATGACATTACAAGTAGAGAGTGGTGCCTAGTCTCACATCAGTGCAACCCAAGTAAATGGAAAGTTGGAGAACAACTTCAACCTACATTATGTGTAAGGTGTTGCAGTGATTGTATAATTTATTTGTCTTTGATATCTAGAATGAACTCGAGGCATGTAATCGTCATCCTCTCAACATCCAATCCATGTTCCTTGAACCAAGAGCAGACTGTCTGAGATAATGTGACCCCAATATCATATATTGATTCACATGTGCATGCACATGCATTTCTCAGTCTCGCTTATCAAGTGGTCAGGATATTAAACTCCAGTACGAGGGACAAATCCCATCTCTATCACTCATAGTCCCCATGTGTCAAATCTACCCAATCATCACCTTTATGACAACTCATATTTCAGGGTTATTTTTTATGATGTCGAAGTATACCCGACAACATGTGATGAGTGAAGTGATTTTAGGTCTAAGAACCACAATCACTACCTTCAGTATGAGAGAGATGATTATGACTACCAATGAAGGTTTCCATTTATCATTCTCAAGGTGGGTTTGTCCGATACATTGTTCTCTAACATGTATTTTTGTTCTTGGTTTGATATTGCCATATCATGACTAATGAGATTCGGTCACCAACCAACCCACACTCCTATCTTATGTGTTATTGGTGTCTGTATACCTTCAACAGTAGCAACCGACTAGGGACATAACAAGAATGTACATACTCTTAACATTTGTATGATCTCATTCTCCAAGTCACGTACTTTAAGACATACATCATTGAGTATTGTCATTCTTTAGACATTCATAATGTTTCCTCATCATCTCATAACTGAATGAAATAGAATGAATTGGAAGCTTGCCTTTATGAGCATTAATCAAATCCTTTTATGATATATGTCATGTCAATCATCATATGATTGGCTCTCTGGGAATACCTTACCAACAAACTCCCACTTGCACTTAGAGATAATCACCCATGAATCTCATTCTTAGTAATCTAAATATGTCTGCCATGTTTCTATTGTGCAAGTGCCAATCCAGCGGGTTAGCAATACTTTTGCTATTAGTCAGTGTATTGCATGTTTCTTATCTCTTCATTGTGAGATGAAACAACCGTAATGTGGTATTTGACATTCCTTTTCCTAACAAGTAGCTCCATTGTTGTCATAGTATCACTACTGAGTCATCAATGGTTGAACATATATAAGTTCATCATATGAACTTCTACATCCATATAGTATCACTCTTTGTTCGTAACACAAGTATACCTGATTTTTTTGTAGAATATAATTAATTGCTATTAGTTTGAAACCCTTCCAACTAACAACATTTCTACTTTTAAATCAAAGATATTGTATTGCGATCACTTATGGAAGCTTGCATCTATGTAACCCTTTACATCCAACTCTTCCTTTTATTGCCATCTTTAATTATTACCAATCTATCCTTAAGCACTTCTCGAGTACTAATGGATATCTTTTAATGGCATTCCAATAACCCTTATTGGAATTTAATATCATCTTTTCATGTCCAATACATACAAGATTATTGGGATAAGGACATCTATAACATTCATGATAGATCCACTATTACAGCATATGGCATCTTAATCATGTCATTTCCATTCTTCATAAGAATCAAAACATATGGTTCATGTGAGACCAATCCAGATTATCTCTTATTGAATCCTTTCATGTTGAACTCTTTCAACATCTTGCTATTGTATGTGCTTAAACTTATGTTGTGAAACATTCAAGAACTATTTCTATAGGTCTTGATCCTTATCTCATAAGATGTTTCACCTAATGCTTCATTGTTGAAGGTGTTCTCATGCCATCTATCAACATTCACAATATTGAGATGTTATTCCTCATCATATGTGGAATATTCATATATGATCCTACTAAAAATTTTGTAATCACAAATGTCATCTTTTATCTCGATTCAAGTCAAACTCTTTAACTATCTTGTTAAGTCAAAAGATCCCTCCTCTGAGATGCTTATTTCAATCCCAGATTGAACTTTGTAGTTTATATACTTTATTTGCATTCTTGAAGTTATAAAAACCTTTTAGGTTGTGTCGTGTGCACATCCTATGATGTATTCCCTTAAAAGAATCCATTTTTATCTTCTTCTGCTAAATCTCTTAGTCTATTTTAACTACAATAACAAGCATAAAAATTGGTAAAGGAATTTCTATCATGTTTAACAACTTGAATTGATTTGAAAAATTATACAACCAATCTGTCATTTTATGTTATCCATGTAGGCCTTTGACACAAGACCCTATTTCTCCCTTTAGGTATTACCCCCTTAGGTGGTGCTATCAAGGTCTTACCTTGTTAGCTTACGTGGACCGCACAATGGCCTTAAGACATTACTCAAATAATGGTACTTAATAGCTTCTAATTGATTAGTTGGCTCATCTTATCATGAACAACCTATCTTAGTTGTTGGATTTACAATCCTCAGTCTCAGACATGTTCTACTAGAACTACTTTATTTTGTGACATATGATGAACTTGAGATTCAACAACAATTTGTGATTCTCTTAGTTCTTATTGTACCTCTTTGTTGACCTTGGACATTTTGAGTTCTACTTTTACTCCAACTGGTTCTTTAGGAACTCAATTATCCTATCAACAAAACAATTTTTTTATTATTGGATTGGGATTAATAGTAACATTCAACAATTATGGTTTATGGATAAACCTTTTCAAGAAAGTACTTTCTCAATGTAGGTTTCAATTCTTTAGACGTATTGGGACATTCTCATATCATATCATATATGATGTCTAATAAACCATTCATATGGTACATGATTTAGTGATAGGTATATATTTATGAGGATATAAGAAGATTATATCAATTGATGACTGCATCATGACTCATCATGGTACTATTCTGTGATGACCTTGTTTTTTTAGGGTTTTCACGGACAATATCATTTTAGAGGTCCACATATATTCTTGGTTGGCTAATCCTAAGTTAGAGTGACTTTTATTCAACAATGAATTCTTTGGACCCACATGTATGACCATAATATCATTGGAAGTTCAATAATAGCTTCAATGCCATTTATGTAAATGGAGATGATCGCTACTAGATATTGGTCAATATTGAAGACATATGCAGTTAAGCATGTAATGAAGTATATATGTATTCATATGACCTAATCATGAAATTTGGGATGCATCATAGTCATACTAAGTAAGTTGAACTTTCATTTTCGATATTAGAGGTAATTGATGTAAATTATAAGTTCAATATATTTATATTTGTACCCCTTTAGATTATTTTTTTGAAGGGTCAAATGATGGAGTTTGGGTATCAATTTATATGTAAGGTGAACTACACTATGAAGAATTTTGGCTCAAAATATTAGGTTCAAAGTTGCTTCCTACATATTCTTTTGAGGTTTGAAATAAATAAGATGATAATCTATGTGGTGATTCTGAATCTAGATTGCTATATTGTTTGATATATGACGATATGAGTGACACAACCAATGATATTGTGTTGCTGCATGGTCGTTTATGTATAGGAAGACTTATTAGTTCACATACGTGAAGCCTTAAGGCCTTCACATACGTGAAGCCTTAAGGCCATATGTATGATCAAGCAATCGATTTGTTATCCCCAAGACCCCAACCCCCGTTTCTCGTGGAGATGGTAGTTCACTTCAAGACCAAGTTCCTGGTGCCATGCCTTTGAAATAAAGGGATCATAAATAAGAACTATAGCTAGCCATCATCCCTTCTCCAAGTTCGGATCTATCTAATAATTTCTATCCTGCGGATATGGGCAAGATCGGGTAGTCCAATCCCAACCTCCTCCTCCTCCTCCTTGCTCCAGCAACCAAGTGATCACCTACAGAAGGTTCAATGATCTGGAATGGATAACAGTGAAACCAACCTACAACTCTCCTCTCCCTCTTCGTCATTGTCTCCATCACTGCTTATAGCCGAGAAACTAGAAGACATTCAGGGAGCAACTAGGGATGCAAGGAGAAGAATCCATCACAGGGAGCCGAGGTAGGACCAAGCTTGCAGTCCTCACTAGACAAGTAGCACAAATGCCGCCCTACTCTAGAGAACGGATGATCGAAGTCCCGTGCAGCGGTATATAGATCGCATGTTGGCGGTCGGTTGCCCTGACATCATCACACTAGACCCGACTTCACAACGGCAAAAATTGGGGGGGGGTCAGTCTGGAGGCGATCTCATCTGAGAGGACAACAAAGGCTGATCAATCGTCGAGGCTTCTATATGAGGCAGCACTCACGAAGGTGGATATTTACTCAGGCTCTAGTTCACGTGAGGCGATGAGAGGGAGGTGGACCGATCCACAACCTTTAGAAAGAACGACCATCTCCCAAGTATCCAGGGCACGACCTCATCTGAGCCAAGCATATCATTGGAGACAACACATAGCAGAAGACGCCGTGCTAGTCGAGGGACAAACCATGTAGAAAGCGAGAAACCTTGGATCTTTGGTGATTTACTCATCGGAGATACCTCTCCCAGCAAAGATGCTCGAAGTGTAGAAGAACAGGATGAATCGCGAGCGTGAGATCGTGAGGAAGAGGGAGAGCAGAGAGACCGAGCCCTATTAATTCTCCACCCAGCCTGAACCGGGTCCGAACCACCTGAACCAGCCAGCCCAAACCCCATTAAAGGTAAATCATTTATTAATTCTCATGAAAATATATTGAACCTTAGAAAAATGGTTAAAATAGCTACTTTGGCCTATAAATGCCCCAAAACTATCCCTGGACTCAGAAAAGTATTTACTTTATTATGACACAACTAGGATAGACTCTTGAAGCTTCATTATCGATGATTTCTAATTTAGAGGATAATACTCCTAATTTGGGTTCGTTAAATATAACAAACAATATCTAGATGAGATTAAATTCTCATAAAATTCTCCTAGAACCCTACTGATGACTTAAATCTATCTTTAAACTATGATCAAAGTAATAACATAAATAATAGGTCTTTTTCTGTTAACACATAATTAGATTGTTTTAACCTCATATTAATTCTAGAAAATAGGAAAAGCCTCAGAAAAATATGAAATTCATACCAGACCTTAATAATGACATATATATCAGACTAAAAATACTGGAAACCATCTCTTACATCAGATTGATCTAGATTTGACCAAAACCCTAATCTAGACCTAAATACCATTAATAATGGTGGACCTTGTATTAATGATGAATATTTGTTATTAATCAGGTGCTGAATAGATTATCTAGATGATCATGGATATGTGAGGAATATCTGAACTCAGGTACGTGGATATGAGTATATGACTAGTTTTTGTTGGATGATAATTATGAGTAATTTCTTGCATGTATTTGAATATCTTGTTGGATGTACATATATATGTATTGTTGTTTCCACCTTGAACACTAAGATCACTAAGAAAATAAAATGGAATGTAGTTACTGATGGTTCATTAACCTCCCTATTAGAGAGGGAAAGTATTAATGTTGACTAGGACCTCCCTAATGGTATAGGTTACACAAGGAGATCCCTAATGGTACAAGGTATGCGAGGATAGGGCCCATTAATATATGTTTGTGCCAAGTCCACCATAGTAATACATGTCCATTGAAATATGATTAATAACTTGGGTTTACCTGATTTTTCCGTCATTAAATAATGTTTCTTTCTCTCTTTCTTCTTTTTCAAGTATTTTCAATATGCCAACATAGTATAGCTTTTTAATTCCACGTACCAACTTTTGTTGATGTTTTTATTTCTCATATTTTCTAGGTCCAGAGCTAGAATGGGATAAAGGATTAGGATGTGAGCAAGTTGTACATGTTGTACCTATTGTCTAAGATCCTAGTTAGCATACATGTTTAGTCTTGTGTAAAATTCTCTTTCAATATACAATTGTAAATCATGTTGTAATAATGTACATGTTGAATGCTGAGAAATGTTATGGTGTTTATAATATTGAATGTTCATGTATGCGAATTATGCTCCCGCATCGCTCTCTGATATAATTGCTAACGTTTTCGGATTTTGTCTTCTCATCTCCATGGGGTTTTGAGAAGGTGAAAATCTGGGGACGTTACAGTAATTGCTAATGTTTTTGAATTTTGTCTTCTCATCTCCATGGGGTTTTGAGAAGGTGAAAATCCAGGGACATTACAGTTGGTATCAGAGCATGAACAATAGCTACACCGAACAATTGCTCACCATAAAACATAAAAACAAATTTCACCTTTCACTTTAAATACTAGAAACTTAGTGAGTTGTTGAATAAGGATTAGGTTTGACTTAGCCTCTAGGTTAGAACCTAGATGTTCAAGAACTAGGTTTAGGCAAGTGTATGAAACCCTCTCCATATAGAGCTCATATGTATTGGGTAGCTACACTAGTCTACACCTTGTTCTCACCATTTCACTAGGTGACATGGCACTAGACTATCTACTGTGTGTGGGACACTCGTTTTGCTGATTTGGTTTTGTTTTCCAATCGGCTCGAGCCTCGACAGTTTTCTCTGACGTCTGCCTTCTTGGAGAAAACTATATAATATTTTATTACCTATATGTAAATATGAAAATGTGTCCCTCACACTGGAGAGTAGTTAGTGTTCATGTAACCTAAGTGAAAGGGAGTGACATCAGTCTATAAGAGAGAGTAGTATAGATTAGATGTCTAGAGTCTTATCAAGATATGTGATACATGGAGTGGATGATAGAGTGATAGTTGAAATAAGCATGTGCAATCTTATCTAAGTTTGATCTCTGATAGTATAAGTTTCCTTATAAAGGTTTAAATTGTATACTAGTTGAATCCAATTTTGGAGAGTTTAAGAAAAATCTTGATGATGAAAGTACATTCCCTTTTCCTACTTAAGATAAGCTAAGTTAAGATAGAGATGAGTGTGCATGAGATTCAATCTCTTATACAAGGAGGATATCTAGTGGTAGGATGAGATATGTGGTGAACTCTAGAGAGAGTAAGACCCATAGGGAGAAGGTCATAGGACCTAGCCTCCAATATATGAGATATGTGTTAAAAAAAGGTCCTACACTAGATTACTCTCGAGTGTTGAATTGAGCCCTTATGCATGATTCAAATCTATATGTGAGAATTGGGTAAAATAAAAGGATGGGTAGATGACCCATATGATAAAGTCAATCCTTTTTCTGAGTTAGGTCCTAGCTGGAGTGACATATTTTGTAAATCTCATCATTAGTTGCAAGTGTGGTAATATGAACCCTAGTTATGAGAGTATGATGCTCTGTGTAAAAGATACTCAACATACATGTTCTTCCTTCTTCTTCTCCTTCTTAATATATGATGATAGAAACCTCACTTGAGCTATATAGATGATTTATATATGAGGAGTCACTCGTATAAGATTGACCTATTCTATGTTCCCCCCCATATCATACATGTAGTACCCAAGATTGAAATCATGATAAGTTTGACTTTAAAATATTCTCTTCCCCTTCATATGAAACATGAAAGATATGATGCTGAGATCATGGGATAAACTTAGTATATTCTTTTTTTTTCCTTCACATAATACATGCAAGACATAAAATTTGAACTCATGAACTTGATATAAAGATATTTTTGGATCACAGATTAAAGGATCACAAATAAAGTTCTTAACCTCAAGTCTTATGAATCTAAGATCCTAGTTTGACAATAACCCTCATAATGGGGTGAAACCATAACATTTAAGCATTAAAAAAAACCCTTCCCTTAATGATGAAATCTTAATATGATGTTGATCATAAACCACATGGTGATGTTAAGTGTGAATGTTCTATTATTAGATGACATAGAATCTTGATATCACCTTGTACACTTTAATGGCGTGAAAGATGAAACCCTTATTAATACTTTACCAACTCAATATGAGTAAATAAATCCCTAATTATTAGGGTAATAAGGGTTGTAAACTCTATAATGATAGAATATTAAGTTATGACTAAACCATTAAATGATTTTTTAATTAAAAAAGGTGTATTGCTTCAACCTATATAAGGTGGGGTGGGTACACCCTAGATAATTGAGAACATGTCGAATTAGGATACATATAGAAATAGGAGAACTTTGGTACCTAGAAATGGTGACCTTTATGAAGTTGAACACTTTGATATCATATTAAGCATGGCATTAGCTGAGTTTCAAGGAAGAAATTCCATATAAGGTTGAGTGAATGTGATGACCTTGATTTTTTAGGATTTTAACGGACAATATCATTTTAGAGATCCACATATATTCTTGGTTGGCTAATCCTAAGTTAGAGTGACTTTTATTCAACAATGGATTCTTTGCACCCACATGTATGACCATAATATCATTGGAAGTTCAATAATAGCTTCAATGCCATTTATGTAAATGGAGATGATCACTACTAGATATTGGTCGATATTGAAGACATATGGAGTTAAGCATGTAATGAAGTATATGTGTATTCATATGACCTAATCATGAAATTTGGGATGCATCATAGTCATACTAAGTAAGTTGAACTTTCATTTTCAATATTAGAGGTAATTGATGTAAATTATAAGTTCAATATATTTATATTTGTACCCCTTTAGATTATGTTTTTTTGAAGGGTCAAATGATGGAGTTTGGGTATCAATTTATATGTAAGGTGAACTACACTATGAAGAATTTTGGCTCAAAATATTAGGTTCAAAGTTGCTTCCTACATATTATTTTGAGGTTTGAAATAAATAAGATGATGATCTGTGTGGTGATTCTGAATCTAGATGTCTATATTGTTTGATATATGACGAGATATGAGTGACACAACCAATGATATTGTGTTACTGCATGGTCGTTTCTATATAGGAAGACTTATTTGTTCACATATGTGAAGCCTTAAGGCCATAGGTATGATCAGGCAATCAATTTGTTATCCCCAACCCCCGTTTCTCGTGGAGATGGTAGTTCACTTGAAGACCAAGTTCCCGGTGCCATGCCTTTGAAATAAAGGGATCATAACCAAGAACTACAACTAGCCATCATCCCTCCTCCAAGTTCGAATCTATCTAATAATTTCTATCCTGCGGATATGGGCAAGATCAGGGAGTCCAATCCCAACCTCCTCCTCCTCCTCCTCGCTCTAGAAACCAAGAGATCACCTACAGAAGGTTCAATGATCTGGAATGGATAACAGTGAAACCATCCTACAACTCTCCTCTCCCTCGTCACCATTATCTCCATCACTGCTTATAGATGAGAAACTAGAAGACATTCAGGGATTAGCTAGGGATGCGAGGAGAAGAACCCATCATAGGGAGCCGAGGTAGGACCAAGCTTGCAGTCCTCACCAGACAAGTAGCACAAGCACCGCCCTGCTCTAGAGAATGGATGATCGAAGTCCCGTGCATCAGTATATAGATCACAGGTTGGAGGTCGGTTGCAATGACATCATCACACCAGACCCAACTTCACAATGACGAAAATTGGGGGGGTTGGTCTGGAGGCAATCTCATCTGAAAGGACAACAGAGGCTGATCAATCGTTGAGGCTTCTATATGCGGTGGCACTCATGAAGGTGGATGTTTACTTGGGCTCTAGTTCACGTGAGGCGATGAGAGGGAGGCGGACTGGTCCACAACCTTCATAAAGAACGACCATCTCCCAAGTATCCAGGGAACGACCTTATCTGAGCCAAGCATAGCATCAGAGACTCCACATAGTAGAAGACGTCGTACTAGTCGAGGGACAGATCCAAAGCACAATCACCATCCTGAGTAGACCAGAAGGAACCTGCAAGTGAGGGCCAACGAACAAGAAGGAGAGAGACCATGTAGAAAGCGAGAAACCTTGGATCTCTGGCGATTTACTCGTCGGAGATACCTCTCCCAGCAAAGACGCTCGAAGCGCAGAAGAACAGGATGAATCACGAGTGTGAGATCACGAGGAAGAGGGAGAGCAGAGAGACCAGGCCCTGTTAATTCTCCACCCATCCTGAACCGGGTCCGAACCACCTGAACTGGCCGACCCAAACCCCATTAAAGGTAAATCATTTATTAATTCTCATGAAAATAGATTGAACCTTAGAAAAATGGTTAAAAATAGCTACTTTGGCCTATAAATGCCCCAAAACTATACCTGGACTTAGAAAAGTATTTACTTTATTATGACACAACTAGGACAGACTCTTGAAGCTTCATTATCGATGATTTCTAATTTAGAGGATAATACTCCTATTTTGGGTTCGTTAAATATAACAAACAATATCTAGATGAGATTAAATTCTTATAAAATTGTCCTAGAACCCTACTGATGACTTAAATCTATATTTAAACTATGATCAGAGTAATACCATAAATAATAGGTTTTTCTCTGTTAACACATAATTAGATCATTTTAACCTCATATTAATTCTATAAAATAGTAAAAGCCTCAGAAAAATATGAAATTTGTACCAGACCTTAATAATGACATATATATCAGACTAAAAATATTGGAAACCATCTCTTACATCAGATTGATCTATATTTGACCAAAACCCTAATCTAGACCTAAATACCATTAATAGTGGTGGACCTTGTATTAATGATGAATATTTGTTATTAATCAGGTGCTGAATAGATTATCTAGATGATCATGGATATGTGAGGAATATCTAAACTCAGGTATGTGGATATAAGTATATGACTAGTTTTTGCTGGATGATAATTATGAGTAATTGCTTGCATGTATTTGAATATCTTGTTGGATGTACATCTATGTGTATTGTTGTTTCCACCTTGAACACTAAGATCACTAAGAAAATAAAATGGAATGTAGTTACTGATGGTTCATTAATCTCCCTATTAGAGAGGGAAAGTATTAATGTTGACTAGCACCTTCCTAATGGTACAAGGTACGTAGGGAGATCCCTAATGGTACAAGGTACGTGGGGATAGGGCTCAATAATATATGTTTGAGCTAAGTCCACCATAGTAATACATGTCCATTGAAATATGATTAATAACTTGGGTTTACCTGATTTTTCCGTCATTAAATAATGTTTCTTTCTCTCTTTCTTCTTTTTCAAGTATTTTCAATATGCCAGCATAGTGTAGATCTTTAATTCCATGTACCAACTTTTGTTGATGTTTTTATTTCTCTTATTTTCTAGGTCCAGAGCTAGAATGGGATAAAGGATTAGGATGTGAGCAAGTTGTACAGGTTGTACCTATTGTCTAAGATCCTAGTTAGCATACATGTTTAGTCTTGTGTAAAATTCTCTTTCAATATACAATTGTAAATCATGTTGTAATAATGTACATGTTGAATGCTGAGAAATGTTATGGCGTTTGTAATATTGAATGTTCATGTATGCTAATTATGCTTCCGCATCGCTCTCTGATATAATTGCTAACGTTTTTGGATTTTGTCTTCTCATATCCATGGGGTTTTGAGTAGGTGAAAATTCGGGGACGTTACAGTAATTGCTAATATTTTTGGATTTTGTCTTCGCATCTCCATGGGGTTTTGAGAAGGTGAAAATCTGGGGACGTTACATATTCCTTCATTCAGACACATCATCATGTTCAGATGTATTTGACTTGTGATACATTATTGTAGTTCTTTCCTAAAGGTTCTCAAGGTCTTGATGTAAAGTATTTTGACATTTGATCTCATCAAAGATCCTTAATACTTTTATCAAAGTTATACTTCATTTATAATCTTCTTGAACACTTCAAGAGATTAATGTTTCTATTTCACTAAGTGCATATCATCATATTACCAGTACATGAAATGAGGTATAAGTTTTTATCTATAACATTCATTCCATAAGATCTTCATGCATCATATGTATGAGGTCTGATGGAAGGCTTATCCTCCCACTACATTTAGTGAAGGATGTCATGTCATATTATGCATAAATAAGGCTTTGCATGTTTCCTTAGGTTTGATAACCAAAGGAATCTAGATTACCATCAATATGTATTCTAGACATGCATTTCTTATATGTACGTCCAAGGTGACTATTTCTGATGATATTCTTAGGTTATTAATTACAATCCTTTGGTATTAATGTTGAAAATTTTATCCACGATTCTTTCAAAGCAAAGATCATTAGACATTTGGGAATTGCCAACCAAGATCATATCTTTTAAAACAAAAACATTAATATCCTACTTTATTGATTCATCATTCTTGTCATACAAGATTCTTAAAGTAAATGTTTCTATTTTCTTGACATAATGAAACAGTAGTTCAACTAACTCTATTACATACCCTTTGGGATAAAGTAAATTTAAATGTAGACCAAAGCATCCATAATATGTGCTCTGTCTTGTCCATCTCTATCCTTCCATGGGGGCTTTTACTTCTTGTTAGATCTTTCACATCAAGTATGTTAGATCTCTATCTGGTATCAAATACCAAGAAGAAGCAATCAAATTTATCTTATAATGTTTATACTTGAAGTGGAGGCTTCAACGCCTTCCTTCTTCTTCTTTAGTTCCTCTAACCAGAGTGGGAAGTTTCTTTTCCAATGTCCAGGATGGTGATAATGGTGACAATTGCCTCTTTTCTTCACTCCTCCCTTTGCTTTGAGATTTGAAGATTTGGGCTTCTGTCCAACTTTAGAACTCTTCCGGGCTTTGCCTTTTCCTTTAGACTTCCCCTTTATCTTGTTGACCACTAAAAAAGACTTGGGCTTGTCTTTCTTCATCTGTCCCTTAGCTATTCTCAACACGCCCAAAAACTTTGTTAATGATTTGTCAAAGTCATTCATATTGTAGTTCATGACAAACTAACTATATGATTCTACCATAGACTGTAGAATCACATCAGAGGCCAACTCTTAACCTAAGGGGAATTCCAGTCTAGCTAGGTTCTCCACATACCCAATAAGTTTGAGTACATGAGGACCCACTAGATCTCCTTCTGCCATGTAACATTTGAACAGTGCTTTGAAGACATCGTATCTCTTTTGTCTTGCCTGATCTTAGAAAATGTTCTTGAGATGTGTGACCATATCAATCACATACACGTTCTTGTAAGACCCCTGACCTATGTTTTAGGATAAACCTATCTATTTTGCTTGATTAAGTGCTTAGAATCTTATGCTAATCCTTTGAGATGCTTTTAGAGATCGAGGAAAGCTTAAGCTTCCTATTTTAATGATGTTTGTGCTTTATATGCTGATTTTGAATCAAATTGCAATTTACCCAATTGAGAGGGCTATCTTACAATTTAACACACCTACTATGTACCTTCCCTTCCTTGGCTTCATGAGAGAGAATTTGGTGCTTTGGGCCGCCTTGGTTGAGCCTTGGATGAGTGGTGGCATCACTAGAAGGTGTTTAGGGTTTGCTTTGTATCGACCCTATGAGCTTGGTTGAAGTGTAGCGACCCTTATCTCGACCTTGTGGGTGTTTTGGGTGTGTCTCGACCGAGAAATCTACCTTGGCTTGGTTTTTTCTTGACCATGATGGTTTTGGTGGAGTTGGGTCAAGACAATGGTCTTCTTGAGGTGTGTCTCGACCTAGATGTTTTGGTGATCCTTTGTCTCAACCAAGACATGTGCGTTGGTGTTTTTTTGACCCCTTTGGAGTGTCTCAACCAAAACCAATGGGTTGGGTGACCTAAGTGGTCGAGATCCAACATTGGTTTTATCACCATAGGCTGCATGCATGCATACAATGGTTGCATGTTGGTTTCTTTTGTGTACAAGTGTCCCTTTGGTGCCTTTAGGTGTTGACACCTCGTCCCCACCTTACTTCCCTCCTCCTTCATGTATATAACCCCTCTCCTCTTCGACCATGAATTCCTTTTGGCCCTCCTTCTTCTCCCTCTTACTTGTGGCTGACCTTGGGGATTTGTGGAGCTAAGGAGTACTGAGCTAGTTGCTTTGGTGGCTGACCAACCTTCCTTGGTGTATGTGGTGACATTTGGATCATCTTAAACCTTGGTAAGTGTTTGCCCTTCTTTGGTGACATTTTACTTGGATCTCCTACCCCCATCTTCTTCTCTTTTCTTGGCCCTAGACCATGGATCCTCCATGGTGGCCATTTTGGAGAGAAACTCCTCATCACAAGGGTCATAGGCCATGTTTTGACAAGGTGGTACTCAAGTGAGAGGAAGTTTCTTCTCTCTCCCCCCCTTCTTCTTTTGGTTTGGCCTAGGGTTTCCTACCCTCATTTCTTGAGCAATCTTTGTCCTTGGTATCCTCTTATTCTTGAGTTGGTCTGGTGGTTGAAAGTGGAGCTTTTTGTGGAGCTTCATCACCCTTGGTGATCGTGTGCTTGGATCTAGTGGCCCTTGGAGTTGATCTTCCTTAAGGCGGGTTATATAACTCTCTACGCTCTCTATTATTACACTTTTCTTTACATGCATGTTTATTTTTCTATCTCTAAAATGAACCCTTAATATGCTGGTAGATGATACCATGTTCTAAATCTTGGACGATAGTAGTTATCATGCTTGGTTTGGTGAGAATCTGAAACCCTAATCTATGGTGCCCGGTTTTTATATGGTAATGAGATGGATGCTTTTCTCTTATCTTTTGATCTTGGTTTTGATCACATGCATGAGGTTTGTGAACCTTAGAGTAATATGAAGTCTAGGTTCTATTTGAAGGTGATGAATGTGAGTTTATCTATCTCTCATATGAGTTATTCCATAGTGCATGTTTTAGGGTTTTTGGTTACCAGTTTTATGAGAAGTTTTCATCTTTGATGATGACGGTTTCATTGAAGGTAATCTCCTGTTTTGCTCATGATTGTTTTTTTTATTGAGGCCATCTCTGTTTTGATAATGGTTGAGTGTTGCTAAGGTGGTTTTACCTTGGTGGTTGTAATGCCTTGTTTGGTTTGATCGTTTCCCTTAGTTTTGATGCTTGGGTCGAGACACATGATGTTATTTTGGTTGAAATACTAGTTTCTTATGTTATGTTGGTCTTAGGGTATGTCTTGGACATGTGGTCATGACCATGCTAGTTGTGTTTCGGTAGACACCCCTTTGCTTGGATTTGGTGGTTGAGACACCAGGTTGGATGGTTGTCGAGACATGTTTGTGTTTGGATCATCACATCTGGTTGTGACTATGGTGTGTCTTGGTCAAGACTATGTGGAAGTGTCTCGATCATGACACTTGATTTGTGGGAGGTCATGACACATATGTGTGAGTGGTCAAAACCTCTATGTGATGGATGGTTGTAACACATGTTTGATGGTATGATCTAATACACATACATGATTATATGGTTAACACATATGTATGAGTAAGCAAGTAGTGAACCATGTATAGTGCTATTGGTATGATTGTTTGGGTAACCCCAATCATGTTCCTTAACCTTAATATGCTGCAAGGAAGTAGGAGGTGATGTACCCAAGGTTTGGTGATTGAATAAAGTTATAAAACCCTAACCAGACAAATAAGGAACCCAACCCTAATGTTGGGTCATGTGATGTGGTTGCTTCTCTCTCTCAGAGTGATTATCATATTATGATGTTGTCTCTCTCTTGTTTATAAATCCCTAACCTTGCAGGTGATGTGGACTTGAATGACATATCTATGTGAATGTTGTAGTGAATTCTATATTATACAGGATGGTGACTATGCACATTGTTGAGGCATAATGTGATGGTGTACATGCAGGGATTATGTGATTGGGTCCTATGACCCGACATAGGCTATATGCCTAGTGTGAGGTGTTATCCTCTAGTGGTGTGATAAGGGATTGGTATCCCATGAGAGTGTGAATAGGATGATGGCTTGTGGTATGGTAGTATCATGTGGTGATGACGTGACTAGTTCACACTATATATGTTTTATATCTTACGGAGTTGCCCTATTCCTTTATCTCTGTAGAGTTTGTTTTGAATTTGTGCGTTGTAACTTGATTGATGCTAAAAGATACTTAATTGGTAGAACTAATCAAGTGGAACCTTAATCATGTAGTTTCCCTATGCCATAGGTCCATCTTCAGTGTCTGTACGTGCTGGATGGTGAAACGGGTTCTCCCTTAGTGGAAAATCAGAGTCGTATACTTTTGAGTATATGCATTTCTTAGGATTGGCTGCGGTCATACCCTGGTAGGAGAATGACCGAGTTTGTATCTCAATGAGATGATACAGAGTACATATATGATATCTTTTGAGGATGGTTGCGGTCATACCTCGGTAGGAGTGTGGTTGCGGCCATAACTCAGTTTCACTAGCATTGTGCCTATATACTAAGATAGGATAGGCCATTTGTAGTTAGTCTTGATATGTTTCTATAGTGTTTTCTCTTTGCTGACTAAGAGGTGTTGAGGAGGTCATGGATTCTGGCTCTTCCATTGACCTTATTTGGAACTGATTCTGACTTAGTAGTGGTTAGTTAGAGCATGAATGGTATACCTCATATCCTCGGGGCATAGTAAAACATGTAATACAGTTGTGTAGAATATTTGCATAGGGAAAACATGTGAATAACATTAGATGAGCCTTTGCCTTGTGTTTGTACAGTTTAGTTGATGTGAGATATACATATTCTTCATATTCCTTCTTAGCCTATAAGATGGTCTACAATTCATTTGCAATTGCTCTTAACTGCTTCAATAGTATTATTTGCTTTGAGTACATCATTTAGTTGAATCTTTTCATATACACGAGCAAGTTATCATATGTAATAGATTGTGGCTCATTGGCCAGTGAACTATGATATGTAACATCTTTTAGCATGAATTAAATATAAGTGACATGAGTTCTATGGCCTTAAATATGATGTTTTCAACTTGAGACACCTTTATGTGAGTGGTTTTCATTCATCCTATTTTGTGGTAATATGATTGTTAGTGTTAATTTCACATTTTTTTAAGTAATCTCTCTTGTGTGGCAATGTGTGTAAAATTGGGTAGTATCAGAGCTCTAGTTCACTGAGTCTAGAGGGACACTAGGACTTAGGACTAGGATGATGTATAAGTTGAGAATATGACATAAAATGTGGTGCATACTACCTAATCTCAGTTCTTGAGTGTCTAGGCCATGTATTCAACTACGGAAGAGAAGGTAAGTATGAAACTCTTAGATTGTTATCTTTCTGATTACTCTGATCAAGTAGTCATTTTGAAACAATCTAAAGAGCCTAACAAATTAAGAATCATGGTAATAATACCTTCATCTTGCCCCTAAAGAAGAAGAGAACTACATCATAACTTATTGAAACTTGAATGTCTGATAAAGAGAAATATATGACATCATAAAACCAAAATCTAAACACAAATAAGTTATGAGGAATCTTTAAAGATATAATTTCAAGAAGGTTGTGAGGTAAAAGATGGGAAAATCAGTGTGGATAAAGTAGGCCAAGGATAAAATTCACATAGGATGAAGCAAATTCCTGAGATAAGTATGACAAGAGGAGACAAATGAGAACAATGGGGAATGAATAAAATGGAATTTGAGTTAATCTTAGACCAATTTATGTGAAAAAAACAATTCTAAAATAAAAACTTTCATTATACACAAAAGAGTTAAAGAGTGGTAACCCCTATTTAATGAAGGAAATGTGAACTATGATGGTCTACCACTTGATGATGGGTTGGGAAATATGATAAAACAAGAAAACATACATGAGAATGATGAACAATAACCCGAAAATAAGTAATGAGATGCTTTAACCTTGATAATCCCTATGTTGATGACAAGGAAACCAAGATGGAAAAAGGTAAAATGACACATAAGAAATTGTAAATCTGTATAACAATGAAGGAGTTTCACCTGGATACAGAGTTAGCCTTATAGCCAGAGGATACTAAAATAGATAAGGATGTGTCTTGTGTAGTAGGTCATGTGTTGATCATGGATAAGAAAATCAAGAGGTTGAAGAGGAGGGCACCCCTTTGGTTAAATTGGGGGAGAAATCCTTGTTAGGGATTCATGGCTTGTAAGACCCTTGACTTGTGTTTTTGGATAACCCTATTTGTTTTGCTTCATTAAGTGCTTAGAACCTTGCTCTAATCCTTTCATATTATTTTAAATCTTGAGGAAATCTTAAGTTTCCAGTTTGATCCTGTTTGGATGATGTTTGTGCTTTTTTTAATAGCAAAAGGATCAATTCATTACTTGTTGGCCATACGACATCTACAATTGGGAACAAAGATACAAACAGAACAAACAACCATCAAGTTTAGTAACCCAAGAGCACTACAATTCATATTGGAATGAGAGTAAGACATTTTTGCATTGATTCTTCTTCCCCGAGGCTATCTTAAGCAGCTTTTCATGAAGAATTCCTTCAACCTGAGCTTTGAGTAGTGGCATAGGTGCTGGAACAAGATGGTATTCTGCTCGTATATCAACTCAAACAGAGCCATACAACTGAGTAACAAGATCAATCCCAAGCAACAAGGAGATCTAGTCATAGCTAGAGATCTCATCGCTCTCCCAAAGGGAGGTCACAACAAAGCACGACAGATACAACGCCGACTAGCGGCAACAAATTAACGTCGACTAGTGGCGAAAAACCAGGCAGATAAACTTCCACTGACCCTATTGAACAGAAAACCCACACAATAAAGGAAATCAGAGCAAAGAAGAAAGGGGGGGGGGAGATCCCACCCGCAGCAGCCATACCAGAGGAAGGCGAAGCTAACAACTAGCCATGGAGAAATGAGGGTGGAAAAGAAGAGTACGGGCTAGATGGTAGAGATCTGTAGATAGAAACAAGCCCCCTACACGCCGCTGCAGGAGCCAAGTCACAACCCATCCAACGACGCTGCCACACCCGACAGACCAACGAGAACCAGTCGCATGCCTCGCCAGACTACTGACCAACAATGATGGATGAGAAGAGAGCTCAGGGGGGAGGAGCGGCACACCCAACCGCCGAACCCCCCTCCCCCCAAGCCGATCATCACGGGAGAGAAAACCCTAGGTGCTCTGTGGGAGGGATGACACTCTGCCACTCTAATTTTCAGATGATGTTTGTGCTTAATATGCTTCTTTTAGGTCAAATTGCAATTTACTCAACTGAGAGGGATATCTTGCAATTTGCCACACCTAGCATGTACCTTCCCTTCATTGTCTACATGAGACGAAATGTGGTTCTTTGGGGAGCCTTGGTTGAGCATGGGATGAGTGGTGGCATCACTAGAAGGTGTTTAGGGTTTCTAGTGTTTGCTTGGTGTCGACCCTATGAGCTTTATTGAAGTGTAGCAACCCTTGTCTCTACCTTGTGGGTTTTTTGGGTGTGTCTCGATCGAGAAACCTACCTTGTCTTGGTTTTGTCTTGACCATGATGGTTTTGGTGGAGTTGGGTTGAGACAGTGGTCTTCTTGAGGCATGTCTTGACCTGGATGTTTTGGTGATCCTTTGTCTCAACCATGACATGTGCTTTGGTGTTGTTTTGGCCCCTTTGGAATGTCTCGACCGAAACCAATGGGTTTGGAGACCTAAGTGGTCAAGACCCAACATTGGTTGTATCACCATAGGTTGTATGCGTGCATATAGTGGTTGCATGTTGGTTTCTTTTGTGGACAAGTGTCCCTTTAGTGCCTTTAGGTATGGACACCTCATCCCCACTCCTCCTTCATGTATATAGTCCCTCTCTTATTCAACCATGCATTCCTTTCGTCCCTCCTTCTTCTCACTCTTGCTTATGACTGACCTTGGGGCATTGTGGAGCTAAGGAGTGTTGATCCAGTTGCTTTGGTGGTCGACCAACCTTTCTTGGTGAATGTCGTGACGTTTGGATAATCTTCAACCTTGGTAAGTGTTTGCCTTTCTTTGGTGACATTTTCATGGGATCTCTTGCCCCATATTCTTCTCTTTTCTCTTTCCTAGACCATGGATCCTCCATGGTGGTCATTTTGGAGAGAAACTCCTTATCACAAGGGTCATATGCCATGTTTTGACAAGGTGGTACCCAACTGAGAGGAAGTTTCTTCTCTCCCCCCCTTGTTCTTTTGGTTTGGCCTAGGGTTTCTTGCCCTCTTTTCTTGAGCAATCTTTGACTTTGGTATCTTCTTCTTCTTAAGGTGATCTTGTGGCCAAAAGTGGAGCTTTTAGTTGAGCTTCATCACCCTTGGTGATTGTGTGCTTGGAGCTAGTGATCCTTGGAGTTGATATTCCTTAAGATAGGTTATATAACTTGCTACCCTCTCTATTATTGCACTTTTCCTTGCATGCATGTTGTTGTTCCTCTCTCTAAAATGAACCATTAATATGATAGTAGTTATCATGCTTGGTTTGTGAGAATTTGAAACCGTAATCTATGTTGCCTAATTTTGAGATGGTAATGAGATAGATGATTTTCTCCTATCTTATGATCTTGGAGGTTTGTGAACCTTGGAGTAATATCAAGTCTAGGTTCTGTTTGGAGGTGTTGAATGTGAGTTTATCTCTCTCTCTCATATGAGTTTTCCATAGTGCATGTTTTAGGTTTTTGGTGACCGATTTTATGAGAAGTTTTCCTCTTTGATGATGGTGGTTTCCTTGAAGGTTATCTCATGTTTTGGTCATGATTATCTATTTTTTTGATTGAATTCATCTCTATTATGATGATCGTTAAGTGTTTCTAAGGTAGTTTGACCTAAGTGGTTGTAACATCTTGTTTGGTTTAACCGTCGCCCTTAGTTTTTGTGCTTGGGTCGAGACACATGTTGTTGTTTTGGTCAAAACACTAGTTTCTTGTCTTATGTTGGTCTTGGGGTTTGTCTTGCATGTGTGGTTGTACCCATGATAGTTGTGTTTTGGTTGACACCCCTTTTCTTGGATTTGATGGTTGAAACATCATGTTGGATGGTGGTCGAGACATGTTCATGTTTGGGTCGTGACATCTAGTCATGACCATGGTGTGTCTCGGTCGATACCTTGTGGTAGTATCTTGTTCATGACACTTTATTTTTGGGAGGTCGAGATACATATGTGTGAGTGGTCGAAACATTTATGTGATGGATGGTTATAACACATGTTTGATGGTATGAGCTAATTCACATACATGAGTATATGGTTAACACATGTGTATGAGTAAGCAAGTAGTGAACCATGTATAGTGTTGTTGGGATGATTGTTTGGGTAACCCTGATCATGTTCCTTAATCCTAATATGCTCCAAGGAAGTACGAGGTGATGTACCTAAAGTTTGGTGATTTAATAAAGTTATAAAACCCTAATCGGACAAATAAGGAACCCTAATAATTGTGGGGTCATGAGATGTGGTTGCTTCTCTCTCTTGGAGTGATTATCATATTATGATGCTTTCTATCTCCTATTTATGAATCCCTAACCTTGTAGGTGATATGGACTTGAATGAAATTTCTATGTGAATGCTATAGTGAATTCTATATTATACAGGATAGTGACTATGCACATTGTTGAGGCATAATGTGATGGTGCACATGCAGGGATTATGTGATGGGGTCCTATGACCTGGCAGAGGCCATATGCCTAGTGCAAGATGTTATCCTCTAGTGGTGGGATAAGGGACTAGTATCCCATGACAGTGTGAATAGGATGATGGCCTTGTGGGACGATAGTATCATGTGGTGATGATGTGACTAGTTCACACCCTATATATTTTATATCTTCTGGAGTTTCCCTATTCCTTTATCTATGTAGAGTTTTTTTTTGAATTTGTACATTGTAACTTGATTGATGCTAAAAGATACTTAATTGGCATAACTAATCAAGTGGAACCTTAATCATGTAGTTTCCCTATGCCATAGATCCATCTTCAGAATTAGTACTTGTGGGATGGTGAAACAGGTTCTCCCTTAGTGGAAGCTTAGAGTCATATACTTTTGAGTATATGCGTTTCACAAGATTGGTTGTGGTCATACCATGGCAGGAGAACGGTCAAGGCAGTATCTCAATGAGATGATATAGAGTACATATATGAAATCTTTTGAGGTTGACTATGATCATACCTTGACAGGAGTGCACCCACACTCATAACTCAATTTCACTAGCGTTGTGCCTATACACCAAGGCAGGCTAGGTTGTTTGCAGTTAGACTTGATATGTCTCTACGGTGTTTTCTCTTGTGCTGGCCATAAGGTTTTGGGGAGGTCATGGATTCTGGCTCTTCCATTGACCTTGTATGCCACTAATTCTCACTTAGTAGTGGTCAGTTGGAGAATGAGTGGTATACATCATCTCCTCAGGGCATAATAAAAGATGTAATACAATCGTGTAGCATATTTTGATAGGGATAAAATGTGAATAACATTGGATGACCATTTTCCTTGCTTTTGTAAAGTTTAGTTGATACGAGATATACATGTTCTTCATATTCCTTTTTATCTTATAAGATGTTCTACAATTCAGTTGCAATTGATCTTAACTACTTCAATAATATTATTTGCTTTAAATACATCATTTTGTTGAATTTGCTCATCTTGTTAGTAGATTTACTTTCTACTCTTCTTTACCTTATATGTGTTATAATAGTGTTGGTAGAGTTATATCTCACATTGGGATGTTTGGTCTCGTCCCGTGGGTTTCCACATCTTTTAGGTGGACGTGAATGTTAAGATAGATATCATGCTATTAAAGTCGTCTATAGGAGGATTTGTAGTCGAGGATCGTGGGCATGTTGCTAGTGTATAGTAATAGAGTCCTATGTGTTGTTCTTGTACTCTTAGATCCTTGGGTATGTTTTATAGACGTTGTACATCAATCTAAGTTTTTGGGTCTATACGATGGTGGCACATACATGATTTGTATACACGAACATGGTATCATATGTAACAGGTTGTGGCTAGTTGTCTAGTAAACTATGATATGTTACATATGTTGGCATGAATGAAATATAAGTGACATGAGTTCTATGGCCTTAAATATGATGTTTTCAGCTTAAGACGCCTTTATGTGATCAGTTTTAATTTACCATGTTTTTGCTAATATGATTATTAGTGTTAATTCCGCACTTTGTGTTTTGAGTAATCTCGCTTGTGTGGCAATGGGTGTCACAGTTCTCATGTTTCCTTTGAAACTCATAGTTCATGGAGCATAGTATCAGACACTTGACATCCACAACATCTTCAATATGTTTCTTGTAAGCATCCTTGTCAGCCCTAGGTGCAGTTGGAAGGGGTTCATCTGGTTCTGGCATTTCTAGGACATAGAGCTTGCGCTCCTGAGTGAGAATGATTCTCAATGTCCTGAACCACTCATGGAAGTTGTTCCCATCAACTTTGTCCTTCTCAAGGACCAATCACATAGAGAAGTGGTTGTTGATTGTTTCCATTTGATTCTACAAAAGAATTTGTAATTTTGTCAAAACTCATTTTGATTTGAATTGATTAAGATTTTGGCAATATTAATTAGGTTTTTAATTAACTATCATTCTCATTATTTTGTTCAAATTGAAACCCTCAATTATCAATTAAAAAAACTATAGAAATTTTTTTTCTAATTAGCAAGATCCAAAATAATCTAACTATGGTCTGACCAACGCCACAATACATAGTCAATTATCAAGGTAGGCAATTTGCCAATTGCATCATATGCAATTCTTGATAGATGATATGTGCAACTCCTTGCCATAATAATCTATATGCTTCTGGGCTTAGACGCTCTAAAAATGACCAGTTAAGTCTGACCCAATAGACAACATGATAGATATGCACCCTATGAAGTAAGAACCTACATATCTACCATCACACTTCCATGACGTAAACGACACACCACGCGAGGGCGTAACCTTTTCTTAGTCGAACAAGCTTTTCGTGTATGTCTTTAATGGAAAGAATCTTAGACTTAATATGTTTGATTGAGGAATATATATATATATATATATATACATACACACAGATATATATATATATATATATATATATATATATATATATATTATTGTATCCAATCACCACATATATAGTATGTTTCATATGTGTGATATATCTCACAAAGTAAAAATGCAATATAAAACAAAAGCGATGGTTATGGACATATATAATGTAATTCCTTAGAGCCACAAGGAATTACTACCACCTAGGTCAATCATCACATCACATGCATGAACATGTTGTTGGTGTAGATTGGTGCTTTCCAATCTAGGTACATCAGTTCAACCCTTGATCCGATTGTCTCGCCTCTTGGCCGATTGATTGGTGCTCAGGGATGGTCGTCTGGTCTCCTTGTCCAATGGATTTCTAGACACCTTCCAGATGGTTGGTTGGGTCCACCGGGCGGTCGTTTGGCTCCTTCACTTTGTCCTCCATGGTCCTCTGGATGATCGACTCATCTCATGAACTAGTTGTATCATTTGTCGATGATCATCTTCCTCATCATTGCAAGAAAGGACACTATCATATTTCTACTTTATTACACAGTAAAGAGAAACCTTGAGTTACATTGAAGGGGAGCAAAGGTAGAAAAGAATTAACTTTACATTGGGAATAAGGATGTAGAAGTCCAGTACACAGACTGAGATAAACATGAATAAAACCAAACCATCCAATGACACACATATATTGGGTTATTGGCCATAACCATCTTACAGATCCACCATCAAAACCTCTTTTAGGGTGACACATGTAAATTGCATATATATCATATCATATATATATTAGTTTAGGATTGTGTGGTCTTTGATTGGATATGCATATGAGACAGTTTAAATATTCACATCGTATGTAATAAATAAATGATAAAACTTAAAATTCAATCATATCAATTATCCTAAAACATAATAAATTGATGTGGCTCTGATACCACTGTTGGGAAATACGAGCATAGAGTAATGCAGAAGAAATAAAAAAAATCTATCAGTATTCCCATAACAGCAAGATCGCGTCAACTACTATGAAATAGGAAGGATGGTTTAATGAGTTCATACCTGGTCCTAGAGCAAGTGGAGCGACTATAACTCATTGTTGTTGCAACCATCTTATAGTTTATCTTGGATAATGTCTGTACAACTCCTGGTCTTCACCACGAACAATAGACTTGAAAGCTTCTACAGTGAATATTGCGGTATCCTCATAGATGGTGGATTGGATCAGCTTCTACCGCGGCTCCTACAGTCTTGCCATGGACTGTAGTCTGACGTTTCCCTCCTAGAAGCAATAAAAGGACTCCTGTCTCTAGAGTAGTCCACACAGACCAACTAGAACTCCTGTCATTCAATAGAACAGATTGGAAGGAGTTGTCTCTCCTATTGGCATACTAGTCACCTACTTGCTCTCCCACAATAATGATCCTCAGTTGTTCTCTCCCTTTGCTATCCCTCACTAGTCGAGTAGGACTTACTTGGGGTCTTGTGGTTACCACAACCAGATAGGACAACAATTGTCAAAGAAATTGATTCTCAATTGTTTAAGTTGTACTCTGGGAAGTCCCCCGTACCCCTTTATTTATAGGTGGGGTTAGGACTAGGGTTCTGAATCTATTCGTGGTCTGTTTGGGAGTGGAAGGGACCAGAAGATCTTGAATTTTTGCAACATATGACACATGAAATGGTCATTTTGCATGCAAAATGATCTTATCACATATGAGACGGTTGTCTAGTACAACCAGATGAACATTTCACCATGTTTCCTATTCACACATGAATTTGCCAATTCGAATCCAATAAATGACGACATTATGTCAACACTAATTCTTGATGCAATTGAATTTCCCCACGAATTGAGTGATCTCAAACATGCGAGATGGCTATTTCGCTCACCTAGATGGTTGTCTAGTGAGCTGAGCCAAACCAATCAGTTCAATAGATTGAACCAGTCAGTTCATACCTCAGTTTGGGAAGAACTTAGCCAATTCAATTATTGATCATCCTGACAACCCAAATGCCATCTCAACATTTGAAATGATCATTTGGTATAGCCAATTCAATTTTTTATCAGCCTGGTAGCCTAGATGGCCATCTCAACATTTGAAACAATTGTTTGGTACTCCAAACGGCCATCTCACCCTATGAGATGATCGACTAGCAGTGCAGTCAACTGATATGTTGTGTGAATTGAATACCTAAACAATTTAGTAATCAATCCAATCATCATTCAAGATTAAACTCCTCTTCTAGATGAGTTCCTTTGTGTGTGACCCTATAGGTTCCATAACATGCTGGCAGTGAGTGTCCATAACTAACTTATGACATCACAAGTAGGGAGTGGTTCCTAGTCACACATTAGTGCTACCCAAGTGAATGGAAAGTTGGAGAACAACTTCAACCTACAATCTATGTAAGGTGTTGTAGTGATTGTATAATTCCTTTGTCTCTAATATCTCAGATGAACTTGAGGCATGGAATCTTCATCCTCTCAACGTCCAATCCATATTACTTGAACTAAGAGCAGAATGTCTGAGATAATGTGACCTCAATATCATATATTGATTCACATTTGCATGCATTTCTCAATCTCCCTTATTAAGTGGATAGGATATCAAACTCTAGTAGGAGGGACAAATCCCATCTCTATCACTCACAGTCTATCCCCATGTGTCAAAGCTACCCAATTATCACCTTTATGGAAGCTCACATTTTAGGGTTACGTTTGATGATGTCAAAGTATACCCGACGACATGTGATGAGTGTAGTGATTTTAGGTCTAAGAACCACAATGACCACCTTCACTATGAGAGAAATGATTATGACTACCAATGAAGGTTTCAATGTATAACTCTCAAGGTGGGTCTGTCTAATACACTATTCTCTAACATGTATCTGTGTGTTTGGTTTGATATTGCCATATCATGACTAATGAGATTCAGTCATCAACCAACCCACACTCTAGTATTATGTGTTACTGGTGTCTATCTACCTTCCACAGTACAAATCAACTAGGGACATAACAAGAATGTACACACTCTTAACATTTGTATGATCTCATTCTCCAAGTCACATACTTGAAAACATACATCTTGAGTATTGTCATTCTTTAGACATTCATAATGTTTCCTCATCATCTCATTACTGAATGAAATAGAATGAATTGGAAGCTAGCCTTTATGAGAATTAATAAAATCCTTTTATGATATGTGTCATGTCAATCATCACATGATTGGCTCTCTAGGCATACCTTACAAACAAAAAACACATAAATGTTGTTTTGTTAAAATACTACTCTTATCCCAATCCAGAAACAAAGTTATTTGTTAATTTGGATAATTGTATTCCTGAAGAGGAACTTAGTTCCAAAGGAATCAGTGGGAGTAAAACTTGAACTCGAAATGTTCAAGACAAACAAGAAAACATTGAATCAATAAGAGGTACAATAGGAACAATGAGAATCACTAGATGTTGTGGAATGTCAAGTTCCTTGTGTACCGCAAAAACCTCATAGATCAAGTAGGATACGCCTTGAGTTTGAAAGATTATGATATCTTCAAAAGGTGGTGGGTTGATCATATATGATGAATCAACTACCTACCTAGAAGCTATTGAGGAACACGTATGTGAGAAATGACTTGAGGCCGTTAGAGCCAAGATGAAGTTCATGCAAACCATCAAGGTATGACTTGATGGATCCACCTGAAGGGGTAAAACCCATAAGGTGCATTTGGGTCTCTGAGAGGAGACCACCATGGAAGGGTATATTGGTTGCAAAGAGTTTCAAGAAAGTTCAAGGTTTTGAACATGTTGACGTTTTTCACAAATTACCATGGTTAAATCCATCAAGATCATGTTTGTTGATGTAGCTTATTATGACTAGTGAGATTTGGCATATAGATGTTAAAACCACATTCCTTAACTGGAATAATTATAATGATGTGTATGTGCACAACCTAAAGGTTTTATAAATCCAATATTATAGGTAAAGTCTATAAGCTACAAAGGTCAATTTGTGAATTCAAACAAGCATATTAGAGCTAGAATCTTCTATTTGACAAGACAGACAAAGGGTTTTACTTGAGTCAAAATGAAGATGAAATTTGTGATTACAAAAGACTTAGTGGGAGCATATGTACATTCCACATGATGATGGGTAATAACGTCCTTATCATACAAATGTTAAAACCTGGCTGGAAACAACTTCTCTATGAAGGGTTTAGGCAACACATCCTATGTGATAGGGATTGAGATATATAGAGATAGATTTGGAAAGTTTCTTGACCTAAGAAAGATCTCATACATTGGCAAGATGCTAAAAGGGTTCAACATGCAAGAACTCAATGAGAGAAAACTTGTTCATTTTCCATGGAGTTGGTCTCTGAGGAGCCTAAGTGTCCTGGTTCTTGTGAAGAATGGGAAAATATGGAATAAATGCCATATGCATTCACAATTGGATCTATCTTAAATGCAATGTTATGTAATTATCCCATTATCTGATATGCATAGGACATGGCGAGAGGATATACAATCATCTCATATGTATTGGACATAATGAGAGGATATATATACCTATCTAGCAATATTGTATGTATTGCACATGATGAGAGGGTATATCCTGGATGCCAGTGAAAGTCACTAGACTACCATAAAGAACATCCTTAAGGTGCTTGTGAAGCACTAAAAGGACCAGTTCCTTGATTATGGTAATAAGGAAGAGTTGGGTGTAAGAGGATACACCGATGCAAGCTTCCAGAATGACAAGTAAAGTTAATGATC
Organism: Alisma plantago-aquatica; assembly: GCA_963693085.1. Taxonomy (NCBI): domain Eukaryota; kingdom Viridiplantae; phylum Streptophyta; class Magnoliopsida; order Alismatales; family Alismataceae; genus Alisma; species Alisma plantago-aquatica. Next base: position 476,641,360 of record OY856409.1, read on the forward strand.
ACAATACATATTTATGTTTGACTCTTAAAAAAGAATTGTAAGTTGGAAAGGGTTCCAAGCTAATGACAGTTGTTTGAATTTATAATAGAAGCTAAGTATCTCTGTGTTATAAGAATAATAGAGGATATTGTATGGATCAAGAAGTTTACATGAATGAACTTGTGTGAGGTTCCAACCATTGATGACACTATAGAAATACTATGATAGTAATGGAGCTACCAAGTAGGTTGAGAATCTTAGGCAGCATACTAAAACACTTCCATCTCATACAAGATGTCGTACAATGAAGAGATGTCAATCTTGCAATATACCAACTTGAAGCAAATGTTGTTAAACCCGCTATAAAAGAGCTTGCATAGCAGAATCATGATGGACATGTTAAGATCACTGGGAATAAGATTCGTAGGTGATTGGCTGTATGTGCAAGTGGGAGTTTATTGGTATGTATGCCCAGAGTGCCAATCATATGATGATTGAAGTGTGGCATTGGATACCTGATTTGATAATATTAAAGGTAATTTTGTCTATTATGTTTGTCCCAATCATGAGATGAGGAGACATACATAGTATATGTTTAAAGAATGATTTTATTCATTGATGTATGTTTTCAAGTATGTGACTTGAACAATGAGATTGTATAAATGTTAAGAGTACATACATTCTTGTTATGTCCCTAGTCAGATATTACTGTGAAAATGAAATAGACAATAGTAATGCATGAGACTAGAGAACAATATCAAGTCAAGCACACAAGTATATGCTAGAGAACAATATCAGATGGGCCCACCATGAGAGTGATACATGGAGACCATGGAATGGTAGTCAGAATCATCTCTCATAGTGATAGTGGTAATTGTGGTTCTTAGACCTAAAGTCACTACATTCATCACATGTCATTCATCTACTTTGACATCATCCAACATGATCTTGAATAAGGGTTGCCATAACGGTGATGATTGGGTGCACTGTGACACATGGGGATAGAGTATGAGTGATGTAGATGGGATTTGTCCCTCTTACAAGAGATTGATATCTAGGGCCTCTTGATAAGTGAGAGTGAGAAGTGTATGGCCATACTCGTATGACTCAATGTTCAATATGTGAGCTCACATGCATCTCAGATGGTCTGCTCTAGTTCAAGGAACATGGATTGAACATTGAGAGGATGACGAATCCATACCTCAAGTTCAATCCAAATATCAGAGACAAAGGAACTATACGATCACAGTAACACTGATCATGGATTTTAAGTTGAAGTTGTTCTCCAACTTTCTGAATTACTTGGGTATCAATGATGTGTTGCTAGACACCACTCTTTTCTTGTGGTGTTGTAAGTTAGTTATGAACATTCACTGCCAACATAATTCTGGACATATAGGGTCACACGCATAGGACACACTTGGATTAATGGATTATATTCATGAATGATGTTTAGGTTGATTACTAAAGGTATTTAGGTATTCAATTAAACAACTGAGGTTTAAAATTGACTAACTGGACTATGAACTGACTGGTTTACACTGCCAACTAACTGGTTGGATAGTGAACTGATTAGTTGGAGTGTCAGGTCAATTGGAATCAACATTGGTTGATCAATGGCTGAACCAGGGAGTGAGACGACCAATACACATAGTGAACCAACTGGTTCACATATCCCAACTGACTAGTTAATGGGATGAACTGTCTAGTTTGGTTGCCAATTTAATTGGATCAAGGGTTGATGCTGGTGTCATGTTGTGTATTAATCGTGCATTGATTACCAATTTGATTCAGAACAGGATACTGCATGAACTGGCCAGTTTGCCTAGCGAATCGAGTGGCTCGTGCACCAGTCAACCAGTTGAGTGTGTGAACTGAGTGGTGTGCCATGCACAAGTTCTAGAAAATTCATGAATTCACCCCTTTTGTCTCCCACATAAACTAGGAACCCCGACTGTAGACTCTCCTATACAGAGGGGTATTGGGGGCTTCTCATAACACAACAGTTGCTTTGACAATTGTTGTTCTCTCTAGTTGTGGTAACCAATATAGAGCCCAAGAAAGTCCTACTCGATAGAGGGAGGGATAGCAAGTGAGAGACAATTTTGGGAGAGTGTATCAACTCTAGAAGGTTGACATTCGAAAGGGACAATTCCTTCTCATTGGTTGTGGTAGCACAACGTGGAGTTCCCAATGGTCCGCATAGACTACTCTAGAGGTGGGAGGTTGTTGTCTTTCTCTAGGAGAATATTGTGCACTGATGTCTCTAGTGCTGCACCAGGATGCCGACAGAGACGAATCTTTGAGTGTTGTTGTTGAAGGAGTGTGTTGCTGCCTGAAGAAGAAGCATATTGTTGTAAGGGTAATGTCACTAAACTTGCTCTAGGACTAGGTATAACCTTGCAAACCTTCCTTCCTATATACATTGTTGTTGACACAATCTTGCTGTTCAACAGACTTAGGCTGTAAAAAAATTTATGCTGCCTTATCTGTTGCCTCAATTTCCCTACATTATCAGTGAGGAAAAATTTGGGGGTAGCATAAACTTAAGTTTTTAGCTCATCAAAAATTTTGAGAAAACATCTAAAACTTTAGAACGATCTTTTAACAAATAGATTCAAGTGGTAGAAGACCAATCACCAATAAAAGTAACAAAATGCCATACACCAATACAGTTAGCAATACAACATGGTCCCCAAACATCAGAATGAACTAAGTAAAACAAACTTGGACTTCTATAATTATGGCATCAAGGAAACATTGCTCGATAATGTTTTCCAATTTGAAAAGATTGACAAGAAAAATTCTCATCAAACAAAGTTGGAAAAAATACTTCAATTTGGAAATAGAAGGGTGACTGAGTCGCATGTGCCACTGATGAATATGTCTAGACTGGGCCACAAGAGAAGTAGAAGCCAGGTTTGATGAGGTCTGTAAGTAATACATACCATTTCTACCTTCATATCCACCACCAACCATCTTCTTTGTTCTGAGATCCTGCATAGAAACAATGTAAGGAAAGAATGTTACACTACATTCTAAAGTTTTAGTAATTTTACTGACAATAATCAAGTTTAATGGGAATTTAGGCACAAACGAGATAGATTTAAGATGGTGTATTCTAGACGCACAGGAGGATAGCAAGTAAATTTCTTCAGAGAAGTAAACAATTTTTTATTACCAGTCATATAAGTTGTAGCACCAGAATCAATAACCCAATCACCCTCTGATGAAGAGGAATAAGCTTTAAAATAAGAAGGTTCACATGAGTGTTAGGCAATGTTTGCTTGAGGAGTAATAGTAGCAACAGAAGAAGCCTTAATTAATTTATCAAGGTTAGAAGCACTCAGTATCACCATCTGAGGAGTAGTGACATGAGGAACAGAGGTAGAATCTCCATCAACATTAGAAGTTGCCACTTTATTTGCCCATTCGGGTTTCCCATGCTTTTTCTAGAATTTTTCCTCATTGTGATTGGTTAGCTTGTAGAAATTACAAAATCTGTGTTGGGATGAGGTAGAAGAGGATCCTTTCCCAGCATTTTTGAGACTTTTCCCTCGACTATGATTAGGATTGCCTTGTCCAGAAACAACAAGGGTTGCATGCTCTTTAGAAGTCAGAGTAGAAGATATAGAGTGAGATAGATGCATAAATACATCATCTGATGTCGGCAAGGTTTTAGAGGCAATAATTTGCTGACGAACAACTTCATAACTAGGAGGTAGAGATACCAAAAATTGACAAAGTTGTATTTCCTTTAGCTTCTTTTGCATCTTGACAAGATCAAATGACAAGGGGTGATGAAGCTTGAGCTCACCCCAAATTCTTTTAAAGATGTTGAATTGTGAAGCAAAGACCGATTTATCTTCAAGTTTAAGAGAATGCAAATGTTTGTATAGATCAAAAACTTAGGATGCATTTCTTTTACTAGAATAAACTTGGGCAAGGTGATCCCATGCCTCCTTGGCGATGTTGGTGAAGAGAATATTAGTAGAAATATGTGATTCACAACTATTTCAGATCCTGGAGGAACAAGAGAGTCATGATTAGCCCACTTTTTGAATCCACCTTTATTTTCTTAGAAGCTTCTTCAATAGATTTCTTCTTGTCAAATGTGTCTTCCTATGGTGGAGGTAGATTTGTCAGATGTTCCAGTTTCCTTGAGGAGTGAGCATAGATCTGAAATGAGTATGCCCATAGGACATAGTCCGAGTCATTAAATTTTATAGAATTTACACACTTGGGGTGTGTTTCGGACATCCCAATAGCCAAAGAAAATGACCCCATAATGGAGCAACAAATGAAGAATAGAAATAGGGGCAAACAGTCACTGACACGTCATATCAGGAAGTAGACACGTCTTGTCACTTGCAGCAAAATAGAACATGAAGTATCAGACATGCAATGTCAAAAATCAACACACCATGTCACTTTGACAGATTTCAACACCAACCAATTCTCCATAGCAGCTTGTAGAAGCATACCATGTAGGTAAGGCACACATTGTGCATGGCAGAGAAACAATAGATTTTTCCCAGAATAAGATCCATAAAAGATGGTGAACCCTATGGATCACCAAGAAAGATACATATATGTTGGAGATATCTAATCATATCTGATAATATATGGCCAAATGCCTATAAGAAGTGATCATAGATAACCGCAAAACACTACTACAGAAATGGCTTATAACATCACATTTACATGCGTCGGTTGTATACAAGAAACCGATGCCTAAAACATACATCGTCAGTTGAATACACAAACTGACATCTATATGTGAAAAGTGGCTAGACACAGATATCACTTTTAATTTAGCGTCGGTTCCTTAATAAGCAACTGACGCCTAAAATTGACAGCCCAATCCAAAATTTTCAAGTGTAAAAAAATTTAACATACGGCGTCGGTTGTTAACTAATTAACCAACGACTAAAGGTTTTTCGTGAGACAGAAATTGGGCACATTTTTATCGTCGATTCTCTTGCAATAACTGGCGCTGATGTGTTTTCCTACGTTGTCAGCACGAAAAATTTCAACCCCCTTTGGTGTCGTTTTTTTTGTAGTAACCAATGCCTATTGTTATAAGCATCAGTTGTTTTTAATAACCGACGCCGATTGTTAACTTAATAGCACCCGCGTGAAGAAAACTCTTCCCCTTTCTCTGATTAATTTCCGATTGAAATAGGTCTGACAATTCCGCCCCCTGCTCCCTCCTCCTTGCGCGCCGCCGCCCCCTTTTGCTCCCTGCTCGCTGCCACCACGCCGCTCCTTCTCCCTTCTCGCCGCCGCTGCCACTCATTCTCCCTACTCACCATCGCCTCCGCTATTCCCTGCTCACCGTCGTTGCTCCTCCCAGTTGTGACCTGCTCGCCTACTCGCCGACACCATGCCACTCATCTTCTTGATCAAAAGGTATGCTTCCTCCACTTCTTCCACCTACTTCTCCATTGACATCGTTGTCTAGTTAGGCCTTTGGGCAGCCTGGGTGGACTGGGTGGATGCTTGGGCAGTGCCAAGGCATGCCTAGGCTGATGCTGGGTGTTTTTTTAATTTTTAATTAAGTTATTTACTGATTTGTGTTTATTTATGTACTGATTTTGTTATTATTTAATCATCTACTTATTTAACTTCATTTATCAACTAATTTAACTTTATTTATCAATTGATATGTATTTATTCATATACTATTTGTATTTATTTATGTACTGATTCGGGAATTAATTGATCATCTACTGATTTATATTAGTTTATCAACAAATTTGTATTTATTCATCTACTTATTTGTATTTTTTTGTCTACTATTTTTTATTTAGTTATCTACTCATTTGAATTTATTTGTGTATTTCTTTTGAAATTATATAATCATCTAGTGATGTAACTTTATCACAGGCTCATTATGAACCATTAGATCTAGATCTTAGCAAGGGTATCTCTACCATCCTAACTATGAAATTGGTAACTTGTTTCCTTATTGAGTATATTGAGAATTCTAATCACCCTTCTTGCTTAATGATGAACTCTAATGCACACACGTGACATGCTTATAATGTAAATGATGAACTTTTCCCTAGATTGCCAATCATGCTTCTAAAGACATCAATAATCACCCTAACTTGAAGAACTAGGATATGAATGATGAAACTAGGATTGTAGGTATAAGAATGACAACACATGTATTTGTTGGCCTAGAAACCCGTCCAAGATTTAATCATTAGGAGTAAATCTTGGATAGTCCCTGGTTTGGGACTGTTCTTGAACACCTAATCTCACTTAGGATGTAAGTGTATAATGTGTATTGGGTTTTCAAGAAAATTTTGGTAGCATTTCCCCATTTGTTCTCTAAGTACATATGTACTTGGAGAACAGTGGGGAAATGCTGCCGAAATTTTCTTGAAAACCCAATACACATTATACACTTACTAGTGAGATTAGGTGTTCAAGAATGGGAAAGGTGGTACACATTTATTATATATAACAATGACAAAACATGTATTTGTTGGCCTAGAAACCCATCCAAGATTTACTCATTAGGAGTAAATCTTAGATAGTCCTCGGTTTGGGACTGTTCTTGAACACTTAATCTCACTTAGGATGTTTTAACCATTTATTATATATAAGACCTTAAACCCTAAGTGTCCGAATTCTGCTCTCTCTCTAGGGCTTTGCTCCCGCTTCTCTCTAGTCACTCTCGGCGGCTTCCTCTAGGGGGAGGGAGTGTCTCTTCTTTGGCATTTCTTCCCCCTGGCCCCCAACAGTCACGGTGAGGCCACTATGATGGGAAGCTTTGGAGCGATTCTCTAGAGATGAAAACTAGTCGGAGATGCTGTCGCCTACTCAGTAGATCTGGGGTGATGGAGGTGTGATGCACCGTGAGGAGTCTCTCTCTGGGCCAGAGATTGGTGATTCGACCATGTCGAACTCTACTCTGTTCAAGCGTGACAGGTGGAGAGGGGTCGCTCCCAATAAGATTCGGTCTCGTGTGCTTCTCCACTGTGCTTGGGAAGAGATGGGTGTTCTTCTCTCTTCTCTAGTACCTCTCGTGTTTCCTCTTAGTGAACCCTAGTTTACCCAGGGTGTAGACGACCATGACTCTGACCAGGCTTCACGCCTTGGTGGATACGGCGGCAGAAGGGCTCCTCGCTGGGTGGTTGGTCCTCCATTGACTGTTTGACGATGTGCTCCTACTGTCGTGTACTACTCATACTTCCCTACTAGAGGTGTGCCCTTGCTAGCCAATGCTCCTTGGGTGAATTTGGCTATGCGATGGCTCTTCGACATCAACCAACTATGCTTTGCTCGGTCCAGTGGTGGCACTTCATCCGTGGCGGCGACTCCAGTACGGGTGTCCCCGATGTGTAGAGGTTTCCTCCTCTACCATCACTACCGGTAGTCTCTACTGGCTGTTGGGGGAATGAGGTGCTTTGGATTTGACCTGGCGTTAGCCTGGTGACCCCCTGCTAACCTTGTGACATTCATCTTGAAGCTTCGACAAGCTACTGCTGCACTACCAAAGCCTGGTGACTAGAGGCCTTCCTGACATTGTAGCTCTGGGTGCACACCTGGCATTCGACAACAGTCTGGCATCCAACCATTTGAGAAGGACTCCATCAAGGTGTTTGTTGGAAAGCCTCAGTTCGATGCAATGTTTCTATGCAAACAGCAACTCCTAGTTCTAGTGAGATTCTTATTCATGCTCAATGTGGATATCAGAAGTAATGTCTCTAGACGTATGCAGATGATGATAGTCAGACATATCCTCTCCTTGTGGGTGAACTGAACGCTAGAGGATCCATGGATGCTTGTCTCCATCTGCAAAAGTCTATGGAAGTTTGTTGATGATGCCCCTGTTAAGCTTGAACCACTATTTTGCTTGGACGTTTTTGAATGAAGTAATGACCAGGTGCAGATGGCCACTGCTTCAGGGAGAAAGAAATTGAGTGACAATCATGTCTTTCTCGTTTTGCTATCTTATGTGTTCCTGCTGAGTTTGTTCTTGGGGTTGGGATAGGTGATGTCTTGCTCTTTTGAGTTGGTAGCAGTGATGGAGTTCACTCAGGCATCTTTGTGGGTGCTATGTTTTGGTTTTATATGCTCTCCCTACCCCTGCTAGGTTTTATGGGCTTTTCTATATCCTGCCCTTCTCTTAGTCTTTCTTAGTTTGGAGTCTTCTTTTGTTGGATCCCTTTTATGTCTCCCTCCGTGGAGACTTGGGATCTGTTTTGTTTCCTCAAGGGGCACTTTTTGTACCTAAAGTTTTTGGTTTTATTAGTAACAAGTTTTTTTTAGCAACAAAAAAAAGACCTTAAACCCTAAAGTTTTAACCATAAACCCTAAACTTTTAACCCTAGACCCTAATCTTGTTCTAATATATACTTGTTTTCTCTTTGATCATAGAATGGATAGATCATGGATGTCCATTCCAAATCGCTGCACCCCAGAGTTTAGTTTTGGTCTTGATTAGTTCATTAGATTTTTAGAGGAACATAGGAAACAACCTAGAGATAGGTTCTACTATCCATGTAGGCATTGCGGTAACAACTTGAAAGTCAGCATTGGTGACGAAATCAAAAGTCATGTCATGTGCAACGCGATTGTACAAGGCTTTATAGAATGGCACTAGGATGGAGAGATTTCAAACTTAAAATCAGTGGATGTCGATAGCAGTGCTTGTGTGGAAGAAGAAATTGCCTCCGATGATGTAGATGTGAACGAACCAGTTCCAGTAGACATCGTTGATGTGATGATGGATAGTTGTGGGGTAGAGCACATCGATCCACCTCCCATGTTTAGAATCATTGTACATAATGCTGAGATACCATTATGCACAGGTTGTAAGTTTATGAAGTTTAGCGTTGTGCTGAGATTATATAAGCTGAAAGCTAACAATAGATGGAGAGATAAAACCTTCACGTCATTGTTGTCTTTGTTGAAAGAAATTCTTCCTGAAGGAAATGAGATGCCAATCTCAACATACCGGTTAAAGAAATTATTGTGCCCAATGGGAATGGAGGCCAAGAAGATACACGCATGCCCGAAAGATTGTGTATTATTTCAAAAGGACTATGTGGATTTGTAAGATTGTCCCAAATGTGGTGCGTCAAGGTATAAATTGATGACTTCGGGGGAGTCCAAAATTGGTTCTCCTTCCAAGGTGATGTGGTATCTACCTATAATACCACAGTTTCAATGCTTGTTTGCCAATCTAATAGATGCGAAGAATTTGAGGTGGCATGCAGATGTTAAGAAAAATAATGATGGGATCCTACGACATGCATCTGATTCCCCATAGTGGAAGAAGATTGATGTATTGTACCCTGAATTCGGTGAAGAAGTCAGGAATCTAAGACTTGGGCTTTGTACATATGGGACGAATCCGTACGGGACATTGAGAAGCCAACATATCACTTGGCCAGTTATGCTTGTTATATACAATCTTCCTCCCTGGTTGTGCATGTAAAATAAGTATGTTATGTTGTCGTTATTGATATCGGGCCCTAAACAACCTGGAAATGATATCGACATTTATCTTGAACCTTTGATTGATGACTTGAAGAAACTCTGGGGTGAAGGTGTGATGACCTATGATGCTTCACGAAGAGAGACATTTCGTTTGCACACTATGTTGTTTTGCACTATGAATGACTTTCCAGCATATGGGAATTTTTATGGATATAGTGTCAAAGGATCTAAAGTGTGTCCTATATGTGAAGAGAACACTGATTCAATACGACTAAAATATGGTGGCAAGACTGTATATCTTGGTCATCGAAGGTTTCTTCCAAAATTCCATCTGTATCGTAGGTTGTGCAAAGCATTCAATGGACCGACTGAGGAACAGAGTGTACCTAAACCTATACCACGAGAGGATGTTTATGAAAGAGTAAAAGACTTTGCCAATGAATTTGGTAAGAGATCACAATGTACCATGGCCACACAGAGTTACAAATCTTTATTTAAGATGAAGTCAATATTTTGGGATCTTCCTTATTTGAGTTCTTTGGCAGTCAGACATAGTATCGATGTCATGCACATTGAGAAAAATGTCTGTGATAGCGTCATAGGTACTCTGTTGAATATACTAGGTAAGACTAAAGATGGGATAAAATCTTGAATGGACCTACGTGAAATGGGAATAAGGACAGAATTAACAGAAGTAGTTAGTAGCGATCAGAGAACATACTTACCTCCCACTTGTTACATGTTGTCAAGAAAGGAGAAGAAAGCTTTTTTGTGAATTCTTGGTAAATGTTAAGGTGCCACAGGGTTACTCATCCAACATCTGTACATTGGTATCAATGAAAGATCTGAAGTTGATAGGTCTTAAATCTCATGATTGTCACACTCTAATGCAACAAATATTGCCCGTGGCAATTCGATCTATATTGTCGAAGCATGTAAGGTTTGCAATCACCACACTTTGTTTCTTTTTCAACAGTCTGTGCAGCAAAGTTATTGACCCTGATACTCTCGATAAATTGCAAAGAGAAGTGGTTGTTACCCTATGTCAGCTTGAGATGTACTTTCCTCCTTCGTTCTTTGATAGCACGGTACATCTTGTTGTCCACTTGACTAGGGAAGTGAAAATGTTGGGACCAATTTTCTTGCATTGGATGTATCCCTTTGAACGATACATGAGCATTTTTAAAGGTGATGTTCGAAACCGTTATCGGCCTGAAGGGAGTATTATTGAGGCTTATGTGGTGAGAGAGGTTATGGATTTTTGCAATGACTTTCTGAGTGCTAATGACGCTCCTGTTAGTGACAAGAATATTGAGGAGCATTTTGGCATAGGAATTTTGGGATCACGGATGAAAATAATTACCCGTGAGTAGTTGGAACAAGGTCACTTGTATAATTTACACAACATCGATGAAGTGAGTGTTTATATCAAGGAACATACCAATTTCATCAAGAGACAATATCCTCGAGCCAATTCAATGTGGCTTGATAGAGAGCATAACAAGACATTTATTAAGTGGTTTGAAGATAAAGTCTTACATCAACTATCTCAAACACTAGATAATCTTACTGAAACTATCAAATGCCTCGCCTTTAAACCAATATTGAATGTTATGTCTTATGAAGTGTTTGACATAAATGGATTCTCATATTACACAAAGTGTCAAGATGATAAGAGTGTCGTCCAAAACAATCGGGTCACCCTTGAAGTAACTTCATTGTTTTTTACAAGTGCAAAGGATAAGAGTCCACATGAAGCTAAAATGTCATATTACAGTATCATTGAAGACATATGGGAGTTTGACTACGTAGATTTTAGAATTCTGCTCTTTAAATGTAATTGGGTTGATAACACCAAAGGAGTTATAGTGGATGAATTGAGTTTCACATTAGTGAACTTTGAAAAGATTGGCGAGAAGGGTGAACCATTCATATTAGCATCATAGGTGAAACAAGTATTTTATATCGATGATCCTGCAAATGATAAATGGTCAGTTGTTCTTCATGGTAAAAGACAGTTCATTGAAGATCCTATAGATGAAGAACAATACTATGATAAGTATGATGACTCCAGTCCATTCTCAGTTGGGTTGCCAACACCACCAAATATTGAAGCTAATGATGACTTGTATGTGCGCGGAGATCACAATGAAGGATTGTTAATTGATAAAAGATCGCAATATTAGAGGCATGCATGTTTATATTTTTTATATATTTTATTTTTCTAAATGTGAACTTTACAATGTGAATGTGAACTTTACAATGTGAATTACTTTACAATGTGAATGTGAACTTTACAATGTGAATTACTTTATAATGTGAACTTTACAATGTGAATGTGAACTTTCAGGTGGCTGAGCATTCTCCTGATGACCATGCTGATGATTACCATGAGGGTGAGGACGTCAATGTGCCGCCTCACAATGTATGTTTTAAAAATATATCCCTGAGGTTTCTATCTATATGTTCATTTATAGTTATATCCTGTAAGTGTGTTTTTTTTGTCAAATTGTAGGTTGGTGATGTATCCCCTGAAGAAATTGGGGCACTTGATGAACAATAAAAAATTTGAGAAAGTGAGAGGCATCACAATGATGAACAAGTTACTACAATAAAGGGGCAATGGACCCAAACTGGCTGTGGATTTCGATCATGCAGGAAATCTAGTTGGAGTGAACCGCAACTCATTTATTTCATATCTTAGGGTTCTTACTCGCAGCCATTGTAGTCCTATTTTTGAATCTTGGCATAAATTTCCTAAGGGCAAGAAAGACAGTATGGAAGGAATTATGCGTGAGTTATTATTATTATTTGCAATTCTATTTTTGTAGATTACTAATTTTTAGGATACTAGTTAATAGAAATTCTATTTTGTGGAGTATATTTGATCTGGATGAAAAGTTGCATTGTAAATGTGTGATGCAATGATGTGGGAGGGTCCTAAGGAACTATAGGACAAATCTCACCCGACATTAACCTTTAGTGTTACTAACCAAATCAATGTGCTTACTAATAAGGCTATCAGAGGTGCTCAAAGAACAAGGCATGCACTGAATGTGCATGACCACACAATGGGTCCAAGAGGCTATTCAGGCGTTCGTCAAAGACTACAGGATGAGTCCACTACTCACTCTACTACTACTCAGGAGTCCTCTACTATCGGTCCCGCACCTCTGCCTCGCCATGCTATGTAGATAGCTGGGAGGAAAAACAAGAAGGGAGATATAATGAAGCCCGCAACTACTGAGGCGGATGCAAAAATGGTAAAATTCAACTCTTAGAGAAATTGATCGATATTGATTATTGTTATGTTTACTTACCAATTTTTGTTGATGTCAATTAGTGGGAGCTGTACGAGCAGAGGAAGGAAGGCAAGTTCATCCCTGAGGGCACAAGGGATGAATTGATAGTTGCTCTAGGTAACCCAAAGCATCCTGGAAATGTTAGGGGTACAGGCGCTAGCGTGGGCATCAAAGCATTCTTTGGGCCATCACAATGCAAACCAATCCCAAGAGTAGGGCTTTCACAAGTTGAGGTAACTTATTCTTTTTTTAGAATGTTATTGCGAAAGAGAATTCAATAATCAGAAGCTAGCATTTCTTTTGTCCATGTATAGGTAGATCAGTTAATTTACAGGAGAGTCAAGGAAGCACTTGATAGGAGAGTCGAGGAAACACTGGATAAGAGAGTCAATGAAGCAATTAGCAAGTGGCAGGCATCTCAGACTGCCACTCAGACAGTACCTGTGGTGGGCCGCTCTTCTCCTATTGTAGAGGTTGGGAGTAATCATGTAGACCCACCACCTAGCACGTCCATTGTAAGTATTTTTATGACACATATAGTAGATAGTCTTTTCAAGATGATATGTTTATGTATATATGTATAAAACATTCTTTACGTAAATTTGTAGGGGTTGAAGCCATGCCGTCTAAAAAGTTAAGAATATATTGTTTGTAGAGGCACAAGCTTACCCAGCCCTTCTAGGGGAGATGTTTCATGGGACTCCAGTACCAACTGGTGCGATTCGTGTGAGCCCGATACATATACTCCCCGATTGGAGGGATCTTCTACTACCATATGCCCACCCATATTCTGAAATGCTTGGTGAGGCAGAAGGCAGAGTGATAATGTGGCCTAAAGCGGATGTTGTCTATAATAATATTGTATGGTACATTTACATTACGTTAATTTGTTAGTGTGTATATATGAGTCAATTGATATGATATTATATATACATGTCAAAAGGAAGACACCCACTACATATCGACCTCCACCTCCACCTCCACCTCCTAAAGTACCAAGTTGGCTTCCAAGGGACCTACACACCTCGTTAGGTCCTAATTGTAGGGGTATGGTAGTATGGATAGGCAAACATGATTCAAATTGCCCTATAAATGTTACTATTCCAGAGGATGTTGTAGGTCAACCATACGATAACAATCTATTTATACAAGTTTTGCATATGTATTAATGCATATGTAATACAAGTTTTGCATACACATTGATGCATATGTATTAATGCAGGTCAATCATACGATAACAAGCTATTTATACAAGATATTTTGGAGTTGTTTCATTATGATTGGTTGAACACATCTATGATAGAGTTGTGGATATGGTGAGATCTTGTATATATATATATATATGTATACCTTATTTTATATATGATGATCTGGTTTCTTATATATTAATACATACGTAATACATGTTTTGCAGCCACTTACACATGATATGTACAAATTTTGCATTTTCCCATGTGGGATTTTTGGTTCCATCTTTGATTAGTCTTGTAGATACAATCCCTTCTTCAGTTACTTCATACTGCTGTGCTACTTTTGAATATTTTAGTAAAAATAAGAAGACGGTGATAATAGCTCCATTCAATGTCGAGTAAGTTTACTTTGCTTATAATTTGGACTTAAGAGAAAATTACATTTTTATTGTGGATTTTGAGTTATTAATTTTTAACTTTCTTACCTATAATGGTAGGCATTGGGAGTTACTAGTTATTGTCCCCAAGACGTTCACTGTCTATTATCTAGATCATGTGGGGAATGAATTGAATACATTATATGGACACATAATGAAAAGGCCATTATTCCCATGAGAAATATTTCATATTTTTATATACGTTGACATCTGTTATTACATTACTATTTAATTATGCAATTTAATGTGTCACATTAACATGTAACGCTTTATAAGAGTTCAAAAAAGCTGGAGGAAAGGTTCCCAGGAAAAAGAATCATCCACTAATTTGGGAGAATGTGAAAGTAATTTCTCGACTCCAATGTATATATTATTTATGTGAACTATGCTTATTTGTATTTTTGAATATTTTGTATGTTTCAATTTATAGTGTGCTACACAAGACAACGGCTGGGCATGTGCCTACTATGTGATGCGATTTATGGACCTAATCATCAAATATGCCGCAATGGAAATTGATACTATACATAAGGTATTATATATAGTCTCATTAGATAATATGAAATATATCAATCTTCTTATATATTATTAATTATATATATACGTCATTCTCTTTACAGGTGTTTAAAATTGACTTCAGTACAGGTGGAAAGTTATTAGATGCACATACTCCCTATACGAGGGAGGAATTAGATATTGTAAGAGAAGCATGGGCAAAAGCCCTACAAGTAGTGGGAATTTTTAAATATAATTGGGTATCCGATGACAATGATGGCGATGATGAATAAAAAATGATATTTCTAAACTTTGTTCTCATATTTATTTTTGTGTGAATGTGAATGACTTTTTATGAATTGTCATATGTGTGATTGTGAATGATTTTTTTTTATCAATACATGAATGTCTAAATGTGAAAAGAGATGAAATGAATGGAACTGAATGTGAATGTAAATGACTTTGCAGGTTTCTACATGTATCTAATCAATACATGTATCTGAATGTGAATGACTTTGTAGGTTTCTGGCCTGTTGTTGGCTGATATCAATAGATGATGTAAACCTGCAGTTTAGAATTGAATTGCAGGTTCTCCATCCTGCTGACCAGCCATACAGTAGGCCTGCAAATTGATAAGGAAAAAAAATCAGAACATAGGCGTCAGTAATTTGTATAAAACCGACACCAAATACATACGACATTGGTTATTAGCAAAAAATCGACGTCTTTGTGCCCTCGCTGGCTTGGTGGTAGGAAGGGTAATGGCGTCAGTTTTTGTTTAATAACTGATGTCTTTAATCATGATATAGTATCAGTTTGCTTTAATAACCGACACCTATAGTCCCTTGCTGGTGTGTTTTCGGTGGCAGGAAGGGTTATTGTGTTGGTTTTTGTTTAATAACTAACATCTTTAACTATGATATAGTGTCGGTTTTCTTTAATAACCGACACCTATAGTTCCCTTGCTGGCGCGTTTTCGGTGGCAGGAAGGAGTTAGAAACCGACGATGAAGGTGCCGACTTTTAGCGGCGCCCACTTAGGCGTCTCTTGGAAACCGACACTAAAGGCTCTAAATAACTGACGCCAAAGGCCTTTTCTGTAGTAGTGAAAGGATGTCATACACCTTTCTGAACAACCACTCTTTAGGGGATAAGACTGACGGAAAGACCATAGGCAATCTTCTTAGATCCTCTTGTAAGAAATAGGATAGGGTTAGATAAGTGACTAGATCTCCCCTTGTGTGATAAAAAATGGTGGAAAAGGAAGAATCTGACGAGGGGGACGGGGGGAGAGATAGTGGAAATGTTGACTTGGAAAGGAGATGTATTGAAGTCATGTTTTGGTATTCAAAAAGAGTACAACCCTCTCCTATAGATATGAGGGGAAACAAGGAAGTACATAGCTAACCCTAATGGGCCTATTATACTTAAGCCCACATTACATAAGACTTAAGCAAAAAGAGTTAAAAGGGAATTAAAAAATAAGAGAATTACGAATAAATATATATCTCAATACTTATTTATACTAACTCATCAACCACTTTTTATACAAAGTTTATAGTTATATTGATTGTTTACCATTCCTACTTTGCTTAGATCATTTTTCCATTTTATCAGATGTAAAAAGTATCCAGGACCTTGCATGGATGTGGTTTGTCATCATATCCCACATAACATGGAGTACATGAAATCCATATCCTTACATATTTCACACCTATAAAAGTCCTATCCTTGATATTAAATCTTTCCAAACATGCTCAAGAAGTACATATTATTTATAATTCATATTTCCATGTACCTCTTTACTAAAATGTAAGCATCTAAAATGCATCATTTTCTTCCTTTATCTTTATAATGTGAGTAATAATGTTCTCTTATTAACCATATTCAAGTGAGTGTGACTATTCCTCCATTTCTAGGGAATAATCTCGTATGTGTTCTTGTTAAAGGCTTCAACTATAAGGCGTCCATGACTAGTTATATCTTTCAACATCCATTTATATTTTGATTGCTTTTGTTATGAGAATAAATATACATGGTCACAGTTTTAGAAATTTCTATCAAGTATGTCACTTACATGCTCCCTAAATTCATCTATATTGTTCTATAGTCTATACATCTAATATGAATTTACTTGCATCAAAATCAAGAACTTTATGCTTAGTCTAAATATTATATGTTATGTTTTGTATTATGCCAAATCACTTATATATAAATGTTAATTGTCACGGAACCGTTCTTAACCCAATCCCAATCTCATTGCCTAGATAGCGATAAAGGGATTGAAACGCCCGCCCCTGATTGGTCCCAATAGGATCTAGCACACTGGCATATACAATAAGAAATAAATAACTCAAAAACTGGACAATTAAAGAACAAACTAACCCAATATGGAGATATACCCAATTTATCTTTGTCATTAGAGTGTATGAGTGCAGAAACGATCTTATTCAATTTTCCATTTGTATTGCCTAAATCAAGAAAATCGAGACACAATCATGCAATTGCATGGTACGCTATCAAAATCAAGCAAAGTGATTGATAACAAAATAGTATACTTGGCAGGACTTATATTCAAAAGAATAACAAGCAATTTGCAAAACCAACATTTATTCGACAAGTTTTTCAAGCAATTCAACTTTTATTATGAGTTCCCATTATGTTGTAATTCGAGAAGCATGCTTATATATTTTGTGCGACTCTATTACCCCAACGTGATGGGGAAGGTCACTAGGCTCCTTCTCACCATAGGAACATAGGAAGCCAATGTACAAGTCCCACCTCCAAATGAGGGGGTTCTTGCACTCAATATCAACATTATCAACATTATCAATATCATCATCATTATCAATATATGGGCAGTCATAATGGGCATGCAATTTATGTTTTTATGTTTTTCAAAATATGGTATAGAAAAATAGAAGACTAATCATAGGGAATAGTAGCTCATACAAGTAAATATCCAAGCATTCGGTCAAGAGATACATAAAAGTATCTTCAATACAATCTAGGAGGAGTTATATAATAGCATGCCTTTCACTGAGATTTTGAGTATAGAACCAATAGGTTGACCCTTCGAGTTAGATCCTAAAACATAATGTTTGGATCAAGGGTCAAGATCAAGATATTTGGATATCATGTTTCAAACTTCAAGATTAGGGTTACACTTTTCCTATGTCAACCTTAGGGTTGGGTCATTCACTTATAATCAATATTTCAATATGTCCAACATTATTTCAAGTGTACAATATATTCAAGTGTGAATGACTTACCTAGGTTTTTCTAGGATCATATGTGTTAACCCTAACTTTATGATTATTATACATGTCATTATTACATTTCTAGCTCATCATCATGTTAACTAACATCATTTGTATTCAAGATTAGATTGCTGGGTCAAAATATATCAAGGGCTTTGTAAGATTTGAGATCCATATCAAGATTACTCATTATTCATCAAGATTATAATCAAGATTGAATCAAGTAATTTAGATCTAGATCACTAATGATTCATTTTCAAAATTCAACTAGTTTGGATATAGATTTGTATTTTAGGATAATCTTTAGAGTTAGATATTAGATTTTCCAAGAATTAACATCACTATTGAGCCATTTGATAAAACCAAAAAAGTAAGATATCAAATATAGGGATATTAGTAAGATCCATAACTAATTGAACTCCACAAGTATTTTTAAAAGGTTTACTAGATTTTTCTGATCAAGATTGACTATTTGTTCATCATTTTTGGAGTTACGATGCAATTTCTATGATTTAATCAAGATCTAAGTATTTATTGCAATTTCGAGAAGAGAGGGATATAAAGAAAAATACCTAAAAGGAAAGTCAAGGAAAAATATATGCCATTGATCTAGATTTGGATGTACATGATGGAACACTTCCTTAACAGGTGAGTAGGTCCCAATTTCCAAGTTTGGGTCGTTGGATCATGATAGGAGGGCTATGACTCTTTGCTAGCTCGACCCTTAGATTGGGATCTTGCGGCTCTTGGTCATCATCCCAGCTGAGTCGCAAACTCCATGGGGTGGTGGTTCCGTGGTGGAGAGGCTCGTTGGCATGGCAGAGAACCAGTATAGGAGGAGGTGAGGAAGGTGGCGAGTAGGTCGTCTGAGTTTTCTACGGCCCTGCGAACTGGATGCGGGCCATATAAAGAGGAGAGGGGTGGGCAGGAAGGATGCCCAAGGCGGTCATGCAGTGGCGCTGTTTGTAGAAGTAGGTGAAGTCATGGAAGAGAAGGGGTGCTCAGGGACAAAACAGCAAGCAATGGAGAGGTGTTGAGCAAGGTGAGGTGTCTGCGAGTTGTTGGGAGCCATTTTATAGAGTTGGGGCTAGGATTTTAGGGTAAATCGAGATCTAGATGCAGACCTAGCCGCCGAAGTGAGAGAGGAGAGCAAGGAACTTGTTTGGCAACACAACAGTGCATGAAAGCTTATCAAAATATAGCTTTCCCAGTTCAAAATTGTGAGCGGGTTGTTTTGGCTTGCTTAGATTTTCAAAATAGGGTCTCGAGGGGGAGATTGGCCATTAAGCTTGGTGTGTCTCCTCCCCGCAATCAGCGAGAGGTAGGAGATAATCTACTGGCTGTTTGATCAAGGCTACAATCCATGTGGGGTAGATCCAAGGGTCCAAAATCAGCCTGGATTGCTTTGCTTGGATCGTTGACATGGCAAAGCTAAGAAAAAGTTCAAATAAAAGGGGGAAAAGGGGTTTTCAATACATCAACTTCAAGAATTCATAGTAAATCGTAGGAATGTCCAAATGAGCTCAAATTTGGACCAAAGCTTCAAAAAAACGTGGAGAACATTTATTAAAAGTTTGAAAACAAAAACATGAGCTTTGATGGATCAATTTGCTTCTTTGGGAAAATGGTGATTGAATCTAATTTGAAGTATTATAATGTGTCTAAAACTATATTGATCACCATATTTTGTATTTGAGTCTCAATAATGATTATGAAGACAAGAATAATAATTAGGGACCATTAGTAGGTATAATTAGGGCAAAATAGTAATTTGATCAAGGATGGGTGAAAATCCACTTTGTCACATCCTTCTCTCCTTAGAAGGAATTTTGTCCCCAAAATTCAAAAAAAAATCCTCAAAATTGGGACCATCAAAATCCAGATCATATCCTCAATTCCTAGAACATCCTCAACTATATAATCAAAATTATATCCTCAAAGTGTGATCATCATAATTGACATTCCATGTTCCATATAATAATCAACTTGGTACTAACACCACTTCATCATCGAGCAACAGAGTATCAAGGTCAATGCATATATTGTCCAAAGTCAGCATATGAGTTGCAATTATGGAGATAATCCTATTGATCACAAATTTGGTTAGATCATATTTTAGGTCAAACAAATAGATTTCAAGTATATAAGGTGACTTTCAGTCCCAATATCTAAGGGTCTTAGACTCTCCATTGGCCTAGGTGGGGTTATACATCCATGATTTGAGATTTCTGATTTCAACATTTCAAGACCACATCATACTTTCAATATCATGATTTTCAGGTTCAAAATCACTGGGAGGTCCCACCCTAGTCCTAACAGGAGCTAAACCCTAACTCATAAACCGAGAGGGTCAAAATTGTCATCATTTCAAAAATTTCAAGATTTGGGATTTTGAAGTCATTAGTCATATATATAGTATGATCAGTAGATCAAAAAAAAAATGTTAATATAGGATTTGTATAATTATTGAGATTGATAATCATGAGTTATAAGTCCATTAATCAATATCAAGAGTCGAGATTTTAAGCATCAAAAGTTATAGGTCCAGAATTTTGAAGCTAGGGTTTAGATTCCTATTTAGACCTTAGTACAGATCACTCATCTATATTCAATTTCGAGCAACATTATTCAAGAAATATTCGAGCAACATATCATAATTTCATTATCATGTTTCCAAGGTTGATGAATGATCTAGACCTAGGTCTATCTAGGAAATAAACCACAAGCTATAGTCAACATTTTCATATTTCAAGATCATTATCAAATCAATATTCGAGATCGAGTATCAACCATGGGTTTAACCTATTAGGCTTAGTTTAATCAATCAAAATAGGGTGGAAGGGAATACCTTTCCAAACTCTAAATAATCAATAATACAAAAATTTAGAGGTAGTCAAAATAGGGATGTGACCTAGGTTAGGGGAGTCATGAGTCAACTACCACCCTAATCTAGCACATTACTAACATTAGTTATTATCCATTGAACTTATTCAAATAGGGAGAGTATCAATGATTAAATCATATATATCAAAGTCATAAGATACTACGGCAATAATGTCAATATTTGTAATTCTTACTTTCATGATCAAGGTAGTGATATAATTTGAAAACCGAGGATTTGAATTTGACATTCGAGGAATTAGAGAATAATAGTGCAAAATCTAGTCCCATAATAATCATATCAAAATCGAGATTGAAAAAGGCATAAATAGTCAATAGGAAAACTACTTTTTGCAGCATAGTCTTATATCATGATTTGTGAGTCTTAGACTTAGTCATTTAATGGCTTAGTCAAGATATATATCAGATAGGGTACAAGTTTGCTTAACTATGTATGAGGTTTAATCAATAATAGGGTGACATGGACATTAATCAAATCGAGACCTCATCAACAATGAGGTATAAGGTATAAGTCATCCTTATTTCACCATATCATAATTTGTATCATTTACCTCAAACATAGAAAGCATCTAGTCTAGTTTTGATTAAATTAAGTTTTAATGAAGGGTCAAGCATTAGTATTTGATTGCATTGATGAAAAATTGAGTTTTCAAATTAAGGTCAGATCATGGTATCAACTTTCAAAATTTAGTGATATTCATTTTTCCCATGCATAAGCTACCCATAATCGAGACATCATGTGGTAAAAGTCACAAGAAAGGACCACATGAGGAGATGAGAAGACTACCTAATCTTCATCTACATGGGTGGCTTAGGATAGTCCTTAAAGAAGAGATGAGATGCTAGAAGACTCTCTAAGGTTTCACAAGAGAACCTTTAGGTCCATTTCTGGATCAACTGAGGCCAGGTAGAGCAGGGGATCTCAGCCACTGTGAAGACAGATAGGAGAAATTATGCCAGGACCCCGAGCCTAGACACCTCAATTTTCACCGTTATGGACTTTAAGGTTTCTTGGGTGTAAGAGACTTCAGAAATTATTTACTTATAGTATATGGGAGTGTGAAAGCTCTGATACCAACTGTCACAGAACCGTTCTTACCCCAATCCCAATCTTACTGCCTAGACAGTGATAAAGGGATTGAAGTGCCCGTCCCAGAGTGGCCCCAATAGGATCTATCACACTGGCATATATAATAAGAAATAAATAACTCAAAAACTGGATAATTAAAGAACAAACTAACCCAATATGGAGATATACCCGATTTATCTTTATCATCAGAGTGTATGTGTGCGGAAACAATCTTATTCAATTTTCCATTTGTATTGCCTAAAATCAAGAAAATTGAGACACAATCATGCAATTGCACGGTACGCTATCAAAATCAAGCAAAGTGATTTATAACAAAATAGTATACTTGGCAGGACTTATATTCAAAAGAATAACAAGCAATTTGCGAAACCAACATTTATTCGACAAGTTTTTCAAGCAATTCAACTTTTATTATGAGTTCCCATTATGCTGTAATTTGAGAAGCATGCTTATATATGTTGTGTGACTCTATTACCCCAACGCGATGGGGAAGGTCACTAGGCTCCTTCTCACCATAGGAACATAGGAAGCCAATGTACAAGTCCCACCTCCAAATGAGGGGGTTTTTGCACTCAATATCAATATTATCAACATTATCAATATCATCATCATTATCAATATACGAGCAGTTATAATGGGCATGCCGTTTATGTTTTTATGTTTTTCAAAATATAGTATAGAATAATAGAAGACTAATCATAGGGAACAGTAGCTCATCCAAGTAAATAGCCAAGCATACGGTCAAGAGATACACAAAAGTATCTTCAATACAATCAAGGAGGAGTTATATAATAGCGTACATTTCACTGA
The DNA here is from genome assembly GCA_963693085.1 of Alisma plantago-aquatica. Classification (NCBI taxonomy): domain Eukaryota; kingdom Viridiplantae; phylum Streptophyta; class Magnoliopsida; order Alismatales; family Alismataceae; genus Alisma; species Alisma plantago-aquatica. The sequence goes on from OY856409.1 coordinate 476,664,282, forward strand.
GATTTCGAGTATAGATCCAATAGGTTGACCCTTTGAGTTAGATCCTAAAACACAATGTTTGGATCAAGGGTCAAGATTAATATATTTGGATATCATGTTTCAAACTTCAATATTAGGGTTACACCTTTCCTATGTCAACCTTAGGGTTGGGTCATTCACTTATAATCAATATTTAAATATGTCCAACATTATTTCAAGTGTACAATATATTCGAATGTGAATGACTTACCTAGATTTTTCTAGGATCATATGTGTTAACCCTAACTTTATGATTATTATACATGTCATAATCACATTTCTAGCTCATCATCATGTTAACTAACATCATTTGTATTCAAGATTAGATTGTTGGGTCAAAATATATCAAGGGTTTTGTAAGATTTGAGATCCATATCAAGATTACTCATTATTCATCAAGATTATAATCAAGATTGAATCAAGTAATTTAGATCTAGATCACTAATGATTCATTTTCAAAATTCAACTAGTTTGGAACTAGATTTGTATTTTAGGATAATCATTAGAGTTAGATATTAGGTTTTCCAAGAATTAACATCACTATTGAGCCATTTGATAAAACTAAAAAAGTAAGATATCTAATATAGGTATATAAGTAAGATCCATAACTAATTGAACTCGACAAGTATTTTTAAAAGGTTTACTAGATTTTTCTGATCAAGATTGACTATTTGTTCATCATTTTTGGAGTTACGATGCAATTTCTATGATTTAATCAAGATCTGAGTATTTATTGCAATTTTGAGAAGAGAGGGATATAAAGAAAAATACCTAAAAGGAAATCCGAAGAAAAATATATGCAATTGATCTAGAGTTGGACGTATGTTATGGAACAATTCCTTAACAGGTGAGTAGGTCCCGATTTCCAAGTTCGGGTCATTGGATCGTGATTGGAAGGCTGTGACTCTTTGCTAGCTCGACCCTTGGATTGGGATCTTGCGGCTCTTGGTCGTCATCCCAGTTGAGTCACAAACTCCATGGGTTGGCAATTCCGTGGTGGAGAGGCTCGTCGGCATGGTGGAGAACCGATGTAGGAGGAGGCGAGGAAGGTGTCGAGTAGGCCGTCCGAGTTTGCTACGGCCCCACGAACTGGATGGGGGCCATATAAAGAGGAGAGGGGGTGGGCAGTAAGAATGCCTAAGGCGGCCGTGCGGTAGCACCATTTGCAGAAGCAGGTGAAGTCATGGAAGAGAAGGGGTGCTCAGGGAAAAAACAGTGAGCAATGGAGAAGTTTCGAGCAAGGTGAGGTGTCTGTGAGTTGTTGGGATCCCTTTTATAGAGTTGAGGCTAGCTTTTTAGGGTAAATTGAGATCTAGATGCAGACCTAGCCGCCAGAGTGAGAGAGGAGAGCAGGGAACTTGTTTGGCGGCACAAAAATGCATGAAAGCTTATCAAAATATAGCTTGCCCAGTTTAAAATTGTGAGCGGGTTGTTTTGGCTTGCTTAGATTTTCAAAATAGGGTCTCGAGGGGGAGATTGGCCATTAAGATTGGCGTGTCTCCTCCCCGCAATCAACGGGAGGTAGGAGACAATCTCCTGGCCATTTGATCAAGGCTGCAATCCATGTGGGGTAGATCCAAGGGTCCAAAATCAGCCCAGATTTCTTTGCTTGGATCATTGACATGGCAAAGCTAAGAAAAAGCTCAAATAAAAGGGGAAAAAGGGGTTTTCAATACATAAACTTCAAGAATTCATAGTAAATCGTAAGAATGTCCAAATGAGCTCAAATTTGGATCACAGCTTCAAAAAAACGTATAGAACCTTTATTAAAAGTTTGAGAACAAAAACATGAGCTTTGATGGATCAATTTGCTTCTTTGGACAAAGTGGTGATTGAATCTAATTTGAAGTATTATAATGTGTATAAAACTATATTGATCACCATATTTTGTATTTGAGTCTCAATAATGATTATGGAGACAAGAATAATAATTAGGGACCATTAGTAGGTATAATTAGGGCAAAATAGTAATTTGAGTAAGGATTGGTGAAAATCCACTTTGTCTCATTAATGTCAAGAGATGAAGTAGTTGAAATAATCAAAACAAAGGTGGATACTTTTTGTTGTATTCCTTGAGAGCCATAACATGATGATTGTATGGGTAATTTTACATGATTTTATTATTAATAAAAGGCAGTTCCATTTATCATGTTTGACTCAATATTGATATATAACCAAATGTATGAAGGTCCTAGAATGTCAAAAATCCTATTATACTTCTTCTCAAAGCCTAAAGTAGCATCCAAATAGTTCCATCTTGTACACATGGATGATGTAGAGGACAAGGTATGCGTGCGGAGGCTTATAGGCCAATGAAAATATGTCTCTCTACAACTAATATAAGGACAACCATGTTGTAAGACCCCTGACCTTACTTTATGGTTGAACATGCTTGCTTATAATAATTGGATACATAAAACCTTAATTAAACCCTAATGTGCTTTGATATCATGTCAGAAGCTTAAGTTTCAAGTTCGGTCTAGTTTGGAACTATTTGAGCAAATTATGCATTTATATGTTTGTTTTGGGATTTTATGCAATTCACCCATATCTAGGGTTTTTCTTATAATTTGTCACATTCTTGTTGTGCTCACATGTTTTCTTATCTTGTTTGAGTTAAGTGTACCTCGGGGCTCCTTGTTACACCTTGGTTTGGTGGTGACATCTACCTAGGGTAGAGATTAGGGTTTCCTCTCATAGATGGGCTACCTTGAGTTATAGAACCCAATGGTTCTCTTAGTTTGGTGATATATGATGGCCTTCCTTGTGTTTTGGGATCCTATCTTAGTCCCTTTAGGTGTGAGGGCCTATGGTTTCTCTCTTGAATCTCCTTTGGTTGATGGTTCATCATGTAGAGTGTTGAATCGATGGTGATGCTAGGGTTTTCGCCCTTGATCAAGATCTGAAGGTCACCCTATTTTTGGAGGTTGATGTCTGGACTAGGAGTCAAGATTCAATAGCCCTCCTAACTCCCACAGCCAATGGACCTTATGGTTTGCATGGATGTGATGTGTTTGACCATGGATACATGGCAAACATGGCTACACACCTTAACCTTCTCTTCTCTCTCACCCATAACTTTATATACCTTCCCACTCCCATGAAAACAAGTTCCTTACACACCTATCTCTATCTATATCTATCTTCTTCATTTCTTCTTAAAGCTTGTCCCCCTTTCATGGTGGAGAAAAAGGATCCAAGGTAGAATAAGCTTGGCCGATTTAGCTTGCATGTGCACTTAGGGTTCACATCTACCCTCTCATTGAGCTTGTGGAGCTTCCTTAGTTTGTCCTTGACCTAAGCAAGTAAGCTCTCCCTCCCTTCCTTCATTTTCCTTGATTTCCTACCTTCTTCTCTATTCTTCTTGGTCATACCCATGATGTTTCATGGTGGAGCTTGTGCTAGAGCTTGAAGAACACCTCTTTCTGGCTTCCTTGACCTAAGGGTTTGCTTGTTCTTGGAGAAGGAGCTAGCTTGGCTGAGTGGAGTGTTCAAGATAGGGTTTCTTCTCTTCTTGCTCGAGCTAGCTTGCTATTTGGACTTCATCTTCATCCTAGAGGTTAGTAATCTAACTTCCTCCATGTTTATTTCTTACTCTTGGCTTGCATGTACTAGTTCTTGCTCTAAAACATAGTTCTAAATAGAAAGTTACTATCTTTGCCTAGGGTCTATGCTTGTATGGCAGTTCTTGAGTATTTTATCTTCTTGGATGAACCCTAAACCTTGTGCATGGGTCTTCATTGGTAGTGGAATCTCTAGAACTTACATGCATGTGGAAAACATTTCTCTATCAAACGATGGTTACTACTTAGGGTTTTTGAGCTGATTTTCCTTCTTGATTTGCAACCAGATGGTTTGGTTCTTGGTGCTATTTTGTTTGGCCTTATTGTGTCAATTGATGGCTTTGACTTAGATTTTATTTTGAACCTTCTCTTGTACTTGAATCTGATGGTCATGTTTTCTTCACCAAATGATGGTTTTGGTACTCTCGCAAGTGGTTCAAATGATGGCCTTAGGTCCTACCAAACGATGGTTTATTTGGTCCTTCAAACAATGGTTTTTCTGACCTATTCTTCACCTAGTGTTGTCAACCAATGGCTTCACTGGGTCAAGACTCTATAGTTCCACTGAGTCCACACTCGATGGTCTCATTGGGTCATCAACTGATGGCTTTTTTGGGTCCACATTCAATGGCTTTTCTGACTCTTAGGTCAGTGGTTTCTCTAGGTCTTTGGATGATGGTCCACAACTGATGGCTTGACTAGATCATGTTTTGATGACCTTCCTAGGTCATAACTCGATGGCTTTCCTAGATGAATGGTTCAAGGTTTTACTTGTATTTCATCCAGTGGTTTTTCTTATCCAACATCTGATGGTCTTGGTGACGTCCATGATTTGATGGTTTAGGTTTGATGCTTCTAATCCGATGGATATGTTTGACCTTGTGCATCCATGATATGATGAGGATGCTAAGTGCTAGTGTTTATCTTTGATTGATGATTTGTAACTTCAATCCAACTTATCTTGTTGATCCTAACCCTAATACAAGTAGGTTATAATGGTTAATCATACTTAGCTTTCTTGTATGATTATCATTATGAAAGAATAATCTCTCAATGTTATAATCCTAATATGTTTTTGTATGAACATCCTAGATCTTAATGCAATGTTATACTAAATCTATGTATCACTTGAAGGGTGATGGTTTGTTGAGCTTGGTCATAAGGTATGGCAAGATAATGATGTTCTTATAGGGAATGATGTGATGGTCTTAAGGACCTTTGGGCATGGTTGAGCCTTTATTGAGGTGTGATCCTCTTCATGATGTGACAAGGACTATTTTCCTGATATGATGTGGTAAATATTATATCTCATACATTTTATATCTTGTGGAGTTGTAGCATACCCTTCTTTTTGTAGAACTCTTTTAGAGTTTGTATGTAACTTGATTGATGCAACCTTAACTCACCTAATTGGTATTAGCTAATCAAGTGAAACCCTAATCATGTAGTGCCCTGTGTCATAGAGCCATTCTAGTGTCAGGACTTGTTGGATGGGGAAATGAGTATTCCTAATGGAAGCTGCGAGTCACATATTTTTGGGTATGTGCTGGTGCAGGGAGTGTACATCCTTGACATCATGATTCCAAGGTTATGGAGGATGGTTGCGGTCATGCCTCAGATTCAGAGTGACTATGAGCATATCTTGAATATTATATATATGATGTGATTGAGGACAATTGTTGTTGTACCTCAGATGATAGGGTTTTGTATACCCTGGTTTTGAGTGTCTTGACCTTTATACCAAGGATGAATTGGTGTTAGCAGCTTGAGTATATGTCATTGTAGGCATCTTGACTGTTATGTCACTGCATTTGACCTGTATTGACTGAGGGTATGAGATCTTAGGATACTGGCTCTCCTAGATCTTATAAGGAACTAAATAGCACTTCGCAGTGGTCAGTTGGGGTCTGAGTGGTATACTTAAAACTCCCCAGGGCTTAATAAAATACGTAACCCAGATGTGTAGTACTATCTATTAGGGTTATACACTGAGCTTTACATTGGATGACAACCCTTATATTGCTCCTTTCACATATAACTGATGTATAGTGCAATAAGAGAAAGTACTCTTGCTTAACTTGTTATATGTACTAATAGTTGTTTAGGTTGATGATGTTAGTTATGTATTGTTGATTAGATATGCTTTACTATTATTTGTGTATATACTGTTAGCCCTGCTAATGATGTTAGCTATGTTATGACATTAGTCAGACTTATGATGATAGTTTTTATCTATTCATTTATATATCTTGTTAATGATGCCTATTACTAAGCATATTTGTTTAATTTGCTTAGTCTGCTTAATTTGTTTAATATAATATAACATGTTGTAATCAATAATCATTGTTGAGAGTTATATCTCTCGATGGGACATGGGTCTCACCTCGTGGGTCACCAAATCTTTTTAGGTGGTCATCAGTGACATGGTCAGGTTCGTGGAGGAAAAGAAGACCAGCTTGGATAGCAATAGGAGTAGAAGGTTGGCTAGTAGTTAGTAGTGTCCTAGAATCATCCCTATACTCTCAGGTCTGGATAAGCTATGTTTTGTAGATGATATGTACATCAAATTGAGTTTTTGGTAATATGTCAATTTTTGTATGTGGCATGTATAGTGGAACAAAATGCTTTTGTATATAAGTTGTAGCTGAGGCTGTAGGAAATACATGTAAAAACATAGTATGGTATATGATCTTATGAAGTAAGCTAGACCTTTATGTAAATGTTTCTGGACATTCTTGTAATGTTTAACCAATTTTAATTTACCTTCTTTTTTGGATATGTGGTTAATTAGTAGTTGATCATGTGTTTTGTTTTGAGTAATATCATTTAGCATGATGGTGTTTCACACTTAAGTTGGTACTAGAGTTTAGCTTTGCTGAGTCTACAGGGACATAGGATTTAGGTTTTGTGTATGTTCTTACGTCATCCAACATATCTGATCATAGCTTATGCTTATGTATATATGTATGGAGAACGTGAAGAGCATGCATAGAGTAGCTACGTCGCACCAGGAGTTGGTGGTAGGAGGTCGGAACATGATGGAAGGGTGCCTATGATGGGGTTAAAACAACCTACAGTGCCTCAGTTTGAACTGGAAACCATGGCAAATCCTACGTTCCAGTCCATGTTTGGACAATGCGTGGCAATGATTACACACTTAGTAGATAGAGGGCCCGTACCTAAATCTAGGGCTTCTATCCCTAATGCATAATCTCAGGATTTTGGCAAGACGTTTGAGAGTTTGAGGTGTGTTGGATCTATCAAGTACGTAGGTATGGAGGACTCAACATACAATGATATGTGGTTGATAGAGCTCGAGAAGGCATTTAAGATCCTCAATATTACAGAAGAGGACAAGGTGAAGCATGATGTTTACATGTTGAAGGGCACTATTGGCCATTGGTGGGCCATAGAGGAGGAGAAGAGGTTGGGAGCTGTGATAGGTTGGGAAGATTTTTGGCAAGAGTTCATGAGTCGTTACTTCCCCAACACATATCTAGATGAGAAAACAGATCAGTTTGAGAAGTTGCATCAGGGTTTGATGTCCATCAATGAGTATGAGGCTAAGTTTATGGAGATTTGAGGTTTTTTCCTCATATGGTAGCAATGGAGAAGGAGAGTATCCATAGGTTTGAGAAGGGTCTGAGCTCAGATTTCTCTACAACAACATCAACTTTAGAGAATAGAGAGAGGTGCTCTACCTTTGTAGGTCAGTGAAGAGGACTGACATGTCTTCTCTTGAGAAGTGTGAAGCCAATGCTAAGAAGAGGCCATCTCAGTTCCAAGGGCACTCATTTGGAGGATTTAAGAAGTCGAGGTTCTCATCGCCACAGTCACAGCAGAGGTTGACTTTTTCTGAGCTGAGATCATGAGTACCATCATAGTGGTCCCCGAGCAAGGATAGAGATAACAATTTTCCGCTAGTAGGAGCACACAATGCAATATCAGTATCAGTGACAGGGTCATCTAGGCCACTGTACACTTAGAGGACTTTCTACAAGTGTGGACAAGTTGGGCATGAGAAGTGGTCCTACCCTATGAGGAATGAAGAAGTGAAACAACAGCCGAGGTAGAGTCAGTGAGGTTTGTAGCAGCAACAATATAGTAGTGGTGGTGTTAGAGGACACAGACATGCGTCACAGGTGGGGTCTTATGGACCACCCAGTAGAGGACGTGGATGACAATAGACGACAGCTAGATTCTATGTGATGAGTCATCCAGAGGGAGTGGTCAATCCATAGGTTGTGATAGGTTAGATGGAACTTTTTCATTTTGATTTATCTGCTTATTCTTTCGCATATGTTTTGATTGACCTAATTGCCACTCACTCTTTTATCACCAGAGAGGTGATAAGTAGTTACTATCTGCCTGTTTGTAGTGTATTCAATACTCTTCAGCTAGAAACCCTTGTAGTTGGTTCTGCTAAGTTGTGGGTGGTGTGCCCTTCTTGCGTTCTTTCTTTCTCAGGACACAACATTCAAGTGGATCTTATGCACTTGACATGAATGGATTCAATGTGATCCTAGGGATGGATACCTTGTAGAAGTGCAAGGTTGTTTTGGATTGTAGTTCTAAGATGGAAACATTCTATGAAGGAGATGTCTCTTAGTTTTTCCAAGGAGATAGGAAGATTATTTCTATGTGTTTGGTGTTGGTTGTTATAGTAGAAAGGTTGATGAGACAAGGATGTGAGGCTTTCTTGGCACATGTTGTGGAAACTAAGAGGAGGAGTCCTAGTATCCAGAAGGTACTAGTGGTGTGGGAGTTTGAGGATGTATTTCCTGAGGAGTTTCCTGGTGCTCCCACTCCTAGAGAGATTGATTTTGAAATCAATCTGGTTCCTGGAACACAACCCACAACACATGCACCTTATAGGATGGAACCAGCAAAGATGCAGAAGTTGAAGAAATAGTTGCAAGAGCTGTTGCAGAAGGGTTTCATCAGACTGAGTACTTCCCCTTGGGGTGCTCCCTTATTGTTTGTGAAGAATAAGGATGGTTCTACAAGGTTTTGTATAGATTACCAATAGTTGAATAAGGTCACAATGAAGAACAAGTACTCATGATCAAGGATTGATGATCTATTTGACCAGTTGAGAGATGCTACAATGTTATCCAAGATAGATCTAATATCAGGTTATCACTAGTTGAGGATTAAGGTAGATGACATACCTAAGATGGCTTTTGGGACTAGGTATGGTCACTATGAGTTCATGGTTATGCCATTTGGGCTGACCAATGAACCGACAACCTTCATGGATGTTCAAATTGTATCTAGATCACTTCATGGTCATTTTCATAGATGATATCCTAATATACTTCATGGACGGTCGGCAGCATGAGAAGCACCTCACTAAGCATTGACATTGTTGCAGAAGCACATGTTGTATGCCAAGTTTAGTAAGTGTGAGTTCTAATTGACTGAGGTGTCATTTCTTGGTCACATTATATCTGCTAAGGGTGTTTGTGTAGACCCTAAGAATTTAGAGTCAATGCTAGAGTGGGAACAACCTAAGACACCCACAAAGGTTAGAAGTTTCCTAGGCTTGGCAGGTTACTATAGGATTTTCATTAAGAATTTTAGTGTTGTAGCGATACCCCTAAACAAGTTGACCAGGAAAGGTGCTCCTTTTGTTTGGGATGACAAGTGTCGGTGTTCTTTCTAGTTGTTGAAGGAGAAATTGACCACCTACCACAGTGCTAGTGCTGCTAGAGCAAGGGAAATGTTACATCATTTTTTGTGATGCTTCAAAGAACGACTTGGGATGTGTGTTGATGCAGGACAAGAACATGATATCTTTTGCTTCATGACAACTTAATAAATATGAGAAGAACTACCCAACACATGATATGGAGCTATCAACAGTGGTTAGTGCACTAAATATTTGGAGGCACTATCCATATGAGGAGACGTGTCAGATCTTTACTGACCACAAGAATCTTTAGTATATCTTCTCAAAGCGGGAGCTAAACATGACACTGAGGAGATGGATGGAGATAATCAAAGACTATGACTATATGATAGACTACCATCCAGGGAAGGAGAACACGATGTTTAATGCATTGAGCAGGAAGTCATATTCTTTTGGGTTTTAGGGGAGACAGAGAAGGCAGCGAAAACAAAACAATTCTTCTCTCAAACCCAGAATAAAGGAATCATGTTAACGTCTATACAATAGGAAGGATGGTTTGTAGAGGCATACCTTGTCCCGAGGTTTGCTCGGTGATGTTACCTCACGGCTTGTGTGGTCTTCACCTCCGGTCTTGGATGGTGTCTGTGCAGCTCCTGGTCTCATCGAGACTGTCGGGATTGACAGCTGTCCTTCGAGCGGTAGAAGTCTCCCACATCTAAAGTAGTCCACACGGACCACCTGGAACTCCAATCTCCTTGTCCCACAAGAAATCAGAAGGAGTCGCACCCTCCTGTCAGCGTACTAGTCACCGACACACTCTCCTACAACCAGTTGCTTTTCTGCAGTTGTCTTTCTCTTGTTGTGCCTCCCTTTTCGGGTAGCACTTGCTCGGGCTCTCTCTCAGTTACCAAAACCAAAGAGAAGGACAACTTTATAGAGCAACTGGTGTTCTGAGTTGTTGTTCCTGAGAAGCCCCCACTACCCCTATATATAGGAGGGTCATGGGACAAGGTTCTCTACCCCGGGCAATGCAGGATTAAAGTAGGGGCAGAAGGGTTCGAGGTTTTCCACAAAACAACCAATCTGCGCCAGCTGAACCGATCATTTCACACCCTGAAACGATCGTTTCAGGCCCTGAGCTGATCGTTTGGGACCTGAGTCGATCGTCTGGGGCTCTGAGCCGATCAAATGGAGATCTGAGCCAATTGGTTCATGGTCCTGATCCAACTCAAATTGACTTTCAAATTTGTTTCTGATTAATCAAATATTAATCCTTGTCTAAATCGAATTTGTACAAGTGAAACAAATTATATTTGCAAACTAGTCTTCTGACTTTCCAAACGATCTAGGTTGGTCACATGAATTGACCGGTTCAACAATTGAGCCGATCGTCTCATGACACATGATCCGATCGTCTCACCAGTTGAGCCGATCGGTTCACCAACCTAAGCCGATCGGTTCATCCCATGAGCCGATTGGTTGGAGCAGCAGAATGTGCAAAATCAGTCAATTATAGTTTCAATCAATCTGATACTCTAATCAATCGGTCTAACACCTAGAATACTATGATACTGAGCTATCAATTGATTGAGTGTTTAATTGAATTACTAAACTCCTTTAGTAATCAATCTAAACATCGTTTGTGGATAAACTCCTCTTCCAGGTTAAATCCTATGTGTGTGACCCTGCAGGTCCATTTCACATTGGTAGTGAAAGTCCGTAACACTTATGACTTCACAAGCAAAGAGTGGTGCCTAGTCGCACATCAGTGCTATCCAAGTGAAAAGGAAAGTTGGAGAACAACTTTCAATCCTACAATCTGTGAATGGTGTTACAGTGAATGTATAATTCCTTTGTCACTGATATCCCAAATGAACTCAAGGCATGGAACAGTCATCCTGCCAACGTCCATTCACTTTCTTGATCTCAGAGTAGATTGGAGGAGATATGTATGACATCAATATCACATACTAATTCACACATGCATGTACACCTATCTCAATCCTACTCATCAAGTGGCCATGGATATCAAACTCCCTTACGAGGGACAAATCCCATATCTATCACTCACCCCTCAAAAGCCCCATGTGTCAAAGCCATCCAATCATCACCTTTATAACAACCCATGTTTCAGGACTGCGTTTGATGATGTCAAAGTGTACCCAACGACATGTGTTGAGTGTAGTGATTTCAGGTCAAAGAATCACAATCACCACCATCACTGTGAGAACTGACTGTGACTACCATGTCATGGTTCCATGTGTCAAACTCACGGTGGGTCTGTCCGGTGAACTTGTTCTCTAACAAGTACCTATGTGTTTGGTTTGATATCTTCATATCATGACTAATGAGATTCTGTCATCAGCCAACACCACAATCTAGTCTTGTGTGTCATTGTTGTCTATCTACCTTCCACAATGACATCCGACTAGGGACATAACAAGAATGTACAAACTCTTATCATCCATATGATCTCATTGTTTAGGTCCTGAACCTAAAAGCATACGTCATTGAGTACTATCATTCTCTAGACATTCAATTTGTTCTATCATTATCTCATATGACTGAACTAGAAAGAATTGCAAGCTTGCCTTTGATGTTTATTAAATCAATCTTAATGTATCCCACCAATCATCCCATCCCATGATTGTCTCTTAGGGCATACATACCAACAGACTCCCACTTGCATTGCGAGCCAATCACCCTTGAATCATATTCATAGTGATCTTCAAACATGTCCCACATGTTATTGTGCTCTAGTGCTAACATATTTAGTTATGGCAACACCTTGCCAAAGTCAGTATTAACTGCATGTCTCTCATATCTACATTGTACGTCACACGTACGAGATGGAGTTTCCGTAATATGCGATCTAGTATTCCTTTGCTAACCTTTAGCCACATTGCCTGTCCAAGTGCTCCTAACTTGTCATCAATGACTAGAATATCTATAAGTTCATCTCTATGAACTCCTAGATCCATATAGTATCCACTGCTATTCTTTAACACATGGATACTCAACATTTCCTTTTAAAACAACTTTATTGGAACATTTCCATTATTCAACAAACATTCACTTTTATATATCCCATATATATGTTGCGATTATTTTTTTGCCCTTTTCGGAAGTTCACATCAGTGTAACTCTTTACAGTGAACCCTTCTTAATTTCCATAGAACTAGTACTTATCAAGTTCTTATGGTATTCCAATAACCCTTACTGGAACTAGATATACATCCACTCGTCATGTCCCACATACGAGTTATCAGGATGAGCACATCATATTGTCATGTCCTACATACAAGATGATGAATGCATTTTATTCTTGCTATGTCCACACATGCAAGATTATGGGATAATTACATACATGATATATTCATATCTATTCTTTGTGTTCCCATTCTTCATAAGAATTGGACACTTGTCCTTGGGATACTAACTCCATGCAACATGGACAAGTTTTCTCCCACTGAATCTGTGCACACTGAACCCTTCAGTATAGATTGCCAATGTATGCTTTCTCTTTTCAAGTCAAGATTTTTTCGAGAACTATCTCTATAGATCTCTATTCCTATCACATAGGAAACGTCTCTTTCTTCCCTAAAGATAATTTCCACTTTGGATTTCCATTTTAGAACATTTCCATTTCACATCAACATGTGTAATGTGAATACGCTCCCACTAAATCACAGATCTCTCTTTATCTTTGACATATCAGTCAAACCCTTTGACCATATCATCAAAGTAAAGATCCAGCTCTGAGTTGCTTGTACTTAATCAATCACATTGATTAGTCAATTGTAACTTACATACTTCATTTGCATTAATGGATTCATAAACCTTATAGGTTGTGTCGCATACACATCCTTATTTTATTCCTTATATGATTGTAGTTTCAATATCCGTATGTCAAATTTCTTAGTCATTAAGTCACAATCGACAAGCATCATCCTTTTCAAAATGTTATCCATGTGTCTTAACGCTTAAGACTCATTCACACTTATGGATTTCATCCCAATGGGTGCTACCATCACGGTCATACCTTATGGTTCACATGGAAGTCATTTAGGATGTAATGGTCATAAACCATAACTCAAAATCTGGTTCCTCATATTCATCTATATAGTTGACTCATCTCATGACCAACTCATCAATTAGATAATCGAGGTGTATCTGTCAAGGATATAAGAACTCACAACCCTTTGTGATTATTAATGTCCTTTATTAGTGTGGGGTATTCTTTATTTAAGAAGAAATTAGTTATTTGATAATCATCCTCTAACTCCTTAGAGTATGACTCCTTTTGATTTAGACATCACCATGCTTTAATCACGAGTTCATTATGATACACTATCATAATCACTCACAAGGTTCTCAAACATTTGGTTCAAGTATTTCATTCATTGATATCATCAAGAATTAACACTTTATCAAATTTGTACTTCATTTATAATATTCTTGAACACTTCAAGATATTCATATTGGTATTTCTCTAAACACCATTTGAAGTATTAACATTAAATATAATAGGTATGTAAATACATCACATGTATTATACCTAATAGGATAATCATTCTCCCACTACCACTAGTGAAGATTGATTAATCATGTCCTAAAAGATTCATGTCTCTTACTGGTTCTCTGACCAAAAGAGTCTAGCTTATCCATCATATGGAAACTAGAAATGAACTTCTCATGATTTATACTAATTTGATTCTTTGAGTTATCAATAACATTTAGGTATCATTTTATCTTATGCATACCAAGCACCACAAGATAAACAAGGCATTGCCATAAAGATCATATCTTTGAAATTGAAACATCAACATTATTAATTGCAATCATTGTCATACAACATGCAAAAATAATTTGTTTCTATCCATTGGAAAATATGAAATAGCAGTTCATAACTCTATTACATGCCTTTAAGGCTAAAAATAAACTAAAGTACTCCTATCTATGGCGGCAAAAGTTGCCCCATTTATTGAGTGCTTTACATTTTATATCTTGGTATCATATAACTAAAAAATGTTACAAGTTTATTTCATGACACCTTTAGGTGGAGACGTCTGTTGCTTCCTTCTTCTTTAGTTCTTCCAAACAGAGTGGACAATTCCTTTTCTAATGTCCTAGCTTTTGAAAATGGTGGCAATTGCCTCTCTTGTTCACGCCTCCCTTGGCCTTGAGAGTTGAAGACGACTTGGGCTGCTGGCTAGATTAGAACCTTTCTTAGCTTTGCCCTTGCCCTTGCGCTTAGACTTGCCTTTCTTGCTGATGATCATCATCACAGATTTAGGCTTGTCCTTCTTCATCTGTGCCTCGTATGTCCTCAACATGCCCAACAACTCTGTCAATGACTTGTCAAAGTTTTTCATGTTGTAGTTCATCACAAACTGACTGTAGGATTCTGGCAACGATTGCAGTATCACATCAGTAGCCAACTCTTGGCTCAGGGGAAATCCCAGTCTCGTCAGGTTCTCTACATACCCCATCATCTTGAGCGTGTGAGGACCAACTGGATCTCCTTCTGTCATGACACACTTGAACAGTTCCCTGGAGACATCATATCTCTCTTGTTGTGCTTGATCTTCATACATGTTCTTGAGATGCTGAATCATCTCAATGAAACCCATGTTCTCATGTTGTCTCTACAACTCGTGGTTCATGGAGCACAAAATCAAGCACTTTGCATCATTGGAATCATCAAAATGCTTCTTATAAGCATCCCTTTTTACCTTTGGTGCGGTAGGAGCAGGTTCCTCTGGAATTGGAGTATCCAGGACATAGAGCTTTCGCTCTTGAGTGAGAACAATTCTCAATGTCCTAAACCAGTCATGGAAGTTAGTCCCATTCAGCTTGTCCTTTTCAAGGACCGATCACAATGAAAAGTGATTGTTGTTTGTTGTCATTTGTACTACAAAAGGAAACATATGCAGTTTAGTCCAAATCTCAATTTGACTTATTTAATTGATTTGAAAAATTGACAATATAATTAAGACTTTACTTAATTATTGCTCCCACTATTTTTGTTCAAATTGATAGCCCTCACCATCAATTTGAAAGATTGTAGCATACAATCTTCTAGTGGGTCAAGATCCCGAAATCCTCTGAGTCATGGACCAGCTAGGGCTGTCACCCACAACTTAGATCTTCCAGGTAGGCAACTTTTGCCAATTGCATCATATGCAACTCTTGAAAGATGTCATATGCAACTCCTTGCCATGATCACGTCCATGCCTCAAGGTGCTAGATCCTATCTAGGTCACCTTGTTAAGTTCGACCCAAAGCTAACACGATGAATATACACCCTTCTAGGGCAGACCCACATGTCCATCCTTCATGCTTCCACGAGATAGATGGTGCACCACGCTAGGGTGTTCCCACACTTGGTCGGTCAAGCTTTTCACGTGTGTTGCATTTGGAAGGCATCTAAAACTTTAATATTTAATGAGGGATTTGGTTTTATAGGTACATATACATATCCAATCACCACAATACATAGTATGTATCATATACATGCTATATCCCACAAAAAACATGTGAAATGATAAAAGCGATGATTATGGACATCCTAATGTGATTCCTCGAACCAAGAGAAATCACGGTCATCTAGGTCGACATCACATGCAACCTACCCATGATGAAGTGTTATAGCCATCCGAATTGATCAACTCATTACATGAATGACCTGTTCATCCTGGTCGGTTGTCTGGGTGCCACCAGTCGATCAGTTGGCTCCTCCAACCGATCGGTTCGCCTGGTCATCGTACATCTCCTCAGGTCACCACCCGCTCATCTCGCTCCTCGAACCGGTCGTCTGGATCGCCAACCGATCGGTTCACGCCTTGAAACGATTGTCTCAGTTGTCGTCAGAATGTCCTCCGTTCTTTGACATAATAGGAAATAAAAATTCTATCATATTTACATTTGAATAGGGAAACCCCGAGTTACATTCGGGGGGAGCAAAGGTAGGAAAGAAATCTCGAGTTATCTCAAGTTACATCAAGAAAAGGAGGTAGGGAATCGGTGCGCAGACCGAGATGCAAGCAACCACATACAACCAAGCACACACATAGGGTTTATTAGCCATAGCCACGCTATACATCCACCACAAAACTCGTTTAAGGGCGACGTGTATCGAGTGCATGCATATTACGTATCATATATGTATATTGGGATTTGTGGATTTAGGATTGGACATGCATAAAGACAATTTTATTCGCATCGTATGCAATAAATAAAGGTGACAAACCAAAATTGATCACATCAATAATCCTAAAGTATAGAACAGTTGACGTGGCTCTGATACCACTGTTGGGTTTTAGGGGAGATAGAGAAGGCAATGGACACAAAAAATTTCTTCTCCCAAACCTAGAATAAAGGAATTGTGTCAACGTATATACAATAGGAAGGATGGTTTGTAGAGGCATACCTTATCCCGAGGCTTGCCCGGTGATGTTATCTCATGGCTTGCGCAGTCTTCACCTCTGGTCTTGGACGGTGTCTGTGCAGCTCCTGGTCTCACTAGGACTGTCGGGATTGACAACTGTCCTTTGAGCGGCAGAAGTCTCCTGCCTCTGAAGTAGTCCACACGGACCACCTGGAACTCTGATCTCCTTATCCCATAAGGAATCAGAAGGAGCCATACCCTCCTATCATCGTACTAGTCACCAACACACTCTCCTGCAACCAGTTGCTTTTCTACAGTTGTCTTTCCCTGGTTGTGCCTCCCTTTTCAGGTAGTACTTGCTCAGGCCCTCTCTCGGTTACCAAAACCAGAGAGAACGACAACTTTACAGAGCAATTGGTGTTCTGAGTTGTTGTTCATGAGAAGCCCCCACTACCCCTATATATAGGAGGGTCATGGGATAGGGTTCTCTACCCTGGGCAATGCATGATTAAAGTAGGAGTAGAAGGGTTCGGGGTTTTCAACAAAACAACCAATCTGTGCCAGTTGAACTAATCATTTCACACCTTGAAACGATTGTTTAAGGCCCTGAGCCGATTGTTTGGGACCTGAGTCGATCGTCTAGGGCTCTGAACCGATCGACTGGAGCTTTGAGCTGATCGGTTTGTGGTCCTGATCCAACTCAAATTGACTTTCAAGTTTGTTTCTGATTAATCAAATATTAATCCTTGTCTAAATCAAATTTGTACAAGTGAAACAAATTGTATTTGCAAAATAATCTTCTGACTTTCCAAACGATCTTGGTTGGTCACATGAATCGACCGGTTCAACAATTGAGTCGATCGTCTCATGACACATGAGCCGATCGTCTCACCAGTTGATCTGATCGGTTCACCAACCTAAGCTGATCGGTTCATCCCATGAGTCGATCAGTTGGAGCAGCAGACTGTGTAAAATCAATCAATTGTAGTTTCAATCAATCTGATACTCTAATCAATCGGTCCAACACATTGAACACTATGATACTGAGCTATCAATTGATTGAGTGTTTAATTGAACTACTAAACTCCTTTAGTAATCAATCTAAACATCATTTTTGGATAAACTCCTCTTCCAAGTTAAATCCTATGTGTGTGACCATGCAGGTCCATTTCACGTTGGCAGTGAAAGTCCATAACACTTATGACTTCACAAGCAAAGAGTGGTGCCTAGTCGCACATCAGTGCTACCAAGTGAAAAGGAAAGTTGGAGAACAACTTTCAATCCTACAATCCGTGAATGGTGTTACAGTGAATGTATAATTCCTTTATCACTAATATCCCGAATGAACTCAAGGCATGGAACAGTCATCATGTCAACGTTCATTCACTTTCTTGATCTCAGAGTAGATTGGAGGAGATATGTATGACATCAATATCACATACTGATTCACACATGCGTGCACGCCTATCTCAATCCTACTCATCAAGTGGCCATGGATATCAAACTCCCTCAGGAGGGACAAATCCCATATCTATCACTCACCCCTCAAAAGCCACATGTGTCAAAGCCACCCAATCATCACCTTTATAACAACCCATGTTTCAAGATTGTGTTTGATGATGTCAAAGTGTACCCAACGACATGTGTTGAGTGTAGTGATTTCAGGTCAAAGAATCACATTCACCACCATCACTGTGAGAACTGACTGTGACTACCATGTCATGGTTCCATGTGTCAAACTCATAGTGGGTCTGTCCGGTAAACTTGTTCTCTAATAAGTACCTATGTGTTTGGTTTGATATCTTCATATCATGACTAATGAGATTATGTCATCAACCAACACCACAATCTAGTCTTGTGTGTCATTGTTGTCTATCAACCTTCTACAATGACATCCGACTAGGGATATAACAAGAATGTACAAACTCTTATCATCCATATGATCTCATCGTTCAGGTCCTGAACCTGAAAGCATACGTCATTGAGTATTGTCATTCTCTAGACATTCAATCGGTTCTATCATTATTGCATATGACTGAACTAGAAAGAATTGGAAGCTTTCCTTTGATCTTTATCAAATCAATCTTAATGTATCCGACCAATCATCCCATGATTGGATCTCAGGGCATACATACCAACATCTTCATCATCATCTGTAGACAAGGCACAATTACACTCTATGGTGTGTCATAAGGTGGATATGCTAGTATCTCTTTGCCAAATGAATGTACAGTTGGAAGTATCTTTATTGGAAATATTGCTAGCATAGTTGTAGGTGAAGCCTACCTTGATGCAGTAGATCAAAGATGCTCAGAAGAATGATTTCCTGACAGTAAGAAGCACGATTTCTTCCATGAGTTAGATGACAAGACAATTTTCTTTCATAATAGGATAATGGTTCCAAATTTTGATGGTCTAAGGAATATGGTACTTGAGGAGGCTCATTCCTTGATGTACACAATGCATCCTAGTATTACCAATATGTACCATAATCTGAAGGACTTTCTTTGGTGTCCAAGTCTAAAATGTGATGTGGCAGAGTTCATTGTTAAGTGTCTAGTTTGTCAGCAGGTCAAGGTAGAGCATCATAATCCTACAAGGACATTACAACATTTGCCAACACCACAGTCAAAATGGGATCATATCACCATGGAATTTGTGGTTGGTCTTCCTAGGATAGCCAAAGGTCATGTTTCCATATGGGTGATAGTTGACAGGTTGACTAAGTCAGCTAACCTCATTCTAGTCAAGACAATGTATGCAATGGAGAAGTTGGCACATATTTATGTTAATGAGATAGATTGTCTGCATGGTATCCCAGTGACCATAGTATCTGATAGAGGTCTACAGTTTATGAGTCAGCTTTGGGAACATCTGCACACAACTATGGGGATACAGTTGATGTTTAGTACCACTTTTCACATGTAGACATATGGTTAGTTAGAGAGGACCATTCAAACTTTTGAGGATCTTTTGAGAGCTAGTGTTATGTAGTTTCTTGGCTGTTGGGAAATTCATCTGAGTTTTATAGAGTTTTCCTACAAAAATAGCTATCAAAGAAATATAGACATGGCTCCATATTAGGTTTTGTATGGGAGGCATTGTCGGTGACCTCTTTGTTGGTATGAGATAGGTGAATATCAACTTTTGGGTCCTGAGCTAGTACATCAGACTGCAAAGAAACTCAAGGTGATACAATAGTAGTTGAAGGAAGCCTAGGATAGTTATAAGTCATATGCCAATAACTGCCATAGACTGTTGGAGTTCCAAGTCAGAGACTAGGTGTATCTTAATCTTTCCCCTTGGAAGGGTGTTTTGAGGATTGGTAAGAAAGGTAAGTTGGCTCCTAGGTCTATGGGACCATACCCTATCTTGGAACATGTTTCAAAGGTGGCATACAAGTTAGAGTAACCACCAGAGTTGCACAAGTTGCACAATGTCTTTCATGTTTCCATGTCAAGGAAGTGTCACCCTGATATAGAGCAGGTGTTGCAGCCAGTGGAGGTTGAGTTGGAGGGGGATGTTTATTATGTTGAGGGTCATGTGTTGATCCTGGACAGGAGAGTGAAGAACTTGAAGCATAAGTATATAGTCTTCGTTAAGTTTTTCTAGCATCACTTTTGTGTGGAGGAAGACACTTGGGAGTTATAAGATGAGATGCATAGGAAGTACATGTCTTTGTTTGCATAGCATTTTGGGGGAAAAATCCTTGTTAAGGGTTTATGGTTGTAAAACCCCTAACCTTAATTTATAATTGAACATGCTTACCTATCATAATTGGATGCTTAAAACCTTTACTAAACCCTAAACTATGTTTTTATATCATGTGACATGCTTAAGTTTCAAGTTTAGTCCAGTTTGGACATTGTTTGAGCAAACTATGCATTTATGTGCTTATTTTGGGCTTTTATGCAATTTACCAATATTTAGGGATTTATTTAATAATTTGTCACATTCTTTTTGTGGCTCACATATTTTCTTATCATGTTTGAGTTATTTGTACCTTTGGGTGCCTTGTTACACCTAGGTTTGGTGGTGACATCTACCTAGGTTTGAGCTTAGGGTTTCCTCTCATAGATTGGCTACCTTGAGTGATAGAACTTGATGGTTCTCTTGTTTTGGTCAGATCTGATGGCCTTCCTTGTGTGTTGGAATCCTATGGTGTTCCCTTGAGGTGTTAGGGTAAATGTTTTTCTCTCTTTAAGCTCCCTAGATTGATGGTTCACCATCTAGAGTGCTAAATCGATGGTGATGCTAGGGTTTTCACCATTGATCAAGATCTGATGGTCACCCTACTATTGGAGGTCGATGGCTGGACTGGGAGTCAAGCTTTGATGACCCTCCTGACTCTGAAAACTTATGGACCTTCTGGTTTTCATGTATGTTATGTCTTTGACCATGGACACATGGAAAACATGGCTAGACACCTTAACCTTCTCTTCTCTCTCACCCATAGCTTTATATACCTTCCCCCTCCCATGCAAATGAGTTCTTTACACATCTAGTTCTCTCTCTCTTCTTCCTTGCATATTGGAGATCGTTCCCCTTTCATGGTGGAGAAAAAGAAGCCAAGGTAGAAGAAGCTTGACTGATTTAGCTTGCATGTGCACCTAGGGTTCAGATCTACACTCTCCTTGAGCTTGTAGAGCTTCCTTAGTTTGTCCTTGACCTAAGAAAGTAAGCTCTCCCTCCCTTCCTTCATTTCCCTTGCTGTCCTAACTTATTCTCTCTTCTTATTGGTTGTACCCAAGGTTTTTCATGGTTGTGCTTGTGCTAGAGCTTGAAGAACACCTCTTTCTTGCTTCCTTGACCTAGGATTTGCTTGTTCTTGGAGAAGGAGCTAGCTTGGCCGAGTGGAGTGCTCAATGTAGGTTTTTTCCTTCCTTGAGCTACCTTTTTGTTTGGAGATTCATCTTCATCCCATAGGTGAGTTATATAACTTTCTCCACATTTATTGCTTACTCTTAGCTTGCATGTACAAAATCTTACTCTAAAATGTAGTTCTAAGTAGAAAGTTCCTATCTTTGCCTAGGGTTTGTGCTTGTACAACAGTTCTTGAGTATTTTATTTTCTTGGATGAACCCTAAACCTTATGCATGGACCTTCCTTGGTAGTGGAAGCTCTAGACCTTGCATGCATGTGGAAAATTATGGCTTTTTCTCTCTCAAACAATGGTTACTACTTGGGGTTTTTGAGCTGTTTTTTCTTCTTGATTTGCAACCTGATGGTTCAGTTCTTGGTGTTGTTTTTCTTGACCTTCTTGTGTCAACCAATGGCTTTGACTTAGCTTCTTTTTCAAACATTCTCTTGTTCTTGAATCTGATGGTCATGTCATCTTCACCAAATGATTCTTTTGGTACTCTCTCAAGTGGTTCAAATGATGGCTTTAGGTCCTACCAAACGATGGTTTCTTTGGTCCTTCAAACAATGGTTTTGCTTACCTGTTCTTCACCTAGTATTGTCAACCAATGGCTTAATTGGGTCAAGACTCAATGGTTCCCTTGAGTCCACACTTGATGGTCTCACTGGGTCATCAACCAATGGCTTTTTTGGTTCCACACTTGATGGATATTCTGACTCTTAGATTGATGGTCTAGAACTGATGGCTTGACTTGGTCATGTTTTGATGACCTTACTAGGTCACAACTTGATGGTTTTTATAGATTAATGGTTCAAGGTTTTACTTGTATTTCATCTAATGGTTTTGCTTATCCAATATCCGATGGTCTTGGTGATGTTCATGATTCAATGGTTTGGTTTTGATGATTCTAATCCGATGGCTATGTTTGACTTTGTGCATCCATGATCTGATGGGGATGCTAAGTGATAGTGATTATATTTGAGTGTTGATTTGTAGCTTCAGTCCAACTTATCTTGTTGATCCTAACCCTAATACAAATAGGCAATGGTGGTTAATGATACTTAGCTTCCTTGTATGATTAGTATGATGAAAGAATACTCTCTCAATTGTGTTGTAATCCTAATAAGTTGTCATATGAATATCCTAGCTCTTAATGCAGTGTTATACTAATTCTATGTATCACATGAATGGTGATGCTTTGTTGAGCTTTTTCATAAGGTATGGAAAGATAATGATAATTTTGTAGGGAATGATGTGATGGTCTTAAGTGTTGGATCAAAGGGCTCTATAAGGGGGGTGAATAGAGTGAAAAAGCACTTAAACCAAATTGATAAGACCTTAAAATTACTTCAAGAAGTAGGATTGCAAATATGTAATTTGATGTGTAACTAAGCATGCATATCAAGGATGATAGATATTGAATGAGATAAAGAACAACCTATGTAGAGTGGTTCCAATATTCAAAATAGGAGACAGGCAGTCAACTACCTAGAGAGGTCAAGCCCTAGGATTTTGCAACCATTGCTTACTTATATTCCATTATAAGACATACAATAAGACCTTCATTTTGTAGGTAAAGGATACATAGCCTTCCTTTTTAAGGACCAAAAGGAGCCAATAAACCTTACAAGGTCTTTCTTATCCTTCAAGCAACAATCTTCAACCTTTACAAGGGCTTACCCACTTTTGCAAGGAATTGGACACCTTCACCAAGGAGCTCCCCTTATTTCAAAAAGTCTTCCACCTTGAAGGAATTATCCACTCTTCTCAAGGATCTTCAGCCTTTACCTTCTCCTTCAACTTGGAGAAGCTTTCACCAACATATCTTGAGGAAAGGGGTTGGAGAAAGAGAAATTTGAGAGATTCACAAGATTACAATGAAGTAGCTCTCTCACAAATATCCTATCTCACTCATATGGACGTTTGGATTTGTAAGCAAGAGAGAGAAGGAGGCTCTAGTAGACAAAATTCACTCAACTGTAGCTAGAATCTTGAATAGAATGAAGGAGAAAGCTTTGGATGAAGCCCAAGGGGTTCTATTTATAGTTGGGGATGTCCAGTAGTCACTAGAAGCACTTAGGAATGAAATCTAGTCATTTGGGTTGTGGAAAGGGATCTATTTTTTATGTTTGCAACACTCCAATGACTAGAATCACTTTTTCTACACTCTCTGTAAAGTGCATTCGGTCGAATTTTCATAAAGGTAACTTGGCCGATAGAACTATGTGACAAGTTATTTTGATTTGTCATCTGTCTAACCACTCGATGCCACACGATGAGATAAATCAAAACCAAAGCACATGATTAACAGTTAATAAGAACACTACCATGAGACATGATAAATCAAAACTGATCTCATATAACCATACCATGCAGAAACATATTACATCAAGGTCCACAAATTGTACCATATCGCATATCATGATAAGTATTTACATCTGTAAGTGGTCAGCTGCCACACACATGTTACAAAAGATAACATGTTCACATGTACAAGCCATATATACAACTAAGGCATACTGCCAAAACCCATATCGAGGTATAAATATCATCTACAAAATGCATCCCTCCTAGACCTGAGAGTACATGGATGACACATAGGACTCTACTACAAGACTAGCAGCATCCAACCTTCTGTGTTCACTGATCTCTGACCTACTCTTCCTCAACAACATGATCTCTACCACGCTATGCATGACTACCTAAATTGATGTGGCAAACCATAAGGGTGAGACCCATATCCCAACAAGAGATATAACTATATGCCAGCAACCATTGTAAACACAGATTATAACTAAGAAGGAAATAACATTATTAACAAGATAAGAAGATTTAGACAAATGAATAATTCATACTGATTACATAGACTAAGAAGGTTAAGCAGCTACATCAGATAGTAACATTTATTATGCATTTAGAAGGAATATGAAGAACATGTATAATAGTTGATTTTTCTACCACATTATAATACAACCAAGCAATATGAGAAACAAGGCACGGACAAACATCCAATGTGAAGCGTGTTTAACCCTAAACAAATATACTACACGATTGTATTACATCTTTTATTAAGCCCTGGGGAAATTGAGTTGTACCAACCAAATTCCAACTAACCACCTCTTGGTCGCAATCAATTCCATACAAGATCAAGGAAGAGCCAGAATCCAAGATCTTCTCTGACACTACTCAGTCGTTACAAATCTGCAACACAGTGACATATTAGTCAAACTACCAATAGCGACTTATAGTCAAGCTGAGAACACCTAGCCTGCCTTTGCACAAGTCACAACGCTAGAAACCACGACATACAAACCCAATCACTGAGGTACAACTGCATTTGTCCTCCAATCACATCTCACACATATACAATCACTCGAACATGACCACATCCATTCTCAAAAAATTGGGGTCTAAATGACAAGGACACATAGTCACTTGCACCTCGCATGCTCAACAATATGCGCTCCAAGTTTCCCTTATGAAGACTAGTTTCACCATCCAACAAGTTCTGACACTGTGATGGATCTATAGCATAGGGCACTACATGATTAGGGTTCCACTTGATTAGTTAATCCAATTGGTTGTCTTTTAACTAAATCAATCAAGTTACATACAAACCCTAGAAAGTTTCTACAAGGATAAGGGTAGATTGCAACTTTAGAAAATATAAAACATATAAGATATAAACTTGTCACATTACCACATGATATTCTTTCAATGCCATACACAAGGCCATCACCATTAACACATCATCATGGGATACCAATCCCTTATCACATCACACAAAGGATATTATCTCAATTAGGGCACAAAGCCACTAGCAAGGTCATAAGACCATTCTCATTGTTCCCTGAAAGAACATTATCATTTCTCCATGTCCCATCAAGGCACTCCATATTTAAGTTTTATTACAAACTAACATTAGCCATGATGCTTATTCAACAACAATATTAGGTTACAACAAGTAGGAGAGAGAGAGTAATTCATCAATCATACTAGTTACTCAAGCAAGAAAATCATTAGTCACCATGTACTCAAATTAGGGTTAGGTTCCTCATAGCTAACCAATTTAATGTATTCATAACAACATTAATATTCAACCTAATCTTCACCACCTCCCACATTCTTGGAAGTCGTTATATTAAACATCATTATCGTAGACAATCTATCATGAAATCAAGGAAGCATAACAACCATACAAGTTGAATCTATCTCTAGAGACTGTTAGGATTTGGTTGCCTTAGCGACCGTTAGGGTTAGCGTTGACCATAGCGACCACCATGGTCATGGCGGCCGCAAGCTCTACCCCATTGACCACACAAAGATTCACACATAGCGGTTATGCAAGGGATCCAAACATAGATACCTCTATAGGTTTAAAACATAGTGACCACTTCAACAGCTCCATGCATAGCGACCACTAGAAAAAAACCACTTCGACCAACATGGTTCAACATAATGACCATGAGACCAAAGAAACATAGTGACCATGCAAGGTCATAGAAACATAGAGACTTCTAGGATTTGGTTACAATGGCGACCACATGGAAATCAAAGAGATAGCAACCAAAATAGCTGGTTCATCTTCAAAAATTCGAAGAGTCATCAAGGGTGAAAACCACACAAAGAAGATGAAAACCAAAACCCTAGTTATGATCCTCACAAGGTCAATATAGAAATTGTGATATGATATAGAAAAACAAACGTTGAGCACATGTATTCAAGAGTCAAAACCTCCATCTTTAATAAGATAGCCATGCACTAGATTAGGGTTTACCCAAAGAAGTTATTTGCACAAGGATATCCATGAATAGTAAACCCTAGAACATGATATCATCAACATACTACTTATAATCACGTTTTTAATGTAGATCATTAACATGCAAGATAAGTGCAACAACAATTGAGTAGAAAGTTATATAACACGCCTTGGATTATGATGTAAAGACTCCAAATAGCAAGAAAGCTCCAAGAAGAGAAAACCCTAGCTTGTTGAACTCCATGACCAAACTAGCATCGCCTCAAAGAAAGAAGGACAACCCTAGGTCAAAGGAAGTTCAAGAAAAAGAGCACAAAACCTAGGCCGAAATGAAAGGGAAGAGAGGAGGTCCTCATCTCAACTTATATACTACCATGGGAAAACCATGGATTCATCTACAAAGAGAGAAGTTCCTTAAGAGGCACTAACATGCAGAACCATGGATTCAAACAACAGAAGAAAGATAGGTAGGGTTTGTAAGAAAACAAAACAAAGAAGGATAGATCACTTACCAAGATCAAGGAACACCAAAGGATCACCAAAGGAGATTTTCTCAAACTCTAGATCAAATACAAGGGAAAATGACCACCTTCTTCAACCTTGTTGCCTCCTCTTCTACCAAGCACCAAAGACAGATGAGCTCCAAGGATGAGACTGAGAAAGAGGGTGTAAAGATATCACTTGCATGCAAAGAGAGGGGTATATATGACCAAGGGTAGGAGAGAGTGAAGGGAGGTTAAGTGTCAAGCCACTTGCGCCACTTGTCTTCTAAAAAATTAGCCATGCGAACACTAAGAACATGCATGCATCATGGGTGATAAGGTCAAGGAGGTGTAGCAACCATATTGGTCCCCAAAATACAATGATCGAAGGAAAACATAGTGACCTACAAAGGTATCAACCGCTATCACCATGGAGACCAATAACATGGTGACCAAGAGACCAAATACTAAATTCCTTAGTGACCAAGGAGAGGGTTTAAAGCTCTTCGACCACATTGTACACATGGTACACCCAAATGTCTTTGACCACTACAACAAGACCAAAGGAAAGCACATATGTTGCCACACACCAAGGGGTCAACATCCATGGTCAACATCAAACTAGGCATCCATGCAAAACCCTAATTACCTATCATGGGATCATCATATCCAACCAAGGTAAAAAATGACGTCCTAAAGTTCAACTATCATCAACATGGTATGAAAATATGTGTGGTACATAAAGCATGTGGCAAATTTTAAGAGAAACCCTAGATATGGGTAAATTGCAATTAGGTCTCCAAGGCAATCACACATTTAGCATAACTCACTTAAACGACATCCAAACTTAACCATACTAAAAAAATAAGCATGTCACATGTTATTAAGTACATCACTATATCAGATTAAGGTTTTAAGCATGTATTTGTTGGTATGTATGCCCTGAGAGCCAATCATGGGATGATTGGTGGGATACATTAAGATTGATTTGATAAAGATCAAAGGCGAGCTTCCAATTCTTTTTGGTTCTGTCATATGAGATAATGATAGAACAAATTGAATGTCTAGAGAATGACATTACTCAATGACGTATGCTTTCAGGTTAAGGACCTGAACGATGAGATCATACAGATGCTAAGAGTTTGTACATTCTTATTATGTCCCTAGTCATATGTCATTGTGGAAGGTAGATAGACAACTATGACACACAAGACTAGATTGTTGTGTTGGTTGATGACAGAATCTCGTTAGTCATGATATGGAGATATAAAACCAAACACATAGGTACTTGTTAGAGAACAAGTGTACCAGACAGACCCACCGTGAGTTTGACACATGGAACCATGACATGGTGGTCACTCTCAGTTCTCACAGTGATGGTGGTGAATGTGATTCTTTGACTTGAAATCACTACACTCAACACATGTCATTGGATACACTTTGGCATCATCAAACGCAGTCTTGAAACATGGGTTGTTATAAAGGTGATGATTGGGTGGCTTTGACACATGGGGCTTTTCAGGGGTGAGTGATAGATATGGGATTTGTCTCTCCTAAGGGAGTTTGATATCCATGGCCACTTGATGAGTATGATTGAGATAGGCATGCATGCATGTGTGAATCAGTATGTGATATTAATGTCATACATATCTCCTCCAATCTACTCTGAGATCAAGAAAGTGAATGAATGTTGACAGGATGACTGTTTTATGCCTTGAGTTCATTTGGGATGTCAGTGACAAAGGAATTATACATTCACTATAACACCATTCATGGATTGTAGGATTGAAAGTTGTTCTCCAACTTTCCTTTTCACTTGGGTAGCACTGATGTGTGACTAGGCACCGCTCTTTGCTTGTGAAGTCATAAGTGTTATGGACTTTCACTGCCAACATGAAATGGACCTGCAGGGTCACACACATAGGATTTAACCTGGAAGAGGAGTTTATCCACAAACAATGTTTAGATTGAATACTAAAGGATTTTAGTAGTTCAATTAAACACTCAATCAATTGATAGCTCCGTATCATAGTGTTCAAGGTGTTGGATCGATTGATTAGAGTATCAAATTGATTGAAACTGCGATTGAGTGATTTTGCATAGTATGCTGCCCCAACCGATCGGCTCATGAGACGAACTGATCGGATTAGGTTAGTGAACCAATCGGCTCAAATGGTGAACCGATCGACTCATGTGTCATGAGACGATCAGCTCAATCATTGAACCAATTGATTCATGTGACCAACCAAGATCGTTTGGAAAGTCAGAAGACTATTTTGCAAATACAATTTGTTTCACTTGTACAAATTTGATTTGAACAAGGATTAATATTGGATTAATCAGAGACAAATTTGAAAGTCAATTTGAGTTGGATCAGGACCACGAACTGATCGGCTTAGAGCTCCAGCCGATTGGCTCAGGGCATGAAATGATCAGTTCAGCTAACACAAGTTGGTTGTTTTGTGGAAAATCTCGAACCCTTGTACTCATGTTTAATCCCACATTGCCCAGGGTAGAGAACCTTGTCCCATGACCCTCCTATATATATAGGGGTATTGGGGGCTTCTCAGGAACACAACAAATCAGAACACCAGTTGTTCTGCAAAGTTGTCGTTCTCTCTGGTTTTGGTAACCGAGAGAGAGCCCGAGCAAGTGCTACCTGATAAGGGAGGTAAAGTAAGGGAAAGACAACTGCAGAAAGGCAACTGGTTGTAGGAGAGTGTGTTGGTGACTAGTACGCTGAAATGAGGGTGCGAATCATTCCGATTCCTTGTGGGACAAGGAGATCGGAGTTCCAAGTGGTCTGTGTGGACTACTTTAGAGGTGGGAGACTTATGCCACTCGGAGGACAGCTGTCAATCCTGACAGTCCCTGTGAGACCAGGAGCTGCACAGACACCATCTAAGACCGGAGGTGAAGACCGTACAAGCCACGAGGTAACGTCGCTGAGTAAGCCTCGGGACAAGGTATGCCTCTACAAACCATCTTTCCTATTGTATAGATGTTGATGCGATTCCTTTATTCTAGGTTTGGGAGGAGAAAATTTTTGTTTCTGCTGCCTTCTTTTCCTCCCCTAAAACTCAACAGTGGTATCAGAGCCACGTCAACTGCTCTATACTTTAGGATTATCGATGTGATCGATTTTTGTTTGTCACCTTTATTTATTACATACGATGCAAATAAAATTGGCTTTATGCATGACCAATCCTAAATCCACAAATCCCAATATACATATATGATATGTAATATGAATGCACTCGATAAGCATCACCCTTAAACGAGTTTTGTGGTGGATGTATAGTGTGGTTATGGCCAATAAACCCTATGTGTGCTTGGTTGTATGTGGTTGCTTACATCTTGGTTTGCACACCGATTCCCTACCTCCTTATTCCTGATGTAACTTGAGATAACTCGAGATTTCTTTCCTACCTTTGCTCCCCCCAAATGTAACTCGTGGTTTCTCAATTCAAATGTAAAATAGGATAGATCTTTTATTTCCTATTATTTCAAAGAACGGAGGACAATCTGATGACAACTGAGATGATCGGTTCAAGGAGTGAACCGATCAGTTGGCATTCCAGATGACCGGTTCGAGGATGAGATGATCGGGTGACGGCCATGTGGAGATGCACGATGACCAGGTGAACCGATCGATTGGAGGAGCCAACGGATCGGCTGGTGTCACCCAGACGATCGGTCTGGACGAGCAGGTCATTCATGTGATGAGTTGATCAATTCGGATGGCTATAGCACTTCATCATGGACAGGTTGCATGTGATGTAGACCTAGATGACTGTGATTCCTCTTGGCTCGAGGAATCACATTAGGATGGCCATAATCATCACTTTTATCATTTTGCATGTTTTCTGTGGGATATAGCATGTATATGATACATATTATGTATTGTGGTGATTGGATATGTATATGTACCTATAAAAACCAAATCCCTCATTAAATATTAAAGTTTTAGATGCCTTCCAATTGCGACACATGTGAAAAGCTCGATCGGCCAAGTGTGGGCACGCCCTAGCATTGTGCACCGTCTATCTCGTGGAAACATGAAGGATGGATATGTGAGTCTGCCCTAGCAGGGTGCATATTCATCGTGTTGGCTTTGGGTCAGACTTAACAAGGTGACCTAGATAGGATCCGACACCTAGAGGAATGGAGGTGATCATGGCAAGGAGTTTCATATGACATCTTTTAAGAGTTGCATATGATGCAATTGGCAAACATTGCCTACCTGGAAGATCTAAGTTGTGGGTGACATCCCTAGTTGGTCCATGACTTAGAGGATTTCAGGATCTTGACCCACTAGAAGATTGTATGCTACAATCTTCTGAATTGATGGTGAGGGCTATCAATTTGAACAAAATAGTGGGAGCGATAATTAATTAAAGTCCTAATTATATTGTCAACTTCTCAAATCAATCAAATAAGTGAAAATTGATTTTTGTACTAAATTGCATATATTTCCTTTTGTAGTAAAAATGACAACAAACAACATTCACTTTTTGCTGCGATCGGTCCTTGAAAAGGACAGGTTGAATGGGACTAATTTCCACGACTGGTTTAGGACATTGAGAATTGTTCTCACTCAAGAGCAAAAGCTCTATGTCCTGGATACTCCAATTCTAGAGGAACCTGCTCCTACCGCACCAAAGGCAGAAAGGGATATTTATAAGAAGCATTCTGATGATGCCATTAATGCAAAGTGCTTGATGTTGTGCTCCATGAACCACGAGTTGTAGAGACAACATGAGAACATGGGTGTCATTGAGATGATTCAGCATCTCAAGAACATGTATGAAGATCAAGCACGACAAGAGAGATATGATGTCTCCAGGGCACTGTTCAAGTGTGTCATAACAGAAGGAGATCCAGTTGGTCCTCACACGCTCAAGATGATTGGGTATGTGGAGAACCTGACAAGAGTGGGATTTCCTCTGAGCTAAGAGTTGGCTACTGACGTGATATTGTAATCGCTGCCAGAATCCTACAGTCAGTTTGTGATGAACTACAACATGAACAACTTTGACAAGCCGTTGACAGAGTTGTTGGGCATGTTGAGGATAGTCGAGGGATAGATGAAGAAGGACAAGCCTAAGTCTGTGATGATGATCAGCAACAAGAAAGGCAAGTCCAAGCACAAGGGAAAGGGCAAGGCTAAGAAAGGTTCTGATGCTAGCCAACAACCCAAGTCATCTTCAGCTCTCAAGGCCAAGGGAGGCGTGACCAAGAGAGGCAAGTGCCACCATTGTCAAAATCCATGACATTGGAAAAGGAATTGTCCACTCTATCTGGAAGAGCTAAAGAAGAAGGAGGTGAAAAACGTCTCCACCTGAAGGTGTCATGAAATAAACTTGTAACATTTTTTGAGGTATATGATACCAAGATATAAAATGTAAAGCACTCAATAAATGGGGCAAGTGTTGTTGCCATAGATAGGAGTACTTTAGTTTATTTTTAGCCTTAAAGGCATGTAATAGAGTTATGAACTGCTATTTCATATTTTCCAATGGATAGAAACACATTATTTTTGCATATTGTATGACAATGATAGCAATTAATAATGTTGATGTTTCAATTTCAAAGATATGATCTTTATGGAAATGCCTTGTTTATCTTGTGGTACTTGGTATGCATAAGATAAAATGATACCTAAAAGTTATTGATAACTCAAACAATCAAATTAGCATAAATCATGAGAAGTTCATTTCTAGATTCCATATGATGGATAAATCTAGACTCTTTTTGGTTAGAGAACCAGTAAGAGACATGAATCTCTTGGACATGATTAATCGATCTTCACTAGTGGTAGTGGGAGAATGATTATCCTATTAGGTATAATACATGAGATGTATTCACATACATATTGGAGCAAATGCTAATACTTCAAATGGTGTTTAGAGAAATACCAATATGAATATCTTGAGGTGTTCAAGAATGTCATAGATGAAGTACGGATTTGGTAAAGTGTAATTCTTGATGAGATCAATGAATGAAATACTTGAACCAAATGTTTGAGATCCTTATTATTGATTATGATGATGTATCATAGTGAACTCATGATTAAGGAATGGTGATGTCTAAATTAAAAGGAGTCATACTCTAAGGAGTTAGAGGATTATTGTCAAATAACTAAATTCTTCTTAAATAAAGAATACTCCACACTAATAAAGGACATTAAGAATTGCAAGGAGTTGTGAGTTCTTATATCCTTGACAGATGCACCTCAATTATTTATGTGATGAGTTGGTCATGTGATGAATCAACTATCTAGATGAATATGAGGAACCGGATTTTGAGTTATGGTTTATGACCATTACATCCTAAATGACTTCCATGCAAACCATAAAGTATGACCTTGATGGTAGCACCCATTGGGATGAAATCCATACGTGTGAATGAGTCTTAAGCGTTAAGACACATGGATAACATTTGAGCGGGATGATGCTTGTTGATTGCAACTTAATGACTAAAAGATTTGGCATATGGATACTAAAACCACATTCCTATGAGGAATACAATAAGGATGTGTACGTGACACAGCCTATAAGGTTTATGAATCCATTAATGCAAATGAAGTCTATAAGTTACAATGGACTAATCAATGTGATTGATTAAGAACAAGCAACTCAGAGTTGGATCTTCACTTTGATGATATGGTCAAAGGGTTTGACTGATATGACTAAGATAAAGAAGGGATCTGTGATTTAGTGGGATCGCATTTGCATTCCACATGTTGATGTGAAATGAAAATGTTCTAGAATGGAAATCCAAAGTGGAAATTATCTTTAGGGAAGATAGAGATGTTTCCTATGTGATAGGAATAGAGATCTATAGAGATAGTTCTCGAAAACCTCTTGACCTGAAAAGAGAGAACATACATTGGAAATGTATACTAAAGGGTTCAGTGTGCATAGATTCAGTGGGAGAAAACGTGTCCATGTTACATGGAGTTAGTATCCCAAGGCCAAGTGTCCAATTCTTATGAAGAATGGGAACACTAAGAATAAATATGGATCTATCATGTATGTAATCATCCCATTATCTTGCATGTATAGGAGATAGCAAGAACAAAACACATTTATCATTTTGTATGTAGGACATGTCAATATGATATACTCATCCTGGTAACTCATATGTAGGACATGATGAGTGGATGTCTGTCTAGTTCTAGAAAGGGTTACTGGAATACCATAAGAACTTGATAAGTACTTGAGAAGTACTAGTTCTATGGAAATTAGGAAGGGTTCACTGTAAAGAGTTACACTGATGCGAACTTCCGAAAAGGATAGAAAATCAATCGCAATATATATATATATATATATATATATATATATATATATATATATATATATATATATATATATATATATATATATATATATATATATATATATATATATGGAATATATAAAAGTGAATGTTTGTTGAATAATGGAAATGTTCCAATAAAGTTGTTTTAAAAGGAAATGTCGAGTATCCGTGTGTTAGAAAATAGCAGTGGATACTATATGGATCTAGGAGTTTATAGAGATGAACTTATAGATATTTTGGTCATTGATGACAACTTAGGAGCGCTTGGTCATGCAATGTGGCTAAAGGTTAGCAAAGGAATACTAGATCGCATATTACGGAAACTCCATCCCATCCGTGTGATGTACAATGAAGAGATGAGAGACATGCAGTTAATACCAACTCTGGAAAGGTGTTGCCATAACTCACTATGTTAGCACTAGAGTACAGTAACATGTGGGACATGTTTGAAGATCACTATGAATATGATTCAAGGGTGATTGGCCTGCAGTGCAACTGAGAGTCCGTTGGTATGTATGCCCTGAGAGCCAATCATGGGTTGATTGGTGGGATACATTAAGATTGATTTGATAAAGATCAAAGCGAGCTTCCAATTCTTTCTGGTTCTGTCATATGAGATAATGATAGAACAGATTGAATGTCTAGAGAATGACAGTATTCAATGACGTATGCTTTTAGGTTAAGGACCTGAACGATGAGATCATATGGATGCTAAGAGTTTGTACATTCTTATTATGTCCCTAGTCAGATGTCATTATGGAAGGTAGATAGACAACTATGACACACAAGACTAGATTGTGGTGTTGGTTGATGATAGAATCTCGTTAGTCATGATATGGAGATATCAAACCAAACACATAGGTACTTGTTAGAGAACAAGTGTACCGGACATACCCACCATGAGTTTGACACATGGAACCATGACATGGTAGTTATAGTCAGTTCTCACAGTGATGGTGGTGAATGTGATTCTTTGACCTGAAATCACTACACTCAACACATGTCGTTGGGTACACTTTGACATCATCAAATGCAATCCTGAAACATGGGTTGTTATAAAGGTGATGATTGGGTGGCTTTGACACATGGGGATTTTGAGGGGTGAGTGATAGATATGTGATTTGTCTCTCCTGAGGGAGAGTTTGATATCCATGGCCACTTGATGAGTAGGATTGAGATAGGCGTGCACACATGTGTGAATCAATATGTAATATTGATGTCATACATATCTCCTCCAATCTACTTTGAGATCAAGAAAGTGAATGAACGTTGACAGGATGACTGTTCCATGCCTTGAGTTCATTCGGGATGTTAGTGACAAAGGAATTATACATTCACTATAACACCATTCACGGATTGTAGTATTGAAAGTTGTTCTCCAACTTTCCTTTTCACTTGGGTAGCACTGATGTGCGACTAGGCACCGCTCTTTGCTTGTGAAGTCATAAGTGTTATGGACTTTCATTGCCAACGTGAAATGGACCTGCAGGGTCACACACATAGGATTTAACCTGGAAGAGGAGTTTATCCACAAAGGATGTTTAGATTGATTATTAAAGGAGTTTAGTAGTTAAATTAAACACTCAATCAATTGATAGCTCGGTATCATAGTGTTCAAGGTGTTGGACTGATTGATTAGAGTATCAAATTGATTGAAACTGTGATTGACTGATTTTGCATAGTCTGCTGCCCCAACCGATCGGCTCATGAGATGAACCGATCGGCTCAGGTTAGTGAATAGATCGGATCAACTGGTGAACCGATCAGCTCATGTGTCATGAGAAGATCGACTTAATCGTTGAACTGATCGATTCATGTGACCAACTGAGATCGTTTGGAAAGTCAGAAAACTATTTTGCAAATCCAATTTGTTTCAATTGTACAAATTCGATTTGGACAAGGATTAATATTGGATTAATCGGAGACAATTTTGAAAGTCAATTTGAGTTGGATCAGGACCAGGAACCGATCAGCTCAGAGCTCCAGCCGATCAAATCAGAGCCCAAGACACTCGGCTCAGGTCCCAACTGATCTGCTCAGGGCATGAAACGATCGTTTCAGGGTGTGAAACGATCAGTTCAGCTGACGCAAGTTGGTTGTTTTGTGGAAAATCTTGAACCCTTCTACTCCTATTTAATCCCGCATTACCCGGGGTAGTGAACCTTGTCCCATGACCCTCCTATATATATAGGGGTATTGGGGGCTTCTCAAGAACACAACAACTCAGAACACCAGTTGCTCTGCAAAGTTTTCATTCTCTCTGGCTTTGGTAACCGAGAGAGAGCTCGAGCAAGTGCTACCCGATAAGGGAGGCACAGTAAGGGAAAGACAACTGTAGAAAGGCAATTGGTTGTAGGAGAGTGTGTTGGTGACTAGTACGCTGACAGGAGGGTGTGACTCCTTCCGATTCCTTGTGGGACAAGGAGATCGAAGTTCCAGGTGGTCCGTGTGGACTACTTCAGAGGCGGGAGACTTCTGCCGCTTGGAGGACAGCTGTCAATCCTGACAGTCCCGGTGAGACTAGGAGCTGCACAAACACCGTCCAAGATTGGAGGTGAAGACCACGCAAGCCGCGAGGTAATGTCGCCGAGCAAGCCTCGGGACAAGGTATGCCTCTACAAACCATCTTTCCTATTGTATAGACGTTGACGCGATTCCTTTATTTTGGGTTTGGGAGGATAAATTTTTGTTTCTGCTACCTTCTCTGCCTCCCCTAAAACCCAACTGTATTTATGCTAAGCTAGCAAGATCAAGCATAAAGCTAGGTCAGGGGTCTTACAGACTGAGTTTATCTTGGATGAAACTCGACCGATGGCTTATAATCAGTTTTCCAGTTCAAGGTGTCAGTAGAGTTTATCCTAAGGTAAATTTGGCCAATCCTAGACATTTCCAAGACCCATCCTAGGCATTGATCAAGTTTTTGGGAGGGAAATGGGACTGATCAAACAATATGTGATGCATATTGGAAAATTTCATTAAAGTGATCAAACATTCAAATTAAGTTCTCCTGATTCTTTTCCATCTTAATTACAAGACATAATATCAATACAAATGATTAGAAAAATTGTCCTTGGTCATTTAGGGCTATTTCCAAAAAAGTGCATTTGCATTGACTTTGACTTGTATTGAGTCAAGTTTTAACTTGATTGAAATGATCCTTTTCTTGTACCTATCCCTGAAATCAATCTCAATTAGACATATTAGATACATATGAATGGAATGGTTAAGTCATTATCAATTTTTGGATAGTGTACAACTGTTAGGTCAACATTCTCCCCCTTTTGACAATGACAAACCATTCCTCAACATATTGAAAAGGACATGGAAGTTTAAACTTTTACCTTGTGAATTTTAAGGTGATACATGAATTAATAATTACAATTGCTACCCTTCAATTCATGCTTATCTTTTCCTGTATGGTAAGTTTCTCCAAAAAGAAACCATAACACATATATAATATTGAGTCCTCTTATCACATGATGTTATAGAGAATAGACTAGAAAAGGATCACAATACAATATGATTGAGATCGCTTCTCCCCCTTCATCATATCAAAAAGGTAGGGGGTAGAAGAGCTAGGAAACACATGTCTTATTTACAGACACAAACTACACAAGGAATAACCATAGACATCACCAAACTAGAAAAACTCAAGAGAGGACAAGCATGCCAGAGTCATAATAAGAAAATGGAAGCACATACCAAGAACTAATAAGAGAAAACCATGCATAAAGTTAAGGTACATATAATCATATTACAACACCAGATATGCCCTCTCTATATATAAACTACAAATAATGAAAAAATGAGATATGAAAATAGTATGCCTTAGATACAGTGCCCAAATGTTCAATATATGATAGTCTACAAAAAAAGATATATACGAGCACCCTATAGACTAAGAACTAACCATTTAAGGCATTTATGCCAACGAATTCATCATCATCATCATCTGGATGGTAGTCCTCATGTCCATCTGAAGGCGCATTTGGGGCAACAGGTGTAGCCTCACCATCATCCCCATCATCAGAACCATCCTCACCATCCTCATCGTCTCCATCATAACCATTAGTCTCATCATGCTCAACATCCTCATCTACCATCTCCTCATGCTCTGGAGGTGCGAAATAGTGAGTGGCAAGCCGCTTGGCATGTTGCTCTGCCCATGGCTTACCACATGCATCAAATGCATTTTCTTGCTCAAAACTGGGTGTAGAGACCCCATCGAAACTAGCAAGCAAGGTGCCAACAACTCCAACTAGAAGAGCAAGAGGCCGAGAGGAAGTAGGGGCAGGTTCACCATTAGAGGTAGGGGATACAATGGAAGTAGTAAGTAGAGGGATCGGGTGGAACTGACTGTATGAATAAGAGGCATAGTCAACACCAAGGTAGGGCCGGTAGGTGGGATAAGGATGGGTGCATGATAAGTTCATGTTAGACATGATTTGAACTAGATCCTAAGGGATGTGGTCCTGAACTTGGAGGTTGTATTCCTATTGGTGTATCATGTATCCGATTAGGGTTTCATTGACACCGAAAATGAGACACCATTAGGACTAGGAGGAGGAGGGGCATGGGTGGAGGTGGAAGCACCAGGTATGGTAGAGGAGGTAAGATGAAAGGACTTCCTGATAGTGTTTTCACAATTTGAAACACCTTTCCTACTATCTTTGTATCCAAGATCATGGAAAAGGGATATCTCAAAATGGTGAGCAAACACACCACAAATCAAGTTAGGATAGGGTGGGTGGGCACCACTGGTGTTCTTCCCTAAGTCAAAATAGGTCATGTGGTGAAGAATGTAACATGCCCATTTGACCCTGATATCATTCATGAGACAATACATTAACACAACAATGTTCTCTACAATATCTTCTTGGTTTTTCTTTAGTGGATATTATAGTTGACTACTAATGCAATGAGGCAAGTCTTGGTGTCGAGGGAAGAAGAAGGAAGGATGGATTTATTCCTATAGATAACATCAAGTTTCTTTAAAAAGTTGTGTATGTCAGGTCGAGAAATCTCAGGATCAAAACTTTTGTAGATCTTCTCAGGTCAAGAAGGTCAAGATACTGGTGGTAGGAGGTCAACAATGTGTACGCAGTGTCTCTACCATTGAAGTAGGAACTCAAGGAATCCTCATAGATGGTAATCTTGGTGTCACAATCATGGAGGTTAGGATCACTTGTTGGTTAGGGGGTGGAACAAGGGTAGTGTAGTTCCACATGAGATTAGCACAGAATTCATGGACCTCTTATGTGCTAGAAAGAGAATCAAAATAGCATACTCGCTCTACACAAAGTGCACTACGATGGTG
Organism: Alisma plantago-aquatica; assembly: GCA_963693085.1. Taxonomy (NCBI): domain Eukaryota; kingdom Viridiplantae; phylum Streptophyta; class Magnoliopsida; order Alismatales; family Alismataceae; genus Alisma; species Alisma plantago-aquatica. The sequence continues at coordinate 476,703,627 of OY856409.1, forward strand.
AGTTTTGAAAATAGTAGCAACTTCCTTCATCAAGCCACTATGTGATTCAAGAAAAGAACAAAAGGGAATAGGAATTAGGAGAAGAAGCTCCTTATACCTATTGACAACTTGAGTGGAGATGAACGAGGTACCATAAAAAGAAATGTGCCTTGGAGTACTGGAGGAAAAAGGTTCTACAACTATTCTAGTTTGTTTGTGTTGGTTTGATGCCACGAAGATCGAAAGAGATGACATGGAGCAAAATCGAGGGAGATGGCAAGAGCTGTGAGCTTCCTAGGCTACTGGGTTGAGGTTGGGAGATCTAGGGCACATGATCTGGTGCTAGAGAAGGTATCCTTGTGGTTTAAGGACCAACAAGAATAAGTGCCTATCAGTCCACTTACTCTAGTTGAGAGGGAGTGTCAGCCTAGTTTCCCAAACCAGAAACTCGACCGACAACACTATTGGGTGGAAAATATATAGGCAATTGATCGACCCTATGGTTTAAGGAAGAAGAAGAAGAAGTGTCTATTGGTCCAATTAGTCTACTTGAGAGGGAGAAAAGTCGATCGATTGCCTATATATTTTCCGCCCAATAGTGTTGTCGGTTGAGTTTCTAGTTTGTGAAACTAGGCCGACACTCAGTTTTGTTCAATCCTTGGCTTGTTGTTGGTCAAGTTTCTCCCAGAACAAACTAGGCCGACAAGTCAGTCCATCCAAAAGATAAGAAATGTAATTCTAGGCCACTAGAGTGTTATATAAATTTATTTTTCTAGACTATCATGTATTATGAACACACTGAGGCAAATTACACTCATCATTGGCAATTGTTTTACAGTAAAACATGCATTTTGCTAAAAATGGCCAAAAATAAGAAAAATAAGGTAGAAAAAAGGCAAATATAGCACAAACAAGTAAGAGATGAGTAGTTAAAGAGCAAGAACATATAGGTATGAGAACATCTAGTTAGAAGGCATGTCAATATTATCAGGAGTAGTAATACGCAGCTTGGACCTAATAAAGGTAAATTTCTCTCTAGCTAGAGGTTTTGTGAAAATGTTTGCAAGTTGTTTTTCCATGTCCACATACGTGATATAAATATCCTTTTTGGCAATGTGGTCACAAAGGAAGTGGTGGCAGACCTCTTTGTTGGGCTCTACTATACAATGTATCATTGTAAGACAGATTGATTGTACTAGTATTATCACATAGATAGGAGAAGCATCAAAATGAGTGTTAAAGTCGTAGAGAATTTGCTTCATACATAGGACTTTGGCACAACAACTCCCAGGCACAATGTATTCAGCCTCAGTAGTTGAAAGAGACATTGTGCTTTGTTTCTTAGAGAATCAAGAGATTAAGCATGTTCCTATGAGGAAGCAAGTATCACTTGTGTACTTTCTATCAATTAAGCACCCTACATAATCCACATCACCATAATTAGTTTGAGTAAAATCCCTTGACTTGGGATAACATAGTCTAAAATTTTGGGTTTTGGCTAGGTACCTCAAAATCCTCTTAACTACTATAAGATAGGATTTTATAGGGATTGATTGAAATCTAGCACACAAGCTAATACTAAACATGATATCAGGTCTAGAAGCAGTTAAATAAAGTAATCTAACAATCATACCTCTATAGAGCTTCTCATCTACCTTCTCACCTTCCTCATATATATCAAGATTTGTGATGTTTGACACGGGGGGTATCCATTGGCTTGGTGTTCTCCATCCCAAAGTTCTGAAAGAGTTCACTTGTATACTTGCCTTGGTTGATGAAGTTTCCTTCCTTTGTTTCCTTGATATGAAATCCAAGGAAGATAGTAAGCTCCCCCACCATACTCAACTCAAACTCACTCTGTATAAGAGAACTAAACTCCTTGCAAAGATCAAGATCAGTTCCTCCAGAGATGGTATCATCAATATATATTTGAATGATTAAAAATTTTCTATAAGTGTGTTTAAGAAATAGGGTAGAATCAACTTTTCTAATGATATAGACATTGTCTAGCAAAAAGTTCTTTAATTTCTCATACCAAGATCCAGGGGCTTGTTTGAGTTCATAAAGAGCTTTTTGTTACAAATAAACATGGTTGGGAAGCTTATCATGCTCAAAGTCAGGAGGTTGAGCTACATAGACTTCCTCCTCTATTGAACCATTAAAAACACACGTTTAACATCCATTTTGTAAAGTAAGAAATTCTTATAGCTAGTAAAGGCAAGTAACATTCTAATAGATTCAAGTCTAGCAACATGAGCATAAGTTTCATCAAAATCAATACCTTCATGTTGATTGTAGCCTTGAGCAACTAACATTGCTTTGTTCCTTACCACTTTGTCCCTTTGAGGTGTACGAGGGGAAGAAAAGTTGTGCATGTAACTGGATTCCTCACAAAACCTTTCAAACATATAATTTTCAAATTTTGCCCCATGGTCACTGTGGATAGAGGTGATTTGGCAAGAAGCTTTGTTTTCATCTCAGTTGCAAAAAGTAGAGAAAACATTGAGACTATCACTTTTTGAAACTACGAAGAAGGTCCAAGTATAGCAAGAAAAATCATCGACAATCATGAGGCAATACTTGCTACCACAAAGTGATTGAGTTCTCATAGGTCCAAATAGATCAATATGGAGAAGTTCAAGAGCTCTCTTTGTAATAAGGACTTTTTTGGATTTAAAGGAGGATTTGGTTTGCTTTCCTTGTGTACAAGGTTGGAATTCCTCATCCTTCTCAAGGTCCAATTTTGGTAGTCCCTTTACCAATTCCTTTTTTCTCAACTTCTTCAGTTGATTCATATTTACATGATCAAGCCTACAGTGCCACAAAGATATATCACTCTTATCAACAACAAGGCATCTATCAAGAATAGGCTTAAGAGAATCAAGAATGATAACATAAAGATTTCCATTTCTAGTTCTCTTATATATAACATTGTAGGAGATGGAATCTAGAAGCAAGCATTCAAGTGAGGTAAATAAAACAAGATAACCATTATCACATATTTGGGTAACACTTATTAAATTATGATATAATCCATCCACAAGAAGAACATTCTTGATGCATAGTGAATCACCCACATCACCCTCACCTATTACTTTACCTTTGTTGTTGTCACCAAAAGTCATTGATCCTCCTTTCTTCTTTATGAAGTTGTTGAAGTGGCTTATTTCACATGTCATATGATTGGATCAATCACTTTCAAAAATCTATTTTCCTTTTACCTACAAGGATGGAATATGTCGGTACCCAACTCAAACCTTGGGATCTAGAGTTAACTGGGGGACCCATTTCATCTTTGGATTGATCCTCTTTTCATTGTAAGGAAAATAAGTAAAATAATGATCATCACACTTGCAATGTTCACAAACCATAGGGTTCTTAGAGCTGAATGACTCTCCATGGAAGATAGGATTTCATTGCTCTTTTTCTTACCCTTTCCCTTGATCTTTGGAGATCCCTCATATCCCAAACCACTTTTACCACTATTTTTGGTAGAGTGGTCTAGACATTCATTGAGGGACTTTTTCCCTTTGAGGAACTTTTGCAAGGAAGCTCGAAGGTTGTGATTTTCATCACTAAGAGTAATGATAATAGAAGAAAGACTATTGAAATCATCTTGAGCATGAAGTAGGTAAACATCTAAATAGAGGGCTTTAGTATGATATGAATCTCTCTCAAGAATAAAGATATAGAACAAAGATCATTTATTTGAGAAAGAAATCTAGCATTTTTAGTTCTAAGAATGATAGGCTCATCAACATAGATCATATTTTCATCTTTAATAGCATCACAAGCATGCCTAAGATCATTAACTTGGTAACAAGTCTATCATTTTCAGTTATAATTATGAAAATCTCATCAAGGAAAAATTGGTTTTCATTCTTAAGACTATTGATGTTCTTAAGGTAAATGCAATTCTCTACTTCAACCCCATTGTATTGGAGCTCAAGATCAAGAAACTACCCTTACAAAGAATCAATACTATCAAGATGAACTTTCTCAATTCAAAAATGCACTTTTAATATCAATTTTATAATGCGATTGTAGGGTTTGGCGGCTCTATGAGAGGCGGAAGTCGAGGCAGCCAAGGGAGTGCAGGAGGTCGGGGCTATCAACCTCCAGATGGATGGGATCCATGACGAATGACATCATAGGAGCAAGTCCAGGAGATGGTGATGATGGATAGTGAGTCGAATCCCTTCGTACAACCTCTCCAAAGTAATGAGGGAGGTACTCTAAACCAATCATCTGACACCACAGGCATCCTCCAGAGTGTGGGGATTAACCTTCAGTATGTGTCATACACGGCAAAACAAACCCCACAACAACAGAAACACTCGTCATCTAATATGGAGACAGATGGGGTAACCCTAGACGCGGTGACGTTTCCCGATCTACAAGGGGACAAGCCACCCAGCCCTCCGAGTGCGTCAGCCCAGACTCGAACGGAGCATAGAACCCCAGTTTCCTACAACGACATCACGAGAGGTAATAGCAAGACGATCATGGGCTTCGAGGATGCATATGTTATCCTAAATAAGGAGGACATCCGAATCAAGATGCAGGATGGAACACCACACATGGAGATTAACCATGGCAAGTACAACATGCTGATGAAACTGTGGTGCTACACGGTCATCGTCAAAGTATTGGGGAAGGACGTCAGTTTCATGGTGCTGTAGACACGCGTCAAGGCCATATGGAACCCAATCGGGAGCATGAGGCTGATTGATCTTGAAAATAACTACTACCTGGTGCAACTTCTCTGGGAGGACGACTATACAAAGGCCTTAACTGGAGGATCGTGTCCGATGATGGGATCTTACCTTTCTATTCAACCTTTGGACCCTGACTTCTACCCCTCCGATGAGAACCTAAGGTATGTGGTGTCTTGGGTTAGAATCCCAAAGGTTCCTATATTCTTGTATCAGCAAAGAATCCTGGAGGAGGTTGGAGACTCCATTGGATCTATGGTGAAAGTCGACAATAATACTATCTTGAAAAGAAGAGGCAAGTTCACCAGGTTCGTAGTGAAGTTGGACATTGTCAAGCCCCTCACAACCTCAATTATCATTTAGGATGAGAGGTACTCACTGGAGTACGAGAACTTACCTACTATTTGTATGTACTGTTGAAGAATCGGGCATAAGGAGGACACATGCAAAGTGAAAGTAGACATAGAAGATGTGGCCAACTGGACTATGATGGAAGGAGGTGATGTGATCCATGTGATACCTATCCCACCCAGTGATTTCACTAGTGCCCTACACGCAAAGCCCATGGAACACAGACAACGCAAGCCACCGGCTGCACAGCAAGACCGTGCAACACTAAGCAACATATTTTCAAGCCTACCGAAAGAAGAGGAGGAGAACACTGGTCGGGTTAACCCACAAGAGGCAGCCAACAGAATTACTGGTATCGATTGGAGGGCGAGGAAGGAGACCACAAAGAAGAACACTCACCAAAATGATTCACAATTGAAGAGGCAACCCTTGAGCCGACTATCCACTACACCCAGCGCTGTTGAAACTAATAGACATGCAGATCGCTAGGCCAGTGGAAAGGAGAATAACCACAAAGTGACCGACATACCGGAGGGAAACATAGTGGTGATTACTGATGCCAGAGGAAACACAATGCAGAACCTATCATTCTATTTTGGTAAATACACACCACAACCGAGAACCAATAGGATGATAGGAAACACCCCTAATCCTCCACAAGGGAGGGGATCAGTGGGCATCCACCTAAGGAACTGAAAAATCAGTGCAACTTCTAACATAATGAAACCCGGGTCCAGGAAGAGGGGCAAACAACAACATCCAGAGGGTGACAATCAGGCGGAGGAGGGTGAAGCCAACCCCTTCGTCACTAGAAACATTACTTAATGATCTGTACATCATGGAATGTCCAAGGAATATGTAAAGAGGACATTCAAGCTACAATTCGTTAGTAAAAGAACTCTCTGAGTATAGATATCTTAGCAATTGTGGAGCCAAGGACAAGTGGCTCTACAGCAGATAGCATCATCAAGGGTTTCCATTTTGATGAATCTCACCAGGTAGAGGTTGTGGGCTACTCCGGTGGTATCTAGGTTCTATGGCGAAGAAGCATTGGGACAGTGGAGGTATTGGCACTGCACCGCCAATTCATTCATTGCCTCATTAATAATAGCCTCCTAATCATGTGGTTTACTCTAGCCCCCAACAAAATAGAAGGAAATACCTTTGGAATAACCTAAACACCCTTGTGTCAGCCTCATCTCTGATGTGGATGGTGTTGGGTGATTTCAACACCACACTATCACCCAAAGAGAAGAGTGGCAGTGTCTATGTCAACCTATCTAGTTGCCAGGAGTTTGCTGAGGCGCTGGCTCTATTTGGTTTAGAGGACCTCGGTGCATCTGGGCCTAGAATGATGTTCAAGAGAGGTTGTCTCCAAGAATGAATTGATCGAGCTATAGCAAATCGTGAATGGATTGAAGCTTTCCCAAACACTTATGTAGAGGTGCTCCCTAGAGTTGTGTCAGACCATGCCCCTATTTTGGTACAAACCAACCAGCGCAATAACACCTATAGTAAACATCTCAAAACCAGCACCAGATGGACTATGCACGAATCATTCTCTACTTTCATTCATAATAGTTGGGACACCGAATAGGATTTCACTGATGCAACCACCAAGTTCATGGCCGCAACTGATAAATGGGACAAGCAGGAACGGAAGAAAGAAAGATAGAATAAGAACTACCTTCTATCCAAGCTGACGAGGAAACAAGCCGATTTATGCAACTGCTACAATGCGAAGCTTGACAGACAGATAGGGATGATCCAATGTGAATACATGGACATCCTTGTGTCTAAAGAAGCTAAATGGAGGCAAAAAGCTCAGTGTGATTGGATGAAGTTAGGGGATTCCAACACATCATATTTCCAATCTCTAGTAAAGGCAAAGAGAAGAAGAAACATGATTTCGAAACTAAAGAATGAGCATGGAGAATGGGTTGATGACGAAGAGGAACTAGGGATGCTGATCAGGGAACACTTCCGAAAACTTTTCACGGACGACTGGCCTGCTGCCGCACAACACATCACCATAACCTACTCAGGGGCATTCCCCACCCTGGCCGCCTTCGACAAGTTAGTGGATTGGTCGTACGCCTAACGAAGAAGAGGTATTGGAGGCCCTCAATTGGATGAACCCGATTAAGGCACCAGGCCCTAATGGCATTGATGCTGGGTTCTTATAGAAGAACTGGCACACCGTCGAACACTCTTTAAAATTGACCATCTCTAAGTGTTTTACAGGATAACAAATCCCAAGTTCAATGGCATCCTCCACCTTAGTCTTGATCCCAAAGAATGTAACGTCGGAGCACTGCAACCACCTTTGCCCTATTGCATTAAACAATGTAAGCATGAAGCTAATCTCAAAGATTATAGTGGAGAGGATTAAGCCATTCCTGAGCTACTGGATCTTCCCAAATCAGACGAGTTTCATCTTAGTTCTCCGATTCTCAGACAACACCATCCTCTTACAGGAAGTGTTTCACTCTATGAGAACACGTAGAAGCGGACATAAATATATGATCTTGAAGCTAGACCTGGCTAAGGCATATGATAGAATGTGTTTGGATTTCATCCATGACACCCTAAAGAGAATACCCATACCAACTCACATCATCACGGTGATCATGAACATAGTGACCAATGGCGACATAGCCATAGCTTGGAAGGGCAAAACACTACCAGAATTCAAAGCTTCTCGGGGAGTCCGATAGGGGGATCCTTTATCCCTGTATCTATTTGTTGTTTGTCTTGAGAGACTGAGCCAGGACATTGCTAATCTGGAGGCATAAGGAAGATGGAAGCCATTACTCATCACTTGAAGCGGCCCAAGGTTGACACACTTATGTTTTGCTGATGATATCACCTTATTTGGGGAAGCATCGGTGGAACAAGGTAGATCGATTAACCAATGTATCTGAAGATTCGGTGATGCATCCGGGCAGATGTTGCCAATTGAGAAGTCATCTGTGCATTACTCCAAAAACACTGATCGGGCTACAAAATGTCGGGTGAGCAGAATTCTGAGAATGGAAGAAATTGAGGACTTGGGCAAACACCTTGGTGTGCGCATGCTCCATAAAAGAGAAAGCAAGACCATTTATCTTGATCTACTGAGTGCACTGGAAAGGCACATCAGCTCATGGACCACTCGAACCCTCTCTCTAGCCGGAAGGGTGACGCTAGCCAGTTAAACACTCAATGTTATGCCTTCATATATCATGCAGTCTAGTCTTCTTCTTGTCTTACTATGCGATAGTATTGATATAAATATTCGAAACTTCATTTGGGGCGGTCCATACGCTAGCAAAAGCATCAGCCTTATCTCATGGAAGAAGATGATAGTGCCTAAAAATATGGGGAATGAACATCAAGCCTGCCAGGATGCAAAACGAAGCCCTTTTGTATAAAACAATCTGGGACTTCTACACCAGAAAAGGGAACCCCTGGACAGAGGTCATGGAATACAAATATATGCACAAGCGAGGAGAAGGAAGAGCCACCAGATCTAGACTTTAGAAATTTATGGTGGATAATTAGAGTAATGTTATGGACCGAGCTGCCAAAGCTATCGTTAATGGCAACACCACCTCTGCTTGGCATGAAAAATGGGTGGGTAGCCGCCTCACACCAAATCTAAAATCTCATCTAATGATTCCTGACGAGTTTCAGGATCTGAAGGTAAGTTCCATGGCCTTGAATGGGGAATCGGATGAGGGCTTCATTTCTTACTGGTTCACTAAAGAAACTATTGCAATGATCCTCAACATGACCCCTCCGATTCAGGTGGGAGGTACTGATGAATGGTGCCACCTAGATGACACTCATGGCTGCTTCAGAACCTAGAACTATTATAGAACACTTCTAAAAGATGCATGCATCCAGTCTCCTGGTAATTGGACTACGATTTGGAAGTTGGCATTGCCACAATGCACTAAGGTGTTCCTATGGAAGGCCCTCCATGAAGGCTTGATGACGAACTTCAATCGATCTAGGAGAGGCTTCACCAGGGACGATAAATGTCCCAGATGCGGTCACACTATCGAAATGACCATCCATGTTCTCAAAGACTGTCCCTATGCACAGGAGGTGAGAGATGGTATCACCAAGTCCCATAATGTTGCGTTTGAACCAGGTAACACCTTGTTAGAATGGTTCTCTTGCAACTTGAAGCATAAGAATGGGGGTCGAATAAGATCAACCTGGTTCACCATGCTGACAGAGAACCTATGGATGCAAAGGAACGAATGGGTCTTCAATGGCATCCAATGTCCTCCATTCGCTCTTGCAAGGAACATCTCGACCAGATTAAACTACAGCCTAATTACTTTCAGACCTGTAGCCCCTGAGTACAACCGTGCACCAAGAGAAGATTGTTCACCAATCCCAGAGAGCGCTATTAAAGTCAATGTCAATGGCTCAGTTTGGAAACATACAAATAAGGCGGCTACAAGCTTTGTCATGAGGAACACACAGGAGCAGTGGCTCATGGCTGACGCCCAACCAGCTTGCGGCCATCAAATTCTAGAGGTGGAACTACTAGCAATCTGTAGGGGTCTCGAAGCAGTAATTTACATACCAGAGCACGTAATGGTGGAAACTGACAACAAGCTAGTGTGGTCAATCCTAACCTCTAGAGAAACTCACATGCCTAAGTATAAGATCTTCGTCACTAGAGTCGAAGCTTTCAAGGTGGAAAACCCTGATATTCAAATCCACTTCGTCAAAAGAGAGTCGAATGTACTAGCTGACTGCCTTGTCAAATGGGCGGTCCGGCATGTGAAGGAACCCATCATCTGGCTCCAATGCCCTGAGTTCATCCCAGCTGAGATCTAGAAGGGACAATGGGTGAATCATGTAATAGCTTGTTCTGCTAGTTTGCCTGCAATCCGAGAGTAGGATGAATAAACTATCTCGGTACCCCCCCCCCAAAAAAAAAGATGAACTTTCTCATTTTTCTCAAGAAAATCAATCTTAGCATACAAGTCATCAATAAATTTCCCTAGCCTCTTCTTCTTAGATTTGCATCTAGAATAAGAAGAGTGGGAAGAATTAAGCATATCAATGAGGTCTTCTTTACATAGTTCATTTAAACTTAACTCACTTACCTCACATATGTCATCACTTGTTGAGGCCATGAGAGCTAAGTGGCATTATCCCTCATTGGAGCTGGAATCACTAGAAGAAGATTCCTCCCATGTGACATGGGATACATCTTTGATTCTTCTTTCTTTCTTGTCCTTCCTCTTGTACTTGCCATACTTATTATAGTCCTCCTTTTTTTTGGAGCTGCTCTTGTGGTAGAATTTCTTTGCCTTGGGGCAATCATTCTTGTAGTGTCCTTTTTTCCACATTCAAAGCACCTTGTAGTAGAAGGGGAGGAGGGCTTTCCCTTGAATTGCTTACCCTTGGAGTAGTTAAGTTCATGATCACCAAGGGATTCATCGTCACTAGAGGAATGAGGGGTAGGATGACAAGAAAGTTGTTGTTGGAAAACAATGGATTCCACTCGAGCTTTGAATGCATTGTCCTTGATATTCTTTGACTCTTTCTCTTCTTTCTTATCATCTTCCTCTTTCTTGTCAAGTCTAGGGTCATAGGCTTGATGGTTTCCAACAAGCTCTTTGGTGGCAATGTCACCAATACTTCTTATTTATCCAATAGAAGTCACCATGGATTATCACCTTTTGCAAAGATATCTAAGGATCTTGGATTTGATGGTGTCTTGATCCATAGTATGTCCCAAAGAAGCAAGTCCATTGATGATGGTGATGACTCTTGAGTGCATGTCAACCAATCTCTCCTTCTTTCCCATATTGAAGTTCTCAAGGAGACCTTTGAGCATGTAGATATTAGACTCCTTGACTTGCTTGGTCCCTTCATAGGTGATTCAAAGTTTGTTTCATATCTCATGAGTGGTATCCCCAGAAGAGATTTGATTGAACTCAATAGGGGTGAGGGTTGCATAAATGATGCTTATGGCTGCCTTCTTCAACAAGGCTTCATCCCATGTGGCTACATCCCTAGTCGACTCCTTTTATTGAAGGATGACTACTTTCCACACATCATAGCTCATTACTTGCAAATAGAACTACATATGTCGCTTCCAATAAACAAAGTTTATGTCGTCGAAGTTTGGAGGCCTCATGGAGAATCCACCCACCAAGTTGAGAGAGAACATAAGAGGTTGTCACCCATTTTCTCATCTTGTGGGAGATCTTGTTGGGGAAGACTTTGGCTCTAATACCACATGTTGGATTAAAGGGCTCTAGGGGGTGAATAGAGATAAAAAGAACTTAAACCAAATTGATTAGACCTTCAAATTACTTCAAGAAGGAGAATTGTAAATATGTAATTTGATGTGTAACTAAGCATACATAGTAAGGATGAGTGATATTGAATGAGATCAAGAACAACCTATGTAGAGTGATTCCAATCTCCAAACTAGGAGAAAGTCATTCCACTACCAAGAGAGGTCAAGCCCTAGGATTTTGCAACCATTACATATTTATATTTCATTATCAGACATACAATAAGACCTTCCTTTTACAGAACAAGGATACCCAGCCTTCCTTTTTAAGGACCAAAAGGAGCTAATAAACCTTAAAAGGTCTTACCTATCCTTCAATCAAGAGTCTTAAACCTCTACAAGGGCTTACCCTCTTTTGCAAGGAGTTCGACACCTTCACCAAGGATCTCCCCTTCTTGCAAAAAGTCTTCCGCCTTGAAGGAATTACCCACTCTTCTCAAGGATCTTCACCCTTCACCTTCTCCTTCAACTTGGAGAAGTTTTCACTAACATATCTTGAGGAAATGGGTTGGGGAAAGAGAAATTTGAGAGCTTCACAAGATTAAAATGGAGTAGCTCTTGTACAAATATCCTATCTCACTCATATGAACGTTTGTGTAAGGCCCCTAAACTTGCTTAATGAGTTGAATAAGCTTAATTATCATAATTGAATTCTTATAACCCTAATATAACCTTTTGATATAATTTGAAATCATAAGACAAGCTTAAGTTTCAAATTTGGTCCAATTTGGACACTATTTGAGCAAGTTATGTAATTTTATTCACATTTTGGACTTTTCTACAATTTACCCAATTGAGAGGTTTTATTTGCAATTTATCACTTTAATTATGTTCCTTGGATATTATCTCATCATTCTTGAGATTTTTGAGCCATGGGGCACCTATTTAAACCTTGGTTTGAAGGTGTTTTCTCCAAGGGTACTTTAGGATTTAACCCTTCATGGATGAGCTACCTTTAGCAGCTATCAACTAATGAGTTATTTGTTTTGCTTGGAAATTAAATAAATGAGGGATAAGCATGTCTCTATGGATGTTTGGGGAGCTTCTTGTGTGTGTGATTGTATATTATTAATAGTTTAAGGCGATAGAGACATGGTGAAGCTACTTTTACACCTCACGCTTGCTCCCATCCTTATCCATGGGCTATATTTACCTCTTCCTTGCCCACGTATGAAAATTTGCTTGCTTTATCTTTCCTCTAACCTGGAGAAACGACTCCACTCTATTTTTATGCGGAACCAAGTGCTCTAAGGTAGAAGACAACCTCTTTTTGGAGAAGAAGGTCTCCTAGAGCTCCATTTAGCCCTACATAGGGTTTCCAAGGTCATCTTCTAGGGATTTTGACCAAGGCAAGTTATTTTCTTCCTTCCTTCTCAATTTATCTTGCTATTATCCTTCCTTAGACATCCCTCCAGGTCTGAACCTTTCTGTTCCATGGTATAAATTGCTCTAAAGCTCTAAAACCCTACCTTTTTTGCTCCTTATGCTTAGGGGTTTCTCATTTGATGAAGAAAGGTGCTAGTTGGACGAGTTCATAGATTATGCTTGAATTTTCTACCCTAAATGCTTGAGATTTCTTATGTGTGGGATTTCATCTTATCATTAGAGTCAAGTTTTATAACTTTCTCCACGTTTATTTCTTAACTTAAGCTTGTTAGCTCATGTTCTTTCTAGAAAATGATGATTCATGCACTAAAAAGCTATGCTTGACTTGTATTTCGATTTTTATAATGTTCCCTATTCTTATTTCAGTTCTAGATGAACATGTGATCATGTGTACATTATTCCTAAGGTATAATATGACTTGGATTAGGTTGTTTTGACAACCTATGGTGCTAAGAACCTATCAACCAATGGTCAATTTTAGGGTTTTAAAGCTGATTTCTTCTATAAACCCATGACCCGATGATGGTACCATTGCAAAAACCCTATGGTGTTATCTTCATGACAATTGATGATCAGGAACAAAGGTGTCATATGATGGTAAAAACCTATGGTCACCCCCTTATGTCAGATTTGGGATCAATTTGAAGTTTAATAATCAACCATTAAGTACCCTACTGATGGTATCAATCAATGATGGCATTAGCTTAATATATGATGTTGATTAATGAATATAGTTTTGATATAACAACCTATGGTGACTTAATTGTCACTAATGATGGTAGATAATATCTCCAAAATCTATGGTGAGTTAATCATATAGTTGTAGCATCAATTAAGCCTTAGACCAATGGTTTCTTGGGTCACTTGATGCAATGGTCGAACCTATACTATAATTGATGTTTTTAACATATGAACTTGACCCAATGGTCAAGATCTCATGTTTATTCCTCCAATAAAGTGTAATGATGGATAATGTAATATGTTGGTCCTAATAATGTGATTGATATGGTTTCCTTTATATGACCAACTTAAGGAGGTTACTTGTTGACAATGGATGGCTTGCTTTAACTGAACAGTCGATTGTGGGTTTTACCCTACTCACAATGGTACTTTTGTATTGTTAATCAAGGGATGTATAGGGTTAGATGATGACTCTTTCTATAGAAAAAATCAAGAACTTCATAGGTGGTTTATCCAAGGTGTTTACTTATGTAAACAACCAATGGTGTTACCTTTCAAACATCCAATGGTTCTGGGTGACATTGTAATATGGTGATATTGGTTGAATGATGATGGAACAAATGGAGGGTTACCATTAATAAGGTATTCTTACCTATTCACTCATATGAATAGAAGGGATGATAACCATATTGTGTTGATATGTAACCCTAATGAGGTATAGCTTGTTATACCTAGCTTTAATATAACTAAATCATGGTAATTGGGTATGAATAGTCCTTGAATGACTAATACAATCATAAAATACTTTGTCACTATTGTTGAAACCCTAGTATGTTATAAATTGATGGTTACACCTTAATTTATGTGTGGGTTCATACTTGAGAATAGTATGGAATGTGATGGTGATGCTTCACCTTATGCATCCATGATCCAAGGGGGATGTCGTGAGTTAGGACTTGGGTATGAGTGTTGATTAGTAACATTAATATCATTTATCTTCTTGAGCCTTACTCTAATGAAAATAGATAAAGATGAGTATTCATGTTTAACCTTCTTATATGATGGCATGATGGTGAAATAACCTCCTTAACATGAATCATAACCTTAATGTGTTAATTGGTAGTTATCATAGCCTCATGGTTGATAATTTCTTATGCTAAACATGTGCATTATGAATATGATGAGGGTTAATCATATCTAGATTCCATGCATGTTGATGTAATAAAGGAATGTTATTAATTTTAATATAACCCTACTATGATTGTTTATGAATATCTCCTAGCTCATTAATGCAATATTGTGTTGATATGGTGTATTATATGTAAGTGATGTTGTTGAGCCTTGTTATAAGGCATGCAAAGATAATGATGATCTTACAGGGAATAGTATGATGGTCTTAATGACCTTTGGGCATGGTTGAACCCTGAATGAGGTGTAATTCTCTTGTGTTGATAAGGGTTGATACCCTGTGATATTGTGAAAAGGATTTATATCATGTGATAATATGATGGTCTTAATGACCTTTGGGCATGGTTGAGCCCTAAATGAGGTGTAATCCTCTTATGTTGATCAGGGTTGATACCTTGTTATATTGTGAAAAGGATTTATATCTTGTGATAGTATGATGACTAGTGTGGTCTCATGAATGGCAAGTGAATAGTACCATATGATGATCAAATGAGAAATTATGTTTCACACATTTTATATCTTTTAAAGGTTGTGTGTTTATATGCTTGCTAGAAGTGAATTAGGATTTGTATGTCCACTTGTTTGATGCATCCTTAATTCACCCAATTGACATAACTAATCAAGTAAAACTTTAAACATGTAGTGTCTTGTTCCATAGATCCATCTGAGTGTCAAAACTTGCCATATGGTGAAATGAGTATTCCTAAGGGAAACTCAGAGCGCATATAGTTGAGTATGTGGGGGTGGCAAGTTGAGGATATATCCTTGTCATCCAAAATGTAGATTGTGGAGGTTGGCTATGGTCATGCCTCATACATCTGATGTGATTGAGAATGGTTGTAGTCGTGTCTTGGTGATTATATATGTGACAAGATTGGAGGACAACTGTGGTTGTACCTCTGATGGTAGGGTACGTGTACCCACCTCCTTTCACTAGTGTCGTGACCTGTACCAAGGACGAACTAGGCTATTAGCAGCTTGACCTTATGTGTCATTGTGATGAGCCCGTACTGATCGGGGGCAGAGAAGATCTTAGGAGTTCAACTCTTCTTAGATCTTGTATGACATTGATTTCGACTTAGCAGTGGTCAGTTAGATTTTGAGTGGCATCCTGAAATTCCTCATGGTATTATAAAATATGTAACACAGTCGTGTAGCATATCTATTTAGGGTTATACACAACACTTCATATTGGATGAAAACCCTTGTTTGCTTTCTTTTCATTGAGATCATGTATAGTACAATAAGAGATAATAGATATGCTTATGTTGTAGTTATGCTCATGTTGTAAACATGCTTATGTTGTCACATATACTGACACTGATGGTTAAGATGTTGTTTCTAGTTATGTTTAATAATACTGGCCATGCTTTGTAACTAGAGATGCATATACTGCTAATCATGCTTATCCAGATAGTTGTGCTTATGTTGTTATCTCTTTTTATGATGTTGATATGTTCAACCTATTAGACATGCTAATGTTGTTAGCTATGCTTATGTGGCTAGACTTATTCATAACGATAGAGATTCTATGTTACTAGACTTGCTCATGATGCTAGATATGCATATGCTACTGAATTGCTTATATTGTCAACAAGATAAAGGATGATAGTATGGCTAATGATGATAGTTATTATCTACTCCTTTATGTATTTTGTCAATCATCAGTGTTGTTGGGCTTAGTTGTTATATATGATTAAACTTCTTAACTATTTAATTACTTAAAAATTTTGTAACCAATAAACGTTGTTGGAGGTTATACCTCTTGTTGGGACATGGGTCTCACCCTTGTGGTTCACCACATTTTTTTAGGTAATCGGCAGTGACAACAATATAATTGTTGAAGTAAAGAGAAACTACAATAATGAATGTTACGACCCCACCTTCCGATAACCCCCAATTAAGGGAGACTGAGAGGTCGAAGCCGCACCCATAATTCCCAGATCAAAGGTTCAACATATAACCAAGAACAATTATTAAATTTTAACAGACTATACTAAAAAATGGAAATAAAATTTTTTCATACCTTTGAAAAGTTTGGAATATACTAAACTTCTAACCACAGCTGAACTATTCTAACTAGTTCCTCCTTGTTCCTTAATTCTTGAATTCACAATGTGTCACTTTACTGTTTGTACTTTTGATATTTGTACCTAAATCACCGACAAATAAAACGACGGTCAGCCGAAGCTGGTATGTGGAGGAAACAAATAATGTTCAACTAAGTTAACAACATAATCATTCAATTAATCATTTAACAACCAAGATTACGTTTTAAGCCAAACTACTCAATCCATACCTATCCACCACTCTGTGTTGTCCCTGTAAGGACTTATATAATACCTCTGTAAAGGTAGAGTCGCATGGCACCACCCAAAGGTAGCCCAATATCTAGCTCACTATGACTTGATGGACCTACTCTCTAGGTAGCCATATACTAAGTCATTCCACGACCTGATGGTCCTACCCTCTAGGTAGCCATATACTAGGTCAGCCATTAAGACACAGAGGGGACCACGATCTGAGCTAGTAGGCACATATATTATGTGATAGTCATATTCACATTATAGTTTGCATGAACTAAATTCATCTGACAGTTTATTCAAGTCATCGGTGAAAATATCGAAAACCTCGGAAATCTATCTCGAGATATTCATAAGCGTAACCACATACCTGATTTGATGAGTCATGTAGATTATTCAACATAGACTTCATGTATATCCAATCAAGCCAATCAACAGATCCAAGCAAGTAATTCAATCATCACATAATTCCTCTCGGCCAATCGTGTTGCGCCACGTCACCAATTTCCATGCAAAGCGGCCCGACTTCAGTTATAACGAAAAGACGCAAATGCCCTTCATTAAGTTTTCCGTTCTGAATACCCCAGAGGGGTAGATTCATCCAACGCCTCCCGTTGTCTTCCTGCTTGAGCAACCCTAGACGGTCGTTGATAGCAGAAGATTGCAGGGTCGTTCCTGTCATTCCCAGGCACGAAACTCTTCAGAATCCATCGCCCTGGCTCTACCGTGCCCCTGCACACGCGAAGAACCCTCAGGTCACCGCCGAGGTGGCCGTTCCTAGGCGTGCTAACACCCGTGACCTGTTGCATGTGTGCAGTCCTCCGACAGAAGTTTCATGATGGCGGAGTGGGTGATAGATCACCAACCCTTCCCAGGATTGTCGTAGGAGTTTAGTGCTTCCATCGAGTCCCATCGCAGCTCCTCGGGGCCTTTGAACTCGCCCCACTCACTTGGCTAGGGTTTGAGGATGTAAACAAGAAGAAGGAGGGAGAAAGAGGAGAAAGGTACGTGGAACCCTTCAGAACTCGACCCTAGGATCTCCCCCATTATATAGGGTGGGAAAAGAAGCCCTAGGTCAGCTTATACATTACTCAACGCGTCCCTTTCCAAATAGGAAGTCAATTCCTCCAAAGAGAAGGATATTCTCTCTATTTCTTTTATCCTTTGGATATTCTCTGTTATATGGATATTAAAAATATGAAAATCCACTTTCTTATTCTCTTTAAACTTGCCTTTTAGTTATTTGTCACGAAATCATGTTTTCTTTTAATAGAAAATACCACCTTTTGAAAAACAACACAAAATTCATTAATAATGCATCACATTATCCTTTTATTTTGCAATTTTGGTATTTTCTCTTTCTTTTGTCTTTATTGGGACTCCTTGGATCCCAAGAAACTCTATTATTTCGAAATCCTTTTTATTGGATACTCATTATCCTTCTAGATGCATCATTTCTCATTATCATGTGTATTTCTTATTAAAATATCTCTTTTTGAGGATTTTTCTTTATTTTTATTTTATTCTCCTCATTAATATTCCTTTTATCATTAGGAATCCTTGGGATACGAAATCACACTAAGGATAACTCAATTATACTTCTTTTCACTTGTTTTCCACAATTTACCATTATTTTCAATTTCTTTCTTAATAAAGAAATACTTAGATGATCTTTTCTTTTCTTATTGCATTCTCTATGCAACTTTGGACTCCTTGGAACCCAAGGAACCCAAGAGGCACGAAATCCTTCCTTGGATTACATTCTTTTGCCTTCCAGAGGTTTCCACATCATTCTTTTCTCAAAAACTCAATTATTCATTTATTAATTGAATTTCCTTGTTATTTGGGCCCAATAGCCAATAAAGCCCACAACACAATCATCAAGGATGTTGTAAACGAAATCCATTTATTTGAAGCAAATTATATCATTATTTGTTCAATTATGTTTAATATGAGAAATTACATTTCTCACCAAATGAACCCAAAATTTGGGGTTGTAATAATGAATCTTTGTGAAAGTTGATTAGATGTCTAGTGTGTCCTAGAGTTGTCCCTGTACTCTCAGGTCCGGGCAAGAAGAAGTTTGTATATGGTGTTTCAAACATTGTTAGCATATTAATGCTCGTTTGTGTGGCATATACAAATATTGTTCTCCTGTGTATATATGTTGGGGCTAAGACGATAGACTAATTTGTATCAAATTCTTGGCACAATATGGATACAAGAAAGATGTTGGGCTCTTATGCAAATGTTTTTTAGCAGGTGTTGATGTTCAAATCGGTTTTAATTTATCCATATTTTTGGGTATGTGATTAATTAGTGATTGATTGTGTTTTATGTTTTGAGTAATCTCGTTCAGTGTAATGAGTTCTCACAAGTTGGTGTCAGAGCTTTAGGTTCACTGAGTCTACAGGGACACTAGGACTTAAGACTAGGATGATGTCTAAGTTAGGAACGTGACACAAAAACATTGTGCATACTACCTAATCTCAGTACTTGGATGCCCTGGCCAGGTATTCAATTATTGAAGAAAGGTAAGTATGGAACTCTTAGATTGTTATCTTTCTGATTACTCTAATCAAGTAGTCATTTTGAGACAATCTGAAGACCATAACAAATAATAAATCATGGTATGAATATCTCAATCCTACCTGAAAGAAGATGAGAATTGCACCATAATCTATCGAAACTTGAATGTTTGGTAACTATAAGAGAAAGATACAACACCATGAAATCTAAATCTGAATACAAATTAGAAAAAGAGGAGTTCTTGAAGATGTGATTCAAGAAGATAATAAAGTAAATGACAGATAAGGCTATCTTATAAAGTGAATCAAGGTATAAAATCCACATAAGATGGAAAGAACTCCTATAACAAGTACAAAATGAGAAGATAAATCAAAATGAGAAGATAAATGGGAACAATATCAAAGGAATAAGGTGGAACCTGAGTAAATATCAGACCAACCTATGTGTGTAAGAAAATGTTAATGTAAAATCAACATCGCGTTTGAAAGAAATTAAGGCAGATGATCCATGTTTAATGAAGAAAATGTGGAATATGATGATTTACCTATTGATAAGTGGCTAAAAAATATAATAAAATAAGAGAACGTACCCAAGTGTGATAAATAGTCATCAAGGAAGGAGTAATGAGATATGTTAATCATGATGATTCCTATGCTAATAGTAAGGAACCTGAAATGAAAAAGGTAAAATGATACATAAGAAGTTGTAACCTGCATAATGAAAATAGAGTTGGTTACCTTTTTGGTAGTGACCCTTGAACAATGTTGCTATGATGTGGGAAGTGTGTTTCCCTTTTGTGTCTTTCCTATCTAGGGCACATCTTTCAAGTGGATCATTGCCACTTGGTACGTATGGATTCACTGCAAACATGAGGGTGGATAGCTTGTTATAGCATAAGGTTGTTTGGACTATGGTTCCAAGATCATAAAGTTTGTGATGATTTTGCTTTTGAGCCTTCTAATAATTAGGAAGACTCCTCTTATATGTTTTGAAATTCGTTATGCTAGTAAGAGTAGATGAGATAAGGATGTGAGTTCCTTATAGCACATGAGGTGGATACCAAGGTAATGAATCCTAGTATCCAACATGTATCAACAATATGAGAAATATGTGAAGGTTGGAGATGTTTATTAAATGAACATTTCAAGTGTTTCTCTCCCTTAGAGAGAGAAAGAGAGTTGATGATGAGCCTCTAAATGTTGTTTGAAATAAAAGAAAAAGTGATTCTATAATGTTGTGTATGGTTCAGTGATAGCTGTGCAAGACCACTATCAAGGATAGATGGTTTGTTGGTAAATAGATATGTGATATCGTGTTCCTTTAAGATAAACCTATGATCAAATATTAATGTGTAAGAGTTAGATTGGATGACATAATTCACATGACCATGATGAGTTTATAGTTATGTCCTATAGACTAACCAATGTACAAATAGAATTTATGAATAGGAGGAACAGAGTGTTCTAGTCATGTCATACAAGTTATATCAAACTTTGAATGATGACATGTCAATGTATTTCAAATATGGTCAAAAATATGATCAATATTCCTTCAAAAACCTTAGGGTTTCTGAAGCAGCAATAGTTATGAGACAAGTTGAACAAGAGTGAGAAGGGGTTGATTAAATGTCTTTATGGGATCATGATATGTCTTCTAAGTAGGTTGTGTAAATCCTAGTAAGGTGAAGATAGTGTTGTTGTTTCACCCCTAACAAGGTTGACTAGGAATGATGTTTCCTTGTATGAAATGACAAGTTCCAGTGTCAGCATTTCTTTTGATGCTGAAAAAGAACTGACAAGTGTTCCAGTGTTAGTGTATCTAGAAGAAAAAAAAAGATGGATACATCGCCTTTTTTTTATACTTCAAGGAATGGTATGGGACACATGGCATGATTGGTAAAAAGCTAGAAAGTATGACTTTTGAGTAATGTTTTGATACAATAGATATAATTTTAGGATGATAGCTAGAATTTAAAGTTGAACATTACTACTAGAGTTGTAAAGATGACACAATAAGTTTTTACATTCCCTATTGAGAATGTCTTCTTAGGTGGGGGTTTTTGTGCTAACCCAAGAGGAGATATGTATGAATGATGTGACATCACCATGATATGCAAGTAACCTTGTGAAGGTAATAGGATGAGGTGCAAAGGAAGTACCCATCTTTGTTTACCTTGGATTTTGGGGGCGAAATCCCTATTAGGGGTTTATATTTGTAAGGCCCCTAAACTTGCTTAATGAGTTGAATAAGCTTAATTATCATAATTGAATTCTCATAACCATAATATAACCTTGTGATATTCTCTGAAATCATAAGACAAGATTTAGTTTCAAATTTGGTCCAATTTAGACATTGTTTGAGCTAGTTATACAATTTTATGAACATTTTGGACTTTTCTGCAATTTACACAATGGAGAGGTTTTATTTGCAATTTATCACTTGCATTATATTCCTTGGATATTATCTCATCATTCTTGTGCTTTTTCAGCCATGGGGCGCCTATTTAAAACTTGGCCTGAAGGTGTTTTCTCCAAGGGTAGTTTAGGGTTTACCCCTTCATGGATAAGCATGTCTCTATGGATGGTGGGGGAGCTTCTTGTGTGTGTTCTTGTATATTCTTAATAGTTTAAGGCCATAGAGACACGGGGAAGCTACTTTTACACCTCATGATTTCTCCCATCCTTATCCATGGGCTATATTTGCCTCTTCCTTGCCTAAGTACGAAACTTTGCTTGATTTATCTTTCCTCTAACCTGGATAAATGACTCCACTCTATTTTTCTATGGAACCAAGTGCTCTAAGGTATAAGACAACCTATTTTTGGAGAAGAAGGTCTCCTAGAGCTCCATTTAGCTGTACCTAGGGTTTCCAAGGTCATCTTCTAGGGATTTCGACCAAGGCAAGTTATTTTCTTCCTTCCTTCTCCATTTCTCTTGCTATTCTCCTTCCTTAGACCTTCCTACAGGTCATAACCTTACTGTTCCATGGTATAAATTTCTCTAAAGCTCTAAAACCCTACCTTTCTTGCTCCTTATGCTTAGGGTTTGCTCATTTGATGAAGAAAGGTGCTATATGGATGAGTTCATAGCTTATGATTGAATTTTCTACCCTACCTGCTAGATATTTCTTCTGTGTTGTGTTTCATCTTCTCATTATAGGCAAGTTTTATAACTTGCTCCACGTTTATAGCTTACCATAAGATTGTTAGATCATGTTCTTTCTAGAAAATGATGATTCATTCACTAAAAAGTAATGCTTGACTTGGATTTCGATTTTTATAATGTTCCCTGTTCTGATTTTAGTTATAGATGAACCTGTGATCATGTGTACATTATTCCTAAGGTATAATATGACTTGAATCAGATTGGTTTGACAACCTATGGTACTAAGCACCTATCAACCAATGGTCAATTTTAGGGTTTTAAAGCTGATTTCTTCTATAAACCCATGACCCGATGATGTTATCATTGCAACAACGCTATGGTATTGTCTTCATGAAAATTTTTGGTCATGATCAAATGTGTCATATGATGGTGACAACCAATGGTCACCCCCTTAGGTCAGGTTTTGGAAAAATTAGAAGTTTAATGATCACCCATTAAGTACCCTACTGATGTTATCAATCAATGATGACATTAGCTTAATATTTGATGCTGATTAATGAATATAGGGTTTATCTAAAAACCTATGGTGACTTAATGGTCACTAGTAATGGTGGATCAGATCTCCAAAAGCTATGTTGAATTAATCATATATTTGTAGCATCAATCAAGCCTTAGACCAATGGTTTCTTGGGTCACTTGATGCAATGGTCAAACTTACATTGTAATTGATGGTTTTAACATATGAACTTGACCCAATGGTCAAGATCTAATATTTATTCCTCCAATAAAGTGGAATTATGGATAATATAATATGTTGGTCCTGATAATGTGATTTATATGGTTTCCTTTATATGATCAACTTAAGGAGCTTACTTGTTGACAATGGATGGCTTGTTTTAACCGAACAGTCGATTGTGGGTTTTACCCTACTCTCAATGGAAATTTTTTTATTGTTAATCAAGGGATGTCTTGGGTTAGATGATGAATCTTTCTAGAGAACCAATCAAGGACTTCATAGGTATTTTATCCAAGTTGTTCACTTATGTAAACAACCAATGGTGTTACCTTTTAAACATCCAATGGTTCTGGGTGACATTGTGGTATGGTGATATTGGTTGAATGACAATGGAACAAATGGAGGGTTACCCTTAATAAGGTAGTCTTGCCTATTCACTCATATGAATAGAAGGGATGATAACCATATTGTGTTGATATGTAACCCTAATGAGGTATTGCTTGTTATACCTAGCTTTAATATAACTAAATGATGGTAATTGGGTATGAATAGTCCTTGAATGACTAATACAATCATGAAATACTCTGTCACTATTGTTGAAACCCTAGTATGTTATAAAACGATGGTTACACCTTGATTTATGTGTGGGTTCATACTTGAGAATAGTATGGAATGTGATGGTGATGCTTCACCTTATGCATCCATGATCCAATGGGGATGTCGTGTGTTAGGGTTTGGGCATGAGTGTTGATTAGTAACATTAATATAATTTATCTTGTTGAGCCTACCTCTAATGCAAATAGATAAAGATGAGTATTCATGTTTAACCTTCTTATATGATGGTATGATGGTGAAATAACCTCCTTAACATGAATCATAACCTTAATGTGTTAATTGGTGGTTATCATAGCCACATGGTTGATACTTTCTTATGCTAAACATGTGCATTATGAATATGATGAGGGTTAATCATATCTAGATTCCTTACATGCTGATGTAATAAAGGAATGTTCTTAATGTTAATATAACCCTGTTATGATTATTTATGAATATCTCCTAGATCATTAATACAATATTGTGTTGATCCGATGTATTGTATGTAAGTGATGTTGTTGAGCCTTATTATAAGACATGCAAAGATAATGATGATCTTGCAGAGAATAGTATGATGGTCTTAATGACCTTTGGGCATGGCTGAGCCCTGAATGAGGTGTAATCCTCTTGTGTTGATAAGGGTTGATACCCTGTGATATTGTGAAAAGGATTTATATCCTGTGATATTATGATGGTCTTAATGACCTTTGGGCATGGTTGTTCCCTAAATGAGGTGTAATACTCTTATGTTGATAAGGGTTGATACCCTGTGATATTGTGAAAAGGATTTATATCTTTTGATAGTATGATGACTAGTGTGGTCTCATGAATGACAAGTGAATAGTACCATATGATGATGAGATGAGAAATTATGTTTCACACATTTTATATATTTTAAAAGTTGTGATATTTATGTGCTTGATAGAAGTGAATTAGGATTTATATATCTACTTGTTTGATGCAGCCTTAATTCACCCAATTGGCATAACTAATCAAGTAAAACTCTAATCATGTAGTGTCATGTGCCATAGATCCATCTGAGTGTGAGAACTTACCAGATGGTGAAATGAGTATTCGTAAGGGAAACGCAGAGCGCATACTGTTGAGTATGTGGGGGTGGCAAGTTGAGGATATATCCTTGTCATTCACAATGTAGATTGTGGAGGTTGGCTATGGTCATGCCTCATACATCTGATGTGATTGAGAACAATTGTGGTCGTGTCTCGGTGATTATATATGTGACAAGATTGGAGGACAACTGCGGTTGTACCTTAGATGGTAGGGTATGCGTACACACCTCCTTTCACTAGTGCCATGACCTGTATCAAGGATGGACTAGGCTATTAGCAGCTTGACCTTATGTGTTGTTGTGGCAGACCCATATTGACTGGGAGA
Organism: Alisma plantago-aquatica; assembly: GCA_963693085.1. NCBI lineage: Eukaryota > Viridiplantae > Streptophyta > Magnoliopsida > Alismatales > Alismataceae > Alisma > Alisma plantago-aquatica. The sequence goes on from OY856409.1 coordinate 476,728,901, forward strand.
GGAGAAGATCTTAGGAGTCTGACTCTTCCTAGATCTTATATGGTACTGATTTTGCTTTAGCAGTAGTCAGTTGGATTTTGAGTGGTATCCTCAAATTCCTTAGGGAATAATAAAAGATGTAAGATAGCTGTGTAGCATATTTGCATAGGGTTATACACAATGCTTCATATTGGATGAAAACCCTTGTTTGCTTTCTTTTCACTGAGATTATGTATAGTATAATAAGAGATAATAGATATGTGTATGTTGTAGTTATGCTCATGTTTTAAACATGCTTATGTTGTCACATATACTGACACTGATGGTTAAGATGTTATTTCTAGCTATGTTTGATATTGTTGGCCATGCTTTGTAACTAGAGATGCATATACTACTAATCATGCTTATCTGATAGTTGTGCTTATGTTGTTATCTCTTTTTATGATGTTGATATGTTCAACCTATTAGACATATCTATTGTAACATACTGAAATTTAGGGTCTTCCCTACAATTTACCCACTTTTGAGCTTCTCTTGGCTTTATAGTCCATTTGGACCTTTTCCATAAATTTCCCATCCTTTTTAATCACTTTTGGACTCTATGTGCAATTTGGGCATAATTTGAGGTTGAAATCACTATTTACCCTCATTAATGATAATGGAGGGGTGTTTGCACAAATAACCCAATTTAGGAGATAAGAGAGGTTAATAATGTAATTTGGTCATTAAGGATGGAATAAGTAGATAATATTAATTTGGAGTTTTTTTGGATAAATATATTAATAATAATAAACATTTGAATTAATTATGAGTATATTAACCTCTTTACTTTCTCTCTCCTCCAATTTGATGATAAATGTGTAAAAATATATTTAAAGGTTGACATTTTGCTCTTAATACTCATATATAACTATCACCTCGAATTTGACTCACTAATTGCACTAATATAGTTATTTCATAATACTTCACATCTTTTAATGTGTTAAAATACACTTTAATGAGCAATATATTAATTGAGGGCTTTATTGGATATAATTACGAAATCTAATTATATAGCATTGTAATATGCGTCATTATGAACCTATGGTCCAAATTTGGTGGCTTTTGGAGTTCATTTGACCCTTCAAATCCATTTTACAAGCTTTTAATAAAGTATAACTATGGATTTCATTTATGTCGCGTTGCAACTCTATGGTTCCGTTATTATTTCGCTGTCACGCGCCCCTTTCACCTGCGTGCCATCCAACGGCATAAATCAGATCATCTTACCGCTGGTTTGATCGGACAGTCTAGGGCTCGTCCCTAACCTCTAGCCAGCCCGCGTCCAAGGAACCGTCTCATGACAGATCTTTGCTCGACCCTTTCTCCCTCTACACTCAATGGTTTCACTCGATTCTTCTTCCGTGCGACTTGTCTCTCCATGACGCATCCATCAAGGGGCTGTTCATCTTCTCCCATTCATTGTACATGAAACGCCCAACTGGGCTCTCCGCCTCCTCTTCGCAGAGGAGTTACAGAGTAGGGTAGCTATACCCCCTTGCCTACCTGAGACCTAGAAAACCTTCCTCAGCCTCCGCACATCACTCCTCCACGACCAATTTACCCTAAGCTACCCTCAGTCACTTGGACCTAGCCGCTCTTCTTCTCCGGCAATGGCGGCTTGCTGCTCTCACCTCTGGCCTCCTCGGGTCGATTCCTTGCGCGGTAACCAACTACAACCTCTCCTCTTCATTTCCACCCTAATGGTTTTCCTCGCCTTTGCCTGAGTTGCCCAGTCCTATAGGGCCGCCGACGAGCTGCTGCCGACGCCTAACTTCTCGGCATTCAGGTCCTTCGCCACCGCCACAAACGCTCGGTTTCTACTCTTCACCACCCTACGAACCTGTTAATGTCGTCCGGTTCAAGTTTCGTGGTTTTGTCTGATGTCCCCGCAATCCGTCGCCTTCCCCTATTTCCTCCTGTCCTCGGCGGCCTTTGGCCATTTCCGCACCCGGCTTCCCTTTGCGTGTTGCTCCTTCATCATCGTCAGGGTCTGGCGAAGGTGATGTAACCGTTTCCCAGACTCGAGCATCTCTGGAGCTCAGAGTTGGCTCCCACCTCCGTCTCCCTGGTTCTTCTCGCGGACATGGCTGCGAGGGGAAGCAATCCAGGTCGTCAAATGACCCTGGAGTCCCTCGCTGCTTCAATCGTTAGCTTTAGATCGCAGGGGCAATCTCGTAATTGCACCCTGAGCTTTGTTTCTCGCTTGCAAACCATCGATGGTTCCAAATGACCATACTTCCCTCGCTACTCAATTGATTTGATTTGACGAGCAAGGGTAGTTTAGTGATTTCCTCTGTTATTAACATCGAATTCCATTTTCATTTAAATACCTGTCACACTATGGTTTTCCTGATTTCTGATTGGCTGAGATCATTTAATTCATAATAAATGAATCCTTGGTCAGAAAAATACAAATAAATAGTCGATGGAAAGGATTTTTAATGTAGAATCTGATTTTGTGGTTTTTGAAGCATGATTCCAAAGTATTTTTCGAGGTTTTCTTAAGATACTTTTTTTAATGGTTTAAATGTTCTAAAATACCTAATTAATTCATTTTAACTCCAATTTATATAATAAAATATGTTTTATTATTTAGGAGAATATGACTAATATTTTGGGCTTAGTTTTAAACCCTAAATCATGGTTTTTTAAAATTAGGGTTTTCCTATGAATTATGTCTTTATATATATATTAATACATGTGTAATTATGTAACTAGGAAATGTGGATGGATTGCAATCAACTTGGTGAATGTTATGGTAATTAAATAAAATAGGTATGTGACCCCTATGTATGTGGATCCTATTTTTGTGGAATTTAAATGTGATGATGATGTGCAATACACCTACTCTTAGTTGGGCTTTTATCCAACCCCACCATTTATATTTGCTAGCCTTATTATCTTTTCTTATGACATTGTGATTCATCCAATTGAAACATGTGAATCATGCTACTACATTTGTTGCCTCTTTTACTTGGAAATGTTGTAACCTTGTTATTGCCTAAGTGGCTCATTCTTTTGGAAATATTTGGAAGCATTATATAATGTTGGTTCTTGTTGACTCTTTTAATTCTTGGAACTCTTGGATATGGTTGTGACCTATGATGGTCTTGTTATTTATTTATTTGGGTTTTATTCCCAATGCTATCTTGTTACTTTCACTATACTGCCAAGTGACTATTTAAGCATGATGTATTTTAGGCCAAATGACAATGTAGTGTACATGAGTACAAACCACCCACAGGGCACTGGGGTTTTAGTCCCCCTGCCGGGCACTGGGGTTTTAGCCCCCCTGCCATTTTATATATTAGGCACTGGGGTTTTAGTCCCCCTGCCATTGGTGAGGTCCGGTAGGTGCCTCACCCTACATTGAGATGAGTTTGTGTCTTAATATATTCATGCTATGTGATTTATTATTGTGGTGATTGTATATAGCAGTTATCTTATTCTTATTTGGATATCTATCTCATTCTCTTAAACTCTTGTAACACAGAGGATCCTTTATTATGCAATGTTGTTGTCTATTACTTGTCCAATACTTTATTTTTAACACATACCTTTTATCTTTCTCTTGCTGGATGATCCCAACCATCCAGGATAGGAATCAAAGTGCGTGTGGAAGCTTGGTGAACCTAAGGCTTAGGATAAGAGAAGAAGAAGAGGAACACATAGTTTGCTTGATCATAAATGTTTTTATGTTTTAAGTAGTTTGTTTGGAGACAATGTTGTATTAGTTAAGTCTTCCTCTACCTAGATCCTAGTTGCTTGCATAAAGTTGTACTCCCAAATTGGGAAAAATTTGTAATGTACTCTTTATACATTTTGAATTAAGTCAAGGTTCAAATTGCCGCTGCTATCCAATTGATGATTTGTTTATCATGTTTAATAGTAGAGACTATGTCTTTACATCTATGCTTATGTGGATAGACTTATTCATAATGATAGAGATTCTATGTTACTAGACTTGCTCATGATGCTAGATATGCATATGCTACTGAATTGCTTATATTGTCAACAAGATAAAAGATGATAGTCTGGATAATGATGATAGTTATTATCTGCTCCTTTATATATTTTGTTAATCATAAGTGTTGTTGAGCTTATTTGTTATATTTGATGAAACTTCTTAACTATTTAATTACTTAAAAATGTTGTAATCAATAAACGTTGTTGGAGGTTATATCTCTTACTGGGACATTGGTCTCACCCTTGTGGTTCTCCACATTTTGTTTAGGTAATTGGCAGTGATGACAAAAGAACTTTGGAAGTAAAGAGGAACCACAATAATGAATCTTTGAGAAAGTTGATTAGATGTATAGTGTGTCCTAGAGTCATCCCTGTACTCTCAGGTCCGGGCAAGAAGAAGTTTGTATACGGTGTTTCAAACAAATCAGACTTTTGTTAGCATATTAATGCTTATTTGTGTGGCATATACAAATATTGTTCTCCTGTGTATATATGTTGTGGCTAAGGTGATAGACCAATTTGTATCAAATTCTTGGCACAATATGGATATAAGAAAGATGTTGGGCTCTTATGCAAATGTTTTTGAGCGGGTGTTGATGTTGCAATCGGTTTTAATTTACCCATATTTTTGGGTATGTGATTAATTAGTGATTGATTGTGTTTTATGTTTTGAGTAATCTCATTCGGTGTAACATGTTCTCATAGTTTGGATTTTTAAGCAAGAGAGAGAAGGATGCTCTAGTAGATAAAATCCACTCAACTATAGATAGGATGCTTGAATGGCATGAAGGAACAAATTTGGGATGAAGCCCAAGGGGTCCTATTTATAGTTGGAGATTTCCACTAGTCACTAGAAGCACTTAGGAATAAAATCTAGTCATTTGGGGAGTTGCAATAGATATATTTTTGATGTTTGAAACACTCCAATAATCACTTTTTCTACACTCTCTATAAGCGCAGTCAGTTGATTTTCCATAAAGGTAACTTGACCGATAGCACTATGCGACAAGCTAATTTTGTGTTCTCAGTCAAATTATCTTGGATGAAACTTGACCGGTGGCATAAAATTAGTCTACCAGTGCAAGGTGTCGGTTGAGTTTATCCTGAGGTATACTCGGCCAATCCTGGACATTTTCAAGACCCATCCTAGGCGTCAGTCGAGTTTCTAGAAGGGAAACACAACCAATCAAACAACATGTGATACATTTAGGAAAATATCATTAAAGTGATCAACCATTCAAATAAAGTGCTCCTTATTTTTTTCATCTTAATTACAAGTCATGACATCAATACAAATGATTACAAAAATTGTCCTTAGTCGTTTAGGACTATTTCCACAAAAATACATTTGCATTGACTTTAGCTTGTATTTGGGTCAAGTTTGAACTTGATTGAAATGATCCTTTTCTTGTACCTTACCTGAAATCAATCTCAAATAGACATATTAGATACATATGAATGGAATTGTTAAGTCGTTATCAAAATATGGACAATGTAAAATTGTTAGGTCAACATTAAAGACTTTTAGGCATGGTTGAACCCTTATGGAGGTGTGATCCTCTTAATGATGTGACAAGGACCGATATCCTATGATGATGTGGTAATATCTCATATGTTTTATATCTTATGGAGTTTTAACATACCCTTGTTTTGTATAACTCTTTTAGGGTTTGTATGCAACTTGATTGATGCAGCCTTAACTCACCTAATCATCATTAACTAATCAAGTGAAACCCTAATCATGTAGTGTTCTATTATGTAGAGCCATTCTAGTGGAAAGACTTGTTGTATGGGGTAACAAGCATTCCTAAGAGAAGCTCGGAGTCACATACTGTTGAGTATGTGTGGATGTATGGAGTGTACATCCAAGACATCGTGATTCCAAGGTTACAGAGGATGGTTGCGGTCATGTCTCAGATTGAGAGAGACTATATATATGATGTGACTGAGGATAGCTGTGGTTGTACCTTAGATGATAGATTTTTGTATACCCTAGCTTCAAGTGTCGTGACCTTTATACCAAGGATGGACTGGTGTTAGTAGCTTGACTATATATCATTGTAGGTAGTTTGACTGTTATGTCACTGCACTTGACTCGTACTAATTGAGGGTGTGAGACCTTAGGATACCGACTCTCTTAGATCTTATACCAAACAGAATAACACTTCACAATGGTCAGTTGGGGTCTGAGTGGTATACCTCAAACTCCCAAGGCTTAATAAAAGATGTAATTCAGTTGTTTAGTATATCTGTTAGGGTTATACACAACGATTCACATTGGATGATAACCCTTGTATTTCTCCTTTCACATATAAAACATAGCATTTGGGTGTGTTTGGACTGGAGGTTGTATTCTTCATATTTTTAGTAGGGAGTGGATCCCTTATCAGCTCTCACTCCTTACACATTTATATAAAGGTCCATCTTCCTTCATAAGATCATATACCATAATAGGTATTTACATGTTTGTCCTATGGACTTAGCCACAACATGCATATAAATGCATATTGTTTTGCATGTATACATGCCACATATAAACATCTACATACTGCGAAAAACTCAAGTCAATATACATATCATCTACAAAACATCCCCTACCTAGACCTGAGAGTACATGGATGACTCTAGAACACTACTAACTACTAGCTAACCTTCTGCTCCTACTGCTCTCCAAGTTGATCTTCTTCACCTCCATGAACTTGACCACATTGTTGGCGACCACCAAAAAGATGTGGTGACCCACGAGGTGAGACCCATGTCCTAGAGAGAGATACAACTCTCAATAATGATTACTGATTACAACATGTTGTATAATATTAAACAGATTAAGCATACTAAGAAAATTAAACAAATAGGCATAGCAACTTGCATGATTAATAATATATATAAAGGAATAGATAAAACTACCATCATAACTCTAACTAACATCATAATGTAACTAACACTGTTAGTAGGGATTACACTATATACATATCTAACAGTAAAACATATCTAATCAGCAAGAGATAACTAACAACATCAACCTAAACAACTACATTAGTATATATAACAACATGAGCAACATTACTTTCTCTTATTTCACTATACATCGGAGTGTGTGTAAAATTTTCAAATTTTAATTAATGGTAATCAAAACAACCAAAGTGTAGCAACGATTTAAAAGTAATGACTATATTCAATTTTTCAAAAGATCACAAAATTTCATGATATCTCCCATTAAGGGTTTACATGTAAGATACATAAAAGGATCTAAGATATAGGGAAGTCTAAACTACTTCAAGTCTTGTCTCCAAAGCAACATCTCCAAGAGATAGGTCCATGCCAAAAGCTATGTTCTCCTTGATCTTGTTCAACATCTTGTGCTTTACCTGGGTGGTTGGGAAGTCACCAGTGAGAGAGAGAAAAATAGATGACATCAATAGAGGCTGGTATGTGCATGATAAAAAGGAAATTGAGCAATATATGGAATAAAGGACGTCAAAATAAAAGTCTTCCAAGAAAACATAAAGGACTACCTAATCGGGCATAAAAGAAATGAACAACAATAAACGAGACAAATAAGAGCAAAATATAAGAATATAGCATCCATGTGTTTCACATGTGACAATACTAGAAAATATAAACATGTAGGTAGGAAATGACACATATACCCAAAATTTGGGGTGAACAAGGTCTTGTATACATCTTCTCTAAAATATGGAGTGGTAGGGTCTGCCAACTCTGCCTGGGAAGGAAAACACGTCTGCCCTAAATATTTTCATGTGCGGGAATTTTCACATCTGCATTCATATGTGGGAATTTTCACATCCACATAAAAGTCACATGTACATTATACTAGTAGTCACCACATGATGCATAACAAAAGAATAAGCAATAATGAACCAAAATAAGAGAGATGAGAACATCCAACAAATACATAAAGTGGGATCACATGATCATAATCAACATCCACCTTAAAAGTGGGCAAAAGAGAACCTATCACCAAAGAATATTCCACCATGAGTAATGTATAAGGAAGAGTCCAAGAGAATCTCAAATCATATAACATGATCACAATATCAGTAACAAATAAAAGGTACTTCACATGAAGCATATTTTCAAAAGAAAAAGAAGTTATGTAGGATATTGTCCATATGACCAAGAGAAAGAAGAAAATAGGTGAATTGCTAAAAAAAATAAGGGATTCAAACATACCTCTCTTAAGAATCTAAATAGTCCAAAGTCAGTCCTAAACCCAAGTCTAGGTCTCCGAAGCACCTATGATGCATATATGTAGAATTAGAGTTCAGTTTACATTAATTATCCAAAACCCTAAAAATCACCTTTTTACAATTAGTGAATTAGGTTAGCAAAACCACACAAGATTTTAGATTATATTTTTCTTATTTCAAAACATATTTTACTTTATTTTTCTAACTTATAAATTATTAGTTATGAATTTTACAAACTATAACCAATTAGGAAAAACCCATTAAAATTCATGTATCAATTATTTTGGAATTATGCGATAAAAAATGAAATCCTAAAATAGAGAATCTTCTTCCAAATTCAACGACTATTTAATTGAAATTTTTGGACATCTAGATAAAAATTTATGAATTTTGGAATTCTTGACCAATCGGAAATTTGATAAAAGCCACATCAATGGTCTAGTGGATCAAGCTAACTTACTTGCCCCAATCAAGGGTGGCCAAGTAGTTAGGGTCCACTACCAACAAAGAGTAAAGCATGGGCACAGTGAAAGGAGGAAATAAAGCACGAAAAGATTGGTTTGCCCCTGTTAAGAAAAATGAAGCAAACAAGAAAGCGAGGGGCATAGAAGAGAAAACACAAGGGATCATCCCCTACCTTTCTCTTGTGCACCATTTCCACTGAGCCAAGAAGCAACAACTTTAGACTAAATTTATAAAAAGCTCAATTGTCGATTGCTTATGAAAATAACTCGACGAACACAAAGAACAGAGGTTGTATATTCTCACGGTGTGAAAAATTGAGTCGCCAGGAGACTGAGCACCGAGGAAGGTAGCCGCAATCTCGGATTGAAAACCTGGTTGGGAAGCTGTGCAAACTACAACCATGATTGAAATTCGTAAGTGGGAAACATTATGCGACGCTGGAGGAAGGTTGAGGCATGGTTATCTATAGGTGAGTTAAGGTTATGGGGCATCTGGGTATAGGAGCTTCGAGATGTCTGGAGAGGAGAATTGAGCATTTCTCAAATGATGGAAACTAGGGCTTGAGACTTACCTTGTTGTGTGCTGAAACTCCTAGAGAGAACTTTCAAGAAGTTTGGTTAACTAGGGAACGAGAAAATCACATTGCAAGATCACCCCTGTGCGCTAGTACTGTTCACATGCCAGCCGCTCTGACTTGGGCTAGGAGATGATTCTTCCAGTCATCAGATTATGATTGTGTGGCCTAGATCATGAAAGAAAAAGGAAAAATAGCGGGTAACATGATTAAATTCAAAAACCTTAATCAAATTGGAAATCAAATAAATTGTGGATATATAAATATGTTCTTTCTCTATAATCATATTGAGGGTTCAAACATTATCCAATTAATATGAAAATTTTCACCTAGTCTAATTAAAGCATGTAAAACCCAATTTTGGCATTAGTTTTCTGATAAATGAATATTTATTCCTTTATTTCCATCTTTTAGATATCTTTCTAGGATTGTTCTGTTATTTATCTTCTTCATTTTGTTATTAATTGTATTAGTTTGGAATTTTCTATTTATTTAGAGTTTTAAATATATTTTCTTATCTTTTTGTAGGAAAATAGCTCATAAGTAAATTCCCCTAGAAGATGTTTTTGCACAAATTCCCGCAGTGTTTGACTTCAGTATATATCTTTCACCAAAATTGGTATAACTCCCACATCCCAAGACGGAATTTAATGTGCAAGTATATGTTGGAAAGAGAATTCAATTATCTACAGGAAAAACATATTTTCGGACCATTTCCGAATTTATGACTGGCCTAAAAATAAGCTCGAAATTTCTATTGTGTGAAATTACTGCAAAAGGAATGCAAAGCAATCAATTGTTTCCTCTATTGACTAGATCCAGAAAGTTAGCAGCCGCCGCCGGCCATTTATTTTGCCCTAAACCTAATGTATACCCCCTCCTTCTCCTATAAAAGGAGGGGCACTTCCTCCTCCTTGGGCATCTTGGTTTTTCACTTTTGTACTAACATTCTCAGAGCATCTTATTCTTGTATTCCCGTAGTTCAGCAAAAAATCAATTTTATTTCTTGAAGCATTGTTCATTCTTAGATTGTTCCTTGACTCTTTTATTCTGCTTTAGATCTAGAACTCCTTTTCCCCTTCCTTTAATTTCTGCAATTTTCTTTCTTAGCGTAATCAATCATCACCCAAACCAACTTTCACATTCTCATTCAAAATCTGAAAATACCAAAAATAAATAAATTAGTTTTTCCAGCAATTGGCTTAAGAAGAAACAATCTTAAAAAGTTGTCCTTTAGGATTCAACCATTTTTATACTAACCTTAACTGGAAAATTAAAAGGTTTAAACTCTAGGATTAACAATCTTAGTGATTGGTATGTTAAGCAACGCATATCAATTTGGCATCATTGTCGGGGACAACAGATTTGTTTCTTCGAACCCCAAAAAAATTTTGAAAAACTTTTTTTATGCCTTTTGTGTAACATTCCGGAAGTGTGATTCCTCCTTTTGCCGAGTTTCCATTCCTGCAGTCCGTTTTTTCTACACACGATTAACTCTTCATTTGTGCATGCGACGCTCTCCGAACGCCAATTCCGCGGCGCAATTTTTTAATCTGGAACCAGAGAGATTAAGGATGATTTTAATAGATGACAATGACGATGATTATATCATCTTCAATCAAGTAGAACCAACTCTAGTACCTATATCTCCACCAATCACTTCCATTGTAGATGTTAATCTAGTTGATTCTAATGGCCAATCTACTTCATTGGAGCCCTTTCTCTATAATGAACTGCCACCCTTAGAAGAAGTCCAATGTGATATAGCTGAGATTCCACACAACCTTGATCAGGAGATGGATAGGTGTTTTAATGAAATTCAGGATGCCACAAATGAAGAACTTTGTTTAGCTAGGGCCGCAGCGGTATGGGGCCCTAACTATCCATATAAGTCAGAAAATGAGTGGATGGAGGCCTATGTTGATAAATTCATGAATCAAGAATCTTTTAACAAAAAGGTTAAAGACTGGTGGGCTCAGAGAATGTCCCAACAACCTAAGACTCCACCACCCTTCTCGGTTGTAGGCCCATATTTGAATGTTTGCAATAATCATCTCATCTTGGTTGAGCCTATTGTGACCAATGTACCATCACCTCCCCAACATGCACTGATGGATTCTTTTGAAAGGCTTCCTCATTAAGAGCACTATGACCTCACTCAACCACCTCTTTTTCCACATCTGGTTGAACCTGATGAGGTGATTCTACCACCACAAGAACCTTACATTACATTGTTATATTGTGAGGTGATCCCTTCTGAGCCCATTGAGTTGGGCACATGTCCTATAAAGGAATCAGATCTACCCTTCAACATAGTAAAGGATCCAATTGATTCCATAGACATCCATGTTGATGAGATCTTTTATGAAGAAGAGATGGAGAACTCCCCAATAGATATGGAACATACTAGATTGATCGTTTTTTATAATTATGACGACAATTATGCCATTTGTGAGTCTTCCACACCAAATCCACTGGCTTTCATTTGTGGGGTAAAGGATCCGGACGCACCTTGTTGCATAATCCATCAGAAGACATACATCCCCATATGATTGTTTACTCGGATAACAAACCAGTTCTTCTTATACAGGCACCCTCTTCACCACATGTAGATCCAGGTGGCAAAAAGATACTCAAGCCAGATTCTCCGTCCGATCTTCCACATCGAACACTACATTTGTTACCCAACTGGCACCTGCCAATCTCCCCAAATCCACATTCATCTCCAACACTGCTTTCACTGTTGAAGGAAGATATGTGGATCCTACTCAAAGGACTATGAGGTGATACACAACATCATTCAGAAAACCTTTTTAGGGTTCCGCGACTACCCATACATTGGGTGTACCATGAAGCTCCTCTATTCAAAACCCCAGCCATCATCGACATTCCCTTCAGATGGACATATTTTGAGCTACCAGGACCTCCTGGTGAACCCAACAAATTTCTTCCCTCCATCTCAGGTTTGGGTTTTGCTCGGGACGAGCAAAAATCTAAGTCCGGGGTGGAGGTGGGCGGTATGATTCTATTCCACCCCCTTATCCTTTTATTCTTGCATTATTTCCACTTTTTTTGTTTTGCATATAGTTGCTTTGTTCATGGCCATTATCTAGTCGGCCATATTTTTATTTCTTTTGTTGCAAAATGGCCTTTATCTAGTCGGCCAGTATGAATAGATGGTTATCATGGTACCCATTTGAATTTAGTAAACTTTTGCAAAGACTATTACAAATTTCCATGTCTGAAACCACCATGTCACCTCAGACCCCTAATAACATCACTCCTCAGAATAGTTGGCAAGTCAAAGGAATCGATCATAACCAATCATAATTTTCCCTATATTTAAGCAATGGATTATGTTGTTATAAAATTTGTATGATGTGATTTATAGGAATACTCTAACTAGAGCAATGACACTCTCTGACAAAAATATATTAAAAAAATTGAAAGTTATAAGTACAAGAACATCTCTTCCTTACTTCTATTTTTTTCTAAAAAAGAAAAGCAAAGAATCACCACCAAACAAAAATCAAGTCCGGGGTGACATGCTTCCCAAAATGAAAACTCCATACCCCACAAAGGGGCGTACCATCAAAAGATGCAAAAAGTGCACATAAAAAATTGTGACCAATGTAGTCACAACTCTATAAATTCATATCCCGAGTCGAATAGAGGAGGGATCAATATATTTTCGTCACTTCTTTCTTTGTTTTCACACCCCCAAATTCATCCTATTCTTGTGCAATAACTAAAAAAAAGAGTAATAAAAATTAAGAGTGTCAAAGCGAAAGTAAGACGATGCCTATTTTTCTACAAATTCTTATTTTAGAAGTTAGATTTGACAATTGTTTTGATAGTGAATATAAAATTTTATGCTATGTGGTTCTAGGAGATTGGGTCACTTGGACAAAATTTAGAGGTGAGGATTGTAGTGATGTTATTAAGTTGAGTATGGCATATTGGGAGTATAAATTGGACATTATTTGTAATTTTATTTGCTTGAGGACAAGCAAAGATTCAAGTCCGGGGTATTTTGATAAATGTATATTTATCCCTTTATTACTATCTTTTAGATATCTTTCTAGGATTGTTTTGTTATTTATCTTTTTCATTTTGTTATTAATTGTATTAGTTTGAAAATTTCTATTTATTTAGAGTTTTAAATATATTTGCTTGTCTTTTTGTAGGAAAATAGCTCATGAGTAAATTCCCCTAAAAGATATTTTTACACAAATTCCCGCAATGTTTGACTTCAGTATATATCTTTCACCAAAATTGGTATAACTCCCACATCCCAAGACGGAATTTAATGTGCAAGTATGCGTTGGAAAGAGAATTCAATTATCTACAGGAAAAACATATTTTCAGACCATTTCCGAATTTATGACTGGCCCAAAAATATGATCGAAATCGCTATTGCGGGAAATTACTGCAAAAGAAATACAAAGCAATCAATTGTTTCCTCTATTGACTAGATCCAGAAAGTTAGCAGCCACCGCCGGCCATTTCTTTTGCCCTAAACCTAATATATACCCCCTCCTTCTATAAAAGGAGGGGCACTTCCTCCTCCTTGGGCATCTTGGTTTTTCACTTTTGTACTAACATTCTCGGAGCATCTTATTCTTGTATTCCCGTAGTTTAGCAATAAATCAATTTTATTTATTGAAGCATTGTTCATTCTTAGATTGTTCCTCGACTCTTTTATTCTGCTTTAGATCTAGAATTCCTTTTCCCCTTCGTTTAATTTTTGCAATTTTCTTTCTTAGCGTAATCAATCATCACCCAAACCAACTTTCACATTCTCATTCAAAATCTGAAAATACTAAAAATAAATAAATTAGTTTTTCCAACAATTGGCTTAAGAAGAAACAATCTTAAAAAATTATCCTTTGGGATTCAACCCTTTCTATACTAACCTTAACTGGAAAATTAAAAGGTTTAAACTCTAGGATTAACAATCTTAGTGATTGGTGTGTTAAGCGACGCATATGAATTTGGCGTCGTTGCCGGGGAAACAGATTTATTTCTTCGAACCCCAAAAATTTTTTTAAAAAACTTTTTTCCCTTTTTTATGCCTTCTGAGTAACATTCCGAAAGTGCTATTCCTCCTTCTGTCGAGTTTCCATTCTTGCAGTCCATTTTTTCTGCACACGATTAACTACTTTATTTGTGCATGCGACGCTCGCCGAACGCCAATTCCGCGGCGTGATTTTTTAATCTGGAACCAGAGAGGCTAAGGATGATTTTAATAGATGACGATGACGATGATTATATCATCTTCAATCAAGTAGAACCAACTCCAGTACCTAAAGCTCCACCAATCACTTCCATTGTAGATGTTAATCTAGTTGATTCTAATGGCCAATCTACTTCGTTGGAACCCTTTCTCTATAATGAACCGCCACCCTTAGAAGAAGTCCAATGTGATATAGCTGAGATTCCACACAACCTTGATCAGGAGATGGATAGGTGTTTTAAAGAAATTCAGGATGCCGCAAATGAAGAACTTTGTTTAGCTAGGGCCGCAGCTGTATGGGGCTCTGACTATCCATATAAGTCAAAAAAATGAGTGGATGGAGGCCTATGTTGATAAATTCATGAATCAAGAATCTTTAAAAAAAAGGTTAAAGACTGGTGGGGTCAAAGAATGTCCCAAAAACCTAAGACTCCACCACCCTTCTCGGTTGTAGGCCCATATTTAGATGTTTGCAATAATCATCCCATCTTGGTTGAGCCTATTGTGACCAATGTACCATCACCTCCCCAACATGCACTGATGGATTCTTTTGAAAGGCTTCCTCATCAAGAGCACTATGACCTCACTCAACCACCTCTTTTTCCACATCTGGTTGAACCTGATGAGGTGATTCTACCACCGCAAGAACCTTACATTACACTGTTATATTGTGAGGTGATCCCTTCTGAGCCCATTGAGTTGGGCACATGTCCTATAAAGGAATCAGATCTACCCTTCAACATAGTAAAGGATCCAATTGATTCCATAGACATCCATGTTGATGAGATCTTTTATGAAGAAGAGATGGAGAACTCCCCAATAGAGATGGAACATCCTAGATTGATCATTTTTTATAATTACGACAACAATTATGCCATTTGTGAGTCTTCCACACAAAATCCAATGGCTTCCATTTATGGGGTAAAGGATCCGGACGCACCTTGTTGCATAATCCATCAAGAAGACATACATCCCCATATGATTGTTTACTCGGCTAACAAACTAGTTCTTCTTATATAGGCACCCTCTTCACCACATGTAGATCCAGGTGGCAAAAAGATACTCGAGCCAGATTATCTGTCTGATCTTCCACATCCGACACTACATTTGTTACCCAACTGGCACATGCCAATCTCCCCCAATTCACATTCATCTCAAATACTGCTTTCACTGTTGAAGGAAGATATGTGGATCCTACTCGAAGGACTACGAGGTGATACACAACATCATTCAGAAAACCTTTTTAGGCTTCCGCGACTACCCATCCATTGGGTGTACCATGAAGCTCCTCTATTCAAAACCCCAGCCGTCATCGACATTCCCTTCAGATGGACATATTTTGAGCTACCAAGACCTCCTGTTGAACCCAACAAATTTCTTCCCTCCATCTCGGGTTTGGGTTTTGATCGGGATGAGCAAAAATCTAAGTCCGGGGTGGAGGTGGGCGGTATGATTCTATTCCACCCCCTTATCTTTTTATTCGTGTATTATTTCCACTTTTTTTTGGTTTTGCATATAGTTGCTTTGTTCATGGCCATTATCTAATCGACCATATTTTTATTTCTTTTGTTGCAAAATGACCTTTATCTAGTCGACAAATATGAATAGATGGTTATCATGGTACCCCTTTGAATTTAGTAAAATTTTTGCAAAGACTATTACAAATTGCCATGTCTGAAACCACCATGTCACCTTGGACCCCTAATAACATCACTCCTCAGAATAGTTGGCAAGTCAAAGGAATCGATCAGAACCAAGCATAATTTTTCCTATATTTAATAAATGAATTATCTTGTTATAAAATTTGTATGATGTGATTTATAGGAATACTCTAACTAGAGAAATGACACTCTCTGAAGAGAAAAAAATAAAAAAAAAATTGAAAGCTATAAGCACAAGAACATCTCTTCCTTCCTTCTATTTTTTTTCTAAAAAAGAGAAGCAAAGAATCACCACCAGACAAAAATCAAGTCTGGGGTGGCATGCTTCCCAAAATGAAAACTTCATACCCCACAAAGGGGTGTACCATCAAAAGATGCCAAAAGTGCACATAAAAAATTGTGACCAATGTAGCCACAACTCCATAAATTCATATCCCGAGTCGAATAGAGAAGGGATCAATATATTTTTGTCACTTCTTTCTTTATTTTCACACCCCCAAATTCGTCTTAATCTTGTGCAATAACTAAAAAAGAGTAATAAAAATTGAGAGTGTCAAAGAAAAAGTAAGACGATGCCTATTTTTCTACAAATTCTTATTTTAGAAGTTAGAGTTGATAATTATTTTGATAGGGAATATAAAATTTTATGCTATGTGGTTCTAGGAGATTGGGTCACTTGGCCAAAATTTAGAGGTGAGGATTGTAGTGATGTTATTAAGTTGAGGATGACATATTGGGAGTATAAATTAGACTTTATTTGTGATTTTATTTATTTGAGGACAAGCAAAGATTCAAGTCCTGGGTATTTTGATAAATGTATATTTATCCTTTTATTTCCATCTTTTAGATATCTTTCTAGGATTGTTTTATTATTTATCTTCTTCATTTTATTATTAATTGTATTAGTTTGGAAATTTCTATTTATTTATATTTTTAAATATATTTGCTTGTCTTTTTGTAGGAAAATAGCTCATGAGTAAATTCCCCTAGAAGATGTTTTTGCACAAATTCCCGCAGTGTTTGACTTCAGTATATACCTTTCACCAAAATTAGTATAACTCCCACATACCAAGACGGAATTTAATGTACAAGTATGCGTTGGAAAGAGAATTCAATTATCTACATGAAAAACATATTTTCGGACCACTTCGAATTTATGGCTGGCCCAAAAATACACTCAAAATCGCTGTTGCGGGAAATTATTACAAAAGGAATGTAAAGCAATCAATTGTTTCCTCTATTGACTAGATCTAAAAAGTTAGCAGCCGCCACCGGCCATTTCTTTTTCCATAAACCTAATGTATACCCCCTCCTTATTCTATAAAAGGAGGGGCACTTCCTCCTCCTTGGGAATCTTGATTTTTCACTTTTGTACTAGTATTCTCGGAGCATCTTATTCTTATATTCCCGTAGTTCCAACAATAAATCAATTTTATTTCTTGAAGCATTGTTCATTCTTAGATTGTTCCTCAACTCTTTTATTCTGCTTTAGATCTAGAACTCCGTTTCCCCTTCCTTTAGTTATGGAGCAAGGAATTAAGAACATGGCCATTTCATTATCTCTAGCATAAGGATTAATTTCCTATTTTGGGGCTAGACTATGGCCAAGGTACTTTCTTCCTCTGTCTCCCCCTTCTCCTCAACTATGAGTGAGTAATTCTATATTGAGGTAAGGGGAATAGTCCCTTAGCCATGGTTTGATCGAATTAGTTTTAATCGATTCCTTTAGAGGGTGATTGGTTTATTAAATCTATAATCTAGAGAAGTAATTACTCGCTTAGATTCATATGTTAACCGGGATGGAAATGACCATGGAAATCTGGGTTTAGAATGATTAAACCAATTTGCATAAAGATTTTTATGTGACCGCGGATTTATCTTTTTTTGGATGATGAACCAGGAAACATGAGCACCAGGACCAGTGGGCTCATGTGGAGTTCATCTTTTGTGTTTCTTTTGTGATTCACATACCGTCGCCTATTGTCAATTAATAGTTAATTCACATTCTTATCATGTCTAAGGTGGTGAAAACTCCTAAAGTCTCGATTCTCTTCCTTTGATTTCAATCACCGACTGTCTCGTTTGTCTTAGTTTTTAGTCTTTTCAATTCATAATAATTTCTCGTGCTAACAACAATATTTGTTTACCTTTTTCCAGGGCAAATAAAATTCTTATTTAGTGCTTCTTTAATTTTTTCTCTTTCTTAGCTTAATCAATCATCACCCAAACTGACATTCACATTCTCATTCAAAATTTGGAAATACCAAAAATAAATAAATTAGTTTTTCCAACAATTGGCTTAAGAAGAAACAATCTTAAAAGTTGTCCTTTGGGATTCGACCCTTTCTATACAACCTTAACTGAAAAGTTAAAATGTTTAAACTCTAGGATTAACAATCTTAGTGATTGGTGTGTTAAGCGATGCATATCATTTTCACATTTGGAGACTTTTGATATTTTAATTAATTCTTTTAAAGTAAATCATATTTTCTCTTTCTTATCACATTAAAGACTTCTAGAATTACTCAATTAATGTGAAACTTAATCCTCGAGTAAATTAAAACATTTAAAATATGAGTATGCCATTAGCTTTGTCCCTTTGGGATTATTTTTCTCATTATTTAATATTTTGGGCAATTACATACTTTCTCTCTCCTAATCTACACATGTACATTTAAGATATCCAAATTACATGAAAATTTACCCAAAGGCTATTTTTAATATGAAGATTATGAATACAAGATTATTTTCCACTTTTGGAGTCATTAAGTATTTTATTTCATATTTGGAAGTAAAATCACCTTTTTCTAACCAAAATAGATATAGCTATTACTATCCCAAATTTATGAAACTTAGCCTACAAGCCAAACCAAACCCAAAGAAAATGAATCTCAACTTATCTTTAAGTCTTCCTTTTTTGAATTTAACTTAATTAACATTGGTGGCTCATTATTATTTTAGTTGATATATTATTTAATTATTATTACCATCAGCAAAGGGATAGATGTCATGTTTATGCACAAACTATTATGTATTTATCTTCTATCTCATTTCATTTATTAATTCTGTATTTATTTGCATTATGTATAAATATTCTCAATAAACACATAGTTCTCATATGCATATTATTTCTCTTGTCGTCATACCTCAATAACCATTATCTCATGTGACATATTTTGTGTATCTGAAGATTTATTATAATAGTATTAAGTCATATTTGTTTTCATGTGAGGGTGATTTGTTCATACATCAACATATTAGGGTTACAATTAACTACTATTTGGTAAACCATAATCCTTGTTTGTCTAAGCCCAAAGAACTAAAGTCTCTAACCTCTTAATCTTAGAATAGGTTATAGTTTTAGGATTTGGTATGCTACAAAATGTTTCTGGCATGCTAGTAATGTTTAATCGGTTTTAATTTACCCTCTTTTCTAGATATGTGGTTAATTAGCAGTTGATCATGTGTTTTGTTTTGAGTAATCACATTTAGCATGATAGTGTGTCACACATTTCAATACACTATTCACACTTCCGATTTATATCTAAATACTAAAGTACAATATTTGTGTCAAATTTGACACATGTTGTTATTAGGGAGCAAGATCATGCTAAGGTATATTCGATCTCCCTTCTTTTTATTTAATATTCCAAGATTTATGGTGATGATGGATCCATGGCTTAAGGTTTTTTCTTGAAATCTTTTCTATTACGGCATGCCCCCTTCATGAAAACCCTATAGAGGTATATGAGAAACATCATTCATAATTTCTTTGGTTGTGAGTTTTAAATCCCAATCCTTGTCATTGAACAACTTATGCAATGTATCTCCACAATAATCACCTCTATCATAAATGATATGATGTATGCACATTACATAAACCAATGAAATATCTTTAACATCAATTTTATTTCATCAATGTAGATGTGGAAATTTGGTTGTTTGTGATGTGTAAATGATGTATAAAATATGTACATGTGATTTTTATGATGATAAA
The DNA here is from genome assembly GCA_963693085.1 of Alisma plantago-aquatica. NCBI lineage: Eukaryota > Viridiplantae > Streptophyta > Magnoliopsida > Alismatales > Alismataceae > Alisma > Alisma plantago-aquatica. The sequence goes on from OY856409.1 coordinate 476,749,032, forward strand.
AATGCAAGACATATAAATATCATGTGTGCCATAACTCCCTTTCTTCATGTATTCAAGTTATGCAATCAGAACATGATGATGAAATTACATGACTGAATGGACCATTATGGATATGAGGACATGATCAAAAGAATATATCAATAAGGAAGGTCCTTTGAGCTCTATTGTTAAAGAAAAAGCAACAATTCCATCAACATACTAATTATTTCCCAAATAGCGTACTTAGATGGTCGACTGGGTCACCAACCAATTGACTATAAATCCTAACAAGACAATTTTTTATTATCAAGACACATGCGATGTGTTTATTTTATTTTTCTTGTGTTTATTTTATTTTTCTCTTAAGGCATGAGAGGATGTGGTCCAGTCACCGCCCTCATGCACCAAATCAACATGGATTGTTGTTCTCATAGAACATTCTGTGTGGTTTGAGCCTAGATCCTTCCTTGTGATGTGTTTAGTGTTTGATCACAATACTTGTTGGTTCAATAAGTTGTGCTAGTTCCCATATCCTATTTTAGCACGTGTTGATTGTTATATTATATGATACTTGTAATAATGTATATGTAATGGTGATTATACACATATGAATATTATACCATCACCTCAGTATATTATAAATTTAAGATGCTTTCCATTGTGAAAGTCATGAAATTCACATAAAAAGCTCGATTGACTATGTATTGGCACACAACAGTGTGGTTAGTTGTATATCTTCCTTAAGAGTTCTAATTAGTATGTGGGTCTACCAAATCAGAAGGCATAGATGATTGTATTGTCCTTTTGGGTTGGACTTAACTAGGACATCTTAATAGGATTAATTTCTTATAGGAATAAAGATGACATATACTTCATAAGATGAAATATTTACATGGAGATACAACTAGATATCCAAGAGTTTCATTGGATGCAATTAATAATGGTTACCTATCAAGGTATTTAAGTTGTGAGTGATCAATCAAAGCTGACTCATGACTCAGACTTATCCCAGTAAGAGTATTTTTCATTGTAACCTTCCAATTCATTTTGATGAATACTTTTTTGAATGAAAAAACTGGAATATTATTTTTAACCAAATGCCAAATTTATATTAACAAAATTAATTTTCAAATCAATATATTTTCTTGTATATCAACAATTCCTCATTGTGATTGATTCTTGAGGAAGAAAAGTTGAACAAGAATAACTTCCTCAACTCATACTAGACGTTTAGAATTGTTCTCCTCATGAGAAAAAACTCTATGTCCTTGAGACTTCATTATCAAAAGAACCTACTCTGGTTACTCCTAGGGCCAAAAGGGAAGGTAATGATAAACATGTTGATGACTCCATAGATATCAAGTGCCTCACTTTATCCACAAATAGTGAGCTTCAAAAGAAGCATGAGAACATGATTCTCTAATGGTGGCCATCAATATGTGGTCTATATGTTCCAAGAGGAAGAAAGACGAGAATTGTCATGTCTCAAAGGCCTTATTTAAGTGTAACATGAGTGAAGGTGATATAGTTGGGCTCCATATTCTTAAGTTGGTTGGGTATGTGGAAGCCTAGAAAGACTAGGATTCAATGTAGGCCAAGAGTTTCCCATTGATGTAATCTTATAATAATTTTCAGAATCTTAGTGCTAGTTTGTCATTAAGTATAACATAAACAACTTTGATTGATAGTTGTTAGAGTTTCTTGGTATGTTGAGAACAACTAGGACTCATATGAAGAAAGACAAGACAAATTGTGTGTTGATTGTAAAAAAAGGAAGAGGTAAGTACAAAGGAAAATGAAAATCTAAGGAAGGGTATAATGTTGTACAACATCATAAGTATTTTACTCTTAAAGCTAAAGCAAGTATAGGAAAGGAATGAAATTGTCACAATTTTTACTCGATTGTCCATAAGATATTGTCCTATTTACCTTGAGAAATAAAATAATAAGCAGGGGATAGAGATTTCCACTTCATGTACACATGTTATAGACAAAAACTTATGTACTTCTTCATCATGGATATACAACAATAGATGTGGATCTAACATATGTTCAAATGTGCAAGATCTAAAAAGAAGTAGATCCTTACAATATGAAGAGTAGATCTATATATTCCTAATGGAGCAAGAGTTTTTGCTAAGGTGGTAGGAACATATAGATTATCTATGCCTAGTGACCTTACAGTAGAGTAAAAGAACTAGTATCATGTACCTCCCATAAAAAGGAACATTATTTCTATATATTGTTTGGACAAGAAAGGTTTTGATTTTCTAGTTAAGAATGGTCAAATTTCTATACTAAGATATGAGATATTGTATGAAGTGTCACACTATCTTATGGCAAGATCTATAGACAAGTTTATATAACATCAATACCAAGACGTTAAACATCTATAAATAAAGAAATGTATCTTTGGAGTTATTATCTAGGACACGTAAATGAGAAGGAATTTCTACATCCCTATTAATGATTAACTAGACACTTTTGATTTTGGTACAATATAGACAACTAAATCTTTTTTATTGGGTAAGGTTAAGAAAGCACCTTTCTCTGGTAACAATGAAAGAGAGTGAATTTTTAGGACTCATACATACTAAAATGTGTGTACCTTTTGACATGAAATCTATAGGTGGATGCCTAGTACTTCATCATATCAATTGATGACTTCAATAAATATGGATATGTGTATCTAAGATACACAAATCAAAATGCATGTAAAGGTTCAAGGAATTCATGAATGAAGTATGTAACCAACTTGAAAAGAATATTAAAGCACTAATATTTGTGTTGAATCTCCACACCAGAAGAGAGAGATTACTCAAAAACCCACATACAAATTAAACTTAAAAGCATCATTCGACATATAGCCGACATGTATATGTTAGCATAGAAATTTCACCAAATGACACATATAATGTTGTATTAAACATCTAATTCACATGAGAATTTGCATAACATATTACATGTGTGATAGGCTAGAAGCCCTTAATCAACTAAAAGGCCACGAGCTACACTCACATTATCATAACAAAATATGTGGCATTACTATAGAAAATGCACACAAAATATTACAACATCCATAACCCCATCCCTAAAGGCCATGCATGAATGTTAGAATCCAAGGTGGATAAAGGATACTGTGAAAATATTCTCACCCAGACCTAAATGTATAGAGATAGTTATGACTCTATTCCTATATGTATTATCTTTGTAGGAGGTCATGCAAATGTCACTCATCTAATATTCCTTCATACAAACATCATCCACCTTAGATCTTAAGACCTTCTCCTTCCTTGTTGATCTTCTTCGTTGCTGTTAGGATAGTAGGTATGCTCACCTAAAAGGTGAGGAAAACCACAAGGGTGATACCCAAAGCTCAGGGATATGATATAACACCTAAAATATTTATTACTTACCAAATAATGTAATACTAAGGAAACAATTAAAGAACTAAGAATATGAACTAATTGTATTCCCAAAGACATATACTTACCCATCTTCTCTGGAATCAAAGCTACATGTAATGGCTACTAGAGATTGCAATCGTATCAGTGACAAATAAAGAATAACCTTGCAAAGGCACAACCATGCTTAACACTAAACCTAAACAATTATACTACAAAAATGATGTGTGTTTAGATGTCCAGTCTATTTGAAGTGTACCACTCAACCAGCTAACTAAATGTTGATAAGTTATCCTACAATATCAATGAATATCTAAATTTCCTAGATCTCTCATGACAAACTCAGCTCGTAGTAAGGTATCAAAATGGAAGAGTGCTTAGGTGGCATGCCTATCATTGATATATTCTTAATAGTTGATCCACCAACTTAGTCTCATCATGGGTACACAGGTCACAGTGCCAAGAAAAATAGTGCCAAACACATCTTATTACTCACCTATTTCCATCAAACCATCGAACTTTACTGAGTCCTAAAACTGTTAAAATGTGATAGGACATTGAATCCTAAGTGTTCCTATATAATCATCAATATATAGCTCCAAGTATTGCTTACAACTCCAAGTTGCTACAAGATTAGCTCAGGGCAATAGATCCATAGACTCAAGGCTTTACAACTTAGGTTATTGTTCACAATTAGGTTCATTGTTCTATGTTTACATCAAGTAGTGTATAAGGAAACCTATTCATAGATCGACATATAATAATATGATAAATAACTATAGAATATATAAAATATTTATTTATCATGACCTAACTTCTCAAAATAAGGAACACATGCTACATCCTTAGGTATTTGAGGCATTTCATACAATTCAGTCCTTCAGTCATCAAAGATGATAGGTATCTTGAAAAGCCATCAATTGTCATGCCTTAATCATTCATGGCCAAATAGAAAGAGATATGAATAGAACCCTCATTTTTCCTCTAAAGGAGATACCTCTTCATATTCTACAATAGTACAACAATGCAATAGCTCAAGGAACATACTTAATTATACAATAGTCATAAACAACATATAATCCACCATCTATCAGACATTCATGTCATATGTCATCCTTAAGGAGGAAACATTATGCTTTGTCTCGCCATTGTCAGCTACCTCCTCCCTAAAGACAATGAATAATTATATTTTACATTCAGAAAGGGCACACGTGGTATGCAAATATAACATGCAATCCATAAAATCCATCTGCTTAGGCCTAAAATACATAGACTTATCATATTCTATTACTTAAAGTATATATAATAGTAAGATCTATAATGTACAAGCACATATCAGGTAATAAATAAGTCAAAAGTTATATCACTTGACTGGAAAAGGTAGAAACAAGTTTGTTCATGTAAAGTTATTGTGAACCTCCCAACTTCACAAAAAAATTTGATGTCAAAGATAAACTCTCCATGATCTAGATTCCTCTCCTTCAACCATGTTGTACCTCTTTCAATTACTGGTCAAGGGAAACTAAGAAAATAAGAGAAAGGCAGAAATAAGGCATAAGACTACAAGTGAAACTAGAGAAAATCCACCTAGAAAATGTCTAAGAAGGAAAAGAATCCAAAAGATCCCAAGAAACTATAAGACTGAGGTTCAACTTAATCTGATCAGAGCTCAGAAGCCACTATATGGCTTACCTTGCCTCAGAAATGAAGAGAACGAAGGTATATCATGTGGGAAATGGGAAATGGGAACTGGTGAAGACAAATATATGTCAGTCATCATCAACTATCCCTCAATGCTCAAATGGACAAGTGAGACTAGAAAGAAGGATAAGGGGTATATATAGCCCCAAAGGAAAAGATAGGTGGTCAAAATATCATTTCTTTGATTAGAAACTATACCTTTGCTGATCGTTCCATCGATAGACAGATCCCAACTTTCCATTAGTACATGTACTCAGGCATTTCATAAATAGATGAGACCAAGACTCCCTCCAAACAAGCTCATTAGTTCAAGCTCCTCATAGGGTCATTAAAAGATACACTACAAAAAAGATAAGTAGAGAATTCACATAAAATTGTAGGCATCTGTGATGCATGATATCCATCAATTTTCTTCTGACAAAAATCCCATGTCCAACTATATAGTTGTTCTATTACTAGACAATTGGTGGAAATATTGAGGGTCAAATAATTGTTGATTTCATCATTACTCTACATGTCAAAAAGCTAAACAAACTTTGCCATTCTTGAATCGATGAAAACCAAGTGTGCCAACAAATCGACGGACATGCAAAAGAACTTCTGTTATTCTCAACTAACAAAAATTTGAGCACACTTCCATCGGTCCTCTACTGATGGAAGGTTGGTCATCTACCATAAGTTCTCAACTGCTAGAAAGTCATCAATGCTAGGTTAGACCCCCTCAGTGTCTCCACCCACATCCAATCAAGTTAAGGAAGAAAATAACCAACATGTTGGATAAAATTACAAGGAAACCCCCAACCAAGGTAATCCGTACATCAACCCACAAGAAAAACACTCACCAACTGAGCACGATATATGTCAAACATATAAACATGTAAAGAGTTAGACATGAGAGGGAATTCACTCCTTAATTAATTGAAGTATAAATCCATACAATCCAAACACACTTATATGTATGATGGAAAACATGAATGTATTATTTCTCAAGTGCGACATACCAAACAAATTCTTTATGTAGAAGTAGAAAATCAAACTATTATAGAATCATTCTCATTATAACTCATACATTGTTCCTCACGTCAAGGGTGGTTTTAAGAAAGCTAAAGGTACATCTAATTCATTACTAGACCAATTGTAGAGGGTAACCTAGACATGTCAAGCTATCCTTAACTCCAAGCTCATGCAAATATCTTCATGAGTCATGGCCTTCTAAGACACCTACACCTAGGTGGTTTTGGAACAACACCCAAAAAGAGTTAAATAGATGTATGAGTTAGTAAACAATATGTATCTGCATAATTAATATTTTTGGCGTTAAAAGGATTAAAACTATAAAAGTGGGTGTTCTCATGCAAGAGGGGCTATAAATATGTAGGTAATTCAAGAGAATATATCAAGAGAGTGATAAAAGAGAATTAGGCGTTAGTATAACTTTAAGAATAACATAAAGATTTTTGTAATCTTACACAAATCCATAAGCATTCATAAATAATGAAATTCATGTCGATTATAACATATAATTATAATCTAAAAAGTAGGACATGAGACCATATATTCCAAACCAACGGCAGGAGGACTAAAACTTCAGTGCTAAATAAGTATAGAATGATAGGAGGACTAAAACCTAATTTCAAAATAAATATGGAATGGTAGGAGGACTAAAACCTCCTATACATATATATATATATATATATATAACATGTGGAAAGGGGAATGAAACCTCAGTGCCTGTCATTAGGACTAAACCTTAGTGTCATGGAAGGAGAACTAAAAACTGAGTGCAAATAAAATATGGTGTAACTACTTCTAGACATGACTAGTTAAAACAGTACATGCATAACATACCAGACATGATCATAAGTCAATAAAAAAACCGAGTACAAAATCGATGAGAACATCCAACATATGACAATTGGGTCAAAACACCCATATATGTAAGAAATAGCATGCCAATATAAACATCAAAGAAAAAATGTATTAGTTAATATTTCAAAAAGGATTTCAAGAGATCCAAAAAGAGGATTGTAACTCAAAATATGCCTCATGGACAAGAATTTAGGATTTAATCATTACATGCCCAAATAAAATTGGGAAGTAGCACATTCTTGAGACACTTGTATAATAAGTCCAATATTGAAAACCTAGGTCTAGGCCAGGGTTCAAAATACCTATTGATCATTCACATGGAATTAGGGTTAATACCTTTGAATGTATTAGTCCTAGATATAAACTTTCACACTACTTCCAATTAGGTATAGAGAACCATCCTAATTGACAATTTCATTCTTATAATTACAAAACATACTTTCTTTTATTTTTATGACCCTCCAAAGAATTATAGTGAATTTTACAGAATTAGGCCAATCCAAAAATTTGTATGAAAAGAAGGCCACTAGTGTATATCCTAACTTGTGAAATAGCAGGTCCCCAACTAATATTGGCCATTAAGTGTGTTTAATATGCTCAATCTGCTTAACCTGCTTAATTAGATTAACCTACTTAATTAGTTTAGTAATAATGTTATCTTTTGTAATTAATAACCAATGTTGAGAGTCATATCTCTTGTTGGGACATTGGTCTCACCTCGTGGGTCACCACATCTTTTTAGGTGGTCATCAGGGATGTCGTCAGGATTGTGGTAGTGAGGAAGAGTAGCTTGGAGAGAAGTAGGAGCAGAAGGTTGTCCAATAGTTAGTAGTATCCTAGAGTTTTCCATGTTGGCTAAATTAGACATTAATATACCCTTTGTTTTGATGATGACAAACATTTCATTCTTCTGGATCTAACATGCTATTTGAGTATTTTAGGGTCCAAGGAAATAGGGAATTGGATAATCGAAGATAAACACAAATGGAAGATCAATGTGCTTAAATGTTCAATATTTTCATGATTTTACTCAATGTAAAAACTTGTACAAGTATATAATGTACAAGTACCTAGATATCATGTAAATAAAGTGTTAGGTCTTCCTACTCACAACCCTTAGATAGTTCCCCCAGAGTCAGAGTCACCATCACCCATGATACATACACTTAGAAGGTGATTCAATAGAAACATGGACTCTCTTGGTCTACAAACTTCTCGACCGAGACACACTCGGTCAAAGATTTTCTTAACTGAGAACCACTTCGGTCGAAGTCACAAGAACATATCAATAATGTAATGAACTCGCTTCTCGGTAACCCCCAATTAAGGAAGACTAAGAAATCAGAGCTGCTATCCCAAAATAGGATCAATGGTTTTGTAAATAATAAAAAAATAATTAATAAATTCTACTAAGAACTAAGCTTAAAACAAGATAAAAATTTACTTTTCACATACCTTTCCAAAAATAGGAATGTGGAACTTCTACCCACTATAGAGTTCTATCTAACTAAATTTTCCTTTATGATTTAACGTTATTCTTCACAAGTTCCACTTTATTGTTTTTCCAATTTCAAAAATTCCTAAAACGCTGGAAAAAAACGTCGGTCAATATAATGAATTATACTGGTATGTGGGGGAACCAAAACCTTGCATCTATTTGTAACAACATAATGCAACCAAATTATTGCTTAACAGATCAACCTTTATGTATTATACATAACTACTTAATCCCTACATATCCTTGCCTCTGTGTTGTCCCTGCAGTGGACATGGATACTACCTATCTCATATGGTAGATCTCAAATAGCCCCTATGATCCTACCTTATAGGTAGATCACTACATAGGGTTGTGTAGTCGTATGGTCCTACCCAAGAGTAGACTAACACATCGACTCATGATAACCTAATGATCCTACCCCAAGGGTAGACCATGTACTAGGTCATCCATCTCATCATCATCAAAGCTACAGAGGAGGACTAGGATCTAATCTAGTCATGCTCATATATTTATGGTGATAGTCATATTCACTTTATAGTTGCATGAAATAAATGTCAACCAAGCAGTTAATTTCAAGCAATCAATAAAACTTCTAAAATCACCATAAAACTAGAGCGATTAGTCATAAGTGTAACCACATACCTATTTTGGAGTCTCAAATATAAGCAAGATATCCAATCCAATCAAGATGTCCAATCAAGCAAGACAAGCAACCAATTAAGTAATCTTGATCCTGAAAATATGTGTAACACCTAATTGTTACCATATATCCCAAACAACTCCTTATTGACTTGGGAAATATTTATAAGGTTGCTAAGTCTCATTAGGATTCATTAGGGCTTCTTAGATCAATTTCTCAAACTTTATCCTTTTTAGGTCAACAAACCCTAAAATAGCTTTTCTACTCATAAAAACCCTAATTGCTCAAATTATCCATATTAAGGACTTTTTTTCTCAAATTAACTTTAGAACGTCATATCTCATTCTTATTCATGGATTTTCACAATTAAAACCATTAAAAGTCATAATTACTAAATTAGGGTTTCTAGGCCCATTCATGCATATTCATTTACATGGAATCCTAAATTAAGACAATTATGCATGATCATTTTTATAGCTAATTCTCTCTTTTATCATCAACAGGTCAATATTTTCTCAAAATATCCCAAGAATGTTATTAGATCTAATTATCATCAAATCTTAGAGATTTTCATTAATAAAACCATTAAAGATGACATCTTTATACACTTTTAAAATTGCAAGATTATTTAGGCCTCAATTATATTTTTATTGCACTCCTTACATTATCCTGATCAATTTTCATTTATTACATGTCTTAATCTGAGCTACCAATAATTAATTAAGATTTTCGCAAGATAATTACCTCTGGGCCAATAGGATGTCGCCACGTCATCAATCAGGCTCCTTTTCCCTTTTCCATGCAGTTATTCAGTAGCCAATAGAGTGTGGCCACCTCAGTGGCTCGCTCTAGTATGGCTAAGTCAGGAAACATAACTAGAAGATGACTTTACCCCTAAGGCTCTTCATTAATCCTGGGGGTAAAACGGTCATCTCTACGGCCCTCATCTTCCACCCCGATCTCTGCTTCTCCTGCTCGTGAGCCAGCACCATGGCTTAGTCAACTAGAGGGTTGAATTTCTCCTCTGATGTCTAGAAAGACACGCCAAGACTCCCAATAGATCCGCCTACAGAAGGTGAGTTTACCCAGCCTCTCCTCGCTGCCAAGGATGCCCGAGGTCGGCTACCCTACTAACCACGACTAGGTCTGGAACAGGGCACTCTTTCCCGTGAATAGTGGCGAGGTCTCGCCCCCTCTGCAGCCTGTGTTGAGGTGATTTTCAACTCTCAGAATCCTCCTACGTCCATCAAAGGAGAAGAGCCAGGTCGTGCACTCTCCCACCTGCCCCCTTCACACCCTGTCGCTGCCGTAGCGACGGCTGGTCAAGCCAACACTACCACCTTTTCAATCACAGGGAGCTGAGGAGAAAACTTGTCCCAACCTCACAAACTCCCTGGGACTTATATAGATGTGGAGCCAATGAGCAGAGATGCCTACAAGTTTTATAGGATCTAGGACTCCATGGAGAAATTGGGGGTTTCCCAAATCTACATCAAATTACAGGAAATCAAGTATAGAAGAACTGGGATTCATCTCCCGAATCCAATGGAGAAATCAATTGGCAAGTCTCCTTTTATCATCAATAGGTTAATATTTTCTCAAAATATCCCAAGAACGTTATTAGATCTAATTATCATCAAATCTTAGGATTTTTCATTAATAAAACCATAAACATGACTTCTTTATACACTTCTCAAATTGCAAGCATATTTAGGCCTCAATTATATTTTTATTGCACTCCTTCATTCTCCTGATCAATTTTCATATATTACATGTCTTGATCCAAGCTACCAATAATTAATTAAGATTTTTGCAAGATAATTACCTATGGGCCAATAGGATGTCGCCATGTCATCAATCAGACTCCTTTTCCCTTTTCTATGCGATTATTCAGCAGCCAATAGAGTGTGGCCACCTCAGTGGCTCTCTCTAGCGTGGCTAAGTCAGGAAACATAACCAAAAGATGACTTTACCCCTAAGGCTCTTCATTAATCTTGGGGGTAACATGGTCATCTCCACGACCCTCGTCTTCCACCCCGATCTCCGCTTCTCCTACTCACGAGCCAGCGCCATGGCTCAATCAATTGGAGGGTGGACTTCCTCCTCTAATGTCCAAAAAATCAGCCAAGACTCCCAGTAGATTTGCCTATAGAAGGCAAGTTTACCCAGCCTCTCCTCGCTGCCAAGGATGCCCAAGGTCGGCTACCCTACTAACCACGGCCAGGTCTGGAACAGGGCACCCCGTGAACAGCGGCGAGGTCTTTCCCCCCTCTGCAGCCTGTGTTGAGGTTCATTTGCAACTCTCATAATCCTCTTGTGTCTACTGAAGGAGAAGATCTAGGTCATGAACTCTCCTTCCTGCCTCCTTTACACCATGTTGCTGCCGCAGCGACGACTGGTCAAGCCAGGACTACCACATTTTCAATCACAGGGAGCCGAGGAGAAAACTTGTCCCAGCCTCGCAAACTCCTTGGGCCTTATATAGATGTGGAGATAATGAGAGAGGATGCCTACAGGTTTTATAGGATCTAGGACTCCATGGAGAAATTTAGAGTGTCCCAAATTGACATGAAATTATAGGAAATCAGGTATAGAAGGACTCAGATTCATCTCCCGAATCCAATGGAGCAACTTTCATATTCGCACGTGGATATTGCACAGAGGAAATCGATTGGCAAGTCTCCTTTCACTGTTCCCCTTTCCTAATCTTACTCAGAAAGCAGCCACTATTGGATCAAAGATCCAACGGCTATCATGCCACATATTAGAACAAAAGCCAAATTTTAGTTTAAATAAATCATGACATTTAATATTGTCCTTCTCACTTTAGGAAACTTAAAAAATTCATATCCCCTAAAACTCTTATCATTCTAATCCCAAATTTTAGTGGAAAGTCAATAAATATTTAAACTACTTGTGTACCAAATTTGGGACTCAAATTCAAAAGTATGAGAGACTTTTCTTCATATGCAAGTTATCTCTTAAAAAGGCATATTCTATCCATATTTTCTCTCTCTTAAACTTTTATTCTCTTTATTTGGATTCCTTTTACCATTAGAAACCTTGTGGATTTGAAATCTCATCCATGATGATTATTCAAACATCTTTCCACATATTTCTCATACTTTCATTATTTTCTCAATTTCTTTCCTTATTTATGCATTATTTGATTTCCTTCAATTTTCTTTCTCCTTTTATCATCTTGGACTCATTAACATATTGTGGTCCATGAAATCACATATTTAAAGGAAATATTACAAAGGAAATCCATTCAATACACATAAATCATACAATTTCGTAACCATCCATTTATTGGGGAAATTGCATTTCCAACCATATGAGCCCAAAAATTGGGGTTGTAACATCCTTCCCCTCTTATAAGAATTTTGCACTCAAAATTCCATCAAACATACAAACAATTCAAGATAAGACTTTTCCATGTCCATCATTGGCTCCCATGTGGCTTCATCCTCTCCATGGTGCTTCCAAAGGACTTTATCATCTTATATTCTTACATCTAAGTTCTCTCTCACCTTGGTATCTCGTACCCTCATAGGTGACTCAAGATATGTTAGCCTCCCTTGAAGCTCAATAGGTTCAATGCTCAGCACATGGCTCGGGTACCTCACATAGTGCTCTAGATCAGACACATGGAACACGTCAGACATCATATTATCCTAAGGGGTAAGGCTAAACATAAGCAAATCCACCAATCTTTCTCAAATGGACCCATGTATCGGGGACTCAGATTTCTCAGCTATAGCTCAGAGGGGTCAGGTTTTCATAACACATGTTTATCCACAGTGAATTGCATGTCAGCATGCTTCACATCGGCTCATGAATCCTATTGATCCTGGGCTTTCTCAACCATTTCTCAATCAAAGTGACTTCATCTGCATACACTGTAGTTTCTCTAACCTTCACAAGGTCCTCTCACCGACATCATCCCAGTGAAGTGGTGACTGACACATCCTCCTTTATAGAGATTCATACATCCTGATACTAGATATGATGGCTATCATAACAAGCAAACTCTACTAGGGGCAATAACTGATCCTACGAATCACCCTGAATGATTACACATGCTCTCATCAGACCCTCTAAAGTTTGGATCATACTCTCTTGACTGTCCATCAGTTAGGAGTGATATGTTGTACTCAACTTCAATCTAGCATTGAGTTCTTCTTACACCTACTTCCACAACATGGAAGCGAACTTAAGGCCATACTCAAGACCATTTGAACTCGAATCACTGTGTAGTTGAACTATCCCTCTCTCATAAATAGTTCAACTAGATCTATCAAATGGACAATGCTCTCTCTCTAAGGTAAGGGATTAGGTCAACTTGGTAAGGCTATCTACCATAACTCATATTGCATCATGACCTCTCTTGGTCTGGGGAGACCCACCAAATGTCCATGGTGATATACTCCCATTCCCTCTTAGGGACTCCTCATTATATGTAGCAACTCACTGGGTTACTGGTGTTTGGCCTTCACCCTCTGTTATGTATGGAAACTGGCCACATGAACATCTATATCCTTCTTCATTCCAAGCCTTCAAGGTATCACTACACACCTCAACCATCTTGGCAGTACCGTGGTGTACAGTGTACTTAAAATCATGAGCTTCTGACATGACATGATTCCTCAAGGGTGACTCCTCAGAAACCCTAAACACTCTAGTAGTGGATTTTACAACCTTCTTTTTTCCTGAGAGATGTATCTGAGGTTCTTAAAACCATTTTACCATTGTTAGAAAATGAGACATGTTTGGCTAACATCTAGAAGATACAATCAGACATGTTGGTCGATATGGTGGATACTCGGTTAGCTAGTGTGCTTAAATGTTCAATATCTTCATGATTGTACTCAATGTAAAAATGTGTGCAAGTATTAATGTACAAGTACCTAAATATCATGTAAATCAAGTGTTAGGTCTTCCTTATCCACTCACAACCCTTAGATAGGTTTTCCCCCAGAGTCAGAGTCACCATCACCCATGATACACACACTCAGAAGGAGATTCAATAGAAACAGGGACTCTCTCAGTCGATAAACTTCTCGACCGAAACACACTCGGTCGAATATTTTCTCGACTGAGAATCACTTTAATCGAAGTCACAACCATGGATCAATAACTTGTACATTTGTACCCTAAAACAAGTTTTCGGTCGACAATATTTTTGACTGAGCAAGCTTCGACCCAAAATCCATGATCATTAGACCAAGTGGTTGGTGGTTGGGGATTGGAAATAGCTGTTGCAACAATTTTGCCCCAAACCTCTCCTCAGTCAAAGAAAATTTCGACCGAGACACATCTCGGTTGACAAATTTCTCAACCAAGATAGGTTCTGGATTGTTCCTTTCAACTCAAAATAATTAGCCATTGCAAGCCAACTAATGGATACCTAACGGCTAGTTAAGCACTAAGAACACTCTAGAAACCCTCTAGAACATCCCTAAGTACTAGAAAACCATTCCTATAAATAGGAAAGGCCTTAGGACACCTAGAGCACACAATTACACTTGAGAATACATTCTAGTGAGCAACAAAGCAAAGCTACTCTTGCTATCTTATTTCTTCAAGCTCAAATTTCATGTCCTATAGACATAGCCTCTTACTCACCTTATAACAACGTCCACCTTTAGTGATTTGAGAGGTCTAACACTTGAAATAGGATCAAGGCACTGTATTAAATTGGTGAAGCATTTTCTTTCTTCCAATATTTTTCTTCTATAGTGTATATTGTTCTCCTTGACTACTTCTAGGTTTTGAGGCTATGGAAAGGAGGTTTCTTGGAGCTACTTCTTGGTGGAGAAGGTTTCTTTGAGGTGTTCTTGACATTACTTCAAGGAAGGCTACTTCAAGGGAGGTTGGAGCTACTTCTAGAGGAAGGATATCTCAAGGTGATGGAGCTACTTCAAGGAGGTGAAGGTTGCTCCAAGGACTTGAAATTACTTCAAGAAGGCTGCTTCAAGGGGGTTGAGGCTACTTCAATGGTGTAGAAGGAAGGTGATTATATTTTATGTAACATCCTTGAGAGGTAATAAAATAAATCACTTTCAAAAACCCAATTGGAAACAATTGGGCAGTGGACTGACTACCTGTGATTTCAAAGGTAGGAACCACTCTACATCTAAGTTCCTTCCTTGTTTCCCACCCCCTTCTTTGGTTGAGTGGTTTGATTGTTTTGATTATTTTTAAAAGTTCCAAAAAGCTCTATTCACCCCCCCTCTATATCTTTTAATTGGTATCAGAGTAGGTCTTCAAGGAGCCCTAACAGGTCTTGAAGAATGGTGGATGGCATACTCAACAACCGCAACTTGGAGGGACCTCATGTGGCTCGGTCACCACCGTTTGATGGAAGCAACTATTCCTATAGGAAGATAAGGATGCAATTCTACTTCCAAGGAATCAGCTGGGATCTATGGAGGATGGTGTCTACACCATATGAGCTTCCCCAATTTGAGTATGCAATTTGGGATCCAAACACGGTAAAACAAGTTCAATTAAATGATAAGGCGGTAAGCATACTATATTGTTCTTTTTCTATAAGTGAGTTCAATAGAATCTCTTCATGTGATATTGCTTATGACATATGTCATAAACTGTTCATAACACATGAAGGAACTACTCAAGTTAAAAGTACCAAAATTAGTATGCTCAAACAAAAATTTGAATAATTTCGTACGCAACCAAATGAATCTATTAGTGATATGTATGTAAGATTTTCTTCTATCATTAATGGTTTAAGTGCATTAGGAAAATCTATAAGTGAAGAAGATCGTCTCCAAAAATATTAGGTATTTGCCTCCAAAATACAAGCCAAAGGTGACACCACTAAAGAAGTCAATGATCTCACCATATTGAGGATGAAGTCACTCATTGGCAACCTAAAGACTCATGAGGTCACCCTTGAAAAAGAAGAAATATTGGAGACCGAGCACAAAAAGGAGAAAAGGAAGGAAATTGCATTCAAGGCAATGACTAAAGCTATCCATGATACAAGTGAAGAAGATAGTGAAGAGGAGGTTCTTATTGTAAATGGTAAGAAATATAGAAGATTTAAATCTAAAAAAATATCTAGTGTTTCTTCTTCCTCTTCCCCTAGGTGCTTTGAATGTCGCAAAAAGGGACACTTAAAGAATGAGTGTCCTAAAGTCAAGAAGTGAAGGAAATCATCTCTCAAGAAGAAAGAAAAAGCCTACAAAGCAGCATGGGATGACTCAAGTGACAATAGTGAGAGTGGATAAGAAGAAGTAGAATGCCTCATCACTAAAGAAGACAAGGTACAATGTCTCATTGCTACAACCAATGAAGAAGAAAATGAGGTAAGTCTTCTTGATTTATCTAAAGAAGAGTTAGTTGCTAGCATTGAAGAATTACATGATAAATATGTTGATTGTAAAAAGAAATTATAAAGGCTTACAAAAACCAATGAAGATTTGTATGCTAAATTGAATGATCTTGTGTTTGAAAAGGAAAATCTTATGTCTAATAAAGCTACTTTGAAATCTTCTAGTAATGATTGCAATATTAAGTTGCTTGCTCTAGAAACTAATAATAATTTTCTTTGCCAAGAAAAGGCCGAATTGCTTGCTAAAATGAATGATATTCAGTCTCAACCTATTTTATGCACTCATTTGGATTATGATGCTTGTCAAAGAAAGAGATAGTTTGTTATCTAATCTAGATCAAGCAAAGTTAGACATTAAAAAGAGAATGGATGAAATTTCTAAGTTACAAAAGGATATTAGTAGCTTGAAAAACAAAGACAATTCTGGTCAAATTGGGAGGAGAGAACTAGGTTATGTGCCCAAAGATAAATCCTATCAAAACCTAGAATGAAAAGGACACAAGCACCCAAGATAAAAGTCATGTATGTGCCTAAAGACAATCTATTTAAGAAGAGAAATGAAATTGATTCTATCTTCTATCATTACTATTTACGTCTTGGACATTATTCATTCTCTTGCCCATACAAGAAAAAGGATGTTGATTTGGTTTGGGTTCCAAAACCCCCCAGCTTAAAAATGTTGGTCATATTAGTTGAGATTTGACCTAAGCTTCACTTTGAAATTTATATGTCTTATCTCAACCATATTAAGCTTGAACTTGTATATCCTTGATTACTTAATTTTGAATTATAACATGATATGTTTACATTCAAAATGCTGAAATTGTTGAAAATGTACAAAACTTATCTTGGTCGACAACATTCTCGACCGAGACCTCTTCCTGGCAAAGACAAGATCGACTGATAGTATGTCTGTTAACATTATTTTTTTTGGCAAATCTTTTCGGTCGAAAAATAGCTCAACTGAAAATTCTTTTGGTCGAATAAATGTTTGACCGAAGGTAGTTCTATCATAACTACTTGTTGAAAACAAAATTATTCAACTACAGTTCAATTTGGTGACCCAAATTTGTACTAAACTCTTCATATTAAATTGTTCCAAATAGTTCAAATGATAAAATACTTATAGTAATGTTCCTAATCAAATGGACCATTATATGGGACCATTTTTTCATACTTTGTAGGTTTTGATGGTCTAATGATCATCGACAGAGTGTCATCGAAGCCTAAGAAAGCATATTTCAATCCTTTAGGAAGAGACTTGAGCTCAAGAACGGGGGGCTCTTCAAGGGAATTCTTTAATGGTTTAGAAATAGACAGGAGGTCTTCACTTGCAGTCACTAGGGCCAGCTCTTATTCCTCATCCTCATCATCTTTAGGAAATTCCACAATGCGCTCTAAACCTCTCCCTTGTGTGGCAGTTTGAATCTATGTAGGTAGACACTCTTCTAATATCTTATCAAGACACTCAATCAGATAACAATCCTCTTCTATAGCACCTATCACCTTGTCTTTAGCAGAAGACTTGAAGATGTTCAACCGGGTCTTCATGTGCATGAAAGTCACATACATGGTGTCAATTCTCACACAAATCACTGTGTCAGTTGTGGCCAAGAGGGGTCTCTCCAAGATAATAGGTACTTTACTCGAGTCCTTTTCCATGTCCAAGACAATAAAATCATCCAAAAAGAATGTAGAGGTCTCATCATCAAGTCTGACCAACACATCATCAACATGCGCTTTAGGTTTTTTCATAAATCTATTAGCTAATTGCAAGGTACACTGAGCAAGACCCAGTTGTCCCATTTGGAGTTCAGCAAACACATCATAAGGGACCAGATTTACACTAGAACCCAAATCAAGAAGAGATTGTTCTATGAGATGTGCTCTGATGTAGCATGAGATGATCAGAGCACCATGATCTTTTCTCTTCCTTGGCACGATGTGCTACAAAATTGAGCTCACTTGCTCAGTGAGATTAACCTTCCTTGGTGTCCTTCTGGTGGTCTTCCTCTTGAACGTGCACAAGTCTTTCAAGAACTTGGCATAAGATGGAATTTACTTGATCGCATCAAGCAAAGGAATGTTGATCTTAACCAGCTTAATAGTCTCCATTATGTCATTGGTATGTTTCTTATTCCTTCTTTCAGTGGATGGCTCTTCAAGTGCATCGGGTAATGGAGGGAGTTTCTGTTGATCTTCGATTATCCAATCCCTATTTTCTTGGACCCTGAAATACTCAAATGGCATGTTAGATAACCAAGAATGAAATGTTTGTCATCATCAAAACAAAGGGTATATTAATGTCAAATTTAGCCAACAATCTCCCCCTTTTTGAAGATGACAATCATTTCCAAAATATAAACAAAATGATTAAATGAGATATTCTTGCCTTAGATGAATAACATATTCTTGTTTTCATAAAATGTGTGCTAATTATTCCTAAAGAGATATGGAACATAGTATCCATCTCTTAAGGAATATAGCATCAATAAATGTTAAGCCAAGAGAGCATGAAACTCATTTATGATTTTGATTTATATTATTTCTCCCCCTTTATCAATTCAAAAAATAGCATAATCATATGTGTAAGTCAATAAGACTCCCCCTTAATTGATTACTCCCCCTTAATTTTTTATTTCAAAAAGAATGTCTAATTTAGCCACAATTCAAGAACCAATATTAATTTCTCAATCATTTGCAAGGGATGTTAAGCCCTGAAATGATATGAGATTCCTTTAGGCTCATAGTAGAATCAATAAATATATTTCTCAACCATTTACAAGGAATGTTAATCCCTAAAATGATATGAGACAATTTTAAGCTCATAATGAAGTCAATAAATGTATCTCTAACTAAATACAAGGGATGTTGAGCCCTAATTGGTATAGGGAATTCAATTTAGAGCAAGATATACATTATATTCAAGAATTTTGTGAGCTCCCCCTTAATCTCATAACAAAAGTGATCTTAAAGATATTAAGGTATTTTATATCATAACCTTCTCTAAATTCATTGATTAAGTAAGATTATGAGTCAATTTTTATAAGCAATCTTGTTTCTTGTACTATCTTGAAAATTTCTCTTATTATAAGTATTTAACATGATGAGTAACTTATAGATTTAATATACCAATGTTGGGTACAAGTGAATGATTTGATTTACCGATAATCATTTTTGTCAAGCTTATTTTCGGTCGAACATGACTTTGACTGGGGCGCCCCTCGGTCAAACTCTTTTTCGGACGAGAGGCAATTCTGCAAATTTCCAATAAATGCAGCTTTACTCTTAGAATGAACCAATTTTTTAACATTTTCTTATATTAGCATGAATGACCAATAAGATTTATGCATCCATTTGATGATGCCAAGTCTTATCCAATGATTCATAAATCATATCTAAATCTATTTCTTCTCAATAAATCCTAATCATGTCCATATAGTTCCAATGTTTTGCTTTTAGGTCTAGGAGTTGAATTTTATTCATTGTTTTTAGTAGGCTCATTTGTCCAAAATCTTTTAGGATATGACTAAGACTTGTTGTGTATAATCATCATTTATACTTATAAACCTTAGATTCTCCATTTTGATTATTTCAAAATAAATCCTTCTTGTGACAAGACCAATTTTGTCTAACTTTTGCGTGTCTAGAATACACAAATTTCATATATAACACAAAAAATTTAGGTAATGATTCAAAGAAATTTTCATGTGTGTGGACAATCTTTTTAAGCCAAGACCAATTTATTTTTGCAATTAATGTTCATAGTGTTATTAATTTTACAACTTCCTTCATCAATAACTTTGATGTTTTTCTATGAATCATAACCATTGTTACATCACTTATGATGTAGTTCATTGACACATAGCACATCATTTATGTCAATAGTTTTACCTTCAACTTTTTCTTCAATAATCTTTTCTCCAAGTGTGTAAGAGTCTACTTGTTTCATGTGCCTTATTGTACTCAATATAAAAATGTGTACAAGTATATAATTTACAATTACCTAGATATCATGTAAATCAAGCGTTAGGTCTTCCTTATCCACTCACAACCCTTAGATAGGTTTCCCCCATAGTCAGAGTCATCATCACCCATGATACACACACTTAGAAGGTGATTCAATAGAAGCAGGGACTCTCTCGGTCACAAAATTCTCGACTGAGACACACTTGGTCAAAGATTTTCTCGACCGAGAACCACTTCGGTCGAAGTCACAAGCACGGATCAATAACTTATAAATTTGTGCCCTAAAATAAGTTTTTGGTCAACAATATCTTCAACCGAGCAAGCTTTGATCCAAAATCCATGATTGTTAGACCAAGTGATTGGTGGTTGGAAATAGCTGTTGCAACAATTTTGCCCCAAGCCTCTCCTCGGTCGAAGAAAAGTTCATCCGAGACACATCTCAGTCGACAAATTTCTCGATCGAGATAGGTTCTGGACTATTCCTTTCAGCTCTAAACACTAATGGATACCTAATGGCTAGTTAAGTACTACGAACACTCTAGAAACCCTCTAGAATGCTCCTAAGTACTTGCAAACCATTCCTATAAATAGGAAAGGCCTTAGGACACCTAGAGCACACAACTACACTTGAGAATACATTCTAGTGAGCAACAAAGCAAAGCTACTCTTACTATCTTGTTTCTTCAAGCTCAAATTTTGTGTCGTATAGCCATATCCTCTTACTCACCTTATAACAACGTCCATCTTTAGTGGTTTGAGAGGTCTAACTCTTGATATAGGATCAAGGCACTGTACTAAATTGGTGAAGCATTTTCTTTCTTCCAATCTTTTTCTTCTATATTATATATTGTTCTCCTTGATTGCTCCTAGGTTTGGAGGTTGTTGAAAGGAGGTTGCTTGGAGCTAATTCTTGGTAGAGAAGTTTGCTTTGAGGTGTTCTTGAGATTACTTCGATGAAGGCTACTTCAAGGGAGGTTGGAGCTACTTCTAAAGGAAGGCTATCTTAAGGTGGTGGAGCTACTTCAAGGAGGTGAAGGTTGCTCCAAGGACTTGAAGTTACTTCAAGAAGGCTGCTTCAAGGGGGTTGAGGCTACTTTATGGTGAAGACTACTTCAAGGGTGTATAAAGGAAGGTGATTGTATTTTATGTAACATCCTTGCAAGGTAATAAAATAAATCACTTTTAAAATCCCAATTGGAAATAATTGGGTAGTGGACTGACTACCTTTGATTTCAAAGGTAGGAACCACTCTACATCCCAGTGCCTTCCTTTTTTTCCCTCCTCCTTTGGTTGAGTGGTTTGATTGTTTGAATTATTTTTAAAAGTTCCAAAAATATCTATTCACCCCCCCTCTAGATCTTTCAATCCATGTACTCTCAAGTCTGGGCAGGCGATGTTTTGTTGATGATTTGTATATCAACTTGAGTTTTTGGCAGTATGTCGATGTCTATGCATGTAATGTAAATGTGGAATGATATTTTTTGCATACATGTTGTGGATGATACCACTGGACATACATGTAAATACATGATATGGTTTGTTGCTTATATACCTCAGGCCAAAGGTCATAGTTTTCCACCTACAGGGGCACACAACACAACATCTGTGTTAGTGATAAGGTCGTCTAGGCTATAGTACGATACCATGACTTGTTACAATTATGATCAAGTTGGTCATATGAAGTGGGTGTGCCCTATGAAGGATGAGGAAGTCACACAACAACTGAGGCAGAGTCAGTGAGGTTTGTCGCAACAAGAATACAACAATTGTAGTGGTAGAGGATGCGGTCAGGCATCACTGGAAGGATCTTCTGGGCCAGCTAGTAGAGGACATGGATGACAACAAGCGATGGCTAGATTCTAGGCTATGAGTCAGCCTGAGGGAGTGGTCAATCCACTAGTTTTTATAGGTCAGATAGAACTCTTAAATTCTAACTTATCTACTTATTCATTCATATTTGTTTTGGTTGACCCGAGTGTGACACACTCTTTTATCACCAGAGAGATGATAAATAGTTTTTATTTGCCTATTTGTAGAAAATTTGATAACCTCTTACTTGAAACCCCTCTTGTTGGTTCCATAGAGTTGTGGGAGGTGTGTCTATCTTGTGTTCTTTCTTTCTTTCTCGGGATGCATCCTTCAAGTGGACCATATTCGACTTGACATGCATGGATTCGATGTGATCCTAGGGATGGACACCTTAGGGAGGTACAAGGTTGTTTTGGAATATTGTTCCAAGTTGACGATGTTCCATGATGGAGATGTTTCTTAGGTATTCCAAGGAGATAGGCAAATTTTTCCTACATGTTTGGTGTCGACTATGACAGCTGAGAAGCTGATGAGATAAGGGTGTGAGGCTTTCCTGGCACATGTTGTGGATACCAAGGCAAGCGGTCCTAGTATCCAGGAGGTACATGTTGTACGAGAGTTTGAGTATGTATTTCTTGAAGAGTTTCCTAGTGTTTCCCCTCCTAGGGAGATTGATTTTGAGATCAATATGGTTCCTGGAACACATACCATAGCATAGTCACCCTATAGTATGGCACCAATCGAGATGCAAGAGTTGAGTAAATAGTTGCAGGAGTTTCTAGAGAAGGGTTCTGTCTCAGTTGTTGTGTTACCTCAACATTTCTTCTTGGGCAATTTAACTTTAAATGCCCCGTCTGTCCACAGTGATAACATGACCTGCCTTCTGTCTGCAGTCTAGATGGCTTTGTTACTGCCATAGAAGCTGTAGTATGCACCTTCGACGGTGAAGTAACATAACCTCTTCCCTTACTTGGGGACCATTGTGACGGTGCACTAGAACCTCTCATCATGGAAGGTGCTGAAAACCTTAACTTCTTGAAGCCACCAGATCTCTATCCCTAGAACTGAGAAGACCTTTTCCTGGTCATAGACTCCCTTTTCTCCTTAATAGATCATTCAATCTTGCGAACGGACTCCACAAACGTGGCAAACTGCTCCCGATTCTCTAAAGCAGCAGTAGGTGTCGACAGTTCAACACTCAAACCTTTCTCAAACTTCCTGATCCGCTCATCATCTTTCGCTTCCATGTGAGGACAAAACCTCATCAAGTCCATGAACTTGGCTTCATACTCGGTGATGCTCATCGTTCCTTGGCGTAGACTCTCAAACTGGTTGATCCTCTCATCCAGATACATCTTCAGAAAGTATCTGTTGATGAACTCTTGTCGGAAGATCTCCCAACCGATCTCCTCACCGGGTCGCTTCTCCTCCTCGATGGCCCACCAGTGGCCAACACTGCCCTTCAAAAGGTAGACAGCGTGCTTGACTTTGTCTGCTTTGGGGATGTCGAGGATCCAGAAGGCCTTCTCAAGACCGGTCAGCCACAGATCTGCATCCGCTGGATCAGCTGTCCCAGCATAATCTGAAGGTCAAACTCGGCGAAGCCGCTCAAAGGTCTTCCCAATACCTTATGTTTCACCATGGGGAGCCTGTGCTCTTGGCTGAGGCACTGGCAACCTTTCCACCATGTGATTCATCATAGCCATCATCTGCCCCATAAGTTGTTGGTAGGCAGGACTTTTGAGAATGGCTGGGTCAAGTTGGGGGACCTCAGACACCCGATCTTCATGTGCATGTCCTCCTGCTCCATCAACTGATGCAGCATCACTGCTCTCGACAGCATGTTCTTCATGATTTCCAAACATCTTTAAGCTTTATCTTCTGCTGAGGACAGAACGTTATTGTAAGAAAATCTGGAAAACTCACAAGAGTAGACGCAAACCTAGTTCTAGATCCCTGTAGACTCAGCGAACCTAGAGCTCTGATATCAAACCAACTGTGACACCCCGCCATCACATAGACAATGAGATGACACGCGAAAATGTGCGGAACCATATATTACCGAAAATACATTTTAATTAAAATCGATTGTAGAAACATACGTACAAAACATTTGCAACCAAGCCCTGCAAGAAGATCAGGTTATATATAGATATATTCAAGATCACCTGCTAGATATGTTCACATCTAAAAGCCACCCACTGTTGCAACAACACATATTAGTTCAAAACATGTTTATACATACATAACAGCCACATACGGCCAACAATAGGGTATACAAAAATTACAACAGCTAAACATCATAAAACGTCGTCAAAACACTTCCAAAGACCTAAGAGTACAGGGATGACTTCTAGGACTCTACTACAAAACCACTAAAACAGCAGCAAGTCCATCTCTTGCCTTCTACTGCTTTTCTTACTGCTCAGTCGCAACCTCACGACCACCACCACGTCTAGAGTGATCACCTAAAAATGGTGTAAACCAGCAGGGTGAGACACACAGTCCCAGTGAGAAACATAACTCCCCGCCGCAACTATAAAACCTCAAAGGTTAAAGCAAATAATTGAATGAGTGTATAACAAGAGCAGCATACTGAGCAAAGCTTTTATTACCATCAAACTTACCAAGATATTCGGGAGGCATATTACCAAGTATTTCTTTATGGAACATGATTGACAAGATAAGCTTTATAAGAACTCATCACAAGATATAAGGATCGTACATGTATCTGCAAGGTGTTACTAGATCATCTATGTAAGCAAGGCCTCAATCAATGTTCTGTGTTTTTCTCTAAGTAGGATGTATTTATTCGGCTGGATTACGTTTTATTATGCCATGAGGAAGTGAGCCATCCCTTCTCAAATCCCACCATTGGCTGCGAAGCCCAATCCGGTGCCATACAATGTCTAAGGAGATCCGGACTCCATGACCTCACCTTCTCGTGGTCAGTACACGAATCATCAAGCAAGACCGTAGTCTTATGCTTATAGGCCTCAGCCTCTGGGTTAGCTCTGCAAGCTACCCATCTCTAGCTCACCTCATCATAGGTTCTAGTATATACATCTGAGCCATGAACGCATCATGCTCATCATCACATATCCTGAGCCATGGGTCTGTTCACCATGCTCCATACATCCTGAGTCTGCAACCACAATTGCATTCAACCCTCCTATTTTAGGCTAGGGGAAACCTCGCATATTCAACAATATGCGCTCCAGGTAATCCCGCAGGATAAACCTATTTCACCATCACCAAATACTAATGGTAATGGATCTATGGCTAGGGAAAACTACATGATATGTTTATCTATCATTGATTATTATATTTTAAGCCAATTGTTGAGGCAAACCAAGGTATAAACATAGCCTTATAGAATTACATCATTATTGCCATCAACATACTGTCTTGGGACCTCAATCCCTCATGATATCAACCATTGACTCTCAAGGCATCACAATCATGCATCAACATCCTGGGAACGCATCCCTTATCTCATCATCAGAGGATAACACCTCAACTAGGCACTCAGCCTTATATCAGGTCCTCAGACCTATCAACTTGTTATTTTATTAACAAGAATTATCATCACATTGTGCTAGTCAAAGCACATATATCTGATAGCTCTTTACCAGGCTATGAATCCACATGAAATACCTGTAAGGTTAGTATACACATTCATAGAGATAACTAAAGCCATCATGGATTAACAGAATGATCATGCTATCAAGTATAAAGAAGCGTCCATGACTATATTACACAAGCTTTATCATTCATAGTATTATAATCACACAAGGGCATGTGTTATGTCTTATACTTGTGACCATATGCATGTGTTATATCAACATGTGAAGCAACATCATAAGCTTCCAAGCTTCCTGGTTCACAACCTATCATTATATCTCATCATCATATTTGCAGGATGCAAGGTGGTTACATCATGTCACTTGTGTTATCATTATTAAAAGAGAACCACCAACTATATACATTCTGAGTTATCAGAACCCTCATCAAAACTCCTGCAACCCTCACTACAGGTATGGCGAGCAGTGCCAACCCTTACCAAAGGGTGTACCGGCTAGGGTTCCAAACCCTAAAGCAACCCACCACCATACCAACCAAACACCCCACATCCTCTAACATGCACCAAGGTTCCACTAACACTCATGGTGTCAGGCTGCCATCCATGAAGTCATAACGTGCAGCACTACCATGGCTATCAGTGAAGGGTCTAACATGCACCAAGCTAGGGTTAGGTTCCACTATCGGGCTAACCTTCCACATGAGCCATATCGGCCAAAGGGGTCTCACCCAAGGCGCCCCTATCGTGCAACCTTCTAGCATCATTCGAGGGTTAACCCTAT
The DNA here is from genome assembly GCA_963693085.1 of Alisma plantago-aquatica. Taxonomy (NCBI): domain Eukaryota; kingdom Viridiplantae; phylum Streptophyta; class Magnoliopsida; order Alismatales; family Alismataceae; genus Alisma; species Alisma plantago-aquatica. The sequence continues at coordinate 476,775,625 of OY856409.1, forward strand.
CGGTCAGGGTAACCATGATGCCCAAGAAAGGTGTCGTGCATGGCCATCACCATAATGGTCAACATCCTAGCATTGGCATGTCAGGCATGAATCCATATCGCCCAACACTTCAAGGGTAACGACCAAGGCTGTGTCTGGTACCAGGCAATCAAAGCTTATCAGACAAGACCGTCCTAAGACAGGGAGTGCATCGGGCACCCTCTCTACATTGTGTGTCATCCAAGACCTAACCCTAAGGAGGGTATCGAGCAACATCTCAGCAAGGGTATATCACCCATCTATCAACTCCACCAAGGGTATCGGCCAGGGGACCATAACGGGCACCAACTAAGCTTCAACTAGGCATATCGGCCAGGGATACAAGGATCACCCAAGAAAGCTTATCTACCAAGGATTACATCTCAAGGACATATCGTGCATTAAGGGTAGACAACTCATGTTTCCTAGAGCAACACCAATGCCCAAGCTTGGGTTGAGGCTTCATATCAACCAAGATGCCCATCTAAGGGTTTAGCAACCATGTCGCCCAAACCCTAACTCTAGGGTGGATAAGAGATATCGGGTACCAAGGTAAACTATCTTAACAAGTTGTATCATGCAAGGCACTCAACAAAGCATAACGCCTAAGCACACATGGGTATCAGCCAAAGGTACAACCCAAGACAAGAAGGTTATTGGGCAACACTATCCCAAAGTCATATCGTGTAAGACACAACCCAACAAGGTCGTCTTCAACCTCAAGCACAAGGGCACCAAACCCTAGTTGATCAAGAAGGTCGGCTCACCTCTCAACAACCAAGAGAGAGGGGTGTTGCACAACCTCTTTCACAAATTAGGCAACCACAAGGATCCAACCTCAACATAGTTCATCAAAATCTCACCTCTCAAATCCATGGTGAGAGGAGGGTGTTGCCCAAGCAACTAGAATATAAGCTCACCTCTCAACTTAAACGAGAGAGGGGTATTGCCCACATTACTAGAGCTCAAACTCACTTCTCTAGACCAAGGAGAGAAAGGAGTGTTGCTACCAAGGAAAACCCCAACTATGGTTCGACCAACTAGGTGTAAAGGCATATAAACTATCAACAACAACAACAACAACATCATGCTCATTATATCCATAAGATCAACAACATGTTCTAGAGCAAGAAACATACATGCATGGCCGATTGTCAACATATATGAAACATGAAACATAGAGAAAGTAGTATAGCTAGGGTTAGAAGTTATGTAATCCGCCTTAAGCAAACTCCTCAAGCTCCAAAGCTCCAAGCTCCTAGCTCCAAGCACACTACTTTGGCCACCTCAAGAAAAGGAACAAGAAGCATAACCACCATGACCAAAGAGTAAGCAAGATGGAGAAGAAGATGCTAGGGAGAGAGGGAAGATGCTTACCAAAGGACAAGACCCATCTAGGGTTCGGCCACCAAGATAAAGGAAGAAGAAGGGATCACCATCAAGGGAGAAGGATCGGCCACCAACTTTCTCCAAAGGGTAGGTGTATCGTGCACCAAGGAAGAGAGGAGCAACAAAGAGCTAAAGAATTCCTAAGGAAGAGAAAGGCAAGGCATATATAGAAGAGGATGGAGGAGAAAATAAGGTAATGTGTCTCCCACCTAAGACACTTGTCCAAGGGCAAAAGCCACCTCCTTAACTCACCTTATACACATGTCCAAGGCTATTGCCACATGCAAGCACTATGCACCAAGTGGCCACTAGTGGTGACACAAACGAGGTCAAGGGGTTAAAGATGGTCCATGGCTGATACTCTCCACCTCCATGCCCAATACACCCCATGGGCGACACAAGCATCCTTGCCCGATACAGGGCTCAACCAAGCAAAGCAAGGCCCAAACAAGGGAGAACAAGGCCCAAAAGAGCTCAACCAAGCCCAAGACAACTCAAGGCACGAGCCCAAACCTTCCCTTCCACCCTAGAGGAAGAAAAGAGAGAGAAAGACTTGCTCTTCAACCCTATCTTAGGGTATTTTGAAAGTAGTACCTCTAGCTCTCAACAAAGCACAAGCAAACCCTAATCATCACTAGATATGATTAGCAAGCAACCAAGCATAAAGTTTAGGCAAAAAAAATAGGGTAAGCCCAAAATGAAGGTCAGGGTCCTTACAAACATAGTTCAATGCCTGGAATAGATGCACAGGATTGACATAGTTCAATACCTAGAATAATGTCACAGGATTGGTCATAATCCAATACATGGAATAATTGCACATGATTGGTAATAACCCAATGCATGGAATAATGTCACAGGATTGGTCATAATCCAATACCTGGAATAATTGCACAGGATTGGTAATAATCCAATGCCTGGAATAATGTCACCGGATTGGTCATAATCCAATACCTAGAATAATTGCATAGGATTGGTAATAACCCAATGCCTGGAATAATGTCACATGATTGGTAATAACCTGGAATAATGTCACAGGATTGGTAATAACCCAATGCTGGAATAATGTCACAGGATTGGTCATAATCCAATACCTGGAATAATTGCACATGATTGGTAATAACCCAATGCCTGGAATAATGTCAAAGGATTGGTCATAATCCAATACCTGGAATAATTGCACATGATTGGTAATAACCCAATGCCTGGAATAATGTCACATGATTGGTCATAATCCAATACCTGGAATAATTGCATAGGATTGGTAATAACCCAATGCCTGGAATAATGTCACATGATTGGTAATAACCCAATGCCTGGAATAATTGCACAGGATTGGTAATAACCCAATGCATGGAATAATGTCACAGGATTGGTCATAATCCAATACCTGGAATAATTGCACAAGATTGGTAATAACCCAATGCCTGGAATAATGTCACAGGATTGACATAGTCCAATGCCTGGAATGGTTGCACATGATTGGCATAGTCCAATGCCTGGAATGGTTGCATAGGATTGGCATAGTCCAATGCCTGGAATGGTTGCACATGATTGGCATAGTCCAATGCCTGGAATGTTTGCATATGATTGACATAGTTCAATGCCTAGAATGGTTGCATATGATTGTCATAGTCCAATGCGTGGACATGATATGATGATGTATACTCACATGACTAGTACAATTCAATACTTAGTTAGCATATTGGCTGAGGCCAACAGATAGAAATGAGAATGATTCATGGATGACATACCATGATAATGAGTATGACAAGATAAGCTTGAGATGTTGATATAGTATGATGGGTAAATGATATACATGTTCTTCATATTCCTTATAAAGTGAATATATGATTTACTACTCTATCATAGATAGTTGCAATGCTTTAAAAGATGAGAATATTCTAAATTGCATATCCTCTGCTCAGTTTAATACTATTTAACTATGATAATAACATTGTTGGCAGAGAGTTATATCTCTCGCTGGGATAATTGTCTCACCCCGTGGGATCCAAAATTTTTTAGGTGGACGTGCACGAGGGGGATTGAGACCGTACTGCAGAGAAAGAACAACAACAACAGGGACAACAATGACAACTTAGGTTGGGTGTATTGTCTATCATGTCTTGTAGATAGTAGTCCTATGTGTCATCTCTGTACTCTCAGGTCCTTGGATTTAGTATGTATTGGTTTTATGAACAATCTGAGATTTCGGCTTGTATGCCTCGAGATTTGATGTTGCTTTAAGTATATGTTTTGAAAAAGCAACTATTATATGTTGTCCTTGAGAAGAAATGGTACAGTGTATGTACAATATATGATCAATGTGAATATCAGGTTTTGGGTTCTTCCTTCAAGAGTTTTCCTAGAAATGGATCTCTTTGCAAAGAAAATGTTTTAATTTTTAGTGATTTTTGTTAATCCACTGCTTATGATTATTCCACATAATTAGTAACGATTTGTTTGTCGGTTTTGCGACTGTCGTTATAGGAAGGGTCATCCGATGTGAGTCATGTTTAATCCTAAGTAGTTATACTACACAACTGTATTATGTATTTTATTATGCCCTAAGGAGATGAGGTATACAACTCAAACTCCAACTGACCACTGCTAGGTCGAAATAAGTGCCATACAAGATCACTGGAAGAGTCAGAATCCATGATCTCTCCACACCCTCGGTCAGTCCAATTCTTCCACTATGACATATCAAGTCCAATTGTAAAACAGCCTAGTTCGCCTTGGTATATACGTCACGACACTAGTGAAATGAGACACGACCGCAACCGTTCTCCTACCATGGTATGACCACAATCATCTCGGTAACATATCACATAAATTGATTCACATCATCTGAGATATGGCCTTGACCATTCTCCTGCTAGGGTATCACCTCAACCATCCAAGTGTACTAAGGATACAAGGAGATACCTCGACTTGCACCCCACATATTCAACAATATGCGCTCTGAGTTTCCCACAAGAATTGCTCATTTCACCATCTAGCTAATAATGACGTTTAAGATGGATCTATGGCACATGGAAACTACATGATTAGGGTTTCACTTGATTAATTAAGCCAATTGGGTATCTTTTAGCATCAATCAAGTTACAACATATAAACCCTAAACAAACTCTACAAATATAAGGGCATAACACAACTGTAGAAGATATATCAACCTATCACATCATCACATGATACCACTTTCCACACAAGGCTATCATAATTATCACATTTACATGGGATATCAATCCCTCATCACATCACTTGGAGGATAACACCTCGCACTAGGCTTTAAGCCTATGCCAGGTCATAAGACCCATCACATCAACATGCCTCATCAAGGCTCAGAACCATCATCCTATGACATATGATCACCATCATAACATTCACAAGATATGGTAATCATTCATTTACATGGTTAGTATCATACAAATAGGAGAGAGAAATAATGTATCATCACTGCATACTATCACATTGCACAAGGTAGACAACCATTGTAGTAGTCCCACGTTAGGGTTAGGGTTTCAACATTATGTCCGATTAGGGTTCTATATCCCAACCCTATCAACACCCCTAGGTATTTCACCTTCCCACATTCTTACAACATCCTTCGCGGTCCATCATAGCCAACATCAAGACAACCATACTTATCAAATACATGTCATAACCCTTCATAAGTTGGATAAGGCATTAGGTCACAAACCATGTGATTGAAGGGAGGAACACATCATGGTCGAAGAAGACTTCACCATGGTCTAAGGCACATTAGTGACCATAAACACCACCTATCATCAGCGGTCGAAGAAGGTGGATAGCTCATGCAATCGAAGGTTAACCTTAAGGAAAATGACCAAAACCAACAACTAGATTCATCACCAAAACCAAACTGTCAAAGGAAGATCAACATCCAAGCAATTGAAGGGAGACCAACAACTAAACGGTCGAATGGTTCCATAATCTTATGCGATCGAGGAAGAAAAAGGTTGATCAAGAGACCAATACCAAGGTGACCAACTCATATACCAAAACATCACCGATAAATCTTCAACAACTTAGATCATAGTATGATGATCATCTTAGATAGAGAAAACCACTAGCAAAATAGGTGATTATAAAAATGAAACTGAACTTCAAGGGATGATGTAAAAACTTAAGAAAAACATCACCAAAACCCCAGAATTATGCACTACAAATGATCAACACAAAAACCATAAGTTGAGGGATAAAAACCCAAGATCAAGCACATGCAAATAGAACTAAACTCCACCTCAGGCAAGATGACCAAACCAAGAACTAAGATAACCACACCAAGGTTAAGGTGCATGCAAAACCACCACCATTTCCATCACTTAAATTTCAGGTAGGTGGATTAGGATTTAAGTAAAGGAACAAGTGCATGCAAGATCATCATAGAGACATAAACCTGATCAAGATATCATTAAGTAATAAATCACATTTTCGAATGAGTTGAATGTAGGATTAAAGTGCAATAATAGAGATGGAGGAGAGTTATATAACACGCCTTAGATGATAGTTGCACCACCTCCAAGCAAAAGCTCTAAAAGCAAGAGAAAATTATAGCATTGATCTCCCCTACGATCAAGCTAGTCACCACCTTAAAAGATAAGGAAAACCCCTAGGTTAAAGGGTAAGAAAAAGAAGCCAAAACCTCAATGTTGAAAAGAACAAAAGAAGAAGAAATAAGAGAGAAGAGAGCTTCTTTTTCACTTAGATACCACCATGGAGAACCATAGTCTTCGATCTTTGTGAAGACAAGATCTTCAAGATATCCACTATGGTTTATGTAACGACCCTAACCTGGGTTATGAGGTAACCCTATTTGTTTTGGCTAATAAAGTTGGTTAGAACTTTAATATAATCCTCTAAGGTGTTTTTTTATCATATGACACACTTATGTTTCAAGTTTGGTCCCGATTGAATGTTGTTTGAGCAATTTTCCTTTGTTTTGGACCAAAGCGCAATTTACCCAAAATGTGGGGTTGATATGAAAATTTCCACCTCTACAGTGTCCCTACTCCCTCCTAGTATCATTAGAGGAGAGATAAATAAGGAGACACCATGTTTGATTCCATTATGAATGATGGTAATCTTGGTGAAGAAATGACCAAGAAAAAAGGTTGAATTTGAAAGCTTAACTTGAGTTGTATCAAGTTGAAAAGCTTATATATGAGTGCCTATCGGCCATGGAGCCCAAGGAGGTGTCCCACATCGTTTTTTGAACTCTTGGCAAAGTCCATATCGTGCAAAGCACCTCAAGGAGGTGAGGTGTGACGGCCAGCAAGTTTCCTTAGAAAAAGTGTATCGACTTGACTTAAAATAGTGATTAAACCTAGATGACTTATCCAAATGGATAAGCAATGGACGAATTTGCATCTTAGATGATCCTCAACCTTTTTGAGTGTAAAGATAAATGTTTATGAATGCATGTAAGCCTTCCTTCATGAACAACAAGTATATATACCCCTAGTTTCACCCCTTGGTGGAATTTTGTGACCCTCACCACCCTCCTACCCTAAGGTATCATGCATAGAACTCCCATATCATGAAGTGATTCTGTGGTATCGTGCATAGGCCTTGGGATATCACCCATGGCAAGAGAATATCGGCCAAGTAGGTGTAATTGGCCATATAAGGTGATATCGGCCAATAGGGTGAAGAGTTGAGTGGCATACCGTGCAAGTGAGTGCCATATCATTCAAGAGGGTTGCCATATCGTGCAAGGACACTAGTGTATCGTGAAAAGTTGTTAAGGAGCAAGAAGGAGCTCATACTTAACCCTAAGGTAAGGATAAGATCATCTTCAACCTTGAATTGAAGCATGATTTTAGGGTTTTGATCTTCTTTTCTTTCTTCTTCACCAATTGCTTATCCATGGTGATTCCTTGTATATGAAGGAGTTGTGAACGAGCCTTGGACTTTTCATAAGTCATATTCAACCTTAGGAACGTGGAGCTTTGGAGCTTGGAGCTTTGAATTGGTTCTTAAGACAGGTTATATAACTTGAACTCAGTCATGTTATTATTCATCTCCTAAATTTCTATACTTAGTGAAATACTTTTAATTCTGAAGTTTCCTAAAATAGTCGATGAAATTATGAGTTCTAGTAACTACTTAGACATGTTGCCATGAATTATATCAGTTAAAACAAAGGTCTAGAGCTTAAAGAAGATGGTGTCACTTTGTAAAAGTGATATCGGGCTCAAGCATATATACAAATAGCTCTAACCCGATATGATGATGCACCTACTCTACTAAAATGATAGGGTTGCACAATAGACAACCCTAGACAACATGGTAGCCCGACATGGCGATGAGTTGATACCTCTTATACATCATGGGTGACACATATATGTACCATGTGCTCGACATAACCAATCCTAACCCGACATGGATGGTGTTCATACACCTCTAGCCCGATATGGATGGTTTTCATGTACTTCTAGCCCGATATGGTGAATATATGCACATGATTCAACCCTATACACCTTGTAAAGGTGAGAGCAAGTCAATCTCAGAAGTGATGAGTGTAACACCAAGTAATGGTATGGCTAATACCTTGATAGGTTAAATACCTAGAGTGGTTGATAATGGTCAACCCTATATCAACAATTCCTTAACTCGAGATGAGTCCATATCATTGGCAATGGTTGTATATTCTAAATAAGTGATTTATAACCAATACATTACATGATAAATGTCATGAGTTGATGCATAAAGTATTAGGATGGGAAATACCCTAATACAAACTAAGTGGATGAATTAAAGTAAGATAAAGGTGAGGAGGGAAGTGATACATCAAGACATGATAGATATCACATCCAGCACCTTAAGATTTATACACCTTGATGTATTTTAAATCCAATATATTTGGATGAGTGACACATGAAGTGTGTCATGACAATTGTTATATTATGAAGTAATGCACTTTGATGAGTGTAGGCTAACATGCCTTATGAAAAGGTTAATCCAAACCGATAATCTATGAGACAATCATACTCTGGTAAAGATGAGAAAGAAACTCATACTTTGTGTCGATAATTCATTTAATGATGAATGATAAGAATAAATAAGTATGATTGAATACTTATGTTATCAATATTGGCTCCTAGATGTGTGAAGCAATGAAATAGGACTTGATCATTATTAATATGATCATGAGAACCTAAATGGTTATTTATGAAAAACCCTAATGGAGGGTGCTGATATGTAAGAGAAAACCTGAACCCTAAAAAGGGAATAGTGGTATTACTTTGTGTTGCATGGTGCTGACATGTAGTCATTATAACTGTTAGCATGAGTACTAATCATGCAGTTATGTTGAGATGATGAGCATAGCCAAGTATGGGCTATGATGCTCTGTATATTGAAAAGGTTTTATAGGCCCTATAACCCTTCATATGCTTTGTTTCTTAGTAAAAGGTAACCTGAAATTAATGAGCCCTGTGTACCATATGATGTTTTAATTATTGAAACTGTTTATGGGCTTCATAAGCCATAATATGCCTTGTTGCCTATTAATAGGTAACAAGAGGTGAATTAAGCTTTGTGTAATATGTGGAATGCTTGTGTAGTAAGAATCATGATTACCTTGGTTAAATGACCTGAAGGTATTAAGTTACTTGATAAGTGGTAACAAGTATTCTATGATGAATTAAGGGTTTGAATACCCATACTCTATAATCATGATGATGAACTTGTTAAGAAATGGAAATGTACTTGATGAGATGAGGGATTAAGATCCCAATACTTTATTAAAAGAATATGGATACAGGACATGACTCCACAAAACAATGCCAGTCATTAGCTATGTGATCTAAGCCTGAAAAGAGTATATGCTGCAGCTATAACTCTATAGTGAAGATGTCAATATACCTTGGCAAGATAATTGTAGTTTGACACTTGATGTGTAAAATATAATCAACCGTGTAATGTATTTGCATAAAGTTGAAATACGAGAAACATTGGTTGATATTATCCTGCCTTATATAGCGGATAAATGTTATACATTGTCTTCATGTTTCGTTATTGGATAAGTGACATGCTGCGCTATCAGGTTATAGTTGCAATGCTTTAGATAAGAATAATGTTCTAATTAGTTAGACCAAGAATTAACTGCTGCAATAACAATGTTTCTGGCGGAGAGTTATATCTCTCGCTGGGGAAATTTACAATTGTATCACCCCCATGGGAACCATATTTTTAGGTGGATGCGGTCGAGGAGGCAGGAATCCTTCAGTAGGTGAAGTACATCAACAACAGCAGTAGGGACAATAATGATTTCTTAGGTGGAGACTGTGGCATCCAACTTAAAAACAAAATATTAACTAGCGGAAGTGAATCATTTGCAGTGGATTACTGAAAATCACTAAAAATTAAAACATTTTGCAAAGAGATCCAAACATAGGAAACTCTCACAACAAGAACCATAATATACCATTTACATTATGTTTCAAAGTACATATCTTGCACTATCTCCTCTCAAGATTCACAACATCAGCTGTCTCAAGACATAATATATAGACATCATATAACTTCGAGGCATCAAGACAAAATCTCGGATCGATTCATTAAAACACTAACTATAAATTCCAAGGACCTGAGAGTACAAAGATGACACATAGGACTACTATCTAGATAAAACTTGGCAGCCAGTGCCTCCACCTGAGTCATCACTGTTGTCCCTTATATTGCTGCTGCTTTTCTCTTGCTATTGGGTTCCTGCTTCTTCTTATGTGATTACCTAAAAACATTGGATCCCACGGGGGTGAGACAATTGTAAATTGTCCCAGCGGGAGATATAACCCTCCGCCAAAACATTGTTATAGCAGTTATTATAATTAAAACTGAACATGAGTTCTTATATAATAACAACAATATTAATCATTGAATGAACAGAGTAAAGTAATTTCCTTCCCTAAGGAGAGCATTGTATCTACTCATGGTAGATTCATATTTCACATATCTACTTGCATTGAATGTAAAGAGATATGAATAACATTTATCAACTAGTGTTGCATAAAAGAAGTATAACATCATCCAATGAATTTCTGTATTCAATCCTTAAGCAAACATCCTAGACGGCTGATTACATTTTACAATCACACTTATGCCCTGAGGAGATGAGGTATACCGCTCATGCTCCAACCGACCACTTCGAAGTCGAAATCAGTACCATACACGGTCAAAGGTAGAGCCAGCTACCAAGACCTCCCATATCTCAGTTAGTGCAAGATTACATGTAGGACATCTTGTGTCTCTACTATATATATATAGCTTTCAGGGGTATACTGGAAACTTCGCTATTAGAGTTACAGTGGCGTGTTGTAATCTCTTCATGATCGTGAGATTACATATTTATCTCCATCGATCCGACATTAACATTATTGGGAGATGTGTACTGCATCTATCTCAATCATCGGGGGATTCATGATACATCCATCCCGGTACAAGTAATGAAGGATTGAGAGGTTTGTTGTTTACCTTTCATCAATTCCCTCATTAGGACGTCAGGATACAGTCACCCATTGCCCCTACATATTCAAAATATGCATTCCGGGTTTTGCCGCGGAGCACCCGTTATACCATCACCTATTGCTGATGATGATGGATCTATGGTCAGGGCTCTACATGATATGATTTCACTTAATTAATTAAGTACATTAGCATATTCTTTTAGAACCAGTCAAGTTCTCAAACATAACTTATTCAGAAAAATGCTATAAGGAAACATGTACTATTTTCACCAATCACTTTCTTAGTCCTTATAGGACATTGGGATCTCAGTCCCTCATTTCATTTCTTTTAGAAGTTCACATCCCTTCACTACATCATTATCATACTTATCAAATTTGGTTATTCATACCCTCAATTCTTCACTATCACTGTTACCACTTGTTAGGTAACCATTAACTCTAGGTCCTCAACTGAGGTATGAATAATACTTGTTACACAAGTATCTCATATGGCTCTCAAAGCCTATTAAATGTTTTGCCACCTTTCACTAGGCAACAACTTACTCATGGAACTCATAAGTTTCATGCACATTTTGTTACTTTTACTAAGCAACAACAACATTAGGCACATAAGGCCATACAACATGTTAATTATATGAAAGTCATAGCTCATATCTGGCTATGTTCATCATCTCATGATGTCTACATGATTAATAGACACGTTAACAATCATGTAAGTCATTTGTCATATCATATGAAATATTAGTAACACCACCATCCTTTATCAGGATTAAGTTTATCTGTCAATTAGGGCTTTTCATTCCCTTTTCCCAAAAATTACGGTTAGTGTTTCCCATCTTACATTAATTAGGGCTTCATGCTCACATTATTAGTTCAACTCTAATATGTTGCTCCATTCGTCTAGGAGCATTCAAGACATCATAAGTATTTTGTTATGATTACCATTCTTATCATATATCATTAATGATCATCAATTCAAAGCATGAGTTCATTTCTCATCCTTGTCATGATATAATTACATTATACTCATTGATCAGCTTACCTCATTCTCAAGGTATATTGGTCAACATTTATCAAAGTACATTGAGTTCATTACATCTTTATTGTAACAATTGCATAACACACATTTCATGTGTTTCTTAACCAAGAGTATTGGATTAGAAGTTCATCAAGGTAAGTCTACAATGAAATGAAAAATATGATATCTATCATATCTGAATAAATCACTTTCTTTTCATTTCCATCTTCTTAAGTTAATCAACTAACTTTGTATCAAGGTATTTCCCGCTTAATACTTTATCCACTAACTTGTTACTTTCATCATATGGTGCATGGGTCACACATTAGAATTGTCCAATTGTATTTAATGATATGGACTTATCCAACTGATAGACATTTTTGATATAGGATAAACCATTATCAACTATTTTAGGTATTTCAACTCTTAGGATGTTATCCACATCATTATTTAGTATAGCATACATCATTCCTAAAAGTTTCATGTCCTCATCATTGTAAGGTGTATAGGCTATTACTCATGTATAGAGATAGTTGTACAAGGATATTACCAAAAAGGGTCTCAAACACTCCAATTAAATTAGGGTTTCCAATGTTGAATCCTTCAACCATTGAATTCATGTAACCAATCATCAATTGAACCTATCACCATACTTCAATTGAGTTAATTAGGTCAACCTTCAACTGATTTGACCCTCAATTGACCCTTAATTGATCATTAATTAGGGTTTGAATCAATTGGGTTAGGGTTTGGAATCGATGATCCTTCAACATTAACCAATGTGAAACTAGTTACTTTAAAACTATTGGACTATCATCCAAATTGGACATGACCTAACCCCAAACGGTCTTGAGACCGTTTTCCCATGTCAACATCAAAATCCAAGTCAATCAATCAGAGTTTGGATCATTAGATTGATAAACAAATCAACATTTGATTGCACTTCAACTTAGTACCTTTAGATCTTCAAACACCTAACCATAGTCAACCCTAGACCTCCAAACGGTCCTGGGTGACCCCCAAACGGTCTTGGGATCATTTGGATGACCTCCAAACGGTCTTTAGACCGTTTTCCCATCATATCATCATTAACCATGTCATTCAATTAGGATTTGGATCCTAGGATTGGTCACCAAATCAACACTTAATTGTATTTCAATTTGGTATCTTTGGACCTTCAAACACTTGACCATACTTAACCTTAAACCTCCAAATGGTCTTAGGTGACCCCCAAATGGTCTTGAGACCGTTTGGGTGATTCCCAAATGGTTTTGAAACCGTTTGGGTCAATCAACCCAAAGCATCAACTCATTCAATTGCAAAATCAGCTCTTAGCCGATTATGGTTTATACCATATGTTTGTGTAAGGACCGTGACCTCCGTTTAGGGCTTATCCTGTTTGCTTTGCTTAAACCAAGTTTAGGGTTGTTGGGCACGTTTTTCACCTTGAGGAGTGTTCCTCTCTCTCTCCTTGCTTCCTCTAGTGTTGAGAGGAAGGGTTGGGCTCGTTGCTCGAGTTTCTTTGGGCTTGGATGAGCTTGTTGGGCCTTGAGATGCCTTGCTTGAACCTTGCCCATGCCTTGTTGACCTTGTATCGGGCATGAATGCCTTGTATCGACCTGGGTGTGTCACCCAGGATGTGTGTCGGGCTTGGAGCTGAGGTGTGTCGCCCATGGACCCCTTTGACCTCTTTGACCTCGTTTGTGTCACCACTAGTGGACACTTGGTGCTTGATGCTTGCATGTGGCAATGGCCTTGGACATGTGTTTAAGGCAAGTTAGAGAGGTGGCATTGCCCATGGACTAGTGTCCCTAGGTGGGCGACACCTTGCCTTGTCTTACCTTGGTTTCTCCTCCACCCTCTCCTATATATGTACCTTCTTTCTCTTACTAAGGATCCCTTTAGTTCCTTAGTTTCCCTTCTCCCTTGGTTGCACGAAACCTCTTCCTTTGCAAGCCTGGTAGCCGATCCTTATCTTGAAGTCTTCTTCTTCTCCCTCTTGAGGTGTGCTTGGTGCTAGGAGCTTGGAGATTTCTTAAGGGGGGTTACATAACTCCTAACCCTAATCATATTACTTTCTTCTACATTCTTGTATGTCTTCTTATGATCATAATCGACTTTGTATGTTGCTAGATATGTTTCTTGCTTAGTTACACCTAGTTGGCCGAGCTATGTTTTAGGTTTCCTTGTTGAGAAACACTCCTTTCTCTCCTTGGTCTAGAGGAGTGAGCTTGAGTTCTAGTCATATGGGCAATACCCCTCTCTCGTTTAAGTTGAGAGGTGAGCTTCTGTTCTAGTTGCTCGAGCAACACCCTCCTCTCACCATGGACTTGAAAGGTGAGCTTTTATGTGGTTTAAGACATTTGTTAGGGTTGATCCTTGTGGTTGCCTGATTGGTGATAAGAAGTTGTGCAAGACCCCTCTCTCTTGATTTTTGAGAGGTGAGCCATCTTCTTGATCAATTAGGGTTTGGTGCCTTTGTGCTTGAGGTTGATGATGATCTTGTTGAGTGGTATCCTGCAGGATATGGCTTTGGGGTTTTGGTGGTGCTGCCCGATACCCATCTTGCTTTGGGTTGTGCCTTTGGGCGATACCCTTATGTGTTGGGCGTTATGTCTTGTTGAGTGCCCTGCCCGACACACCTAGCTAAGGTAGAGGCTTGGTGCCCGATATACCTTGGACGTTTTAGAAGATGAGGGAGCTACCTTAGTGTTGGACGATACCTATGATTTGTTGGGGTGTTATGTGCTGGCAGTGAGGGCCTTGGGTGTGTGAGTGGTGTGGCTACTCGATAGGTACCTTCACCTCTAGTGGGTGTTGTAGGGTTGGCCTGGGCACCATGGCTCTAGCCGTCAGAATAGTTGTCGCTCATTGCAACCCCTAACACCTAGTGCACGATACCCCTAGTACACGATACACCTGTTGCACGACATGTCCCATAGACTTAGCTGCATGTTAGGCTTTGTGGCTGTTATACCCTGGTTGCACGATACAGTTGGTTGCACGACACTCCTTGAGGTGGTAGCCGTTATCCTTGGCCGATACATGGCTAGATGCTTGGGCGATATGAGGGAGTCTACCCTGCCTGATACTACTTCCCGTGAGGGTGCCCTGCACGTCGCACTTCTTGTGAGGGTGCCCTGCACGTCACACTTCTTGTGAGGGTAGTGGGTACTTCTAGTGAGGGTATTGTTCTACCCAGAAACTCATCATGCGATCACATCTTTGTTGATTAAAAGTTATGGTTTATGGTTCGTGAACTCTTGACATGTTTGATATAGTAGAACACACATATGTAAGCATGACATATCTAAACTCTAATGCCATGATATCTTGAAATTATATATATATATATAATGATAAGATTTGAAGTATATGAGTTGCTTCACATGATGATGTGACCCATGTCTATGGTCACAGGTTGAGGCATGAATGATAAAGCATGTATTCATCAATGTTTCCCTATATTGACAATGCGATCATTCTGTTAATTTATGATGGTTTCAGTTATCTCTATGATTGTGTATACTAACCATGCAGGTGTTTCATGCAGATGCATAGCCAGGAAAAAGGCTATGAGGTATATATGTTTGAATAACACTACTTTGATGGTCACTCTTGATGATGAGATAACATGCATCACCTGTATGATGTGTTTTGGTCTGAGGACCTGAGTTTGGTTAAAGTGCCTAGTTGAGGTGTTATCCTCTGATGATGAGATCAAGGATTGTTATCCCAAGTAATGAGAATGCCTTATGAGGTAGTAGTTTCTTGTGATGAGGGATTGAGATCCCAGAATAACATGATGGTGGTAAAAATAATGTAGCTTTATGTTACACATGTGTTACAACTTGTTTGCCCCAACAATCCACTTAAAGTATACTAACTAATCATAGTGGAACATATCATGTAGTTTGCCCTGGCCATAGACCCATCATCGCCAGTAGCTGGTGATGGTGAAACGAGTTCACCTGTGGGTTAACCTAGAGCGCATATTGTTGAATATGCGAGGTTTCTCTTAGCCTAAAATAGAGAGGATTTGAGTGCAATTGTGGTTACAGACTCAGGATAGATAAGAGCATGGAGAACAGGCCCATGGCTCAGTGTGATAGAGCATGAATGCATTCATGGCTCAGGGAGCACGGTGAACTGGCCCGTGGTTCAAATATACTAGCACCAAGAACTGTACCAAGGCGGGCTAGAGAAAGGGTAGCCTGCGGGAGCTGACCCTGTGGCTGAGGCCACTTAAGCATGAGACTGCGGTCCTGCTTTGGTTCTCGTGCACTGACCACGAGGTGGGAGGTCATGGAGTCTGGCTCTTCCATTGACCTTGTATGGCACCGGCTCCGGGTTTTGCAGCAGTCGGTTGGATTTGAGTGGTGCGACTCACTTCCTCAGGGCATAATAACACGTAATCCAGCCGAATAGTATTTATTGCTTAAGGCAAAACATAGAACATTGGTTGAGGCCTTGCTTGTGTAGTTGATCTCATTATACATTACAGTTACTTATGCGTTCCTTATGTTGTGTGATAAGATCTTATAAATCTTATCTTGTCAATCATGTTCCATAAAGAAATACTTGGTTATATGTCTTCCGTACACCATGGTAAGCTCAATGGTAATAACAATCTTGCTCTATAGACTGCTCTTGATGTACGTTTTATCAGTTATCTGTTGTTGCTGCTCTAACCTTTCTGAGGTTTTATGGTTCTGGTGGAGAGTTATGTTTCTCGTTGGGACTGTGTGTCTCACCCCATTGGTTTGCAACCTTTTTACATGTTCGCACTAGACGTGGTGGTGGTCGCGGGTTTGCAGCCGAGCAGCAAGAAGAGGAGCAGTAGAAGGTAAGAGATGGATATGTTGCTATTTTGGTTGTTTTATAGTAGAGTCTTAGAGCCATCCCTATACTCTCAGGTCCTAGGAGGTGTTTTGATGTTGTTTTACGATGAAGCTTTATATATCCCGTTGTTGGCCGGATGTGGCCCGTTATGTAAATAAACAGGTGATGAACTCATGTGAGGACAAGACAACTGATCCGTTAAGCTGTGAACACGTATCAAGACTTGTAAATGTTTGCATAACCTATTTTCTTGTAGGCTGAGGATCTGAATGTAATAGTTTCTTGGTTTATCTACTTTCCATAATCGGTTTTAATTAACTCGTTTTTTTGGTAATAAGTGGTTTATGGTGTTTTTTGCACGTTTTCGTGTGGCACCTCATTGTCTGTGTGATAGCGGGATGTGTCGCCACAAGCTTGGTATCAGAGCTCTAGGTTCGCTGAGTCTACATGGATCTAGGACTAGGTTGCATCTGTTCTTGTGAGTCCTCCAGATTTTCTTACAATCATCTTCTGCCCTCAGTGGAAGAAAAAGCCAAGATGTCTGGGAATCATGAAGAACATGCTGCCGAGAGAAGTGATGTTGCATCAGTTGATGGAGCTAAAAGGCAGGCATATGAAGATCGGGTGCATGAGGTCCCCCAACTTGACCCATCCATTCTCAAAAATCCTACCTACCAACATCTTATGGGGCAGATGATGGCTACGATGAATCTCATGGTAGAAAGATTGCCAGTGCCTCCGCCGAGAGCACAGGCTCCCCATGGTGAAACATCGGGTATTGGGAAGACCTTTGAGCGGCTTCTCCGAGTCGGAGCTTCGGACTATGCTGGGATGGCCGATCCAGCGGATGCAAATCTGTGGCTGAAAGGTCTTGAGAAGGCCTTCTGGATCCTTGATATCCCCAAAGCAGAAAAATTCAAGCACGCTATCTACCTTCTGAAGGGTAGTGCCGGTCACTGGTGGACCATCGAGGAGGAGAAGCGACCCGGTGAGGTGATCGGTTGGGAGGTTTTCCGGCGCGAGTTCGTCAGTAGATACTTTCCAAAGATGTATCTGGATGAGAAGATCAGCCAGTTTGAGCGCCTGCTCCAAGGATTGATGAACATCACCGAGTATGAATCCAAGTTCATGGACCTATTGAGGTTTTGTCCTCTCATGGCAGTGACGGATGATGAGCAAATCAGACATTTTGAGAAAGGCCTGAGTGCTGAGCTGACAACACCTGTTTCTGCATTGGAGAACCGAGAGCGGTTTGCCATGTTTGTGGAATCTATCTGGAGGATCGAACGGTCAGTTAGGGAGAAAAGAGAATCCATGTCTAAGAAGAGGCCTACTCAGTTCCAGGAACATAGGGTTGGTGGCTTCAAGAAGTCGAGGTTTTCAGCACCTTCTGGGTTAAGAGGTTCGAGTGCACCGTCACAGTGGTCTCCGAGTAAGAGAAGAGGATATGTTTCTTCACCGTCAAAAGCACATAGTACAACTTCAGTGGAAGTGATAGGGCCATCTAGGCCACAGTTTGAGGAAAGGGCATGCTATATCTGTGGACAGACAGGGCATTTCAAGTCGAATTGCCCAAGTAAAGATGTTGAAGTGACCCAGCAGCTGAGGCAGAATCAACAAGGGTCAGACCGACAGCAACCCACTAGTAGCAAAGGGTGAGGATGTGGCCAAGCATCACAAGCAGGATCGTCTACTTAAGGAAGCAGAGGACGTGGACAGCAAGCAATGGCTCAATTCTATGCTATGAGTCACCCGGAGGCGATAGTCAACCCGCGAGTGGTGGCAGGTCAGATGGAGTTAACTCATTCTGATTTGTCTTCTTCTTTCTTTATATATGTTTTAGTTGACCTGGGTGCTACGCACTCTTTTATCGCCCGTCCTATGCTTGATGACTGCCTGTTACCTGTTAGTTGTAAGAAAGATAGCTTGTTGTTAGAAACCCCTCTTGATGGTTCCTCGATGCTCCGAGAGGAGTGCCCATCTTGTGTCTTATCTTTTTTGGGACACAATATACAAGTGGATCTTATACCACTTAATATGCGTGGGTTCGATGTGATCCTTGGGATGGATACCTTAGAAAAGTATAAGGTTGTGTTGGACTGTGGTTCCAAGTAGGCGATGTTTGAGGTTTGTGGAGAGAAGTGGATCTTCCAAGGAGATAGGAAAATTCTTCTGACATGTTTAGTATCCACGATGGTGGTAGAAAAGCTGCTACGACAAGGTTGTAAGGCGTTCTTAGCTCATGTTGTCGATACCAAGGCAAAAGGTCCTAGCCTTGAGGAGATGACGATTGTCCGAGAGTTTGTAGATGTTTTTCCTGATGAGTTCCCCGGTGTTCCTTCACCTTGAGAGATCGATTTTGAGATCAATCTGGTTCCAGGAACACAGCCAGTTGCACATACACCGTACATGATGGCTCCAGTTGAGATGGCAGAGCTAAAGAAGCTGTTACAAGAGTTGTTGGAGAAAGGTTTCATCTGACCAAGTACATCGCCTTGGGGTGCTCCAGTGTTGTTCGTTAAGAAGAAGGACGGATCGATGTGGTTATGCATAGACTATCGACAGTTGAACAAGGTCACAATCAAGAACAAGTACTCATTGCCAAGGATAGATGATCTGTTCGATCAGTTGCGTGGGGCTACAGTGTTTTCAAAGATCGACCTGCAGTCCGAATATCATCAGTTGAGGATTAAGGCGGATGACATACCAAAGTCAGCTTTTAGGACGAGGTATGGTCACTTCGAGTTTGTGGTTATGCCATTCGGGCTAACCAATGCGCCTGCTACTTTCATGGATTTGATGAACATGGTGTTCCATTCATTTCTAGATCAGTTTGTTGTAGTCTTTATAGATGACATCTTGATCTACAGTCAGGACAATCAGAAGCATGAACAACATCTTCGACAAGCGTTGCTCTCCTTCGCCAGCATTAGTTGTATGCCAAGTTTAGTAAGTGTGAGTTCTGGTTGAAAGAAGTAACTTTCTTAAGTCATGTGATATCTACAGAAGGAGTTAAAGTGGACCCGATGAAGGTGGGGTCAGTTGCAGAATGGGAACAGCCGAAGATGCCGACTGAAGTTCATAGTTTCCTGGGTTTAGCAGGATACTACTGGAGGTTTATAAAGGACTTCAGTGTGATTGCGTTGCCGATGACAAAGTTGACTAGAAAGAATGTACCTTTTGTCTGGAATGATCGTTGCCAACAAGCTTTCCAAAGTTTGAAGGAGAAGTTGACTAGTGCTCCAGTGATAGTGCTTCCAGAGCCTGGGAAAGGCTATGTTGTTTTCTGCGATGCTTCCAAGAAGGGCTTAGGATGCTTGCTGATGCAGGAAGAGATGAGGAGGAAGTATCCCTCACTTTTCTCTTCAGATTTTGGGGACGAACTCCCTTTGTAGAGGGTTATAGCTTGTAAGGACTGTAACCTCCATTTAGGGCTTATCCTGTTTGCTTTGCTTAACCCAAGTTTAGGGTTGTTGGGCAAGTTTGTCACCTTGAGGAGTGTTCCTCTCTCTCCTTGCCTCCTCTAGTGTTGAGAGGAAGGGTTGGGCTCATTGCTCGAGTTGCTTTGGGCTTGGATGAGCTTGTTGGGCCTTGAGATGCCTTGCTTGAACCTTGCCCTTGCCTTGTTGACCTTGTATCGGGCAGGAGTGCCTTGTATCGGCCTGGGTGTGTCGCCCAGGGTGTGTGTTGGGCTTGGAGTTGAGGTGTGTCGCCCATGGACCCCTTTGATCTCTTTGACCTCATTTGTGTCACCACTAGTGGACACTTGGTGCTTGATGCTTGCATGTGGCAATGGCCTTAGACATGAGTTTAAGGCAAGTTAGAGAGGTGGCATTGCCCAAGGACAAGTGTCCCTAGGTGGGCGACACCTTGCCTTGTCTTACCTTGGTTTCTCCTCCACCCTCTCCTATATATGTACCTTCTTTCTCTTACTAAGGATCCCTTTAGTTCCTTAGTTTCCCTTCTCCCTTGGTTGCACGACACCTCTTCCTTTGCAAGCCTGGTGGTCGATCCTTATCTTGAAGTCTTCTTCTTCTCCCTCTTGAGGTGTGCTTGGTGCTAGGAGCTTGGAGCTTGCTTAAGGTGGGTTACATAACTCCTAACCCTAATCATATTACTTTCTTCTACATTCTTGTATGTATTCTTATGATCATAATCAGCTTTGTATGTTGCTAGATATGTTTCTTGCTTAGTTACACCTAGTTGGTCGAGCTATGTTTTAGGTTTCCTGGTTGAGCAACACTCCTTTCTCTCCTTGGTCTAGAGGAGTGAGCTTGAGTTCTAGTAATATGGCAATACCCCTCTCTCATTTAAGTTGAGAGGTGAGCTTGTGTTCTAGTTTCTCGAGCAACACCCTCCTCTCACCATGGACTTGAAAGGTGAGCTTTTGTGTGGCTTAAGACCTTTGTTAGGGTTGATCCTTGTGGTTTCCCGATTGGTGATAAGAAGTTTTGCAAGACCCCTCTCTTGATTGTTGAGAGGTGAGCCATCTTCTTGATCAATTAGGGTTTGGTGCCTTTGTGATTGAGGTTGAAGATGATCTTGTTGAGTGGTATCTTGCACGATATGGCTTTGGGGTTTCGGTGGTGCTGCCCGATACCCATCTTGCTTTGGGTTGTGCCTTTGGGCGATACCCTTGTGTGTTGGGCATTATGTCTTGTTGAGTGCCCTTCCCGACACACCTAGCTAAGTTAGTGGCTTGGTGCCCGATATACCTTGGACGTTTTAGAAGCTGAGGGAGCTACCTTAGTTTTGGACGATACCTATGTTGTGTTGGGGTGTTACGTGCTAGTAGTGAGGGGCTTGGGTGTGTGAGTGGTGTGGCTGCCCGATAGGTACCTTCACCTCTAGTGGGCATTGTAGGGTTGGCCTGGGCACCATGGCTCTAGCCGTCAGAATAGTTGTCGCTCGTTGCAACCCCTAACACCTAGTGTACGATACCCCTAGTGCATGATACACCTGTTGCACGACATGCACCATAGACTTAGCTGCACGTTAGGCTTTGTGGCCGTTATACCCTAGTTGCACGATATAGTTGGTTGCACAACACTCCTTGAGGTGGTAGCCGTTATCCTTGGCCGATACATGGCTAGATGCTTAGGCGATATGAGGGAGTCTACCCTGCCTGATACTACTTCCCGTGAGGGTGCCCTGCCCGTCACACTTTTTGTGAAGGGTAGTGGGTACTTCTAGTGAGGGTCATGTTCCACTCGGAAACTCATCATGCGATCACATCTTTGTTGATTAAAAGTTATGGTTTATGGTTCGTGAACTCTTGACATGTTTGATATAGTAGAACGCACATATGTAAGCATGACATATCTGAACTCTAATGCCATGATATCTTGAAATTATATATATATAATGATAAGATTGGAAGTATATGAGTTGATTCACATGATGATGTGACCCATGTCTATGGTCATAGGTTGAGGCATGAATGATAAAGCATGCAGTCATCAATGTTTCCCTATATTGACAATACGATCATTCTGTTAATTCATGATGGTTTCGATTATCTCTATGATTGTGTATACTAACCATGCAGGTGTTTCATGCAGATGCATAGCCAGGAAAAAGGCTATGAGGTATATATGTTTGAATAACACTACTTTGATGGTCACTCTTGATGATGAGATAGCATGCATCACCTGTATGATGTGTTTTGGTCTGAGGACCTGAGTTTGGTTAAAGTGCCTAGTTGAGGTGTTATCCTCTGATGATGAGATCAGGGATTGCTATCCCAAGTGATGAGAATGCCTTATGAGGAAGTAGTTTCTTGTGATGAGGGATTGAGATCCTGGAATAACATGATGGTGGTAACAATAATGTAGCTTTATGTTACACATGTGTTACAACTTGTTTGTCCCAACAATCCACTTAAAATATACTAACTAATCACAGTGGAACATATCATGTAGTTTGCCCTGGCCATAGATCCATCATCGTCAGTAGCTGCTGATGGTGAAACGGGTTCACCTGTGGGTTAACCCGGAGCGCATATTGTTGAATATGCAAGGTTTCTCCTAGCCTAAAATAGAGAGGATTTGAGTGGAGCTGCGGTTGCAGACTCAGGATAGATAAGAGCATGGAGAACAGGCCCATGGCTCAGTGTGATAGAGCATGAATGCATTCATGTCTCAGGGAGCACAGTGAACTGGCCCGTGGCTCAGATATACTAGCGCCGAGACCTGTACCAAGGCGGGCTAGAGAAAGGGTAGCCTGTGGGAGCTGACCCTGTGGCTGAGGCCACTTAAGCATGAGACTGCGGTCCTGCTTTGGTTCTCATGCACTGACCATGAGGTGGGAGGTCGTGGAGTTCAACTCTTCCATTGACCTTGTATGGGACCGGCTCCAGGTTTCATAGCCGTCAGTTGGATTTGAGTAGTGTGACTCACTTCCTCAGGGCATAATAACACGTAATCCAGCTGAATAGTATTTATTGCTTAAGGCAAAACACGGAACATTGGTTGATGCCTTGCTTGTGTTGTTGATCTCGTTATACATTACCATTACTTATACGTTCCTTATGTTATGTGATAAGATATTATAAATCTTATCTTGTCAATCATGTTCCATAAAGAAATACTTGGTTATATGTCTTCCGTACACCATGGTAAGCTCAATGGTAATAACAATCTTGCTCTATAGACTGCTCTTGTTGTACATTTTATCAGTTATCTGTTGTTGATGCTCTAACCTTTCTGAGGTTTTATGGTTATGGAGGGGAGTTATGTTTCTCGTTGGGACTGTGTGTCTCACCCCGTTTGTTTGCAACCTTTTTAGGTGTTCACGCTAGACGTGGTGGTGGTCGCGGAGTTGCAGCCGAGCAGCAAGAAGAGGAGCAGTAGAAGGCAAGAGATGGATATACTGTTGTTTTGGTTGTTTTGTAGTAGAGTCTTAGAGTCATCCATGTACTCTCAGGTCGTTGGAGGTGTTTTGACGTTGTTTTACGATGAAGCTTTGTATATCCCACCGTTGGCCGGATGTGGCCCATTATGTAAATAAAAAGGTGATGAACTCATGTGATGACAAGACAGATGATCTGTTAAGCTGTGAACACGTATCAAGACTTGTAAATGTTTACATAACCTATTTTTTTGCAGGCTGAGGATATGAATGTAATAGTTTCTTAGTTTATCTGCTTTCTGTAATCGGTTTTAATTAACCCGTGTTTTTGTTAATAAGTGGTTTATGGTGTTTTCCGCACGTTTTCGCGTGGCACCTCGTTGTCTGTGTGATAGCGGGATGTGTCGCCACAGTTTGAATCTTCAAATACCTAACCATACTCAACCCTAGACCTCCAAACGGTCTTGGTTGACCTCCAACCGGTCTTGAGACCGTTTGGGAGATTCCCAAACGGTTTTCAAACCGTTTGGGTCAATCAACCCAAGTTTCAAACTCAATCACTTATGAAATCAACACTCAACTACTTTCAACTCATGAACCAATTGGAATTCATCAATAATAATTGATGGGTCATTAACCTAGGTCATTATGAACAAATCCCCAAATGGTCAACCCTGATCAACATCATCAAACGGTCTTAAACCATTTGCTTCTATGCAGTTTAGTGAAACCATTTCATTCCAAACGGTTTGTGAAACCGTTTGGACATTTGATTGAAACCATTTGGTCTAGATATTTGGGGAGGTGTGTGCTTATGATGATGTCATAATCATCAAGCTCTAGACCCACAAAACCTACTATGATTTCCATGGAAATTGCATCAATCAACCAAATCAATAATTGTAAATAGAGAAATGATCATTATTTGATGGGGGAATTGAATGCAATAACAAAGTTAGAGTTTCAAGTTATAAAACCCACCTCCAATTGAGCTCCAAAGCTCCAAGATCATTCCAAAAATGGTGGTAGAAGCTTTTGCAACTCCCCTTAGGCTCTTCCTCAAGCTTTTGGTTGAAAAGTTTGGCTAGAGTTGAAGAGGAGATCGAATTAAGAAGAAATCCATAATTTATTTTCGATTTCCACCACAGAATCAAGGAGAACGAAGGTCAAGGACTTACCAACAGGTTGGGGGTCGTTCTCTTCTTGCTCCCAAGCTCCCAAGGTCTTTTTCCAAGCAAGGGGTGGAAGTAAATCCGAAATCCCCTTTCATTCTATGGATAAATGAGCTTATATGTGAATTTTATTAAAATAATTCAATTAGGAGAGAGAAAGTAGGAAGTATCCCCTCAAATCCCTTGCCACTTGACCCCTCTCCTTCCTTAGAGACGACGCTATCCTCTTGGCCTCTTATTCCCTTCAATTATCCACATTTTAAAGAAAAGCAAAATAAGCACCTTAACCCTTTTTATATTAATATCCATGACTTAGTGGATATTTCTTTTCCTTATAATAAGGTGAGTGGAAATTCCACCTCCTTGAGATATTTCATGGCTCTTGCAAAGAAAAAAGATGACCACACATATCTGAACTCAACCATTTTAATTTTGGTTGAAAGCCCTTTAATTAATACATTCATTTTTGCCCTTAATTGAATTAGGGTTTCAATTAGGATTAAATCTTGATTATTTTAATATCAAGATTCTCTCTCCTCCAACTTAATTCAAATGAGGCGCCCCTCTCATTTTATTTTCTAAACATGATTCCAAGAAACATTAGAGACCTTATTGAAGTGGTAATTTGCATATTGAACCCTAGGTTTTGGGTAAATTGCACTTTACACCAAAACTAGGTTTTAATGCACAAACATTGTCCAACAAGCTCTATCTTGGTGTCCAAGCTTGTGGAAACCATACCACTACATCATATTCATTCTTATGATGTCTCAACATTAGAGTATCATATTATTATGTAACAGTTGCAAGTTAGCCCCTTAACTTGGGTAATTTGCACATTAGTCCAGAGTAAGCAAACATTACTTCAACATTGTTCAAACAGGACCAAAATTGAAACATAAGTTCCTCTTGAGCCTTAATTACTTTTCAAAAGATAATAGCAAGCATATAATTAACTTTATTAAGAAAAACACCTAGGGTTAATACATAACCCAGGTCAGGGATGTTACAAATTATCCTCCCCTTAAAAGGATTTCGTCCCCAAAATCCCAAATAAAAGGGGAACATATATTATTCATGCATCATATCACCATGTCTTCACATAATATCTCATTATTATGGGGACATCATAGAGTTTTGATCAACACAAAGTTATTTCACACAAGTTATCATGGAATGATTCACATGAGACACATACTCCCATGTTCCTTGGTTAATTCAACATTTCACTTTCAAGATTCATAATTATATTCTGTCACCCACTTGGTACTATAAGCCTTTTCATATTTTAATTGTGTCACCTTACCTGATGACACCGCACAAGCTTTCCTTATTTCTTGCACTATCTATCTCATTATTTGTGCATTTTCTTACCATAAGAGGTTACATATCAACCAAGAACTTTTCTCAAGGATATCTTCAATTGTTATGTTTATGAAAAACATAAACCCCTAACATGTGATGCTCATATTATTTTACATGTTTAATTTGATTTCATAGTTGATCATTCCAAGTGGTCAACATAAATCATCTGATATTTCTTTAGATACCAGGGTTTCTAACCTTGGTACCAATTTCATGTGTTAAAAACACATCACATCTTTGTCTTCCTTTCATCTTGGGACATTACTTGTCACATGCATCTTTGCCTTGGGACCAGAGTCCAAGATAAATTGATACTTTTCTAAGTATCCATCACATAAACATCTTTATATTATGCACATCAAGTTTCCTATGACCCACTTGATTGCCATGTCCCTGAAATGAAAGAGAACAAGGAATCATATTCCTCTTATTATTTTATGTATTTTCAACTATTCATGAAACATTTACTCTTTATCTCATCCTAGGTTCCTTGCCCTCAATATAGGAATTCATAAGGATGATTACATAACATCATTCCTTTCTTTATTATTATTTAACATGTTTATGATCATCTCATGATCTCATCATATTTTCCCAATTCTTCCTTATGGGAAAGGTCTTTATTATACTTACATCTTTATTGGACAGGGATCATTTCCCTTAGTCCCATTCTTATCTTATGAGGAATATACTTTTATTTCCTCATACAAACATGCTCATCTGAGGTTATCTCAGATTTCTCTTTCTCATACTTAGGACAGGTCACATTTATTTATTCCATATTTCTTATTTCATGATACTCATTAGATTGTATCAGAATGACTGCTTGATCAGGGCAATCACAAAGATTACAATCTAAGAGTTTCCATACTCACTTTATCATCAATAGTTGTATACCTGGCCAGGTTATATAAATACTGAGATTAAGTAGTATGCACTTTTATACTATCATATTCCTTCTTTTCATATTATCACAAGTATAAGATTTAACATTACTGAATTTTATCCAGACATCTCTTCAATACCTCATCTTTTTCTTATAGAGGTAGGAGCAATATGAAATATCTATAATGTTTATTATGCAAAATATGAGTCCTCATAGGACTAATCAAGGAAAGTTCAATCAATTACTTTCTCAGTTTAATCTAGGAAATCATAAAAAGACATATAAGAACACCATTTATTTTGTCTAACCTGTCATGATTCGTGGATTATTCATTGCCTCAGGCTGATTCTGCCTCAGAGGTTGATTCACCATAACATTTCTGGCTGAACAATTTCTTGCAAGATGTCCTACCTGTCTACATTGGTAGCAAATCCTGGGTGCTAGATGTGGTTTAGAGGCTTCTTTACCCTTTCTAGATAGCCATTGCCTAGGTGCACTTGGCCCTAGTTGTACTGGTGGTACCAAAAACTTCTTCTTTTGGGAACTACCAGGCCTCTGTTCCTGGATTTGGATAGGCCTTTTCTCAATTCTGCCTTTATATTCCTTTTCTGGACAATTAGGTCTGATATGTCCAGGCTTCCTACACATATGGCAGATCCTAGTTTCAGATTGTATCCTATTTCTTTCATCGTTATTATTTGCTCCAACATGTAGAGGCTGAGCAGGAAACCTGTTGGAGTTTAACACCTCATCATTGGGGGTTGGTATTATGGGTTGCATTGCTAATGCACGATCTACTATATGTATCATAGCTGTTATGAATTGCTCAAACATAGTAAGGAAAGTTGGGCTCTATATCATGGCTAGGTCAATTTGGGGATGTGCAATTGTATGTTCTTCTCTACTCTGATCCCCTACATCCCTTCTTGATGCAACATTGCTGCTTTCTGCAGCAAACTCCTCATATAACCCAGTCATCTTCAAGTTCTTCTTCTCCTATATGAGAAGAAGACACTATCAGATACACTGGAAGACACTAGAACAAACTCTACTACCTTAGTCCTATGTCTCTGTAGACTCAACAAACCTAGAGCTCTGATACCACTAAATTCTGGCATCCAACTTAAAAACACAAGATTAACTAGTGGAAGCGAATTATTTGCAGTGGATTACTGAAAAATCACTAAAAATTAAAACTTTTTGCGAAGAGATCCAAACATAGGAAACTCTCACAAAAGGAACCATAGTATACCATTTACATTCTGTTTCAAAGTACATGTCTTGCACTATCTCCTCTCGAGACTCACAACATCAGCTGTCTCAAGACATAATATATAGACAACATATAACTTCGAGGCATCAAGCCAAAATCTCAGATCGAATCATTAAAACACTAACTATAAATTCGGAGGACCTGAGAGTACAGAGACGACACATAGGACTACTATCTAGACAAAACTTGGCAGCCAGTGCCTCCACCTGAGTCATCACTGTTGTCCCTGATATTGTTGCTGCTTTTCTCTTACTATTGGGTTCCTGCTTCTTCTTCTGCGATTACCTAACACCATTGGATCCTGCAGGGGTGAGACAATTGTAAATTGTCCCAGAGGGAGATATAACCCTCCACCAAAACATTGTTATAGCAGTTATTATAATTAAAACTGAACAGGAGTTCTTATATAATAACAACAGTATTAATCATTGAATGAACAGAGTAAAGTAATTTCCTTCCCTAAGGAGAGCATTGTATCTACTCATTGTAGATTCATATTTCATATATCTACTTGCATTGAATGTAAAGAGATATGAATAACATTTATCAACTAGTGTTGCATAAAAGAAGTATAACATCAGCCAATGAATTTCCGTATTCAATCCTTAAGCAAACATGTTAGATGGCTGATTACATATTACAATTGCACTTATGCCCTGAGGAGATGAGGTATACCGCTCATTCTCCAACCGACCACTGTGAAGTCGAAATTGGTACCATAGAAGGTCAAAGGTAGAGCTGGCTACCAAGACCTCCCATATCTCGGTCAGCGCGAGATTACATGCAGGACATCTTGTGTCTCTGCTATATATATAGCTTTCCAGGGTATATTGGCAACTTCACTATTAGAGTTACAGTGGCGTGTTGTACTCTCTTCACGATCGTGAGATCTCATGTTTATCTCCATCGATCCGGCATTAACATTATTGGGAGATGTGTACTGCATCTGTCCCAATCATCAGGGGATTCGTGATACCCATCCCGGTACAAGTAATGAAGGATTGAGAGGTTTGTTGTTTAGCTTTCATCAATTCCCACATTAGGATGTCAGGATACAGTCGCCCATTGCCCCCCCATATTCAAAATGTGTTTTTCGGGTTTTGCTGCGGAGCACCCGTTATACCATCACCTATTGCTGACGATGATGGATCTATGGTCAGGGCTCTACATGATATGATTTCACTTAATTAATTAAGTACATTAGCATATTCTTTTAGAACTAGTCAAGTTCTCAAACATAACTTATTCAGACAAATTCTATAAGGAAACATGTACTATTTTCACCAATCACTTTCTCAGTCCTTATAGGACATTGGGATCTCAGTCCCTCATTTCATTTCTTTTAGAAGTTCACATACCTTCACTACATCATTATCATACTTATCAACTTTGGGTATTCATACCCTCAATTCTTCACTATCAATGTTACCACTTGTTAGGTAACCATTACCTCCAGGTCCTCAGCCAAGGTATGCATAATACTTGTTACACAAGTATCTCATATGGCTCTCAAATCCTATTAAATATTTTCCACCTTTCACTAGGCAACAACTTACTCATGGAACTCATTAGGTCCATGCACATTTTGTTACTTTTACTAAGCAAAAACAACATTAGGCACATAAGGCCATACAAGATGTTAATTATATGAAAGTCATAGCTCATATCAGGCTATGTTCATCATCTCTTGATTTATACATGATTAATAGACATGTTAACAATCATGTAAGTCATTTGTCATTTCATATGAAATATCAGTAACACCACCATCCTTTATCAGGATTAGGGTTATCTGTCAATTAGGGCTTTTCATTCCCTTTTCCCAAAAATTAGGGTTAGTGTTTCCCATCTTACATTAATTAGGGCTTCATGCTCACATTATTATTTCAACTCTAATATGTTGCGCCCTTCCTCTTGGAACATTCAAGACATCATAAGTATTTACTTATGATTACCATTCTTATCATATATCATTAATGATCATCAATTCAAAGCATGAGTTCATTTCTCATCCTTGTCATGATATAATTACATTATACTCATTGATCAACTTACCTCATTCTCAAGGTATATTGGTCAACATTTATCAAAGTGCATTTAGTTCATTACACCTTTATTGTAACAATTGCATAACACACATTTCATGTGTTTCTTAACCAAGAGTATTAGATTAGAGGTTCATTAAGGTAAGTCTAAAATGAAATGCAAAATAAGATATCTATCATATCTGAAGGTATCACTTTCTTTTCATTTCCATCTTCTTATGTTAATCAACTAACTTTGTATTAAGGTATTTCCCTCTTAATACTTTATCCACTAACTTGTTACTTTCATCATATGGTGCATGGGTCACACATTAGAATTGTCCAATTGTCTTTAATGATATGGACTTATCCAACTGATAGACATTGTTGATATAGGATAAACCATTATCAACTATTTTAGGTATTTCAACTCTTAGGATGTTATCCACATCATTATTTAGTATAGCATACATCATTACTAAAAGTTTCATGTCCTCATCATTGTAAGGTGTATAGGCTATTACTCATGTATAGAGATGGTTGTACAAGGATCTAGGCATCATCTTGTCTCTTAGACCCGTATTCATTAAAATCACCACATTCTCATTCACATGGTTCATCAACCCTATCCTTCATGTTTATAACATATTCATCTTATTTAATTATTTTAGCCACACCTCTCTTTGGTGTACTGGCTATTAAACCATCTCTAGGGTTTCATATATCATCACATGACATCACCCTGAATTGAGTCTTAGACCATATCATAATATCAGGGTTCCACATAACATCACTTACAACTAGCGTTTCATATTCAATAAACTATAATTAGACTTACTGTTCATCCCAATTGGGGTTTCTCATGAAATCACCCCTAATTAGGTTTTCTCATGTCATCAACCTCCATTAGGGTTTCTATTCATATCACATCACCCTAGATTAGGGTTTACTATTCACCCAAGTAGGAGTGATCATCAAAGTACCCTAAATTTGGGTTTATCATACCATCACTATGAATTAAGATCATACCATCATCATGTAGCAAGATTACCTCCATTAACATCCTTAGTTAGGGTTATGATTCATTAACCCTCATAATTAGGGTTTCATGATCTCACTATGAAGGATCATACCCTAATTAGACATTCATTCATATAGGAAGTCTACTACTTGATTATCAATCATGTAGGAAATATTCTCTTTCATATTCTACAAGATGATGTTTGCTTCAGCCTTGATTAAGCTAAGTCAACTCAATCTTGAAGAAGAATTGACATCATGGGTTATGTCATTGTCACCATGATCATTAGGGCTTAGCTACTTGAAGGGTACTAATCACCCTATCTCATTAAAGGTACCATTACTATAAACACCATTGATTTACATCATGCAATTGATCACTTAAACCATTGACCTTTATTCATTTTAAGTGTTTATACAATTTGATTAATTACCTTTCAAATGAAGACCGTTTGCCAAAGTTGACTTTTTGAAACCACATGAACTCAACCGGTTTTGAAACCGCATGCACCTAAACGGTTTGGGATCGTTTGGTCCCAAATGGTCTTGAGACCATTTGGTCCCAAACGGTCTTGAGACCCTTTGGTCCAAACCCCCTCAAAACCGCAAGGACCAAAAAGGGTCTCAACCACTCCAATTAAATTAGGGTTTCCAATGTTGAATCCTTCAACCATTGAATTCATGTAACCAATCATCAATTGAACCAATCACCATACTTTAATTGAGTTAATTAGGTCAACCTTCAACTTATTTTACCCTCAATTGATCATTAATTAGGGTTTGAATCAATTGGATTAGGGTTTGGAATCGATGATCCTGCAACATTAACCAATGTGAAACTAGTTACTTTAAAACTATTGGACCATCATCCAAATTGGACATGACCTGACCCCAAACGGTCTTGAGGTCGTTTGGATGACCTCCAAAAGGTCTTGAGACCGTTTTCCCATGTCAACATCAAAATCCAAGTCAATCAATCAGAGTTTGTATCATTAGATTGATCACCAAATCAGCATTTGATTGCACTTCAACTTAGTACCTTTAGATCTTCAAACACCTAACCATAGTCAACCCTAGACCTCCAAACGGTCTTGGGTGACCCCCAAACGGTCTTGGGATCGTTTGGATGACCTCCAAACGGTCTTGAGAGCGTTTTCGCATCATATCATCATTAACCATGTCATTCAAATAGGGTTTGGATCCTAGGATTGGTCACCAAATCAACACTTATTTGTATTTCAATTGGGTATCTTTGGACCTTCAAACACTTGACCATACTTAACCTTAAACCTCCAAACGGTCTTGGGTGACCCCCAAACGGTCTTGAGACCGTTTGGGTGATCCCCAAATGGTTTTGAAACCGTTTGGGTCAATCAACCCAAAGCATCAACTCATTCAATTGCAAAATAAGCACTTAGCCGATTAGGGTTTATACCATATGTTTGAATCTTCAAATACCTAACCATACTCAACCCTAGACCTACAAATGGTATTGGTTGACCTCCAAACGGTCTTGAGACCGTTTGGGTGATTCCCAAATGGTTTTGAAACCGTTTGGGTCAATCAACCCAAGTTTCAAACTCAATCACTTATGAAATCAGCACTCAACCCGATTAGGGTTTAGGTGATTGATGGACCTTCAACTCATGAACCAATTGGAGTTAATCAATAATAATTTATGGGTCATTAACCTAGATCATTATGAACAAATAACCAAATGGTCAACCCTGGTCCACATCATCAAACGGTCTTAAACCATTTGCTTCTATGAGGTTTAGTGAAACCGTTTCATTCCAAATAGTTTGAAACCGTTTGCTCCCAAACGGTTTGTGAAACCGTTTGGACATTTGATTGAAACCGTTTAGTTTAGATATTTGGGGAGGTGTGTGCTTATTATGATTTCATCATCATAAAGCTCTAGACCCATGAAACCTACTGTTATTTCCATGGAAATTGCATCAATCAACCAAATCAATAATTGTAAATAGAAAAATGATCATTATTTGATGGGGAATTGAATGCAATAACAAAGTTAGTGTTTCAAGTTATAAAACCCACCTCCAATTGAGATCAAAAGCTCCAAGATCAGCCAATAATGGTGTATGAAGCTTTTTCAACTCCCCTTAGGCTCGTCCTCAAGCTTTTGGTTGAAAAGTTTGGCTAGGGTTGAAGAGGAGATCGAATTAAGAAGAAATCCATAATTTATTTTCGATTTCCACCATGGAACAAGGAGAACGAAGGTCAAGGACTTACCAACAGGTTGGGGGTCGTTCTCTTCTTTCTACCAAGCTCCCAAGGTCGTTTTCCAAGCAAGGGGTGGAAGTAAATCCGAAATCCCCTTTCATTCTATGGATAAATGAGCTTATATGTGAATTTTATTAAAAAAATCAATTAGGAGAGAGAAAGTAGGAATTATCCCCTCAAATCCCTTGACACTTGACCCCTCTCCTTCCTTAGAGACGAGTCTATCCTATTGGCCTCTTATTCCCTTCAATTATCCACATTTTAAAGAAAAGCAAAATAAGCACATTAACCCTTTTTATATTAATATCCATGACTTAGTGGATATTTCTTTTCCTTATAATAAGGTGAGTGGAAATTCCACCTCCTTGAGATATTTCGTGGCTCTTGCAAAGAAAAAAGACGACCACACATATCTGAACTCAACCATTTTAATTTTGGTTGAAAGCCCTTTAATTAATACATTCATTTTTGCCCTAAATTGAATTAAGGTTTCAATTAGGATTAAATCTTGATTATTTTAATATCAAGATTCTCTCTCCTCCAACTTAATTCAAATGAGGCGCCCCTCTCATTTTATTTGCTCTACATGATGCCAAGAAATATTAGGGACCTTATTGAAGTGGTAATTTGCATATTGAACCCTAGGTTTTGGGTAAATTGCACTTTACACCAAAACTAGGTTTTAATGCACAAACATTGTCCAACAAGCTCTATCTTGGTGTCCAAGCTTGTGGAAACCATACCACTACATAATATTCATTCTTATGATGTCTCAACATCAGAGGATAATATTATTATGTAACATTTTAAAGTTAGCCCCTTAACTTGGGTAATTTGCATAGTAGTCCAGAGTAAGCAAACATTACTTCAACATTGTTCAAACAGGACCAAAATTGAAACATAAGTTCCTCTTGAGCCTTAATTACTTTTCAAAAGATAAGAGCAAGCATATAATTAACTTTATTAAGAAAAACACCTAGGGTTAGTACATAGCCCAGGTCAGGGATGTTACAAATTATCCTCCCCTTACAAGGATTTCATCCCCGAAATCCCAAACAAAAGGGAAACCGATATTATTCATGCATCATATCACCATGTCTTCACATAATATCTCATTATTATGGGGACATCATAGAGTTTTGATCAACACAAAGTTATTTCACACAAGTTATCATGGAATGATTCACATGAGAAACATACTCCCATGTTCCTTGGTTAATTCAACATTTCACTTTCAAGATTCATAATTATATTCTGTCACCCACTTGGTACTATAAGCCTTTTCATATTTTAATTGTGTCACCTTACCTGATGACACAACACAAGCTTTCCTTATTTCTTTCACTAGCTATCTCATTAGTTGTGCATTTTCTTACCATAAGAGGTTACATATCAACCAAGAACTTTTCTCAAGGATATCTTCAATTGTTATGTTTATGAAAAACATAAACCCCTAACATGTGATGTTCATATTATTTTACATGTTTAATTTGATTTCATAGTTGATCATTCCAAGTGGTCAACATAAATCATCTGATATTTCTTTAGATACCAGGGTTTCTTACCTTGGTACCTATTTCATGTGTTTAAAACACATCACATCTTTGTCTTCCTTTCATCTTGGGACATTACTTGTTAAATGCATCTTTACCTTGGGACCAGAGTCCAAGATAAATTGATACTTTTCTAAGTATCCATCACATGAACATATTTATATTATGCACATCAAGTGTCCTATGACCCACTTAATTGCCATGTCCCTGAAAGGAAAGAGAACAAGGAATCATATTCCTCTTATTATTTTATGTATTTTCAACTATTCATGAAACATTTACTCTTTATCTCATCCTAGGTTCCTTTCCCTCAATATAGGAATTCATAAGGATGATTACGAAACATCATTCCTTTCTTTATTATTATTTAACATGTTTATGATAATCTCATGATCTCATCATATTTTCCTAATTATTCATTATGGGAAAGGTCTTTATTATACTTACATCTTTATTGGACAGGGATCATTTCCCTTAGTCCCATTCTTATCTTATGAGGAATATACTTTTATTTCCTCATACAAACAAGCTCATCTGAGGTTATCTCAGATTTCTATTTCTCATACTTAGGACAAGACACTTTATTTATTCCATATTTCTTATTTCATGATGCTTATTAGATTATATCAGAATGACTGCTTGATCAGGGCAATCACAAAGATTACAATCTAAGAGTTTCCATACTCACTTTATCACCAATAGTTGTATACCTGGCCAGGGTATATAAATACTAAGATTAAGTAGTATGCACTTTTATACTATCATATTCCTTCCTTTTCATATTATCACAAGTATAAGATTTAACATTACTAAATTTTATCCAGACATCTCTCCAATACCTCATCTTTTCCTCATAGAGGTAGGAGCAACATGAAACATCTACAATGTTTATTATGCAAAATATAAGTCCTCATAGGACTAATCAAGGAAAGTTCAATCAATTACTTTCTCAGTTTAATCCAGGAAATCATAAAAAGACATATAAGAACGACATTTATTTTGTCTAACTTGTCATGATTCGTGGATTATTCAATGCCTTAGGCTGATTCTGCCTCAGAGGTTGATTCACCATAACATTTTTGGCTAAACAATTTCTTGCTAGATGTCCTACCTGTCTACATTTATAGAAAATCTTGGATGCTAGATGTGGTTTAGAGGCTTCTTTACCCTTTCCAGATAGCCATTGCCTAGGTGCACTAGGCCCTGGTTGTACTGGTGGTACCAAAAACTTCTTCTTTTTGGAACTACCAGGCCTCTGTTCCTGGATTTGGATAGGCCTTTTCTCAATTCTTCCTTTATATTCCTTTTCTGGACAATTAGGTCTGATATGTCCAGACTTCCTACACATATGGAAGATCCTAGTTTCAGATTGTATCCTATTTCTTTCATCATTATTCATTGCTCCAACAGGTTGAGGTAGAGCAGGAAACCTATTGGAGTTTAACACCTCATCATTGGGGGCTGGTATTGTGGGTTGCATCGCTAATGCACGATCTACTATATGTATCATAGCTGTTCTGAATTGCTCAAACATAGTAAGGAAAGCTGGGCTCTCTATCATGGCTAGGTCAATCTGGGGATGTGCATGTGTATGTTCTTCTCTTCTCTGATCCCCTACATCCCTTGTTGATGCAACATTGCTGCTTTCTGCAGCAAACTCCTCATGTAACCCAGTCATCTTCAAGTTCTTCTCCTCCTATGTGAGCAGAAGACACTATTAGATACACTGGAAGACACTAGAACAGACTCTACTACCTTAGTCCTATGTCTCTATAGACTCAACGAACCTAGAGCTCTGATACCACTAAATTGTGGCATCCAACTTAAAAACACAAGATTAACTAGCGGAAGTGAATCATTTGTAGTGGATTACTGAAAAATCACTAAAAATTAATACTTTTTGCAAAGAGATACAAACATAGGAAACTCTCACAACAAGAACGATAGTATAACATTTACATTCTGTTTCAAAGTACATGGCTTGCACTATCTCCTCTTGAGATCCACAACATCAGCTGTCTCAAGGCATAATATATAGACAATATATAACTTCAAGGCATCAAGCCAAAATCTTGGATCAATTCATTAAAACACTAACTATAAATTCTGAGGACCTGAGAGTATAGAGACGACACATAGGACTACTATCTAGAAAAAACTTGGCAGCTAGTGCCTCCACCTGAGTCATCACTGTTGTCCCTAATATTGCTGATGCTTTTCTCTTGCTATTGGGTTCCTGCTTCTTCTTCTGCGATTACCTAAAAACATTGGATCCTACGGGGGTGAGACAATTGTAAATTGTCCCAGCGGGAGATATAACCCTCCACCAAAATATTGTTATAGCAGTTATTATAATTAAAACTCAACAAGAGATCTTATATAATAATAGCAGTATTAATCATTGAATGAACAGAGTAAAGTAATTTCCTTCCCTAAGGAGAGCATTATATCTACTCATGGTAGATTCATATTTCACATATCTACTTGCATTAAACGTAAAGAGATATGAATAACATTTATCAACTAGTGTTGCATAAAAGAAGTATAACATCAGCCAATGAATTTTCGTATTCAATCCTTAAGCAAATATGCTAGACGGCTGATTACATTTTACAATCACACTTATGCCCTGAGGAGATGAGGTATACCGATCATGCTCCAACCGACCACTGCAAAGTCGAAATCAGTACCATACAAGGTCAAAGGTAGAGCCGGCTACCAAGACCTCTCATATCTCGATCAGCGCGAGATTACATGCAGGACATCTTATGTCTCTGCTATATATATAGCTTTCCAGGGTATACTAGCAACTTTTCTATTAGAGTTATAGTGGCGCATTGTACTCTCTTCGTGATCATGAGATCTCATGTTTATCTCCATTGATCCAGCATTAACATTATTGGGAGATGTGTATTGCATCTATCCCAATCATCGGGGGATTCATGATACATCTATCCCGGTACAAGTAATGAAGGACTGATAGGTTTAGTTTACCTTTCATCAATTCCCTCATTAGGACGTCAGGATACAGTCACCCATTGCCCCCACATATTCAAAATATGCATTCTGGGTTTTTCCACGGAGCACCCATTATACCATCACCTATTGCTGATGATGATGGATATATGGTCAGGGCTCTACATGATATGATTTCACTTAATTAATTAAGTACATTAGCATATTCTTTTAGAACCATTCAAGTTCTCAAACATAACTTATTCAGACAAGTGCTATAATGAAACATGTACTATTTTCACCAATCACTTTCTCAGTCCTTATAGGACATTGGGATCTCAGTCCCTCATTTCATTTCTTTTAGAAGTTCACATCCCTTCACTACATCATTACATACTTATCAACTTTGGGTATTCATACCCTCAATTCTTCACTATCACTATTACCACTTGTTAGGTAACCATTACCTCCAGGTCCTCATCTGAGGTATGCATAATACTTGTTACACAAGTATCTCATATGGCTCTCAAAGCCTATTAAATGTTTTGCCACCTTTCACTAGGCAACAACTTACTCATGGAACTCATAAGGTTCATGCACATTTTGTTACTTTTACTAAGCAACAACAACATTAGGCACATAAGGCCATACAACATGTTAATTATATGAAAGTCATAGCTCATATCTGGCTATGTTCATAATCTCATGATGTCTACATGATTAATAGACATGTTAACAGTCATAGAAGTCATTTTTCATATCATATGAAATATCATTAACACCACCATCCTTTATCAGGATTAGGGTTATCTGTCAATTAGGGCTTTTCATTCCCTTTTCCCAAAAATTAGGGTTAGTGTCTCCCATCTTACATTAATTAGGGCTTCATGCTCACATTATTAGTTCAACTCTAATATGTTGCTCCCTTCCTTTAGGAGCATTCAAGACATCATAAGTATTTTCTTATGATTACCATTCTTATCATATATCATTAATGATCATCAATTCAAAGCATGAGTTCATTTATCATCCTTGTCATGATATAATTACATTATACTCATTGATCAGCTTACCTCATTCTCAAGGTATATTGGTCAACATTTATCAAAGTACATTGAGTTCATTACATCTTTATTGTAACAATTGCATAACACACATTTCATGTGTTTCTTAACCAAGAGTATTGTATTAGAGGTTCATCAAGGTAAGTCTACAATGAAATGCAAAATGTGATATCTATCATATCTGAAGGTATCACTTTCTTTTCATTTCCATCTTCTTATGTTAATCAACTAACTTTGTATTAAGGTATTTCCCTCTTAATACTTTATCCACTAACTTGTTACTTTCATCATATGGTGCATGGGTCACACATTAGAATTGTCCAATTGTCTTTAATGATATGGACTTATCCAACTGATAGACATTGTTGATATAGGATAAACCATTATCAACTATTTTAGGTATTTCAACTCTTAGGATGTTATCCACATCATTATTTAGTATAGCATACATCATTCATAAAAGTTTCATGTCCTCATCATTGTAAGGTGTATAGGCTATTACTCATGTATAGAGATGGTTGTACAAGGATCTAGGCATCATCTTGTCTCTTAGATCCTTATTCATTAAAATCACCACATTATCATTCACATGGTTCATCAACCCTATCCTTCATGTTTATAACATATTCATCTTATTTAATTATTTTATCCACACCTCTCTTTGGTGTACTGGCTATTAAACCATCTCTAGGGTTTCATATATCATCACATGACATCACCCTGAATTGAGTCTTAGACCATATCATAATATCAGGGTTCCACATAACATCACTTAAAACTAGGGTTTCATATTCAATAAACTATAATTAGACTTACTGTTCATCCCAATTGGGGTTTCTCATGACATCACCCCCAATTAGGGTTTCTCATGCCATCAACCTCCATTAGGGTTTCTATTCATATCACATCACCCTAGATTAGGGTTTACTATTCACCCCAAGTATGAGTGATCATCAAAGTACCCTGGATTAGGGTTTATCATACCATCACTAGGAATTAATATCATACCATCATCATGTAGCAAGATTACCTCCATTAACATCCTCAGTTAGGGTTATGATTCATTAACCCTCATAATTAGGGTTTCATGATCTCACTATGAAGGATCATACCCTAATTATACATTCATTCATATAGGAAGTCTACTACTTGATTATCAATCATGTAGGAAATCTTCTCTTTCATCTTCTACAAGATGATGTTTGCTTCAGCCTTGATTAAGCTAAGTCAACTCAATCTTGAAGAAGAATTGACATCATGGGTTATGTCATTGTCACCATGATCATTAGGGCTTAGCTACTTGAAGGGTACTAATCACCCTATCTCATTAAAGGTACCATTACTATAAACACCATTGATTTACATCATGCAATTGATCACTTAAACCATTGACCTTTATTCATTTTAAGTGTTTATACAATTTTATTAAGTACCTTCCAAATGATCTTGGTCACTTAGACCTCAAATGGTCTTGACCAATCAGACCTCAAACGAACTTGGTTGAATACTCAAAATTGTTTAGAAAAGTAGGTGGTGAAGACTGTTTGCCAAAGTTGAGTTTTTGAAACCGCATGAACTCAACCGGTTTTGAAACTTCATGCACCTAAATGGTTTGGGATCATTTATTCCCAAATGGTCTTGAGACCGTTTGGTCCAAACCCCCTCAAAACTGCAAGGACCAAAAAGGGTCCCAACCACTCCAATTAAATTAGGGTTTCCAATTCTGAATCCTTCAACCATTGAATTCATGTAACCAATCATCAATTGAACCTATAACCATACTTCAATTGAGTTAATTAGGTCAACCTTCAACTGATTTTACCCTCAATTGACCCTCAATTGATCATTAATTAGGGTTTGAATCAATTGGATTAGGATTTGGAATCGATGATCCTTCAACATTAACCAATGTGAAACTAGTTACTTTAAAACTATTGGACCATCATCCAAATTTGACATGACCTGACCCCAAACGGTCTTGAGGTCGTTTGGATGACCTCCAAATAGTATTGAGACCGTTTTCCCATGTCAACATCAAAATCCAAGTCAATCAATCAGAGTTTGGATCATTAGATTGATCACCAAATCACCATTTTATTGCACTTCAACTTAGTACCTTTAGATCTTCAAACACCTAACCATAGTCAACCCTAGACCTCCAAACGGTCTTGGGTGACCCCTAAACGGTCTTGGGATCATTTGGATGACCTCCAAACGGTCTTGAAACCGTTTTCCCATCATATCATCATTAACCATGTCATTCAATTAGGGTTTGGATCCTAGGATTGGTCACCAAATCAACACTTAATTGTATTTCAATTTGGTATCTTTGGACCTTCAAACACTTGATCATACTTAACCTTAAACCTCCAAACGGTCTTGGGTGACCCCCAAACGGTCTTGAGACCGTTTGGGTGATCCCCAAATGGTTTTGAAACCGTTTGGGTCAATCAACCCAAAGCATCAACTCATTCAATTGCAAAATCAGCACTTAGCCGATTAGGGTTTATACCATATGTTTGAATCTTCAAATACCTAACCATACTCAACCCTAGACCTCCGAACGGTCTTGGTTGACCTCCAAACGGTATTTAGACCGTTTGAGTGATTCCCAAACAGTTTTGAAACCGTTTGGGTCAATCAACCCAAGTTTCAAACTCAATCACTTATGAAATCAGCACTCAACCCGATTAGGGTTTAGCTGATTGATGGACCTTCAACTCATGAACCAATTGGAGTTAATCAATAATAATTGATGAATCATTAACCTAGATCATTATGAGCAAATACCCAAATGGTCAACCCTGGTCAACATCATCAAACGGTCTTAAACTGTTTGCTTCTATGCGGTTTAGTGAAACTGTTTCATTCCAAACGGTTTGAAACCGTTTGCTCCCAAACGGTTTGTGAAACCGTTTGGACATTTGATTGAAACCGTTTGGTCTAGATATTTGGGGAGGTGTGTTCTTATTATGATTTCATCATCATCAAGCTCTAGACCCACGAAACCTGCTGTGATTTCCATGGAAATTGCATCAATCAACCAAATCAATAATTGTAAATAGAGAAATGATCATTATTTGATGGGGAATTGAATGCAATAACAAAGTTAGGGTTTCAAGTTATAAAACCCACCTACAATTGAGATCCAAATCTCCAAGATCACGCCAAAAATGGTGGTTGAAGCTTTTGCAACTCCCCTTAGGCTCGTCCTCAAGCTTTTGGTTGAAAAGTTTGGCTAGGGTTGAAGAGGAGCTCGAATTAAGAAGAAATCCATAATTTATTTTCGATTTCCACCATGGAATCAAGGAGAACGAAGGTCAAGGACTTACCAACAGGTTGGGAGTCGTTCTCTTCTTGCTCCCAAGCTCCCAAGGTCGTTTTCCAAGCAAGGGGTGGAAGTAAATCCGAAATCCCCTTTCATTCTATGGATAAATGAGCTTATATGTGAATTTTATTAAAAAAATTCAATTAGGAGAGAGAAAGTAGGAATTATCCCCTCAAATCCCTTGACACTTGACCCCTCTCCTTCCTTAGAGACGAGTCTATCCTATTGGCCTCTTATTCCCTTCAATTATCCACATTTTAAAGAAAAGCAAAATAAGCACATTAACCCTTTTTATATTAATATCCATGACTTAGTGGATATTTCTTTTCCTTATAATAAGGTGAGTGGAAATTCCACCTCCTTGAGATATTTCGTGGCTCTTGCAAAGAAAAAAGACGACCAAACATATCTGAACTCAACCATTTTAATTTTGGTTGAAATCCCTTTAATTAATACATTCATTTTTGCCCTAAATTGAATTAGGGTTTAATTAGGATTAAATCTTGATTATTTTAATATCAAGATTCTCTCTCCTCTAACTTAATTCAAATGAGGCGCCCCTCTCATTTTATTTTCTGTACATGATGCCAAGAAACATTAGGAACCTTATTGAAGTGGTAATTTGCATATTGAACCCTAGGTTTTGGGTAAACTACACTTTACACCAAAACTAGGTTTTAAGCCACACACATTATCCAACAAGATCTATCTTGGTGTCCAAACTTGTGGAAACCATACCACTACATAATATTAATTCTTATGATGTATCAACATCAGAGGATCATATTATTATGTAACATTTGCAAATTATCCCCTTAACTTGGGTAATTTGCACATTAGTTCAAAGTAAGCAAACATTACTTCAACATTGTTCAAACATGACCAAAATTGAAACATAAGTTCCTCTTGAGCCTTAATTACTTTTCAAAAGATAAGAGTAAGCATATAATTAACTTTATTAAGCAAAACACCTAGGGTTATTACATAACCCAGGTCATGGATGTTACAGAGACACTGGCTGATATGCCTTGTATAGATGTACATAGAGTCCTATGTGTCGTCTCTGTACTCTCAGGTCCTCGGAGTAGTAGTTAGTGCTTTCGAGATTTTGGCTCAGTGCCTCAAGATTTTATATTGCCTGTGTTTAGTTTAATAGGGCAGTTGATGCTTGTAATTCTCAGAAAAAGATGATACAAGACATGTACTTGTAAACTAGTATGTAATTAAATTACTTTAGTTCTTTGTGAAAGAGTTTTCCTATGTGTGGACCTCTCTATAAAATGGTTTTAATTTTTTAGTGATTTTTAGTAATCCTATGCTTAGTGAACGCTTCTGCTTAAGTAAATCATGTTTTTGTTATCATTGTGTCACAATTAAGTGGTATCAGAGCTCTAGGTTCGCTGAGTCTACAGAGACATAGGACTAAGGTGTTGAGTGTGTATTAGTATCCTCCAATATACCCTATAGTGACTCTGCT
Organism: Alisma plantago-aquatica; assembly: GCA_963693085.1. NCBI lineage: Eukaryota > Viridiplantae > Streptophyta > Magnoliopsida > Alismatales > Alismataceae > Alisma > Alisma plantago-aquatica. The sequence continues at coordinate 476,819,596 of OY856409.1, forward strand.
TATGCAGAGTAAAGGATAAAATTTATAAATGACTGGAGAACACGAGGAGCACATTGCTAAGGGCAATGTTGTTGTACTAGGAGAGGGTGCAAGGGATCAGGCAAGAGAAGAACAAGTGCCTGAAAATTCCCATCTTGATCTGATCAGGATAGAAAATCCTATGTTTATGCTCATGAAGGGCAGGTTAAGACAACATTAATGCATGTAGAAGACTAGATACTAGCATTACAACCTAGTTTACTAGTCCTTAATGTGGAAACTTTGGGCTTAGAAAGGGTTCTTGAATGACATAGTCATGTTGGAACAGTGGAAATGTGGGAAAGATTAACATATGGTGAGAAAGTAGACTCTACCATAAGTTTAGATAGATAGTACATCTGTGATGGTAGTGCCCAAGGAGGAGCAATAAGATGAGATTTAAGGTAAGGTCTCTATAATTTTAGAGACATTTGCCTAGTTGTTCTGAAAAGCCAAAGTTTTTGGTGCCACCGGTGCAATAAATGCCTAGTGCACCAGGGCAGTAGCCACTAAGTAAAGGAAAAAGCAACAACATGAAATAGCTAGACTCTGTGTGTTGAGTCAACCTGAAGCGGTAGATGACCGCGAGGGGTAATAGTCAGATAGAGCTTTTTCATTTCAATATGCGTTATCTTGATGCTATCTGATAATCCTAAAAAGGATTGTTGTTATGTATTTCCCTATTGATTGTCCTATGGGGACATAAGGAAGAAATGATCAGAACTATAGTTTATATTATGTTCAGTATTCTTTTAAATGTTCTATAATTGCTCTTATCTGTGTGAAAGAGGATGAGATATAGAAGTGATTCCTGGAGAAAATCTAGGAATGTTAAATTCTGTGTTTATGATGATATGAAAAGTAAGGAACATGATAGTACATAAAGTGCATACTACCTAACCTCAATACTTGTATACCCTGGTCAGGTATATGATTATTGGAGATAGGGTAAGTATGGAACTCTTAGATTGTTATCCTTCTGATTACTTTGATCAAGTAGTCATTCTAAAACAATCTAGTGAGTATAATGAAACCATATAGGGATTGCTAAAGTGAACTTTCCCAAGTAATGAGGAAGTGCTAAGTGAACTTTCCCAAGTAATGAGGAAGTGCTAAGTGAGCTTTCCCAAGTAATGAGGAAGTGCTAAGTGAACTTTCCCAACTAATGAGGAAGTGCTAAGTGAACTTTACCAAGTAATGAGGAAGTGCTAAGTGAACTTTCCCAACTAATGAGGAAGTGCTAAGTGAACTTTCCCAAGTAATGAGGAAGTGCTAAGTGAACTTTCCCAACTAATGAGGAAGTGCTAAGTGAACTTTCCCAACTAATGAGGAAGTGCTAAGTGAACTTTCCCAACTAATGAGGAAGTGCTAAGTGAACTTTCCCAACTAATGAGGAAGTGCTAAGTGAACTTTTCCAACTAATGAGGAAGTACTAAGTGAACTTTCCCAACTAATGAGTAATTGATAAGTAAACTTTCCCAATTACATAGGAATTGCTAAGTGAACTTTCCCAAACAAATAACGGATTGCTAAGTGGATTACCTCTATTAAATATATATGTTTCCCCTTTGATAAAAAAACCTTGGGTAATGATAGGTGTATGTTCCTTTATGTTTCTTCCTTTCATTAACATGGCAATCAAGTAAGTATTATGACTTTGATGTACATGGATTAGAAATAATCCGTTGATGGATACTTAGAAAAGTATCAGTTTGCTTTGGACTTTGGTTCCAAGATAATGATATATGGAACAAGCAATGTCCTAAAATAAAAGAAATACCCTATGCATGTGTACCCTTGGTGGTAACAACAGAGAAATGAATATGATAAGGATGAGATGTGTTCTCAACACATATGATGAATACGAAAGTAAGGATTCTGGTATCTGAGAATAATATATGATTTATGTTGGTTATTTATATTGGCCAACTATGAAATAAATCTAGTTGCATCAAATAATATGGACATCATATGTTAGGGGTTTATGCTCTGCATAAACATAAACATTGATAAGGTTGAACTAATGGAAGGAACAATTGTTTTTGGTGTAAAAGTTTATCAAGCTAAAAATATTTACTTAGAATAACCCTGTGTGGAAGAAATTTGTGTGGATTAAAGACCTATGATATCTCCATGACATTAAGATGTTGTGTGGAGATTTGATGGCATGATAAATGAGTAAGATCTGCCTCTCCTTTTTCCTGGGATTTCGGGGATGAAATCCTTGTTAGGGGTTTATAACTTGTAACGACCCTGACCTGGGTTATTAGGTAACCCTATTTGTTTTGGATAATACAGTTTCTTAGAACTTTAATATAATTCTCTAAGGTGTTTTGTTATCATATGACACACTTATGTTTCAAGTTTGGTCCCGATTGAATGCTGTTTGAGCAATTTTCCTTTGTTTTGGACCAAAGTGCAATTTACCTAAAATGTGGGGTTGATATGCAAATTACCACCTCTAGAGTATCCCTACTCCCTCCTAGTATCATATAGAGGATATAGAAAGAAGTAGACACCATGTTTGATCCCATTATGAATGATGGTAATCTTGGTGAAGAAATGACCAAGAAAAAGGGTTGAATTTGAAAGCTTAACTTGAGTTGTATCAAGTTGAAAAGCTTATATATGAGTGCCTATCGGCCATGGAGCCCAAGGATGTGTCCCATATCGTTTTTTGAACTCTTGGAAAAGTCCATATCGTGAAAATCACCTCAAGGAGGTGAGGTGTGATGGCCAGCAAGTTTCCTTAGAAAAAGTGTATCAGCTTGACTTAAAATAGTGATTAAACATAGATGACTTATCCAAATGGATAAGCAATGGACGAATTTGCATCTTAGATGATACTCAACCTTTTTGAATGTCAAGATAAATGTTTATGCATGCATGTACATGTGTCACCCATGCATGACACGTGGCACCTACTAGCTCAAAATGTTGACACCTCATTTTTGCCTTCCTTCATGAACAACAAGTATATATACCCCTAGTTTCACCCCTTGGTGCAATTGTGCGACCCTTACCACCCTCCTACCCTAAGGTATCGTGCATAGAGATCCCATATCATGAAGGGATGATGTGGTATCGTGCATAGGCCTTGGGATATCACCCATGGCAAGAGCATATCAGCCATATAAGGTGATATCGGCCAATAGGGTGAAGAGTTGAGTGGCATATCGTGAAAGTGAGTGCCATATCATTCAAGAGGGTTGCCATATCGTGCTAGGACACTAGTGTATCGTGAAAAGGTGTTAAGGAGCAATAAGGAGCTCATACTTAACCCTAAGGTAAGGATAAGATCATCTTCAACCTTGAATTGAAGCATGATTTTAGGGTTTTGATCTTCTTTCCTTTCTTCTTCACCAATTGCTTATCCATGGTGTTTACTTGTATATGAAGGTGTTGTGGACGAGCCTTGGACTTTTCATAAGTCATCTTAAACCTTAGGAACGTGGAGCTTTGGAGCTTGGAGTTTTGAAGTGGTTCTTAAGGCGGGTTATATAACTTGAACTCAATCATGTTATTATTCATCATCTAAATTGATATACTTAGTGAAATACTTTTAATTCTGAAGTTTCCTGAAATAGTCGATGAAATTATGAGTTCTAGTAACTTATTAGACCTGTTGCCATGAATTATATCACTTAAAACAAAGGTCTAGAGCTTGAAGAAGATGGTGTCACTTTGTAAAAGTGATATCAGGCTCAAGCATATATACAAATAGCTCTAACCCAATATGATGATGCACCTACTCTACTAAAACGATAGCGTTGCACGATACACAACCCTAGACAACATGGTATCCCGACATGGTGATGAGTTGATACCTCTTATACATCATGGGTGACACATATATGTACCATGTGCTCGACATAACCAATCCTAACCCGACATGGATGGTGTTCATACACCTCTAGCCCGATATGGATGGTTTTCATGTACTTCTAGCCTGATATGGTGAATATATGCACATGATTCAACCCTATACACCTTGTAAAGGTGAGAGCAAGTCAATCTTATAAGTGATGAGTGTAACACCAAGTAATGGTATGGCTAATACCTTGATAGGTGAAATACCTAGAGTGGTTGATAATGGTCAACCCTATATCAACAATGCCTTAACTCGAGATGAGTCCATATCATTGGCAATGGTTGTATATTCTAAATAAGTGACTTATGTCCAATACATTACATGATAAATGTCATGAGTTGATGCATAAAGTATTAGGATGGGAAATACCCTAATACAAACTAAGTGGATGAATTCAAGTAAGATAAAGGTGAGGAGGGAAGTGATACATCAAGACATGATAGATATCACATCCAACACCTTAAGATTTATAAACCTTGATGTATTTTAAATCCAATATATTTGGATGAGTGACACACGAAGTGTGTCATGACAATTGTTATATTATGAAGTAATGCACTTTGATGAGTGTAGGCTAACATTCCTTATGAAAAGGTTAATCCAAACCAATAATCTATGAGTCAATCATACTCTGGTAAAGATGAGAAAGAAACTCATACTTTGTGTCGATAATTCATTTAATGATGAATGATAAGAATAAATAAGTATGATTGAATACTTATGTTATCAATAGTGGATCCTCGCTGTGTGAAGTAATGAAATAGGACTTGATCATTAATAATATGATCTTGAGAACCTAAATGGTTATTTATGAAAAACCCTAATGGAGGGTGATGATATGTAAGAGAAACCCTAAACCCTAAAATGGGAATAGTGGTATTACTTTGTGTTTCATGGTTCTGACATGTAGGCATTATAATTGTTAGCATGAGTACTAATCATGCATTTATGTTGAGATGATGAGCATAGCCAGGTATGGGCTATGATGCTCTGTATATTGAAAAGGTTTTATAGGTCTTATAAGCCTTCATATGCTTTGTTGCTTAGTGAAAGGTAACCTGAAATTAATGAGCCATGTGTGCCATATGATGTTTTAATTATTGAAATTGTTTATGGGCTTCATAAGCCATAATATGCCTTGTTTCCTATTAAGAGGTAACAAGAGGTGAATTAAGCTTTATGTGCTAAGTGGAATGCTTGTGTAGTAAGAATCATGATTACCTTGGTCAAATGACCTGAAGGTATTAAGTTACCTGATAAGTGGTAACAAGTATTCTATGATGAATTAAGGGTTTGAATACCCATACTCTATAATCATGATGATGAACTTGTTAAGAAATGGAAATGTACTTGATGAGATGAGGGATTAAGATACCAATACTTTGTTAAAAGAATATGGCTACAAGCCATGACTCCGCAAAACAATGCAAGCATTAGCTATGTGATCTAAGCCTGAAAAGAGTATATGCTGCGGCTATAACTCTATAGTGAAGATGTCAATATACCTTGGCAAGCTAATTGCAGTTTGGCACTTGATGTGTAAAATATAATCAGCCATGTAATGTATTTGCATAAAGTTCAAATACGAGAAACATTGGTTGATATTATATTGCCTTATATAGAGGATAAATGTTATACATGTTCTTCATATTTCCATATTGGATAAGTGGCATGCTGTGCTATCAGGTTATAGTTGCAATGCTTTAGATAAGAATAATGTTCTAATGTGTTAGACCATGAATTAACTGTTGCAATAACAATGTTTCTGGCGGAGAGTTATATCTCTTGCTAGGGCAATTTACAATTGTCTCACCCCTATGGGAACCACATTTTTAGGTGGACGCGGTCGAGGAGGCAGGAATCCTTCAGTAGGTGAAGGACAACAACAGCAGCAGCAGGGACAACAATGATTTCTCAGGTGGAGACACTGGCTGATATGCCTTGTATAGATGTACATATAGTCCTATGTGTCGTCTCTGTACTCTCTGGTCCTCAGAGTAGTAGTTAGTGCTTTCGAGATTTTGGCTCAGTGCCTCAATATTTTATACTGCTTGTGTTTAGTTTAGCAGGGCTGTTGATGCTTGTAATTCTCAGAGAAAGATGATACAGGGTATGTACTTGTAAACTAGTATGTAATTAAATTACTTCAGTTCTTTGTGAAAGAGTTTTCCTATGTGTGGACATCTCTGTAAAATGGTTTTAATTTTTTAGTGATTTTCAGTAATCCGACGCTTAATGAATGCTTTCGCTTAAGTAAATCATGTTTTTGTTATCGGTATGTCACAATTTACACCATAGTCTACGACCAAAAGAGGTGAAAGGGGTAGGGTTCTTCAAGAAAATGAGATCAAAAGATGGATCACTTACCAAGGGTCAAGGAATCACCAAAGATCACCAAGGAAGAGCTTCTCCAAGCTTGGATCACTGTATGTAAAAGATCTTGGCCACCAAGCACCAAAGATGAGCTCTTCTTCACCACCAAGCACGCTAGGGCCAAACACAAGATGGGAGAGAGAAGAAGGAGGACTAAAACAGATACTTGCATGTGTATAAGAGGTGTAATATGCTTAGGAGTATGAGAGAGGTGAAAGGGGGTTAGGTGTCAAGATATTAGGGTTCCTCATGGCACTTGTCCACCAAAAGAACAAACATGCATCCACTAAAACAATACAAACCACTAAGGTCATGAAAAATAAGAAAACTAAGTGACATCTCTTGGTCATGGATGACCATCAGTCGTAGGAAACACATGGCCATAAGGGCTCATGGTCGCAGAGAAACCATGCCACCCAAAGGCATCCAAAACCCTAGGTCAAACGACCTAAAAGAGATCTATATACCTCTGCAACCGTAGGGATCTTAAGGCTCAACCAAAAACTCATTTGAACAAAGAGGAAAACACCAAGGATCATCAAGGGTGGTCTCTAAAAGACCCAAAACTCAAACGGTCAACATATGGTCAACATCAACAGAGGGCATCAAAGCAAATCCTAGAAACAACACTCAATAAGTCACCACTTCTCACCTCATAAAACCAAAGCACAACAAGGCACCCCAAAGAACCATATTCTCTCTCACGATGCCAAGGCAAAAAGGGCATAATCTACATGTGACAAATTTCAAGCCAACCCCTCTACTTTGGTAAATCGCAACTAGGTCCAAAATAAGAAAACATAGCTTAAACAACATACAAACAAGACCAAACTGAAACCACACGCATGTCACATGATATTAAGGAATCCTAAGAGATTAGATTAATGTTTAAGCATATTATTAAGTAAAGAAAGAATACTCAAGCAGTAAGCTAGGTCAGGGGCCTTACAGCTGATAAACACAATTACCTTGCTTGCCGCCAATTGCCTCCAGAAATCACATAAAATGAGAAAAAGAAGATGTTCTCTAACCTAAAAAACTATTACTGGGATGAACCACTTTTATTTTAAATGTGTGCTAACAATCTATACCGTCGATGCATTCTGGAAGAAGAAGTGCCACAAATCCTCCATGAGTGCCACTCTTCACCGCATGGTGGGCATTTAGGTGGAGACAAGACAACCACCAAGATTATGCAATCTGGCTTTTATTGACCGACTCTATTTAAGGATGCACATGCATATGTCAAGACCTGCAAAGAGTATCAACACATTGGAAACATATCAAAAAGGAATTAAATGTCTATGTCTGATTGGATTGAATTTGAGATTTTAGATATTTGGGTAATAGATTATATGGGACTTTCCCATCATAACGAGGCAACCAATACATTTTAGTTGTGGTGGATAATGTATCCAAGTGGGTGGAAGCAGTATACCCCCTACTTGTGACTCAAAATCCATGATAATATTATTTGGGAAGATCATCTTTCCCCTGTATGGAGTGCCATGCACCGCCATTAGTGATGGGGGATCCCACTTTGTAGAAATACAATTTGCTGCACTGCTGAAGAAATATGGAGTGAGATACAAGGTTGCCACCCCATGACACCAACAAACCTCAACCAACTGGGGGTTTTCAATCAAAAGATTCAACAAATTTTGAAAAAGATAGTTAGTTGACCAGAAAAGATTGGTTGATGAATCTAGACGATGCTCAATGGGCATATCTCACCACCTACAAGACTCCAATAGGGACTACTCCCTATAGATTCATTTATGGAAAAGCATGCCACCTACTAGTTGAATTAGAACACAAAGCCTTTTAGGAAATCAAATTCTTGAATATGGACCCAACACTAGCAGGCATGAATAGATTCTTGAAACTACAAGAGCTAGAGGAGCTTAGACTCTGTGCCTGTGAAAATGCCAGGATTTACATAAAAAGAACCAAGGTGTGGCATGATGCCCATTTAAAAAGAAAAGATGTGTCTAGAGTAGACAAGGTTGCTATATTTAATTCCAAAATTAGTCTTTTTCCAGGAAAGTTAAAATCAAGATGGTCAAATACCTTTATAGTGTCGAAGATATACCATCAAGGATGATGGAGATTATCAATGAAAAGATGGGGACTTTTCCTGTGAATGGATGCAGAATGAAAAGATATTATGAAGATGAAGCTTTTACCATAAGGACTAAAGTTAAATTGGATGAACCACCACCCTCATCACCTGAAGAAGGATGAGAAAGATACTCAAGAAGAGTCAAGCTAAAGACTACAAATTAGCACTTCTTGGGAGGAAACCTGATGATTTTCTAGAACCTATTTATTTGAATTCTAGTTTATTCTATTTTTTAGTAATTAGATACGACTCTACTAATTTCTACACTAGGTTTTATTAGGTAGTTGTTAAGATAATTCTATTTCTTCAAAATTTTTAGTGTATATAGAATAAAGTTGGTGATGAACCTAAGCTATGTGCCTTTATTATAGGCATCACTGATTCCAAGCAAGGACCTCTACAAAATCTATTGTTCACCAAGATCTTTAAGATCTCATCGACCATCAAATCTTCTCGTCAGTCAGAGGACCAAGAGGATCATTGACCGCCAGGTTTTAAGAATTCGATGACCACATAGATCTTCAAGATCTTATCAATCACCAAGCTCTCTTAATAGTAAGGGTACTAAGGTATTTAAACCCCACCCCTCAGTCACTCTATAGACATGTTGTCTTATTAGAGTTTTTGCAAAATCCCTAACAAGACCCCCGACGACCAATACCACTCCTTCTCTAAGATGCAAAAGACTCATCATCAACACTGATGCGCTCCACCATTATAGCTCCATCACACTCACTCTTCTAGTACTACTAGTTTTCCACTACCACGACTGATCACCGTCACTGACTCTACCATTGAGCCAAAGCAATCAAGATTAGCCGACCACCCAGCTGAAGAAGGAGAACGCAAGCAAGAGAAAAGGGGTTGCATTACTTTTTCACCAACAAGAAGGCTCACTTCATAGATGGCACCCCTAACCCTTTTCATCTTGACATTCTTCTTGCTCCATCAAACACCACCATCGTCGAGGATTAGAGATCTATGTTCATTCTTTGCAAAGTTTTTGTTTCCTTAATCCTTGATAAAACTCCCCTATCACCTTCACTGCTAGAGTTGAGGCGACGCTTCAGCTCATGCAATTCTCATTTCTCATCGGTCGCTAAAGATTTTCATTTTCTATTGACGGTCACATTGTCATTTACTGACAAAATTGTTGCACGATAAGCATTCATGTTGACAGCCGGTTGGGAAACTTGGCTAATTTCTCGTTGACCTCTAGAAAGAGATTTTCTATCGATCGCTAGATAACCTATTCTCTTAACCATGAAAAAGACCTCGTCAATCACTTCCCTTCAACCACATCTAGATCAGTATTGATTATTGAATCTTTCGCAAACCTCCATTTGAATTTGTTGAGTGCAAGCGATCTCCCACTATTGATAAATAAATCTTTTATTAGTCAATAGGATGTCATCTACCACCTCTAATTCCTTAAACATGCAATCCACATCTTTAGAAGGGTTCAAAGAGATAATCAAGGAGATTACAAAAGTTCTTGATGCAAACCTAGGCACTTCATCATGCTAAATGTTTGAAACTAGAATGGAAAAGGGAGCAACTAATTATCTTGTTAGGGCATGAATCTGCTGAGTTTAAAGAGGAAGAACAAAATTCCACTATAAATAATTCAGAGTACCTGACTTCTAAGGAGGAAATGAAGAAAAATGGTAAACATAAAGCATGAAGAATAATACTTGAAAGCCCAGTATGCAAAAGGGAAAGGGCAACACAGAAGGCTCATTTGGGAAAAGAAATTGTAGGACCCGCATCATTAACGACACCCACAACGACCGCAACAAGCAAAACTTCATCTAGTGGGATACATGTGCCACTAGAAGATGATGGAAGAACTGAGCAACCGTAAGATGTTTTCCAACCTAGAGATGATGAGCATCAACAAAGTACACACTTTTTCTAAAATTCAAAACTTATAAAGCAACTCGGTACACAGACAGGGTTGCTCTACATGTGTTGGGGATTGACCAATGAGTCATAGAATTTTTGAAGGGAGCCAAACTTCATATTGCACGCACATTCATTCAACACTCCTACACCAAACTAATCGTTGATTTCACGTGATCTTTGACAAAGGTGCCAATAGAAGAGGTAGAAAAGGAGATCATTGGGGGGAGATTCCAAATTGAGATTCTGAATGCTAATGAAAGACTTCTTTCTGACCAAGTGGACCCTAAATGTCATATTCTACTAAATAAAAAACAAGCCTTAGCCAATATGTAAACAACATAGGGTAGATATGTTAGTAGATTTAGCAGTAATAAAACTTGGTATAGGCTAATCGGGTAGTCAAAACATAAGATTGGATCCTGAAAGGTTGCCCTAGTACCTTCATGTTTCATCAAAGTGGTCTAGAAGATCGTTTCCAATGCCATTTTTGCAAGATTTTATACTAAAAACATGATCAGAGTAGATCTTTTCCTCATCTGGTGCATGTTAGAAAAAGGTCAGCAAAAATAGGATGATTGTTAATTGATAAATTTTCCACTATTTTAGGTACCGAGGCCCCCAAGGATTTCTACATGTGAGGCATGATCACCCTAATTGGATTCTACTACCGCTACCCTGCAATATTAGAGAAATTCAAGGAAGGTAAAGGAAGTAGATTCAATGACATCAAATACCTCATCATGGTGGGAGTGATCACACAAAAAGGGGAAAAATACTTCTACAAGATAGAAAAAATACCCTACTCCCTCTCATAGAAAGGAGTCAATATGATGCTCACAAACTTATCACCTCAAGAGACGATAGAAAAGACAATATCTGGAATGATTATATGAACTGGGGATGTACTCGCAACCCCCACAGATCAACCAGTGCAAGAACCATTAATGATTTGGATTACTTGGGAATCTAATTTTCATACCACCCATACTATCCATCCACACTACAAGGTAGGCCTTTGTTATGATAATTCCCCTCATTAATGTTTATTTGAGGATTTTCTTCATCATAGGTGATGTTCATCTATCAAATCCAAGTAAATATGGGGTTCATGTGGTACACCAAGCTTGTGTACTACTAGGCATGATGCTTTTGTGCTCTAATCTATTTGTGTTTTCATTGACGTTGTTTCCAACATTTATATTATGAGCATGATTGATAACTTTAGGGTAGCCATGTCCTTTTTGGTTGACCAGGAATGGTTTGGAACTGATTAATGGAGGGATGTTAGGATACTTGAGTTCAATTGGTTTGTCTACTTGTTAACTTCTTCAACCAAATCTAAGAGTAAAGTTGCTCAAGGAAGAGAAATACTCAATGTTAGGGGATTTGGATTCACACATTTTTATCTTATTTTATAGGTTATTTTGGGTGACTTTATATAATGATTGCTCACAAAATATATATGTTTTCTTTCTTGGTGTTTCTTCTACAAACTTTTAAAAAACATGATGCACCTAAATGATGGATGATATAAAATGATATGCCTCCTAATTCCTACAACTTTTTGGTGGAATTATGCATGCATGGAATGCCCCATCTTAATGATGAGTGTAAGAACTCAAACTTTTAGACCAATTTTTTCTTCTTCTGAACATGATCTAAATCAAAATACATATAAACAAGTCATGTGTATATTTATTCTTTACATCAAGTCACATAAGCTTATTGTTTAGGTTTTAAAAAAACACAAAATATGCATGAGACTTATCTACTTTTCAATGGATGACTACCGATGAGCACGTCTTCAAGATCTTCCATTTACTACATGTCCATGAATTCCCAGAGGGAATGAAACTATACATTGACCCTTTAAAGGAAAAATAGGTCAGCAAAGCTAGTACTAAATTCAATTTTTAAGCTATGAAGAAGTAGGTCTAAAATATAGTTTAGGTATGAGATCAATTCTAGGAGGCAAACTATTGGTGGACTTAATTCGGAAAAATAAGGATAGCAAGTAGAAATGTTTTAGGGTTCATAATCCAAAATGGAAATTCCACTAAGGCTAATAAATATGCAAAATACTCCAGAATCAATATGTTGAAATATCAAAAATATCTTCAATGATCAACTTTGAAATTAGGATTGATCACTAGCATATCATTTCCCTCAAGGGCTAACATGCCATGTGTTTAGTCATCTATGAAATGATACACATAAACCTAATTGCTATTTCAACCATTTGTCTGGGGGGGACTAGTCCATCACAACCTATGCATAGGGCAACAAGACATACCCTACCTCAATTGAGCCAAAGATCTAGGGACCAAAGCCCAAGCAGAGTCAAAACTCCATTAGATCAAATCAAGTGTTATCATAATATTTAACAAAATCCAACAATTATGATTTAAGGGGTGGTGACCTTCAAGTGAGGAAAGGCTTATAACACAGTTTAAGGATCCCCACCAAACAAAATCTATAGAGCTCAAGAGTGATAAGAAATAACATAATTTAGGAAATATAGAATCTAGTACCTTTATCTCAAGATACGATTCCAAGATATTTCACCACTCAATGTGATTGGACTCTAAACATCCAAGATGTATAAAGACAATATATTTTATCACTATATGATAATTTTTGGGGTATGAATTCTTTTTCAATATTTTCTATTTATATTTCCTTTTGTGTTTCCCATATAGGGTTATTAATATTTTATACTTCTCCAATTATATTTCTTGTATAGTATTTCTTGTGTAATGGCTTAATCTTATCATATAGATAACATCCATATTATGTTTACTAATCATTTCATCTCTCTTTAAGTTTTGTATATAACTAAGTGACCATATGATCCTTATCCAAATTATTCCTTTCATCATTGATTTTCTTGATCTACATTATTTTATTAATGACTACCTTAATTGACATAGATCCATATTCTCTTTATCAAAAATTTATTTACAAACATAAGTCTAAGTATGTTTAGTCGCTCCTACATAGAGATCATGATATAGATTAGGTCTCAATTAGATTATAAATCCAATGATGTACTTATTGTGGTGTAGTCCACAATTATAACTCAACATATGAATTCATTTATAATTAAATACATACATTTATATCCTTTATTCATAGTATTTCTCCTAGTTTATATTTTAGTTATTTATATTTTTTTGTTGAAAATCAATTCGACATAGGTACATTTGGAGTAAGGAACTTTATTGACTCATTTCTCAAATATTCATAGTAAACACATCTAGATTTTTAGTTTCCCCACATGTTGAAATATAATTATCTACAATTTCAACTAAGGGATTTTTAGCTTATATGTTGTTATACATATACCATTATATGTACATCCACCCACATATCTAGCATATAGTTAAACTGTCAACAAACCTTATGTATACTTGATGTTAGTAGACTGAGATCATATGTGCCAGATAGATATCAAGTTTTAGTTGTTTTCTTATCTACATTCTCATATGCAAAGATTTAATTACAAATATAAAATATAGGATCAAGAAAACTAACCTATAGATCATGGTTGAAAGTCGTCTTTAATTATGGGTCAGCATATTAGATGCTAATGGTTGAGGCAAGTTGAAAAATTGCCCATGGAATCCAAAGATTTGAACCTACTAATAGCGAGGGTTTCAGGTTTTTTGGTCCTTGATCAAAGTTGTCGGTGAGGCCACCCCCTTTTGGTGTTACAAGGAGGGTGCAATACCTTTCCAGTATCGTATTTGAAGTTGTATAGGGTGTCACAAAGTCGGAGGTTAATGGATGGTCAATGAGGAGCATCTTGTTGGTGTTGTAGATACTGTGAGGAAGACATATGAGGTGTTTTCATATGGTGAACCAAGAATCCTCTCACTATCTCATGGGGTCACTAAACTAGTTTTGATTCAAATTCTACTTGAGAAGTATATCTATCTTTAGATTTTAGCGCTCGATGATGACTAGTTAATAATACTTCTAACACCATATTCTAATATGAGATTTGAAATATTCAATTTGTTAGTCTTAGCCATCATTATCAAAAGTTTGAGTTACACCACAACTTATGCTCAAGGTATGGTTATCAATACTACATCAACTTTAATCCCATATATTTATCACTAATGTCTGAGTGATGTTTATATTGTATCATAATTCATACTTTTTTGGTGGGTCCTCATTACCATATTATTCCCCAAAATTCTATATGTAGTTGAGGGTTTAATAATATACCGGTCCTAAAAAAATTCCAACAATTATTAAATACAACTTAACCCTGACTGGGTTTAAATTATCACCCCCATTTTGCGACCTTCTATTTCCTATTTTTATGTATCTAATATTGTATTCATGATATTTTTATCTAATTACCAAAATTTCCAAGGTCATGACCATAAATTGACCAAAGAAAATATTGTTTATCATAGTTGATCATTTTGTAATATTGTTGTCCCATATATTTGTGTGATGATTTATTGGGTCAAGAATTTTGGTATATTTCATTTTTTCAATTTCAAGGTAAGAGTTTTATTTCTCAATTAGTCACATCAGTTCTCTAAATTATTATATGTATATGGAAATAATAAGTTCCAAAAAAAATATTGAGTTCATCATATTTATCCTAATTTGACATATTATTAACTACATCTTAACCTGTTGCATTATCTTATTTATTTTCACAATTTTCTACTTATGTGTATCTAATGTTGAATTTATTTCAAGTGTCACAACTTTTCTAGATGTTTATTTTCTCAAAAGGAGTAATTTCTATTTTACAAAATAAATATATTGTACATATTTTATATTTGCTACATCTCTTTTTTACTATTAATATAGAGGGCATACATGTCAAAGATATGGTTAGGGAAACTTTTCTGAGTATACATGTGAAGACACATATGTATTTTTTCTCTCTCTTTTCAAGTTTTTTTTGTCTAAGATTTACCACGTTCATAATTGTTTTCAATATTCAATGTAAATATTATCAAATGCGTATATATTCACACGAATCCTAAGGATTTTAGGATCTATGCTATTGAGATCTATTATATTAATTTTTATGTGTCCCAAACTACAGATAGACTTAGGTGCTCTACTCTATTATACCTATCATAGTGATGGTGTTGTTCCAAGGGTCATATTGTAAATCTACTCACCTATATCTCAAATACTTCTTCATCATATGTAATTACAATCCTATATAAGGGCTCTAAAAGACACCAGTTGAGGCATAGGCGTTCCATAATTGGCAAGACCAAGGTACACCCATTATCACCTATGGCTTCACTATTATCATAGGTAGATTTTATAAGTGGGGCTAGCAAAACTAAGGTTGGTTGTCAACTATCTTTTTTGTCCTAACTACTCCATTATATTCCTACTTATTCCTAATTTTCCATACGACATGCATGATTGTCTACCTTTTATGTCCCTAACACCATGTTGCAAAACTACATATTTTGGACCAAACTTTTTTCCTAAGCATGATTTAAATTAGAATACATATAAACAAGTCTTGTGTACATTCATATTTTACATTAAGTCATATAAGTGTATACATTAAGTTTATACTATATAGAAAAATATGCATGAGACCTATCTACTCTTCAATTGAGGACTACCCATACATGTCTCTTCAAGATCTTCCATCTACAACTTGTCCATGAATTCCCAAAGGGAATCAAACCATACATGGGCCCCATGAAGGGAGACACAGGTCAGCAAAAATGGTACTAAATATAATTATTTAGCTATTAAAAAGTAGGTGTAAAATATTGTTCAGGTATGAGATCAATTCTAGAAAGGGAACTATTTGGTGGACCTATTTCAACCAACAAGGATAGCAAGTAGCAATGTTTTGATGTTCATTGTTCAAGATGGAAATTCCACAAGGCTCACAATTATGCAATATTATCCAAGCTCAAGATATCAAAATATTACCAATATCTTCAATGATCAACTTTAAATATTAAGATTGAGAACTACCATATCATTTCCTTCAAGGGCAAAGTGTCATGTGTCCAAGCATCTATGAAACAATGACACAAAAGCCTAATTGATATTTTAACTAGTCGACTAGGGGACAACTAATCCATTATAGTTTGTGTACAAGGTGGCACAACATACCCTACCTCAAGCGATCCAAATCTCCAGGGGCCAAAGCACAAGGGGAGTCAAAACTCCATTATATCAAATCAAGTGCTATCATAATATTTAACAAAATCCAACAATTGTGATTTATGGGATGGTGAACTTCATGATAGGAAAGACCTATAACACAGTTTAGGGTTCACCCCAAACAAAATGTATAGAGCTCAAGAGGGATAAGATATAACTCAATAAGAAAATAGAGAATCTAGTACTTTCATCTCAAGATAACATTTCAAGATCTTTTACCACTCAATATGTAATTAAACTCTGAACATGCAAGATCTAGATTTAAAAAATATTTTTTTGATATACAATTATTTGTTGGGAATGAATTCTTCTTTAATATTTATTATTTATCTTTCTTTTTGTGTTTCCCACATACAATTATTAATATCTTTTACATCTCAAATTGTATTTCCATCTAATATTTCTAGTACAACCACCATATATATAACCACCATATTGTGTTTACTAATCATTTCATATCTCTCTAGGTATCTATATGACTATGTGGGCATATGATCCTTATCCAAGTTACTCCTTTCATCATCAATTTTATGGATTTATATTGTTTTTTATTAGTGAATACCTTAATTGACATATATCCATATTCTCTTGATACAATTTCTACTCACAAGCATAAGTCTAAGCATTTTAAAGCAACTCATACATACAGATCATGATATAGATTAGGTCTTGATTAGATCATAAATCCAATGATATACTTATTGTGGTAGAAATATAGTCACAATTATAAATCAACATATGAAATCACTTACAATCAAAACATACATTTATATTCCTTATTCATAGTCTTTCCCTTAGTGTCCATTTTAGTTATTTATATATTTTTTGGAAATTAATTCAACATAGGTTTATTTGGAGTAAGGCACTTTATTGATTCATTTTTCAAATATTCATAGTAAACACATCTAGCTTTCTAGTTTTCCCACATAGTGAAATACATTGTATATAATTTAAATTGAGATATTTTCTTCTTATATGTTGTTATACATATGTTTTTAAATGTACATCCACCCACATATTTAGCATAAAGTTAACATGTCATCAAACCTCAATATATACTAAGTTATTGTTTATATTATTACTTGATGTTGATAGACCAAAATCGGATTTTGCCATATATATACCGAGTTTTAGTTGTCATCTGATCTAGATTCTCAGATGCAAAGATTTGATTAGAAATATAGAATAAAGGATCAAGGAAACTCTCCCATAGATCATGGTTGGAAGTCGTCTTCAATGATGGGTCATAATATTAGATACTAATGGTTGAGGCAAGTTGAAAACTTTTCTATGGCTCCATGTATTTTAACAGAGTTGAACATGGTAATAGTGAGTCTTTTGGGGTTTCAGGTCCTTGATGAAGTCATCAGCGAGGCCATCCCCGAGTTTGGTGTTACAAGGAGGGTGCAATTCCTTTCCAGTATCATTTTTGGAGTTGTAGAGGGTGTCGAGGTCGGAGGTTGATGGGTGATCGGCGAGGAGAGGCTTGTTGGTGTTGTAGATATAGATAGGAAGACATCCATTGTATTTTTATATGAAAAATGGGCCTTGACAAATATATATATATATATATCCATGGGGAAAGGTAGGTCTTTAGGATGTTGAGGATCATAATGGAGTGAGAGCCAACCATAATGATAAATATACTACGTTTGAAGAGGTATGAATCACTTGGTTTGCTTCATCTTCTAGTAGAAAAAACATAATTGGTGCATTAATAATCTATTTGTCCATTACCAACGCATTAACAACTTGGAACTTCAAATTAGTCAGTTTAGAGAATTGAAGTTGAATGGTAGGTGAATTGGAGAAAACATTAATCACTCATATTTATTTTGTTCCTAATATACTATTAGTCTGTTACCATCATTCACAAATAGTTAATCTTTCTATTAATTGTTTTCTAGTTATACTTGAATACAAAAACGTCAAAGGATACATTGGCTCTTAATTAATTCAGATTTGTAACTTGAGATAAAACCTACACAATATTATTTTATTAAATTCGAACATCTATGGATTTAATTAGTACCAAAAATGAGTTTACAATATCAATTATTTAATACAATTTACTACCTCTGTGTACTTTTCTTACGACTTTAGAAAATATAGCCCTTCATTGTCGAGTATGTTACTGAACTAAGTACTGGGTTTCCATTTTATGATGTTTACTTAGAATTAAGTTTCAAATATAAATACCAACTATACATATTTATAGTTTTTACTAACTAAATCTTAAAAATACAAACTCTTGTGTTCATGGATCTAGTTTGGAAGTTCCACGTAAAATATTCATATTTTAATATATTTGATGTGGTTAATATCTCTTAATTTTTGTCATAAAACCAAATGACTTGGAATGTCAATTTGAATCAACATTTAGATTTGCTTCAATGTAAACCATATGGTATGGAAGTATGTTGGTTTCAATTAAGGAATATTGTGCAATCACAAAATGTTGAAGGATGTAATTGTTACTTTCCATTCACGTAGTGCCCAGTTACACTTATACTAATCATAAGAGTTGAATTGAATAGGAATGTTGTGAGACAAAGTGAGTAATGACAATTGGTGGTGCAAGGAATAAAATAAAGAGAAGTTAGTTGAGTAAATGGAGGAATGTATTCATACTAATAATTATGTAGATTATGCCTTTATTTTTCTAGTTAATTAAAATGATCAAGCACATATGGAGTCTAATACAACATTTGGATATAGGTTTGGCAAACTAAAAATATTAATTGTGACATATATATCTATCTTACTAATTGAAATACAATTTCCATCAAAAATAAATCTCATATCATAAATATTTTTTTTCCAAAGACATACTTATAAAATTTTATCAAAC
This sequence comes from Alisma plantago-aquatica, assembly GCA_963693085.1. Lineage (NCBI taxonomy): Eukaryota > Viridiplantae > Streptophyta > Magnoliopsida > Alismatales > Alismataceae > Alisma > Alisma plantago-aquatica. The sequence goes on from OY856409.1 coordinate 476,838,913, forward strand.
TAGACACCAAGAATTAAATTTAGTGTACAAAGTCAAGGATATTCAAATAAGGTTAAAACAAGATGTACAAATGACAAATTAATATTTTTAAGAGGTGGAATATTACAATATAGCTCAACATTATAAATAGTGCCAGTTTTCAGTATGTTACAATGAGAGTATAGGTTGTAGGTTCTTATCATGATGAGACTCCACAATATCTTTATTAATAACTTAAATAGGTTTTTCAATGAATTTATAGATCCTTTTCTCCTTATATATATTTATTTTTTTCTCTACCATTCTTTTAGCAAGACAAGTAATTCGTGCTTGGGTCTTGACACTTTGGACAAGGAGTAATATATATATATATATATATATATATATATATATATATAGATAGATATATTTATTTATTTATTTATATAAATATAATACAGATGTATAGGATACAACACTAACACCTTATGGATGCTGAAATTTACTATGCAACCTATATGAAAATTGTTGTGCCATACCAAAAATACCAAATTGAATAACATGCATGGTTTTCTGAATGCAAAAATAACTTTATATATGTTTCTTATCATACAATGTAGTGTAACAAGGAAAAAAATAACTTGGATTAAACTTGTGCATTTTATGGTGGTGAATAATGACGAAATCAAAGGTGGATGAGATCACATGACAAGATATACTATCTTTCCAACTATGACATATCTCTCTCATTAACTTGTGAAACTTGGTAAACTTAAAGCCTATATTTGAAATTTACACGAGAAAATACTCAACTGCTTTGTTGTCTTAGACTAAAAAATAACAATCATAACACAAACTATAGGGTTAAGTTCGGTGTAATATTCATTAAGTATGTCTTCAAGATGAAAAATATAAGCCAGTTCTAAATTTTTGGTGTGCTTAAGAACAATACAATTGCATCTTAAAGATAAGAATGAAAGAACAAGTAAGATGATATGACATAATATACTATGTAACATGAATATTTATCCTAATGTAATAATTTCCATAGTTACACTAGATAGATGTGAAATTTTTTGGAAACTCAAAAATAATTAAACTAAAAGTTACACAACAAATTGCAACATAACATCAAGATAATGATACAATATAAAATATGTTGTTCCATAACCCCCCAACTTGTATTTGACACTGTAACGACCCTGACCTGGGTTATGAGGTAACCCCATTTTTTTGGCTAATAAAGTTGCTTAGAACTTTAATATAATCCTCTAAGGTGTTTTGACATCATGTGAAACACTTTTGTTTCAAGTTTGGACCCGATTGAATGTTGTTTGAGTAATTTTCCTTTGTTTTGGACCAAAGTGCAATTTATCCAAATTGAGGGGTTATAATGCAAAATTTCACATTTTGAATGTACCACATGTGTTTTAGCATCATAAGAGAGAGAATGATGCTAAGTGGTGGCTTGTGGAAAGCTCAAATTCCAAGTTTGAACTTGTTTGAACAAAGTTGGTACCTTGTGCACCAATTTTGGTACAAATTGTAATTTACCCAAAATGTGGGGTTGATATGCAAATTACCACCTCTAGATTGTCCCTACTCCCTCCTAGTATCATATACAGGAGAGAGAAAGAAGGATACACCATGTTTGATTTCATTATGAATGATGGTAATCTTGGTGATGAAATGACCAAGAAAAGGGTTGAATATGAAAGCTTAACTTGAGTTGTATCAAGTTGAAAAGCTTATATATGAGTGCCTATCGGCCAAGGAACCCAAGGAGGTGTCCCATATCGTTTTTTGGACTCTTGGAAAAGTCAATATCGTGCAAAGTACCTCAAGGAGGTGAGGTGTGTCAGGTTACAACTTCCTTAGCAAAGTTGTGATGAGTTGTGAACAAAGTGATGATTTTATTGATATATCTTAATTAAAGGGATATGTAATGGACGAATCTTTATCCTTAGATGGAACTCAACCATTTTTAAAGACAAGATAAATTTTGATGCATACATGTACACATGTCACCATGCATGGACACGTGGCACCTACTAGCTCAAAATGTTGACACCTCATTTTTGCCTTCCTTCATGAACAACAAGTATATATACCCCTAGTTTCATCCCTTGGTGCAATTTTGTGACCCTTAACACCCTCCTACCCTAAGTTGTCGTGTATAGAGCTCCCATATCGTGAAGGTATGATGTGGTATCGTGCATAGGCCTTGGGATATCACCCATGGAAGGATCATATCGCCCAAGTAGGTGATATCGGCCATATAGGGTGATATCGGCCATAGTGGAGTGGTTTGAGTGGCATATCGTGCAAGTGAGTGTCATATCGTGCATGGGTGATGGCATATCGTGAAAGATCAGTTTGGTATCGTGAACGGGTGCTAAGGAGCAAATAGGAGCTCGTACTTGACCCTAAGGTGAGGCCATGATCATCTTCAACCTTGGATTGAAGCATGATGTTAGGGTTTTGATCTTCCTTTCTTTTCTTCTTCACCAATTTCTTAACCATGGTGATTCCTTGTATATGAAGGAGTTTTGAACGAGCCTTGGACTTTTCATAAGTCATCTTCAACCTTAAGAATGTGGAGCTTTGCAGCTTGGTGTTGACCTAGAGGTTATACATTACCTATATTTTGATAATGACTTAACCATTCCATTCATATGTATCTAATATGTGCATTTAAGATTGTTTGCAGGCATTAGGTACATGAAAAGGATCATATATACAAAGCCCTAGAATGGGACAAGTTCAAGTAAAAATGGCTACAAGTGCGCGTTTTAGGATTTCTATGTAAATGACCTTAGAAGATCCATGTAATCACTTGTAATGATGAATTGGCTTGTAACTTAGAAGAGAAAATTGTTTGGGACAAAATTCACCAAGTGCTAATCATTTTTATTGCAAATTAGAAAATCAATTACAGGCAGTTAGTCGGTCGAGTTTTCCTAGCCTGAAACTCGACTGATCAACCTTGGTCGATTTTCTAAAGATTGCATCGGTCGAGTTGTGCACTCACAGAACTCGACCAATCGGGTAGCAGGCCATTCCTAGTTGAATTGGTCGGTCGAGTTCTGTCAGGACAAACTCGATCGATCATTTGGATATCAGTTTGCCTATTACTTGATCGGTCGAGTTACCCCCATTAAAACTCAACCGATTGCACTGTACGGAATTTGCAGAAAAAGTAATATGATCGTTGGTGAATTGTTTTGGGCAAAAATAGAGCTGTTTTCTTGAACAAAAATGACTACTTTTGCATCCAAGTGTCCCACAACTTAAAGGGCCACCCTCAACTATAAATAGAACCCCTTGGACTTCATTCCAAGCTGCTCTTCCATTGCAAACTTGGTTCTAGCTTAGTTGAGAGTGTTCCAAGCCCTTGAGCCCCTTTCTCTCTCTACCTTCAAGATATATTCGTGAGTTATGAGTGAGTTAGGTCCATATGTATGAGAGCTATCCCTTGTATGATGTACAACTCTCCTTTCTCTCTTCCTACCTCCAAATCCCTTTGAAGATTGATTGAAGCTGCTTCTCCAAGTGAAAGAGAGGTTGCTGCTGTTCTTCTCTGAGTGAAGGTGAAGATGATTGTTGATCTTCAAGAGTGAAGATAGCTTGTTGCTCCAGATCCCTTGGTGAAGGTGAAACGTGGAGAAGCTCTCCAAGTGAAGGAGAGGTGCAAGGCAAAGCTCAAGTGAGATAGATAAATCCTGCAAGGCTAAAGACAAAGGTAAGATTGGGTAAGTCCTTTGAAGAAGGCTGAAGAATCTTGCTTTGTGGGTAAGTCCTTGGATAGGTAGAAGATCTTAGCTTGAGAAATTAAGTCCTTGGTTGTGTGGTTTATGTATCTTGTAATCTTATTGTGATATATAAGAGAACCAATTTGCAAATCCTAGAGTCTAACCAACTCTAGGTAGTAGACTGACATCACTCCTAAGTTTAGGACGTGGAACCACTCTAACCACCTATCCAAGTGATTGCTATTCATTGTCTCTTATCCTTGCTTTGAATGCTAGATTAGGACATCAAATTATTGCTTGTTTTAGTTTCTGCACTAAGATTAAATTGGTGGTCTAATTGATTTTGTGAAGTGTGTGTAGCTCTATTCACCCCCCCTCTAGAGCCTATTGATCCAACAAGTGGTATCAGAGTAGGTCTTCTCCAAGCTACTTTAGCAAGTAGGAGAAGATGGGTGATTCGGCTCTTGGGTCACTCAACCTTGAAGGAAGCTTCTCCATGAGACCTCCAGTTTTTGACGAGACAAACTTTCTATATTGGAAGAGGAGAATGCAATTCTACCTCCAAGGTGTGAGCTATGAAATGTGGAAGATTGTCCATCTCAAGTATGAAAATCCAAAAGGGGACATCACCACATGGACGGAAGCTGAGATGAAGAGTGCTCAACTCAACACCAAAGCCGTGAGCATCATCTACGCCGCCCTTACTCCATCCGAGTTCAATCGGATCTCTTCTTGGGACACGACGCATGAGATATGGCACAAGTTGTGTGTCACCTATGAAGGGACCGAGCAAGTGAAGGAGGCCAAAGTCTACATGCTTGGTGGTCTTCTAGAGAACTTTAAGATGGGGAAGAATGAGAGAGTGGCAGATATGTACACAAGGCTAAATGTCATCTTGAATAGCCTAGCAGCTCTTGGGAGTGTAATGGATAGAGGTACTATCAATGCCAAGATCTTGAGATCTCTTCCCAAGAGATGGGAGCCTAAGGTCACTTCAATTGAAGAAGTTTAAAAGCTAAGTGAGTTGTCAACCGAGGAGCTGGTTGGTAACCTCCAAGCCCATGAACCTAGGCTTGACAAGCAAGAAGAAGAGGAGAAAAGAGAAGAAAAGGAATCAAAGAAGATAAATGACACAACCTTCAAAGCTCAAGTTGAAGAAATGGTTCGGCAACAATAACTTTCCTTGAAGTCTCCCTTCCCTTCCTCAAGTGAAGATGAAGGTTTCAATGATCATGAAGCTAACTACTCAAAGGGGAAACACTTCAAGAGCAAGCCCTCCTCCTCAACTCCTAGGTGCTACGAGTGTGGTAAAAAAAGCCACTACAAGAGTGACTGCCCAAAGGCCAAAAAGATCCATCACAAGAGCAGCCACAAGAAGGATGACAAGTACAAAAGAGAGGCTAAGTATAAGAGGAAAGACAAGAAGGAGAGAAGATCCAAAGATGTAGCTCATGCGGCATGGGAGGAGTCTTCTTCAAGCTCCTCAAGCTCCGACGATGGAGAATGTCATCTTGCCCTCATGGCCTCTACTAGTGAAGATGTAATTGAGGTAAGTGAGGTAAGCAAGGCAAGTGATGTTAATTTACATGAGCTATCTAAGGAAATTCTCATTGATATGCTTAATGAATGCCAATCATCTTTTTCTAAATGTAAATCTAAGAGGAAAAGATTAGGAAAGATAGTTGATGATCTTTATGCAAAAATTGACATTCTTGATAAAAATGAAAAATTGCATTTTGATAGCATAGAATCCTTGCAAGGGAAATTTCTTGACCTTGAACTTCAATACAATGGAGTAGAGGTTGATAATGGTACATACCGTAAAAATATTGAAAATCTTAAGATAGAAAACCAAAAGTTCCTAGATGAGCTTGATACTCTTAAAACTGAAAATGTAGAACTCTATCTTATTGATGATGCTAGGAGAGAAGAAATCTATGCTTATCAAATAAAAATAGTTGTTCTTAAATTTGAAAATGCAAAATTGCTTGCTCAAATTAATGATTTATCTTCTAGACCTGTTTTGCCTAGAAATGAAGTTGCTAGCTTAACTCTAGAAAAAGATTCTCTTCTTACTAAATCCCTCTATCTTGAGGCCGACCTTTTGCATACTAGAGAAGATCTTGCTAGTCTTTCTACTATTGTTATAAATCTTAGTGATGATGATGCTAAGTTAAGATCTACTTTGCAAAGGTTTCTCTCGGGAAAGAAATCCCTCAATGATGTCCTAGAACACTCTACCAAACATATTGGTACTAGTGGTTTAGGATATGATGGGACTTCTCCCAAAGGTAACAAAGGTAAGAAGAAGGGTAAGAAAAAGAGTGTGGAACCTCCAATTTTCCATGGAGAGACTTCCGGATCTAAGAACCCTATGGTTTGTATTCATTGCAAATGTGATGACCATTACTCCATCTATTGTCCTTACAAGCCCAAGGGGACCAACCCAAAGATGAAATGGGTCCCCAAGCTAACTTCGGATCCCAAAGTTTGAGTTGGGTTCCGACATCCTCTTTTCTTGCAGGTTAAAAAGAAATGGATTGTTGATAGTGGTTGCTCTAAGCATATGACTGGAGAAATCAGCCATTTCAACAAGTTTGAGAAAAAGAAAGGAGGATCGATAACCTTCAGGGACAACAAGAAGGGTAAGGTTATAGGTGAGGGTGATGTAGGCAATGAACTATGTATTAAAAATGTATTTCTTGTTGATGGCCTACATCACAATTTAATTAGTGTTAGCCAATTATGTGACAATGGTTATCTTGTGTTATTTACTTCTTTAGAATGCTTGTTTTTAGATTCCCTCTCCTACAATGTTATATATAAGGGAACTAGAAATGGTAATCTCTATGTTATTGTTCTTGATGCTCTTAAGTCCATACTAAATAGATGCTTAGTTGTGGATAAAAATGATCTTTCTCTTTGGCATCGTCATTTGGGTCATGTGAATTTGCATCAAATGAAGAAATTGAACAAAAAGGACTTGGTTCGAGGACTTCCTAAATTGGATTTTGATAAGGATGAGGAATGCCAACCTTGTACACAAGGGAAACAAACCAAATCCTCCTTCAAATCCAAAGGAGTCATGAGTACCAAGAGAGTTCTTGAACTTCTTCATATTGATCTATTTGGACCAATGAGAACACAAACGCTTCATGGTTCCAAGTATTGTCTTGTTATTGTTGATGATTTCTCTAGATATACTTGGACTTTCTTTCTCATTTCTAAAAGTGATACTCTTGATGTTTTCTCGAGCTTTTGTAAATGGGTTGAAAATGAAGCTTCTTTCCGAATTGTTTCTATCCGTAGTGATCATGGGGGAGAGTTTGAAAATGATCTTTTTGAGTGTTTTTGTGAAAATTTGGGTTATTCACACAATTTCTCTTCTCCTCGCACACCTCAACAAAATGGGGTTGTTGAGAGGAAGAATAGGTCGCTATAAGAGATGGCTAGGACCATGCTTCTTGAGTATGACACTCCTAAGAAGTTTTGGGCTGAAGCTGTTAGCACGTCATGTTTTGTGCAAAACTGAGTTTTCACACATCCGTCTTTCAAGAAAACCCCCTATGAACTATGGCGTGGTAGGAAACCATCTATTGATTTCTTTCATGTTTTCGGATGTCCTTGTTTTGTTTTAAACACGAAGGATTCTCTCGACAAGTTTGATCCGAAATCCTATAAGGCTTTCTTCCTAGGCTATAGCACTACTAGCAGGGCATATAGAGTATTTAACATTGAATTGTCTAAAATTGAAGAATCTATCAATGTTAAGTTTATTGAAACTAACCCTGTTGTTGGAAAGCATATTGGTGATGATGATGTTGCAGATGAAATAATTCTGATCTTAAAAGACCTCAACATCAAAGACAAAGGCAAGCAGGTGATAGAAAAAGAAAAAGAAGAAGAAAAGAAGGATCCCACTCCTCGCTTTGCAAAGAATCACCCCAAGGAGTTGATCATTGGCAACCCGTTTGAGAGAGTAAGGACATGAGCTGCTCACAACAAAGAACAAGCAGATAGTGCCTTCATCTCCCAACTAGAGCCAAAGAACATCAAAGAAGCCCTTGGTGACAATGAGTGGATCCTTGCCATGCAAGAAGAGCTAGAGCAATTTGAGAAGAATCGTGTGTGGACCCTAGTGCCAAGACCAAGTGATAGAAAAATCATTGGCACCAAATGGGTCTATCGCAACAAGCTAGATGAGCATGGAAAAGTGGTAAGGAACAAAGCAAGGTTAGTGGCACAAGGTTACAACCAACAGGAAGGTATTGATTTTGATGAAACTTATGTTCATGTTGCTAGATTAGAATCTATCCGTATGCTACTTTCCTTTGCTAGTTATAAAAATTTCTTGCTATATCAAATGGATGTTAAAAGTACATTTTTGAATGGTACAATCGAGGAGGAAGTTTTTGTTGCTCAACCTCTGGGCTTTGAAAATGACAAATTACCCAATCATGTTTATTTATTGCAAAAAGCTCTCTATGGACTCAAACAAGCACCTTGAGCTTGGTATGAGAAATTAAAGAACTTTTTGTTAGATAATGGGTATGTCATGGGCAAAGTTGATTCTACCTCGTTTCTAAAACACACTTCTAACCATTTTCTTATAATTCAAATATATGTTGATGATATCATTTTTGGCGAGACTGATCTTGATCTTTGCAAGGAGTTTAGTTCTCTTATATAGAGTGAGTTTGAGATGAGCATGATGGGTGAGTTGACCTTCTTCCTCGGCTTTCAAATCAAGCAAACAAAGGAAGGAAACTTCATCAACCAAGGCAAATACACAACTGAACTACTCAAGCGCTTTGGGATGGAGAACATGAAGTCGATGGATACACCCATGTCAAACACCGCCAAACTTGACAAAGATGAAGAAGGTGAAAAGGTAGATGAGAAGCTCTATAGAGGTATGATTGGAAGTTTACTTTATTTAACTGCCTCTAGACCTGATATTATGTTTAGTGTTGGCTTGTGCACTCACTTTCAATCTTGCCCTAAGAAGTCGCATCTCACTGTTGTTAAGAGAATTTTGAGGTACTTAGCCAAAACCCAAAATTTTGGTGTATGGTATCCTAAATCAAGGGATTTTACTCTTAAAGCATATAGTGATGCGGATTACGCAGGGTGTTTGGTTGATAGAAAGTGCACAAGTGGCACTTGCTTCCTTCTAGGACCATGCTTAGTGTCTTGGTTCTCCAAGAAACAAAGTACAGTGGCATTATCAACTACCGAAGCTGAATACATTGCAGCCGGGAGTTGTTGTGTACAAGTCCTATGGAGGAAGCAAATGCTCCAAGACTTTAACATATTTTTTGATGCTTCTCCTATCTTTTGTGACAATACTAGTGCAATTAATATGTCTTACAATCTTATATTGCATAGTAGAGCCAAACATATAAAGGTTCGCCATCATTTTCTTCGTGACCACATTGCCAAGAAAGACATCTATATCACACATGTGGACACGGAAAATCAGTTGGCGGACATCTTTACAAAACCTCTAGCTAGAGATCAATTTAACTTTATTCGATCTAAACTGCTCATTGTTGATTTAAATGATATTGCTATGTGATCTAGCTAGTTGTCTCTCTCCTATATACTTGCTCATGTCTATCTTCACCTTATGTTGCCTATACATGCTTGTTTGTGCTTAAATTGTCTATCAACATGCTTTGTTTTATGCTTGTTTTTGGGTTTTATCGAATTTCATGTTTTATCACTAAATAGTGCCCAATGATGAGCTAAATGTGCCTAGGTATGTTAATTATGCATAATAGAATGGAAAAATAAATTTAATAGGCATGCATATGGCTAGAATCTAAGAATTAGACTGTTAGGTCAGGTTGACCTTCGGTCGAGTTTCCACCCTGGAAAACTCGACTGATCAGGAGCCAAGAGCTGTCTTCAGTGGACCGATTCGGTCGAGTTTGTCACCCTCAGAACTCGACCGATCGACGGGCTGCGCCAACTTAAAAGTTAGGATCGGCCGACTATTTTCCCTTGTAACTCGAAAATAGCCGACCGATTCCTCATCTCCTAGCCCTGTGCTCTCAACCCAAGCCCTGAACTCCCCCGTTCCTAACCCTACGGTGACCTAGCAACCTGTTCTTGACCTCCCCGGGCGTTTGTGGTGTGCTTTCTTCGGCTTTTGAGGTTCGATCTTGCTTGTGTGCACGATTTTCTCCTTGCTTTCGTTTCCATGGCTTTCCATAGGTGAAAATGTGCCGCCCCTAGCAATGCTCCAACCTCCTCCTCAACCAACCACTTGATTCCATTTGATAACACCACATTTGTGTCCCTTAAGGCGGTAAATAGGTATAAGGATCTTCTTCCACAATCTCCTTTTCCTTTTCACCCCTTAGTTGATGCAAATCGTTTTCAAGTGTACATCACCTCTGTTTCGAGGCTTCTTGCCAAACACCACCTATCCGCCCTAGCAATCAAACGTGACTGCTTCAATAATCAGTTATCTAGCACAAAAGCAGTTCACGAGTTCTACGCAAATCTGCATTGGAACTACGATTTGCTTGTTCTCCCGCCGAATACCGAAGTAGTCCTTACATCGATGATCGCCAGTCATCATTTTCAACTCTCCGAGGAAACTTTCAATTTCTATCTTGCCGGAGACGAGGAAAACACCACTTGGCATAAGGACTATGGCAAGTATTTCAATCTTCTTGACCCAGAAGGTCTTTATAAACACCATGAATTGACGTTACCGGACATTCATCGGTTTTTAAAGAAACCTGATGTGGCCTACAAGAAGTGGTCAACCCTGCCCTCATCCTCCCTTGACCTTCAGAGGTGCATCTTAGACCTTGTGATTAACTGCAATATCCATCCCAAGCGTAATCAAATGGACATTGCGGAAAACATAGTGGTTCTTATGTATTGTTTGTTAAACAATATAGGTGTCAAATGGGCTCGATACATCTTACACCATATGACATGTTTTGACACCGACAAGAACACCAAGGGCACCTATCCTCCCTACCCAGCCCTGATTTGTGGTCTTTTCTAGTTCGCCACTGATAAATCTCTCTTTTCTGACTTCCACTACCTCGTCGCTAGAAAAGGAGTGTGTATTAGTGAAACCACCCTTCAGAAGGCTGTACCTGTCTTTTCCCCTGCCCCTGGTGCTTCTGCCTCCAGCTCTGCCTCTACCTCTGTTGTACCTCCCTCCTCCACCCATGCTCCACCTCCGCAACCACATCCCCGCCCTAGTCGTGCGTCGTTCCGTGCATCAAATGAAACCCTTTTGGATACATGATGCATGAACAAGCGTACAACCGTCAGGTTCAGGAGCACCTCCACCAGGATTTGTGTGCTATCATGTCTACCATGAACCTGTCCTGTGCTTCACCCTACCCTGTCTACCAGCCATACCCAGGTAGTGCCTATGCCTCTTATGCATATGAGCATTACTTCCCTGCTCCACCTCTGTATGCTGTCGAGCCTTCCGCTGCCGCTCCACCTCAGTATGATGCTGGTAGTTCTGCTCCTGGATACCTGCCGTTACCTGTTGGCCCCCTGGCCACTCTGCTTGCCTCCTTGGGTGACTCTACTCCGTCCTTCCCACAGGCCAAGGAGCTCCTTGCTCTTGGTATGTCGTGGGCCGAGCAGAATGCCCGTTGGCCCGGTCGCTCTTTTGGTCCTGACGACGAGGAGATGCCCGACCAGGCTGAGGATGTAGACGAGGATGTTGATGTTGATGATGGTGATGCTGAGGATGCTTCTGACGAGGATGGTGATGATGGTGCTGGATCTGCTGCTGGCACAGCTGCTCTGCCTTTGGATGGCGATGAGGACTACAACCCTAGAAATGATGAGGAAGCAGTTGATATAGATAACTTAGATGTCTAGGAGGTTTTCTTAGCTTATAGTCTAGCATGTCTATTATATACATCTTTCTAGACTTTTTTTGTATAAGCAACATCCTAGCACATTATTCTGAGCTGTATTATTTTCTTATTTACTGTTTTCTCGCTTTATGGTTGTAGTTGCTCTTGAGGACATCTTTCTGGGTTGGAATATCTTTGCTATGCTCTTTGGCAACTTAATTTGTGTTATCTTACGCTTGGTGCTTTTTGAGCTATATTTTGATTCTGACTTGGATTGTATGTTCTCCGTGGTTGTATGATATATGCTTTTACAATGTTGTTTATTACATTGCATACATGTGTGGTTAAGTCTTGGAGAAGACCTAGTTTTTACTCTTCTACCCCCTACCTTTTTGATAATGTCAAAAGGGGGAGAAATATCTCATGGTTTGAGACTCAATCATATTGTTTCTTGTTGTTATACTATTGCTTTCTTGCCTAGGTGATCTTGTTCTTGTTAATTTGTTGTTGATCATGTGACATGCAAAGGATTACATATTACACGGATATTAGTATTGCCATGTATAAAAAACCTAACATGCAGGTGAGAGGAAGCATAGTTTGAGGGGGAGCAATTCAAATTGTTCTTATTATGAATCCCCCTAATTCACAAGGCGAAGGTATAACTTTCTTATCCTTTTCAATATGTTTGAGGAATGGTTTGTCATTGTCAAAAAGGGGGAGAATGTTGACCTAGAGGTTATACATTACCTATATTTTGATAATGACTTAACAATTCCATTCATATGTATCTAATATGTGCGTTTAAGATTGTTTGCAGGCATTAGGTACATGAAAAGGATCATATATACAAAGCCCTAGAATGGGCCAAGTTCGAGTCAAAATGGCTACAAGTGCGCGTTTTAGGATTTCTATGTAAATGACCTTAGAAGATCCATCTAATCACTTGTAATGATGAATTGGCTTGTAACTTAGAAGAGAAAAATGTTTGGGACAAAATTCACCAAGTGCTAATCACTTTTATTGCAAATTAGAAAATCAATTACAGGCACTTGGTCGGTCGAGTTTCCCTAGCCTGAAACTCGACCGATCAACCTTGGTCGATTTTCTGAAGATTGCATCGGTCGAGTTGTGCACTCATAGAACTCGACCGATCGGGTAGCAGGCCATTCCCAGTTGAAATGGTCGATCGAGTTCTGTCAGTACAAACTCGACCGATTATTTGAATATCAGTTTGCCTCTTACTTGATCGGTCGAGTTACCCCCATTAAAACTCGACCGATTGCACTGTATGGAATTTGCAGAAAAAGTAATATGACCGTTGGTGAATTGTTTTGGGCAAAAATAGAGTCATTTTCTTGAACAAAAAACGACTACTTTTGCATCTGAGTGTCCCACAACTTAAAGGGCCACCCTAAACTATAAATAGAACCCCTTGGACTTCATTCCAAGCTTCTCTTCCATTGCAAACTTGGTTCTAGCTTAGTTGAGAGTGTTCCAAGCCCTTGAGCCCCTTTCTCTCTCTACCTTCAAGATAAATTCATGAGTTATGAGTGAGTTAGGTCCATATGTATGAGAGCTATCCCTTGTATGATGTACATCTCTCCTTTCTCTCTTCCTACCTCCAAATCCCTTTGAAGATTGATTGAAGCTGCTTCTCCAAGTGAAAGAGAGGTTGCTATTGTTCTTCTCCGAGTGAAGGTGAAGATGATTACTGATCTTCAAGAGTGAAGATAGCTTGTTTCTCTAGATCCCTTGGTGAAGATGAAACGTGGAGAAGCTCTCCAAGTGAAGGAGAGGTGCAAGGCAAAGCTCAAGTGAGATAGGTAAATCCTGCAAGGATGGAGACAAAGGTAAGATTGGGTAAGTCCTTTGAAGAAGGCTGAAGAATCTTGCTTTGTGGGTAAGTCCTTGGATAGGTAGAAGATCTTAGCTTGAGAAATTAAGTCCTTGGTTGTGTGGTTTATGTATCTTGTAATCTTATTGTGATATATAAGAGAACCAAGTTGCAAATCCTAGAGTCTAACCAACTCTAGGTAGTGGACTGACATCGCTCCTAAGTTTAGGACGTGGAACCACTCTAACCACCTGTCCAAGTGATTGATATTCATTGTCTCTTATCCTTGCTTTGAATGCTAGATTAGGACATCAAATTATTGCTTGTTTTAGTTTCTGCACTAAGATTAAATTGGTGGTCTAATTGATTTTGTGAAGTGTGTGTAGCTCTATTCACCCCCCCCCCTCTAGAGCCCATTGATCCAACACTTGGAGCTTTGAAGTGGTTCTTAAGGCAGGTTATATAACTTGAACTCAGTCATGTTATTATTCATCACCTAAATTGCTATACTTAGTGAAATACTTTTAATTCTGAAATTTCCTGAAATAGTTGATGAAATTATGAGTTCTAGTAACTTCTTAGACCTGTTTCCATGAATTATATTAGTTAAAACAAAGGTCTAGAGCTTGAAGAAGATGGTGACACTTTGTAAAAGTGATATCGGGCTCAAGCATATATACAAATAGCTCTAACCCGATATGATGAAGTACCTACTTCACTAAAATGATATGGACATGATTGTATACCTTCTTGCACGATATGGGGGTGTAGTATACACCTCTTACACGATAGGAAGTCTATTATAGGCTCCATGCACGATACAAGGTCAATTGTATACTTGTAAGATGACAAGAAACCCTAATTTGGGTAACTCGATATGAGTAAAGAATAGCAAATGCTATTGCACGATATGGTAGCCCGATACACAACCCTAGTTGATGCCTAGCCCGACATGGTGATGGCTTAATACCTCATGCATGACATGGATAACACATATAACACCTCTAGCCCTATATGATTGGTGTGCATATACTTACAACCCGATATGGTGAGTGCTCATATACTTATGAAAAGATTGATGTACCTTGACCCTAATTTAGGGCAAGGCTATGTGAAACCCTAATTTAGGGAAAAGTTCAATGAAACCATAACCTAGGGTGATGAGGTAACCCTAACTTAGTGTTACAATGTAAGAAACCCTAATATAATGGGAATCGTACATCCTAACCCTAATTTTGGTATGAGGTATGAGAAACCTTACTTGAATGTGAATGGAAAACCTTAATCCCTAAAATGGGGTAAAGGAATATGAAACCCTAACATAGGGTAGTGCTACTAATGCTATGTGAAGCCATAACACTGGGTGATGTATTGTGAAGTCTTAATCTCACATAATACTAGGTGAAACCCTGAATAGAATGATGATTATGTGAAACTCTATTGAAGAGAAATACTGTGTGAACTCCATAAATGTATGGAATATGCTATGTGAATCCTCAAATTATAAATATCGAGAATCCTATTCCTAATAATGGAATAGTGATTAATGTTTTGACAAATGTAACACCTAGAGAGGTTGATAATGGATATCCTTATATCAATAGTTCCTAACTCAAGGATGAGTCCATATTATTGGCAATGGTTGTATATTCTAAGTGAGTGACTAATGCTCGACACATTACATGATAAATGTGATCAACTGGTGAATAAAGTATTAGGATGGGAATACCCTAATACAAGCTAAGTGGATGAACTCAAGTAAGATAAAGGTGTTGAGGGAAGTGATACATCAAGATATGATAAATGTCACATCCAACACCCCAATAATGATATACCTTGATGTGTTATAAGTCAGATATAATTGGATGTGTGACGTGAAATGTGTCATGTCAATTGCTACACTGAGATGTAATGCACTTTGATGAATATAGTCTAACACGCCTTATGAAAATGTTAATCCAAACCTATAAATTATGATGTAATCATATTCTGGCAAAGATGAGAGAGAAACTCATGTCGTGTGTTGATAATTCATTTAATGAGGAATATTGAGAATAAATAAGTATGATTGAATACTTATGTTATCCATATTGATTCCTTACTATGTGAACCCTAATACAGGGTAATGCTATGTGAAACCCTAATACAAGTTAATGCTATGTGAACCCTAATACAGGGTAATGCTATGTGAAACTCTAATACAAGTTAATGCTATGTGAACCCTAATACAAGGTAATGCTATGTGAAACCCTAATACAAGTTAATGCTATGTGAACCCTAATACATGGTAATGCTATGTGAAACCCTAATACAAGTTAATGCTTTGTGAACCCTAATACAGGGTAATGCTATGTGAAACCCTAATATAGGGTAATGCTATGTGAAACCCTAATACAGGGTAATGCTATGTGAAACCCTAATACAGGGTGATGCTATGTGAAGTTCTAACACAGAGTAATCCTATGTGAAGCTCAAATACAGACTAATGGGTTATGAATGTAATAAGATAACCCTTGTATTGCATGGTACTGATATGTAATTGTATCATGATTAATAATCATGTAGATATGTTGAGAACATGAGCATAGCCAGATATGGGCTATGATGTTCTGTGTATTGAAAATGTTCTATGGGCCTTATAGGCCTTCATATGCTTTGTTACTTAGTGAGAGGTAACCTACAATTAATGAGTCACATGATGTGCTAATTATCTTAGATTGTTTATGAGCTTCATAAGCCATAATATGCCTTATTGCCTATTAAGGGGTAATAGGAGGTGGTATGAGCTTTGTGAACTATGTGCAATGCTTTGTGTAGCAAGAATTATAATGTCCCTGGGCCAGATGATATGAAGGTATGAAGTTACCTAATAAGTGGAAATAAGTGTTCTATTATGAGTTATGGGATCAAATACCCAGATTCTATAATCATGATAATGAACTTGTTAAAAAGTGGAAATGTACTTGATGAGATGAGGGACTAAGATCCCAACACTTTGTGAAAAGAGTATGGCTACATGCCATGATTCCCCAATGACAATGCCAGGCATTAGATATATGACCTAAGCCTGAAGAGAGTTAATGTTGTGGTAATGATTCTATAGTGAATAAATGTTATACATGTTCTTCATATTCCTTGAAGGATAAGTGACATGTTGTTCTATCAAGTTATAGATGCAATGCTTTTGATAAGAATAATGTTCTAATCTATTAGACATTAAATATCTGCTGCTAAATAAATATGATTCCTCTATTCATATTTATCTTCTTAAGCTGTAATAATAGTGTTTCTGGCAGAGAGTTATATCTCTCGCTGGGGCAATTTACAATTGTCTCACCCCCGTGGGAACTACAATTTTAGGTGGACGCGGACGAGGAGGCAGGAATCCTTCAGTAAGTAAAGGACAACAACAGCAGCAGTAGGGATAGCAGTGAAGTCTCAGGTGGAGACATTGGCTGTTATGCCTTGTTTAGATGTATATAGAGTCCTATGTGTCGTCTCTGTACTCTCAGGTCCTCGGAGTAGTAGTTAGTGCTTTCGAGATTTTGGCTCAGTGCCTCAAATTTTATAATGCTTGTAATTTTCAGAAAGAGATGATACATGACATGTACCTTTAAACCAGAATGTAAATGTGTTACTTTGGTTCTATGTGAGAAAGTTTTTCTTTGATGGATCTCTTGATAAAAAGGTTTTAATTTTTAGTGATTTTTGGTAATCCGCTACTTAGTGAACGCTTCCGCATTAGTTAATTATGTTTTTGTGAGTTGGATGCTACAGACACTATCCTCAACTTCAATAACAAAGCATAGAGGTGGACTGGGTGTACTAATTTTTCATAGTGGGGGTGGTGATGTACAAACCAAAACCTATAAATCTTACCCTATTCCATTATTAGAGGGTTAGTAAGGTTAGTTCCTTAGATTTGACCAAACAAGGATAAGACTAAAACACATTTTCATAATAACTTAATAATGTGTAAATAAAAACATGAAATATATTATATATTTTCTTTACTAACATAATGGCTAAATAAATATAAATAATATTCTTTGGATTAACAATTTCTAATTCCATGTCCATAATTATTAATATTTTCATATAAATTAAATAAAGATGTGATTAAAGGATTAAGTATGTTAATTGAGTAAGAGGTGGGTTTTCATGTATGATAATAAAATATAACTCTTTTGTAACGACTTTGAACTTAATATGACTCAACTAAGTGAGTGTTGATACTAAATATATATATATTACTTTACTAAATACAACGTTAATAAGCCAAAATTCCTAATGCTACCCTAACTCATAAAAAATAAACCTGAAAATACAAATCTAATGTGAAAATCACGTTCCTTGGGTCTCAGTTGTCTTGGGTCACATGATTTGCATAATAATAATTATCTTAGTTATATTTGGAAAAGAAAATAAGAATGAGAGCCAAAAATACGAAATAAATTACTGAAAGTCTTCAAAAGTAGAAATAAACTTCAATTCAAAATCTACATAACAAAATCAATTTGTGTGAATTTCCACATTCATTGGACAATGTTATCTATCCTAGTGTAGTCTAGGATAAAGAATGTGTATTACAACACAAAATATTAAGTAACATGCTAAACAACCTCAAAAGGTAAAATTAATTGTAAAATCATATTCCACGTGTTTTAGATTGCTTGTAGACCAAGTTTCATATCTTTTGGGTGTTTCTAAATACCTCAAATTCATAAAGGAAAGGGAACATATGATATAATCCAATATTATAAATAAAATATGAAATCTCTTCAAAAGTAAAAAATAAATGCCAACTTTGGAATCTACATGTATTAATTAATATAAGGAAAAAAATCATATTAATTGGACTATGTTTGGACCAGTAATTTGATTGGGAAAGAAATAATGTAATTATTTATATCTTACTTTATTACAAAATCGATCTGGCTATAGTTTCCTATTTTGATTTTTAGCAAACGATCCAGACCACACGAAGGTGATCAGTCGACATGGAACCCATATTCTACCTCGGGTAGGAAAGGACACGTGTTAATAGTGAAACCAACCTAGTTTTTCTCTGATATCTCCCTCGTTTCTTGATTGTTTTTTGTAATTATTTTTGCATTAAGTCTGTAAGGAGATTTTGCACATGGCAAGCCTTACTCAAGACCTGGTTTCCGTTATTCATGAAATGCCCAATTTCTCTTTCCAAGCTCTCAAACCTTCTACCCATGCACCGCATATACCCTAACATATAAATAGAGGTTATACCCTCGTCTCCGCCACCCATCTAGAAGCCTCCCTCTCGCCTTAATTCCATCAAAGACTCCCTCCATCGATGTCACCTTGCCATTTGAATTTTCTCTAGGAGACACCTTGTTGATGAAGCTCCACTTCATCTTCCCTCAAATTGACTCGATAGTAAGGTAATTTGTAATGTCATTTCACTTTGTAGCTAGTTAGTTTGGTGCAATAAACACTGATCGAGATTTCCCCAATTTGCAGCTGAACTACTTATTGTAACCATGGTGTGCGATGGGAAGGGGGACCCCCCCAGTGCTTTCTCAGTTATAGCCCTCACTTTCCTTCTGTTTTTTTTCTCGCCAGAGGCATTATAGCATTTTATCACTCATTTTATTTCCTTAGTTGCATGCCCCACTGGCCGCTGATAGGGTGAGATGGAAGCCATGATTGGGCTGCTCAGCGAGCCCAATTTCATTGATGCAATTGTATTTTATACACATGGATTAATATAATTCCCTGATTGACTGATATTTCCAAAATTCATAACTAATTTTGTGATTATCCAATAATTTCACAAAAATTATCATTGGATTAAAAAATTATCATCTATTTAAAAAAAATGCTTCATAACCTAAATTATAATCTAATAAAAAAAATCATCTAGGGTTTATAAACACATGTACTAACTAATATATATATATATATATAAGGTGAACAAGAACCCTGACATGGAACTAGGGTTTGGCCTCTAACAAGTCGATAGATTTCTTGAGGTATGATTGCATCCCAATTCTTCTATATTGAGAAATTAACCTAATTTTATCCTCTTTTAATGTATGTTGTGAAACCCCCATAAGTCATATTGAGCAATTACTTTCTTTACTCTCTCTCTCTCTCAAGCCTCTTTGAGGTATTTTGGTGATGAATATTTTCTTATCTGACTTGATGACCAATTTGAGTCTAATCTTAATGACTTTGAGCTCTTGATCTATGTTGGACTTTTAAATCGTACTTTACTTCATGTCAAAAACTTATTTCTGGGCCTGAGCTATTTTACCCACTTTTGTGGTGGATGTTTTATGGTGTCCATTTATGTGATGGCAATCTTATTTATTTTATAAAGGACTGGTCTTTATACTCATCTCTACATTATTCATGCTATATGATTTAGTATCCCTAGAGTAGTGTAATTAATTTGGATATTTAGGTGGTGTGCCCATGTTATATTTTTGGGATGGAGGTTGTGTGCCTCATACCCAGGTTGTGTGCCCACTTTTACATATATTGGTGAGTTTGGCATTACATCATTCTATATCAAGTTTCAAGGTTGTGAGCCTTGGCATCCATTGTGATTTAAATTGTTCTAGTGCTATCCTTATCTCACATGCATGCAGGTTGATGTTATTTTTATGGGCTTTGTGCCCAAAAGCTTTGTGTGCTTATGTGGCACAACTTTTATTTTTATTTATGACAAGTATTCTTCTTGTTTACCAATACATTGCAATTCATTTTCTCTTAATACCCACTTGGGTAGTCCATTCCTTTTTTGTGGGAAGCCTTGTTTAGTTGACAACCTTTATTGTTTATATTGCTCAACCCCAATTTAATATGCTCATACAAGCATTTATGCTGATTCATCTACTTTTCTCCTATTGTCGGGGTATGCTTCCAACCCTAGGTGTAGGTCAAGGAGAAGCTAACCAAGTTGGACTAGGACATTTTCAAGAGCAACTGAATTTTTTTGGGAGATAGTTTAGAGGTACTTAGATGACTCTCTGCTGGTCCAATGTTTAGCTCAATTTTCAAATGTATACTCTTACATGGTGACGGATAGTGCTAATATCAACCATTTTAATAGTTAGATGTATTATATTTTGTTGATACATTTGTCATCTTGAATCATACTTTTAATAAATTGGATTATATTCCTTTGCAAAAAATATAGTGGTGTTTGGCATATGGAATGTTCCTTTTTATTTGATTTAGTAGGGAATGGATCCCCTCTCGGGTCCCATTCCTTATAGGTGAAAACATGTCCAGAGGCAGTTGTGGATCTTGTAGAAAGAACATGTTGGTTAAGATGGGGTTGTAGGATGGAGGTGGTGTTGTATGTGGATAGCTCATAAACTTCCCCTAGCTCCAATTATGATAAAAGAGAGAGTAGGTTTACTACTCTACTGGTTGTAGGTGGGTGCATATGTTCTCTTGGTTTTGAAGACGCATGTCCTCATAGATGAACAATGCATGTTGTGAGTGAAAATCTCATTCTAGTAGTGTATGATATACTCTTGACAGCCTTAGAATTGAGCCATGAATTTCTAGTGTTGTTGTTGACCCTGCTGAGTATCTGTGTTTTACATGATTTTTGTAGAGTATAGTTCTTCCAGCATCAAAGAAGACACGCCAAAACAATGTGGAGTATGGTGTGGCCTCCCACTTGGCATAAATAGATCATGTCCTCCTCCATTGTCTCTTCCACTCCCTTAGTGGACCATGGTAGTAATTGACATCATACGAGTTGCAAAATAGGTTTTGAAGTGTAAGCTCACCCTTTTTGGACAAGGCATACACCTTCAAACCAAGCTTGGTGATGTTCTTGTCATTGTGGAAGTGTGTGAAGTGAAAGGTCCCATTGAACTTGAGAGGTTAGATCTGATAGAGATTGAGGTAAAGATCATCTACCATCGGGGTGAGCAAGACCCAAAAGTGGATGAGGAGGTTCCTCTTCTCACTCTCGGCAACCTGGTGGGCATGAGTGGTGAAGAACACAACTAGGTTCACTTTCTTGATTGCCTTGGTTGGAAGGGACCATAGACCATAGAGGTCAATAAATATCACCTTTCCCTACCCCTGAGTTGACTAGGTTAACAAAGTGTTCACAAGTATACAATGAAGGATGTAGGTGAAAAGATCTCAAAATTGATGATGGATGATAGGTGCTAGTTGATGCATGCAACTTCAAGAAAAGATGTCACATGTCACCATAGATGACATTAAAATCTTCCACCATGATATGGTGGGAGTATTGAATAGGAGGAGCTTGATCCACCATTCTTCTAATTCATCAATTTTGATATGGTTCTTGAGGAAGCATACTATGAGTTAAGAGAGTAACTTGAGGGTGATTTCCTTATAAGTTGGGAACTCCATGAAGAGGAGATGGTCACCCATCATGTTTTAGCTTCTACACTCTTTCTTCATTTTAAATATGATTTTCTACTCACTTGTACATGATCCTAGCTTAGTGATCTCATGTTTGAACTTGGTCATGTCAAACTCCAGTCCACTAAGCTTGGATTTGAGCTTAAAGCTTCAAAATATAGCTTCAATCAGTCTTATGTTGGTCAAACATATGTAAACAAGGCTTTCTATAGGTAGAAGATGAAGAAGGAAGGTCATGGACAACCTTTTAATCAAATGATTCCCAACAAGGAAAAGCAAAGAGAAGAAGAAATCTATAGCTAAAAACCTACTTACCAAGGTTGATATGAACTAAAACCGTCATTTCCTTCGGTTCTCCTTGTTCTTCCCATTAGGGCTAGGTTGTGTGTCGGATTTAAAAACAACTCCATTAAAATACATTTATCTATTTCAATATATATCAAAAAAGTTAAGGCCATTTTTGTGATTGGTTGTATAGTGCGATGATGAAGCTCAAAACCATCAGTTTGTGAGTCTGTTGAGCCTTTGGTTTGTGAGTCTGTTGAGCCTGTGATGTTGAACCTTTAGTTTGTGAGTATGTGGAGCTTTTCGTTTGTGAGTCTGTTGGGCCTTCGGTTGTTGAACCATCAGTTTGTGATTCTGTCAAGCCTTTGATTTGTGATTTTGTCGACCCTTGGGTTGCTGAATTGAAGGTACTTGTGTATGAAAACCAAAAGTGTCATAACTTTCTCATTTTTAACTTTGATTTGATTCATTCTTTTGGCATTGAATTTATAATAGAATTTTCTATCATTATACAATAATAGTTTTGCAAAACATTCAATAAATCCTTTTTTAATTAATTAATATCTTAAATATTCTTAATTCTCTTTCTACTCACATGTGTGTATTATTACTATATTGACTAGGGTCCAGACCTAGATATTTTCAAAAAACATATTTTATTACTAGTCAAAGAAAAAGTTTAAGCTAGGGTAAATATAAATCAACCAATAAAAATCATTTTTTAATAAAGGTGTACACCAAGATTATCTTAAACTCTAAATTTACCAGTAAAAAAAGATATGGGTTGTAACAATTGACATGCAAGATTCTAAGATAAGGAAACTTATACATGTCTCTTGGATAAGTCTCTCTAGATCTTAACATCTCTGGCTCTTTGGAAGTGTGGGTATGCATGTGTAGGATTTTATGTGCCTCAATAGTTGGATCTATCATGTATGCAATGGTATGTTCACGCCCAGATGTCTCTATGATTAATAAGCATGATCAGCAAGTACCATCTAAACGTGAAAATCATAATATTTTCATGAAGAATATCCTAAAGTACACGAGAACATAGGGTCAATTATGTATATATAGAGGTGAAGAGTTAGTTGTAAATTGTTACACTAATGCAAAACATCCAAACCGAAAAGAATGAATACCAGTCGCTATTGGGATTTATATTTGTCTGAAATATATGAGTTATAAGATGGAAGAGCTCCAAGAAAGAGTCATTAGTTACTTATACAAAAAAATCCAAGCACATTGCCTCATCCAATGCAACAAAGGAATTAGTATCAATTAAGAAGTTAATTAGTGAACTTGGGGTGGTTCCAACCATTAAAGTATAAGTGATTTACTATGGCCACAATGGAGCCATTGTACATGCTAAGGGACCCTAATCAAATCATTATTCCAAGAACATACTATGATGCTAGCATCTCATATTAGAAATCATAGACTGAGAAGGTGTAAAACTATGCATAGTACCAAATGAAAACAATATTGTTAATCCCCTTCTGAAAGAATTTTCATAGTAGAAGCATGATGGTCATGTTATATCACTTGGAATTCAATTCATTAGTGATTGCATCTACTGTTAGTGGGAACTATTACTTATATACCATGATAATCAAGATGTGATAATTGTGATAGGGATACATTGTATATGATTTGATTATTAATAAAAGGCAAGTCTATATTATCTTTGTTTAAGTATTGAGATAATAATAAATACAATAATGTTCTAAGAATGTTTTGAGTCCTCATATTATTTAAGTTGAGGACATGAACATGAGATCATATGTATACTCAAGAATCATATTATGTCCCTAGCAGTTGTTACTATTGATATTATAGAATAACAATAGTACGCAATACTATCTTGTATGCTAAATGATGACTAGATATCTTTATTCATGATATTAGATATATAAGTACTTGTTGTAGAAAAAAGATGTAGTGGATAGACCCATTCTGAGAATTACACATGGAAGCCATGTCATGGAAATCATATTATAACTCAATGTGAGAGTGGTGATTGTGATCCTTTGTCCTAAAATCACTACTATGATTGCATATTGTTCTATATTCTTTGACACTACCTAGTCTAACACTGAATAATGGTTTCCATATAGGTCATGATTGGGTACATTGTAACATTTGCAGACTATTGTGAGTGATGTAGATGTAATTTGTCCCTTCATTAGAATAATATATCTCCCACTTGATAGGTGGGACCATGAAATGCATGGTCATGCTCTAGTGAGTTAATATATAATATTATGATCACTTTATTTCAATAATCTACTCTAGTTCAATATATATATATATATATATATATATATATATATATATATATAGAATTTTAGGAGGATGACTACCCATTCCTAGGTTCAATCTAGTATATATATATGGCAAAGGGATTATAAGGTCATGTAACGTTAGTCACTTACACAAAGTTATTTTCCAACTTAATCCTATCACTAGGGTAGCAATGATGTGTTTCTATGCACCTCTCTTTGTTTGTGAAGTCTTTCACATCACTACCTACGTACTATGGAACGTGCGGGGTCACACACATAAGAATTCTCAAAGGAATTAAAGTTCACAATAAAACATAACTAGAATGGTTCTGAATTGTGTAAACGCTATTTTCCAACCGAGTTGATCACTTGGAAAGGTCAATCGGTCGACTGGATAGGTCATATCAATCGATCGATTGAGTAACATATGGTTGAGTCACCAACCTTTTTGGAAAGCGAGTAGCTGGTTGAACGAGTGTCCTAGTCGGTTGACTAGATACAATTAGGAAATGAAACAAAAATGAAACTTATTTGATTGGAAAACGAACTAGTCGATTAGAATCAGACCAAGACTTCCATAATCTATCTAGTCGGTTGATTAGGTGTTCTAGTTGGTCGATTGGGTTACCTAGTTCATCAACTAGATGTCCACTTGGTCAGATGGAAAGCTTTTCTAAATCTTTCTAGTTTGATTTTGTTTTGAGTTGTGATTAGAAACATGATTTGATTTTGAGAAACCAAATCCATGGCTATTCTATATAAAGGGGGATGTACAAAGAGTGAGACACACGTTGAGACACAAGTTGTTAAAGAATATTTCTTCCTGGTGAGAGAAATTCATTCCAGTGGAGACATCCCACAATAAGAAGATGAAGGACAATGAGCAATGGTAGATTGTACTCTTATCAATCAAGGTGTTTTAGCAAGGGCTCTTTCATGTATATGGATGACGCAGAGGTTGAGGGACTTGTGAGGAGTCTTAGAGGATGAATTCCACAAGATGGCAAGGTAATGATGCAAAGGAAATGACCATCTACTACATAATGACAATGACTTCAAATTTGGATAAAAAACTGTGAGTTCTACACTAACATAAGACATGTGTAGTTGTTGGACAACTAGTATGTGTCAAGTCATATTAGATATCCTTATATATATGTCATTAATATACATACATTTTATACCTTCAACACATCCATTGTATAAGGTTTTGTGCTAGAAACTTGTTATATTTTTGTTGTGCCCCTTCCTAGAAAAACCCTATAATTTCTGCCACCTCTAGCCGTAGTACCTGCATCACTACTTCCACCCAAGTCAAAAAGACCAAAGAGGAATTTCCCACCACTATTCTTCACCAAGGCACAACCTATAATTAATCTAATAAGATCAAGGAGATCAATAAATTTCCAATCATTGTTTTCATTTCTATACCTTATGTTTTAGTAAATCAAGTAATAATAAATTCTTATATAGTAGATAACCCAGATAGTTTTTTGTCTTACCCAAATGCCATGAAATTTACGTATATAAGTATATCATATTTTTACTAGCAAATAGCATGTATGTAATACTTAATTCTAATATAAGGCAGACAAGTTGTAAGTCAGCTTCTCTCTCTAGGTTGCTCCGTTCCATCTCCTCCTGAGGTGCGACGGGGACCGGAATGGGGGCCGACTCAGGTGAGGCGGG
The DNA here is from genome assembly GCA_963693085.1 of Alisma plantago-aquatica. Taxonomy (NCBI): domain Eukaryota; kingdom Viridiplantae; phylum Streptophyta; class Magnoliopsida; order Alismatales; family Alismataceae; genus Alisma; species Alisma plantago-aquatica. Next base: position 476,864,963 of record OY856409.1, read on the forward strand.
CTCCTCCGCCTCTACCTCCACCTCCACTTCCCTCCCTCCCACCCCCATTCCTACTTGGAACAACCCTAAGGCCGACATCACAGTTGGAAGGGCGTGGGCCACCGCAGTGACTAAGCCACTAGTTGTCCATCGCAACTTCAAGCCTCTGTTGATGCCGGAGGAAAAGAAGACACCGGAATACAAGCCTGGAGATGAAAGACCGTGGATGAGATTCACCGAACCCGTGGTGGAGGCGATGGATGAATACCACAAATTTTTGCTCATTGTCCAAATCATGGGGCACAATGTGATTCTAGATCAACTGCACGGTTTGATGGTGAGAGCCTAGAGGCCGAAGGGAGAGCTCCAAATCGATCTGATGATTTGGGGGCTTTTCCTAGAGCACTTCTCCTCTGATGTGGACCTGGTGAAGGCACTAGAACAGGGACCTTGGTTCTTTGACAACCAACTGGTCCTGACCAGACGATGGACCCCTGAGGCTGATGTGAGAAGAGCGGCCCTCACCTCTACCCCGGTGTGGCTCACACTTCCTGAAGTCGGGCAACACTAGACCAGGCGCACGGTGTCCATCATCGCCCGCGGCATTGGTGAACCGAAGGTCATAGAGTTCTTGACTAAAGGAAAATTCACTGGCGCGACACACATATGCGTGGAGGTGAATGCTTACAGGAAACCAACCCCAGTGGTTATGGTCGAATTACCAAGTGGGAAGAACCTGGAGGTGAAGGTCTTCTATGATGCACTGTCGGATCACTGCGTCCGTTGCAATGTGTTTGGGCACACAGATGGTCAGTGCCCTGGTGAAAGGGAGGATCACAGAGAGCCCCCCATTTGCAAGGTTCGACCACCAGAGCAGAACCGAAACCAAAAGAAGTCCATGATCAATAGGAGGGGATCTATCCGCAGCACACCTCCGAAGGGGAACAGATTGAATAGGACTAATGAGAGTGCACAGGAAACAACACAGGTTACTAATATCCCAATCACACTCGTCGTTGCTCCTGCGGTGACAGTGTCTAAACGTGAAGAAGGGGAGGTAGTCGAGGAAATGCCTGAACCAAATGAAGGAAGAGAGAGCGGACAACAAGACATACCAGAGGAGATTAGTACTGAGATTGAGGGTGTCCATATAGATGACAACCAATTTGCTGTGCTGGATCAAATGGAGAACATGGAGATCCCTACACAAGGGAACAGAAGCAGAAGCCCACGACAAACGAGAAGTGCAGCTGTGAAAGGAAAGAAGAAGATGCACCCTGAATCCTCGAGTGGAGGAGGGGGGAGAAAGACTATTAACCAATGACTATACTTGCATGGAGTGTGCGAGGAGCTTCCCTGCCCAGAATACAGGCAAAGTTGAGGAAAGTTTTCAGGGATAAAAGTTGAGATCATTTTTTGCTTTGAAACCAAGATAAAAAGAACTGTAGTGGAAAGAGTACATACTATTTTCTCAGAGGATTGGAGCTGTTTATCGAATCCGGAGGCCTGTGATGGTGGCCGTATCATGCTTGGGTGGGATCCCAGGTTATGGCAAATTGATACCATTGCTTCTACGGACCAGATGATGACTGTGAGTTGCTTTAACCAAGGCGGTTTCTCATGCATCCTGTCGGGGGTGTGTGGAGAAAATCTGGAGAAGGACAGAGAGAGATTGTGGAAAAGCTTGAGAGATACGGCACAAGAGGAGATCCCTTGGCTCGTTTTGGGGGACTTCAACAACACGAGAAGATCCAGAGAAAAATTTAGGGGTCTCAAAGTTCGCGAACGCATCTTGGAACAATTTAACAATGATGTGGAGGATGCTAAGTTGTTAGAGCTGAACAGATATGGTGGTGACACCACCTGGTTGAATAAACAGAATCATAAATGAAGAATAGCCAGCTTACTTGACAGAGGCCTAGCTAACGAAGCATGGTTGGATATTTTGCCACATGCTGCGATTAAACTGGGGGCGCATCCCTTCAATGATCACATGTGGATGAGAGTCTTTTTCACGAATTCAAGCCAACCAGTGAGACTGTCCAGATTCCTGAATTTCTGGTGAGAGTGGGCTGGTTTCAAGGAGGTGGTCGAGCAAAGCTGGAAGGAAGAGATCCTGGACAACCCTATGTATATGGTGATCAAGAAACTGCAAAGGACGAAAATGCACTTAAAGAGCTGGGCCAAAAACAAGGTGAATATAACCAACTTACTGAAGAGTGCCAAAAAGAGTACAAAGAAGCCACTGCTGAACTTAGAAACAACCCTCCATCACAAACAGCCATTGAAGAAGAGAGAAGAAAAGAAAGAAGACTGATTGATATGGAGAAAGCGCAAGAACAGTTCCTCTAGTAGATAAGTAGACTGAAATGGATCAATGATGGTGACAGAAACACACACACCTACCACTCAGCCATTAAAAAGAAAGAGATGAAGGACACCTTACATGAGCTCATTAATGAACGTGGATAGAAGGCTAGTTGCAGAGAAGACATAGCTGATGAAGCCATTAAATTCTTTACCAACCAGTACAATGATGGGAGAAATGACACGCAGAACTGGTTACTGAATACCCAGAGGAAATTTAATGACCAGATGAATAAGGATTTATGCAAGGAACCTACAGAAGAGGAAATATACAATGCCTTGAAGTCTATCCATCCATCAGGACTGGATGGATTCAATAGCAAGTTCTACCAGTTCATGTGGCCCCTAATTAAACGGGATGTCTGTGAGGCGGTGATTTGGTTCATGAAAGGAGGCAATATGGTGAGAGCGGCAAATCATTGCTTCATTAAACTCATACCAAAAAAGAATGATGCGAGTGAGATAGCTGATTATAGACCGATCGCCTGTTGCTCTGTGCTGTACAAGATGATCTCAAAACTCCTTGCAAGGAGGTTAAAAGATGTCCTTCCCCATATCATCTCGAAGGAACAGAACGCCTTCATCCAAGGCAGGAAAATTGCTGACTGTTCCCTCCTTGCTGCGGAATTCCTCAACGACTTCAACACAAGGAACTCTACTGCCAAAGCCTGTATGAAGGTGGACATTAGTAAAACTTATGACCATGTACATTGGGATTACCTGTGAATGTCATGCTCTCCCTGGGGTTTAATTCGGTGTGGATCAATCTAATGAAACAATGTATTGAAACTACATCCTTCTCTATCCTCATTAATGGATCTCCTCAAGGTCTTTTCAAGGCGTCCAATGGGATTAGACAAGGGGATCCCCTTTCTCCCCTCCTCTTCACCATTTTCATGGAGGGTCTCACTGGACTTCTCATGGAGGCAGAGAGGAACAAAATCATAAAGCCTTATGATGTCAATGGAGTTAAGGTGAGATCACATCTCATTTTCGTTGATGATGTCCTACTCTTCTCAGTAGGACACACCAACAGATTGAAAGCATTCTATAGAGTTCTTGTTACTTTCGGCAAAGGTAGAGGTCTTTATATCAGTGCCATTAAGTCCAGAATTTTTCTATCCAAGTCATGTGACTTGAGAAGCGGAAGGCTGAAAAGGGCCGCAGGCATGTCAAGGGGCCAACTCCCTACCAGGTACTTAGGTATTCCGATAGCTGGTGGTAAAGGTTGTTCTAAAGATTTTAGCATGTCCAAGGACTAGCTTAGGGATAAAATCGATAGCTGGAGTGGCCTCAAGATCTCCATGGCTGGAAGGCTGGTTCTTGTTAGATCGGTGATACAAAACATGATTAACTATTGGGCGTATATGTGTGATATTCCCATGCCTACTATCTTAGCAATCAGGTCCCTGTGTGCGAGATTTGTTTGGGATGGGAATTATCATGGCATTCCCTGGGAGGTCATCTCAAAGCCGTACGGCCATGGTGGGCTACAAATCTCTGATCCTGGTCAAATTATGAAAACCAACACTGTGAAGAGGATAGACCGCTTTCTCCGACAACCTGATGGTATTTGGGCCTTCTAGATGAGAACCAGGTATGGAGAGCAGCTGCTATTGGAGGAAAAAACAAACCACACGCGTGCGCGCGCACACACACACACACACACACACACACACACACACACACACACACACACACATATATATATATATATATATATATATATATCATGACAAAAGAGATTATGTCATCAGTCAACACACATTCTAGTCTTATCTATTATTGTTGTCTATTTATTGCTTCCACAATAATACTCGACAACTCTTATCATACATATGATCACATTGTTTGGGTCATATATATATATATATATATATATATATATATATGCAATCTATACACATCACCCTAAATTCATTTTGATTGTAGATGTACGCATGGTTATGGCCAATACCCATTGGATATGTGTGTCTGGTTGAATGGTTTATTTTCTACCTTTCTAAATTCATTTTGCATACTGAGCCTATCTCTCTTTCTCTATATGTAACTTAATGATTTCCTCACTATACTCCCCTTAAATGTAACTCGGGGTTTTAATTATACAATGTAATACATTAATAGGATAGTTTAAATTCTGTTTCGGCAAAAGAGAAGATGCTTTATGTCAGGCTAGTCGATCGACTGGAGGACCAAAGAGGTTGCATATCGAAGGAACAAATCGATCAAATCGAGGCTCAATCGACTAACTGGAGGAGTCTAGATAGTTTCTTGAGCCATGAGCTAGTTGACTGATTGACAGAGGCCAATCAACCGATAGGAAAACTAATCGATCGAGTGGAAGAGTCCAATCTACTGACTGACTTATTTCTAGTGCAACTTTTCTTTTATAGGTTGTAACATGTAATGTTTGAGCTTAGATGGATAGAAATTCTTTGTGGATCTAAAGAAATGCATTATTATTACCATAACCATTGCTCATATTTTATGGTGGTATTTCTCTTTTGTGGATATAGTATGTATATGATACACATTATAAGTATGTGGTGATTGGATATGTATATGTATTGATAAACAAATAAAATCCCTCATGCTTTCCATAAGAAGAACACATGAAAAACTTGATTGATCATGCATGGTGCACTATCTTTCTTGTGGAAGTGTAATGGTAGTTATGTGGGCCTGCCAAGTAGGGTGAAATACAATCATGTTGGATTTTGGGCCAGGCTTAACTAAGTGACCTTAATGAGATTAAGTGCCTAGAAGAATACATATGTAATATGACAAGGGGTTTTGTGTATCATACATCCAAGAATCGTATGATATACAATTGACAAATATTCCTTACCTCAATAGTTGGTTATGGATGTCAGCGTTGGCTAGGTAATGATTTAATTATTTTGGATCTTGGCTCACTAGAAGGTTGTGCATTGCAAACTTTTGAATTGATAAGTGAGGGCTATCAATTTGAAAAAAAATAGTGTAAGTGATATTTAATTAAATACCTAATTAATATCATTAAATTATTCTTTTAATCAAATCAAATAAAAAGGGTTAAAAAACAAATTTCTTTTGTAGAAACAAACGAAAGCAACAACACATTTTCTTTGTGATTGGTCCTTATAAAGGACAAGTTGAGCGAGAGTAAGTTCAAGGACTGGTTTAGGATATCGATAATTGTTCTCACATAAGATCTCAAGCTCCTTGTCCTTGAGATATCAGAGCCAGATGTACCAAACCCAACGTGCCTAAGGATGACAAGGATGCTTACTGTAAGCAATCTGAAGATGTCATAGACGTTAAGTGTCTGATGCTATGAAAAATGGACTCTGAGTTGTAGAGACAACATGAGAATATGGATGTTCTTGAGATGGTTGCACACCTTCAGAATATGTACCAAGATCAGGAAAGATAAGAGAGATATGACATGCCAAAGGTGTTGTTCAAGTGCAATATGGTTGAATGATCCAGTTACCCATGTGCTCAAGTTGATTGGGTATGTGGAGAACCTAGCAAGATTGAAATTTCCCTTAGGCCAAGAGTTTTCTGCAAATGTGATTCTTTAATAAATGACAAAATCATACATGCAATTTTTCATAAATTACAACATGAACAATTTTGATAAGTTGTTGTCAGAATCTCTTGGCATGTTAAGAACTACTAAAGCAAAAATGAAGAAGGACAAACCCAAAACTGTGATGATGATCGGTGGAGGCAAAGGGAAGTCCAAGGGAAAAGGCAAGTCTAAGAAGAGTTCTAAAGTTGACCAAAATCCCAACTCTTCTATACTCAAAAAAAGGGAGGGGTGAATATGGAAGGCAATTGTCACCATTGCCACAATGTTGGACACTGGAAAAGGAATTGTCCTATTTACCTGGAGGAACTAAGGAAGAAGAAGCAGGGGATAGAGATCTTCACACTAGGTATATATGTTATTGAGATAAATATGTCTACTTATTCATCTTGGGTACTAGATATCAAATGTGGATCTCACATATGTTCAAATTTGCGAGATCTTAAAAGAAGTAAACCTTTGAGAAAAGGAGATCCTAAACTACACGTTGCAAATGGAGCAAGAGTTGTTGCCAATGTAGTTGGAACATATCATTTATCTCTACCCAGTGGGCTTTTAATAGAATTAGAGAACTACTATTTTATACTTTCCATCAGTAGAAACATCATTTATGTATGTTGTATGGACAAGAATGGATTTGAATTTCATGTAAAAAATGGCCGGTGTTCTTTTTCTAAAGATGAGATCTTGTATGTCAGTGCCCTTATATCATATGGTCTTTAATTATTAGTTCTAGAGACAAATGTTTTAAATGTAAATACCAAAAGGTCAAAACTCAAAAAGTCAAACAAAACATACTTTTGGCATATTTTCTAGGGCACATTAATGAGAAATGTATTTCTAGACTCCATAAAGATGGTTACTAGACTCTTTTGACTTATAATCAATAGAGACATATGAATCTTTTTTACTGGGCAAGATGACAAAGAACCCTTTTACTAGACATTGTGAGAGAGGGAGTGAGCTATTGAGACTCATACATACTGATGTATGTGGACCATTTAGCACAAATACTAGAGGTGGTTGCTAGTACTTCATTACCTTTATTCATGATCTCATTAGGTGTGGCTATGTGTACGTAATAAAGCACAAGTCGAAAACCATTGAAAAAGTTTAAAGGATCTCATGAATGAAGTACAAAATCAACTTAGTAAAAGTATTAAAACACTTTGTTCTAATTGTAGTGGAGAATACTTAAGCCGAGAGTTTGATGACCTTTCACAAGACCATGGTTTTGTATCACAATGTACTCCACTTGGAACTCCATACCATAACATTGTATCAAAAAGAAGGAAACACATATTACTAGATATGGTGCGGTCAATGATGAGTTTTTCTAGTCTTTCAAATTCCTTCTGGGGATATACTCTAAAAACACATCATTTACATTAGACAACATACCATCTAAATAGGTTCAAAAAACACCATATGAGATATGGTATGGGAAGCGTCCCTATGTGCGTTTTATGAAGATTTGGGGATGTGAAGCTTATGTGAGAAAACATTCTCCTGAAAAGCTTGGACCCAAATTGGATATTAGGTATTTTGTTGGATATGGATACCAAGGGATACTATTTATAGACTCCATATGACAACAAAGTGTTTGTTGTCATGGATGTTTTATTCCTAGAAAAGGAATTTATTTATGAAGGAATCATTGGAAGGAAAGTAGAACTCAAAGAGGTTCAAGACCAACAAGAAAATATTGAACTTGTAGAGGTATAAAATGAATATGGAAAGTTGTGGATTCTAAGGTTCCTCATGTAACAAAGGGACCTCATAGATCTAGTAGGACATGCCTTGATCCTGAAAGATTTCTATTATTTTGTGACTTAAGAAGGCATGAGTTGGTCATAGACGATGAGCCAACAACCTTTCTAGAAGTTGTGAAGGGACTAGAGTCTGAGAAGTGGCATGAGGCCATGAGATTTGAGATGGAATCCATGTACACCAACAAGATATGAAGCTAGGTGTATCCACCTAAAGGGGTAAAACTCGTAGGGTGCAAGTGGGTCTTTAAGAAGAAGACTCACATGGATGGTAACATACAAACCTATAAAGGCTGATTGGTTGCAAATGGTTTCAGATAAGTTCAATGTGTTGACTATGACAAAGCCTTTTCTCTAGTTTCCATTTTTAAGTCTATCAGGATCATGCTTTCTACTGTATCTTATTATGATTATGAGGTTTGGCAGATGGAAGTTAAAGCCGCACTCTTTAATGGGAATTTGCTTGAGGATGTAGTAAATTACATAACATGAGTATTTTATAAATCAAAAGGAAGCCAATAAAGTATGTAAGTTACAACGGTCAATCTATGGATCGAAGCAAGTATATCACAACTGGAATCTTTGATTTGAAAAAACAATCAAAGAATTTGGCTTTAGTCAAAATGAATATGAACCATGTGTTTACAAGAAGGTTAGTGGAGCATAGTTGTACTCCTCATATTATATGTAGATGACATACTATTGATGGGGAATGGCATCCCTACTTTATAGATGGTAAAGACCTCATTGGGGAGTAACTTCTCCATGAAGGAGTTAGGGGAAACATCCTATATTTTAGGCCTAAGCTAGAGCACATAAATTAACAAGGTGTTAAAAAGGTTCAACATGAAGAATTCAAAGAGGGGAAACTTACCTATTTCCCATGGTGTTAGTATATCTAGAGTTCAATGTCCCAGTTCTTGTGAAGAATGGGAGCACATGAGTAAGACTCGATATGTATATACAATTGGATCTATCAAGTAAACAATGTTATTTACTCATCCAAATGTCTCATATGCCTTGAGTATGACTAGCATGTATCAGTCAGACCCTGGTGAAAGTCACTGAACTGCTGTAAAGAACATCCTTAAGTACTTGAGAAGAACTAAAGATCAGTTCCTTGTCTACGGTGGTGAGGAATAGTTGGCGGAGAAGGGTTACACTGATGCAAGCTTCCAAATTGACAAAGATGACTTTAGATCACAATATACATTTGTGCTTTTCCTAAACAACATATATATAAGTTGGATGAGTTCTAAGAAAGAAACAATTGTTGATTATACAATAGAGTTTGAGTACATTATTGCCTCCAATGTAGAAAAGGAAGCTATTTGTCTCAAGAAATTCATCAACTGGACTTGGGGTGGTTCCAAGCATTAGTGATGCGGTACAGTTGTATTCTGACAACAATGGATGTATTCCACAAGTTAAGGAACCTAAATTGCATCATTGTTCCAAGAAAATACAATGGTGGTTCCATATAATACGAGAGATTGTACAACTAGGAGATGTGAAGATTTGACGAGTACCAACTAAAATCAATATTGTTGGCCCCCTGACAAAAGCACATTCATAGCAGAAGCATGAAGGTCATGCTAGATCACTTAGGATTAAATTCATGGGTTATTGACTCTAAGTGCATGTGGGTGTCTGTTGATAAGTATGCCCAGACAGTCAATCATACGATGATTTTAATGTTGCATCATTTACTTTATTGGATTAATAACAAAGGCAATTTTTGTATGTATGTTTGTTCAATTATGAGACGATAGTATAACATGATAGGTGTGTAAATAATGATATTAATCGATGACATACGTCTTTAGGTTGAGGATCTAAACAATGAGATCATATGTATGATAAGAGTATATACATTCTTGTTATGCCCCCGTCGGATATTACTGTGGAAGTAATAAATAGACAAAAATTATACATAAGAATAGAATGTGTGTTTATTGATGATAGAATCTCATTTGTCATGATATATGATATCAAGCTACACATAGGTACTTGTTAGAGAACAATGTACTGTACAGACCCACCTTGAGAGTGATACATAAACCATTGAATGATGGTCAGAATCAACTCTCATAGTGATTGTGGTTCTTAAACCTGAAGTCACTAAACTCATCACATGTCATTCTATGTACTTTGACACCATCTAGTGTGAACTTGAATAGGATTACCACAAAGGTTGTGCTTGGATACGTTGTGATATATGGGGATTTACTGTGAGTTATGTAGATGGTATTTTCCCCTCACATTGGAGTTGATATCGTGGCTACTTGATAAGCAAGACTGAGAAACATATGACCATACTCAAATGAATCAATATGTGATATGTGATCTCACATAATCTCAGACAGTCTGCTCTAGTTCAAGGAACATGGATTGAAGGTAAGAGGATGACAATTCCATGCCTTGAGTTCAAATTGGATATCAGTGACAAAGGAACTGTACAATTATGATAACACTGATCACATATTGTAGCAATGATGTGTCTACAGATACCTCTAATTTCTTATGATGTCATTATATACTTATGGAAATTCATTACAAATGTAATTTGGGTCATATATGATCACACACATAGAATGCACCTAGAATAGGAGTTTATGCATGGATAAGGTTTGACTTAGTTACTAAAGTGTTTGGGTAATCAACTTAAACAACACTAACTGACATTTGGTTGACTAGAGTGTCCATTTGATCGAATGGAATGTCCAATCGACCAACTGCAAGGTCCAATCAACTGAGTGGATGATCAGTAAGACTGGATTAAGGAATTGAGGTTGACTGCATGATGTTCATAATCGTCACATTGAAAACCAATCTATTTGCAAATAGGAAAGATAGTCAATCGACTGACTGGAGTGTCCAATCGACTGACTGGCATGTCATTCAACTGACTAAGAGTTCAGTCGACTGACTTGTGATTTGTAGCAACCAAAAATACATGAGTTTCATCTCCTCGTGTCCTAGAGTTTTCGGAAACCCTAGAGTATCCACTTCTACATAAAAGTTGGGTGTCCAAGGCTCTTAGGACAAGTCTCATCATCTCAACATTGTGGTAACATGAAAGTCAGATATATCTTACTCGTAAAATGGAGAGAGAGAGACAAAGGAGAGGAAATCGATGCTAGCACGTTGAAAACACAAAGGGTCAACTCCTTATCAATTCTAGAAGAACGAAAGGAGTTCCTAGTGGTCCATATAGACTGTGTTGAGGAGTGGAGGATTTTTCCATCATTCTAGGAGTACTTCATCAACCTTCATCTGTGGTGCTACACCAAGAGGCCACCGTCTACAATAGTTTGGGTGCTGCTTGAGAAAGAAGCACATCGCTGCATGGATTGTCGGTGGACTTGCTCTAGAGTGGTATATGCTTTGAAACCTTCATTCTTGTTCATAGTTATCGATGTGATTCACTGGTATATGAGGAATATGGTAAGAAAATTTTGCTTCCGTTGTCACCTCTGATGCCATATTAACCTACAGATATACCCGTATAAAACAAAAAGCTTCTTATGCACTCATATATGCATACATTATATATTGAGAGTAAGCCTCAAACACAATCACATACGGTAATCTTACTGACTTGGTTATGCCATCTCAAGAAAATACAATTAAAATCATATACAAGAGAAAATATGCATATATATCACATATCACCTCATATATTGATCAATTATCCTATATAGTGGCCATTAAAGCCAAAAATGAAATACTAAAATAGTTATATATGATATTCCACCAAAATTTACAAATAATAATCATATCATGTACTAGGGTCTAGATAAAAATATCAGATCATTTTATACTCAAATCATGGGTGAAATACCCAAAACACCCTTATTAGGATTTACATGAAAACATAGATAAACCATCAAAATTAGAATGACCTTGCTTTGAAATCATATTAAACATATAAAATTACTCTTATTGTAAATATTTTTTAATTTCTAAAGTCATTTTCTATTTTTACTGCACAAAACCTTGAAATCATATTAGTCTTGGTACACAAAATATATAAATATATAAACATGGAGATAATCTATTAAATTTAAAAAAAATAGTATATTCAGAACTTTTAAGTCGGTGCCTTGAGAATTCGATGCAGATAATAATATTTCAACTTATAATTTTTCTAACAATGACCTCTTCAACATGCTTGAAGCCGACCGAGATTGATCTAACGGCTCATAGAAGGTTGTGTTTCCACCTAGATGAAAGGTTGGGATGACCTCACAGATGTTGGCAGGGATCTAGATCTACCTAACTAGACCCCCCTTCCTCCTCTTCATCGTGCATATTGCATATAAGGGATCGTGATCCCCTTATCCCGACCACAAATAAGGGGACTTTCGCAATGTCCAAATTTGGTGATCACACACGCTCTAGTCCTTAGTGCCATGAACAAACATGACCCTTAGATTATCTTGTCTGTGGTAGACAGTGACTAGAGAAACACATGCTTCATATCGTGCCCCACCTAGTTCTCCCTTCTCCTACTGGTTGTGCTCCCCTACTTCCAGATTAGAAATAGAGCATGTGGCACACAACATTCATGACTGTTGTTTTCCCATCCTTGTTTGTCTCTTTAAAGAAAATGAGCATACTCATTTTCTTAACCATACTTTATCATGAAAGCCTAGTCTTAGACACGAAGGTGGTCGTGAAGGGGCTAAATCTACCATGGACGATGATGAAAACTAAAGGGAAAAACTGCTCACTAGAGACAGATGGCTCGACATCTCCATCTTAAACATCTCACGAGACTTCACCTTGGGAATCATGAACAAAAGTCTGCCCTTTTTATAACCCAACATCTGACTTGAATTGGGAATGGAATCCAAACCACCTTTTATAATATGTGAGGAACAGAGTCCCCTTGTTCTCGAATGGTTCTCTTATTATCAAAAGTTTTTATAATTACCTATCTAGTGATCGTATCTCTTCCTTGTTTATCCAACCATTATAAAATTATATATAAATGCTAAACTCTTCTTGGGATATAGTACCCTCAAATAAAATCATGACTATCACTAAGAATTATAATGACAAGTCTTCAAATACTCCCAGATTTAAATGTGCTATTTTCTTAGACAATACACTTACATTATCTTAAGATTTGGATATTTTGTAGGACTTCATTTATTTTCCATTAAAATCATACATAATTATTCTCCTCCTTCTATTTATAGATTCCATGTACATTCCTTTAGATTTCAACTCCTTCTATAAATTTTCTAATACCATCAATGTGTATACATTGTCTCTAGAAATTAATCTTATCAAATCAAAAGCCATAAAAATCCCCAAATTTGTATCATAACTCAAAAAGTATATGAAATTCAATATCAAGGTCTTAGGTATCCAAAATCACATATTTTTATTTCACTAAACCAAAGACAAAGCTACCCTCACTTAGGGGTTATCTTGTTATATATATTGCATAATCCTCATGTATCTTAAAATCATCATATTGCATCCTAGAATTCAAGGTGAATTTTTTTATCATCTTAGAGTGTCCATATTACATTTTTTCCAGTAGTGTACATGAGATTTTAAAATCCACCTTTGAATTAGATCAAATGCATCCATGATTTATTAATGACATAATGATCACATCAAATTGTTCTTCAATTCAAATTAGATCTTCAATGTTTTAAAAAAATGGGTTGTTACATAAAATTGTTGAAGTTGTAAACAATAAATTGAAACAACCACGTTTCATTCATATAAGATAACAAACTACCAATATTTGGTTCGTGTGAACAAATATTCTAACTAGAAAATATAAATATTTTCTTTTCAAACTACACAAAATATTTCCCATTAATAGTTCAAACACCTTCACTTCTAAAATGGTTCATTATGTCTCCCCCACTTATATACGTTCTTTCCTTTTTCAAACAATATGTCTTTTTGGACAACTCATCAAGTCGCTCTTTCCTATTAAGTTGTCCTCCTCATTTTCAAGAATGTAATTTATGTTTCTTTATTTTTAATTTTTATTTCTATTGATATAAAAGTAAGATAATATTTATCATTATACACATAGATATATTCTCTAGGAGAGAGATAAATAAAATAGTATAGGTATAGGAGGGTGGTAGAATATTTGAATAACTTATGAAGTAAGATGATTAATAACAATGGATGTAACTATCTCTTCTTGACTCCCATTCTCTTCATTCTATTTTCCCATATGCTTTTCACCTTCCTTTATTTTCCTAACTTGGTTTTATCTCCATTAATAACTACATCCCTTAGTAAACGATTAACAGTTCATGCATAGTGATGAACATGATTATCGCATTAACTATTTTTCTCCCTTTTTGTAATGTCTTCTTATTTTTCTTCATTTTTTGTATGAAATAAGTCGATAAAGATATATAATACATTAAGTGATTCTTGACCCAAACTCTCTTTGTCACCATTATACAATTGACTATGTAAGTCTGTGAAAACATACATATAGATATTGAGTGAAACATTTCTTGGATGAGCTAGAGTAATTTGTGTCGACCCCAAAGATAGGGGGTCTTAGCGTCGGGGACTTTCATGTTCTCAACCAGGCTCTTCTAAATAGTTGTAAAGTCTTGCTACAAATTCAAATTCATTGGTGTGTGGTGTGCTGAAAGCAAGATACTTTCCTTGGTCTTCTATCTGGGAGGCTAGACAAGGGTATAATATTAGTTATATGTGGAGAAGTCTTTGGAACTCTAAGGCTTTGTTGAAGGAAGTGTCACAATGGAGAGTAGGGGATGGGGAGTTGTGAAGATTTAGACTAACCACTGTCTATCAAAGGAAGATGACACACTAGAGAGATTCCAACATGAATAAGGCATGCAATATACGACAATAAAGGAATTGATGACACCAGTAGGGGACTCTTGGAATAGACCAAAAGTACACTAGTGTTTTCCATATTCCAATGCCAACTGAATCTGTTGTATTCCTTTGAGTATAAGGAAGCTAGATGATGTGATTATGTGGTGGATGGCACCAAAAGGAGTTTATATTGTCCGTTCCACCAATTGGTTGGGTCTTCTAGGGAGAGAGGAGGCACAAAGAAACATTTCACAGCAAGGAGAAAATATACATAGGAGAATATGAAGGACAAACTGGATCCCTAAGGCTGCACATTTTCTCTGGAGAGTTAAGACTGGTGGTTTGACCACTAGAGGCATACTCTTCAACAAACATTATGTAGAGGAAGGGAGATGTATTTTATTCTACTCAGAGAAGAATACTATTCCACATATGTTGTTCAGATGCCCAAATGCTACAAAACTCTGGGAACACATTGTTCGACATATTCAGAGACTGACTGAAGATGTCAAAGATCATGAGACTGGAGAGAGTTTGATGGCTATCCTTGACAGGGCATCAGTTGCAGAGTGAGAGGATATGGTGGCTGCCATGTGGGCAATATAGAGAGGAAAAATAATTGTGTGTTCAATGGCAGTGTGACCAACAACCGCTACCTATATCAAAGTTGCTTGGACATGATATGAGATTACACAACAATGAGAGGGGTGCATGGTGACACTCAAGTGACAAGGGTAGCGAAAAGGGGTAGCATTGGATCTTGCCAGTAGAGGGAACTGCGAAGATCAACATCGACGCCTCCCATGGTGATGACATGGATGCTGCGATGAGGATGATAGCAAGGAACAATAGGGGAAACCTGGTGGCAACAACAGGGGAGAAACTCGGACTCGAGCTGGAGGTTTCTGTGGAGGAGGCACTCAATGTGAGAGAGGCTTTGGTTTGGGTGTCCCATCTCGTATTCAACAAGATAGCAATGGAAAGTCATGTCCATCAGATTGGTTCAAGCTTGTGGTTACAACTAGGAATGAAGAGACTACCTTGGATCTAATACAGAGGGCACTAACATGTTAAGTAGGAATTCTAAGTCTTGTAGTATTGTTTTCTTAAAGTGTAGTTGTAATATGGCAGCACAAACCATAGAAAACTTAGCTCATAGAGGGTCAATCCCTAGTTTTTCTTTCATGCATTCCTTTCCTTCCAGCATTGTGAACCTTGTGATGGATGTTCTAGTCATTTAATAAGAGACAAGGAAATTTGAAATAAAAAACAAGATATTGAGTGAAACATATATAACTCTAACATATGTTTGGTTATGTTATCACATACAATGGGTACATGCATGTTTACTAGTTGTATAAACTAGAGCAACCATGTGGGTAATAATTGCAAAAAAAAGTTCCTACTTCTCTATACACTAAATCCATTTAAAAGTAAATATCTAGATATAAAATCTGATAATAACAACAAATAATTTGATTGAGATAATATTCTTCAAGATTTATATGTTCTAAAATTAATTTTATTATTTTGCAACTTGCATCCATGGTTTATTATGTAGAAATATATATGCACCGTACAAAAGCGGCTTAAAAAATCAAAATCAAATCTGCACCATAACCAAATTATGCAGTTATGGTGTAAAATGCATTATGGTTTTTTGTAGATATGATTTTCTCACATCACCATTCTCATCCCAAATATAACTCCTTTTTTACAAAATTTTAATGCATTAGTAGTCCTAAGTATATAATGTTGTAAATCACATGATTCTCTATTTCAAACCTAAAATTTAACTAGATATTTGAATTCATCATGATTGATTCCAAAGACTTGCTAAGTTTCATTTGAATTATATAACTATCTATGTTAATCAATTTGAGAAATAAATGTGAATAACTTCATGTATTTCACATGAATGTCTAACCAACTCGTTTGATTTATCCATCTAGGCCTAATTAATCTATATAATGCTAAGGCTACTAGGCGCACAAAATGAGTACTCATTCCTTGTCATCAAATAACGATCTAAGGGTTGGACCCTCATCGACTACCTCCTATGCAAGGATGAGTCTATGATAGTGGTAACCCCAAGTTTTTAGTCTCCCAATATCCTCTACTTTTGTCACAAACCAATAATGCTTTTGGAAAACCAATCCTCCCAACATTTTTGGGACTCTCTCTCGAGTATATAAGTCCCTAATTTAGACTCCTAGTTTGGCCTCTTACAAAATGATCTCTTATCCAATGATTGTCTTCCTTTTCTATTTTTATAGCAGAGTTCCTATGTGACCATGATTGGTTGTGCATCCTCCTACCTACCCAGGAAGCTTTGAACACCTCCAAAAAAACATTCCTTCACCATCAATTTTGGACAACACCTTTCCAACCATCATTGTGGTGTTAGCCTTCTTCTTCACTAATAGTGAGCTTGGTGCAGTAGCTCAAACCACCATTGTTTAATTAAGTTCCCAGTAAGTCTCTTGGAATTCAAATATTCCTTTTTTTAGTCTTCTTGAGCAGTGTGATTTAGTCAAGATAGGACCCCAATCCCTAACTTCTTTACCGGATATGGAGATACTTTTGAGCCACCTTAGAAGTGTTGGCACATCATAGTTGGGTCATACACCTTCATAGCATCATGTTGGAGGTTCTTGCTCCATTATTTATAGTTTTTCATTTCTCAAGTGATATTTTCCCTCTTCAGGCATGACTGATATGTCCTTGCCATGTTGGCAGCATGGTGATGGAGCTTTAGAGCTCTAGACACCCTCAATGAGGGCTTGCCGAGTCCAAGACGGCCTGAGGAAGGCGTTAGGCAGGTCAATCTTGCCCAATTGCTTATGTTTTTAGCAATTGATCAGAGTTTACATTTGTATGGAGCATTTATTGATACATTTCTCAATAAGGACAAAGCTAGACTATGTTTTGACCTTCCTTCCCTCAACTCATTGATTGTATGTCACACTTTGTCAATGGTATTTTGGAAATGAATGGATTTAGTTAGATGTATAGCGTGTAATGATTTAAACTGATAGAGAGAACAAGTCATTTGATGCCAAACTAATTCTTAGAAAATAGAATGAAGGGAAATTGGTCGTTTCTTCTTCTTTTTGGTTGAGATTTCACTAATTGATTTTTTAATTTATCTCGCTCCTGGTTAGTAAATTTTAGTCAGATCTTTCATAAATTATAGAAATTAATATATAAGTCATCTGGGGTGTCAAACATTATATGATTTTCAATCATCTTTTCAAGATCTTATTATTGAGATAGGTTCAGACCTGATTTGTTTTGATTTTCACAAATATGTTGACATAGTATGAAGATCCTAATCAAGGGTTTTGGGTGTGTTTTACAAGTGGACTAAAGAGATAAAATCACGATATGTAATTAGATTTCAAGGTAAATGGAACATGCCTTGATTATACATTATTTGTTATTTATAACATGCTTACATGTTTCATATTTCTAAGTTATATAATCATCATTTATGTGATCCTATTTTTTAATATTTTAAGTTTAAGACATTCCAATAAGGTTTTTCAGTAATGGTTATGATTTAAGAATTTAAGTTCATGCTAAGTATGTAAGAGATCATATTTCATTAACATTCAAGATTAAGATTGCAAGGCAATATCATAATAAGTTACATTTATTAAGTTTCAAGTTAAGATAGTATTTACGATTTTATAAGATCAAGAGACATGACCCATGTCGAGGGTGTGGACCATGAGGCCCAGGCACCACAGTGTAGGATGACCCAAGAGACATGAGCCATGCCCCTTAGTACATGTCATTAAGCTCATGCACTAGAGTGCATTCCAATTCAAAAAATTATAACCCAAACACCAGAGTGCAGGTCATGAGGCCCAGGTAGTAGAGTACAATTCCTCACTGAAAGATACATAAAAAGATAGAACTAGTTTTAAAAAAGTAACTTTTATTAATAAATCTTTTGTTTATTCTCTTGTTAGTTCCACATGCATTTAAAAATATATTTTATACTCTCTTATAATTCCACTTCCACATATGCTAAAAAACATGCCACTTACTAAAGTTCATTTTTCCAATGCGTGGTTAGGGACAAGATGTCTACGGGCGAGGAGAATAAGAAGAGACGTCAAGAGAGCTAAATTTAAGGAACAAGAAAGATCTATCTCACATGGTACCAACTATAATATTATCCCCAATTCTATAGATTGAGCTTTTATTATGTTAGAATTTAAGAATAAGAGACTTGGTCTTATATAGAGATAGACTTTGTTTTTTATGAATATTAGACTTCCATGTTCCTTTTATAAAAGATTTTATGAGAATTAATCGCATCTAAGTTTGTGTGACTAATTATTGTTGTAATGAATACCAAATTATATAATTCCCCTACTAGTGCCTAACTTATGGATAATTTAATGTTGCTTCCTTTATGTGAATGTATGTGCTCAGGGAGGGTGTTACGATATGATATCAATGTGACATTATAGTTGGACACTGGACAATCATTATTCTCAAGTTCATAAACCCTTTCTTTTCCCTTTTTATGGTTCCCAAGAAGAGGTCTGATAAGGGAAATGAACATGCAGATGGTGATGAATGTTCCTACATTTTGATGAGTGATCATGATATTATTTGGTGGTCTAACCTTAATGGTAACCCTAATAGTAACCTAGAAACACCATTGGATGTGCTCTCTAAGGCCCTTACACACATCATGAGCGTACCAAATGGGATGCCTTAATGGCTAAGAGATTAGGAGCAAGCTCTGGTAGATTTGCTTATGATAAAGATGGAGGCCTTATATAGAGAAGGTGAGAGAGGTGTAGTGATCATGATAAAGAGTGTCTTCTAGATGTCTAGCACTATTTATGTGATTAGGGATGCCCTAAGCATTCCAAATTTTGCTTTTAGGCACACCCATTGAAGAGCATGGCCCTCACCTGGTGGGAGAACTTATCCAATGCTCAAGGACCTATTGTTGAGTTATTGACCTAAGAGGAGTTCACCACTATCTTCTAGAAGTGCTACATCTCATATGCAATGATTGAAAAGAGGTCAAACTCCAATGCATGAAGCAATGTGGTGATGCACAGTTATCTACTATGGGATGAAGTTTTCTATGCAAAAATATGGATATGTCATAGACGAGACACATCTAGAAAAGAAGTTCATTCATGGTCTAAAGCCTGGTCTAGGATATGCTCTAATTGGATGCGGTATTGGAAAGCCTTAAACGTGGGTCCAAAAAAGGAGACATGTCTAGGTCATCAGACTTTAGAAATTTATAATACATGAGTGTTTAAGACTCATGCAACTAGCACAGGGTCAAAGTAGTTTGGGGTCGAACACAGGGATTGGAAGAATAACACTTCGAAACTCAAGTTTTACTTGTCTGAGCACGTATTAAAGGTGAGGGATAAAGGTTGTTGTAAAAAGAATTACAAAGAATTAAACTAAAAACCTATCTCCAAGAGAAGTAACTAGAAGGATTAAAGTTTTAGGGCTTAGCTATTTTTATAGAGGTTTTGTAAATTGAAAGATGAGGAGATAAGACTATCATCAGAGTACAACACGAAGGAGGAAAACCTAATCACATCAAATGACAACATTCTACATCATGCGCCTCCTTCTCTCAAAGAAGACACCAACTAGCCATGCACTAAGTTTGCTCTCTCAAGGGTACCAGGCGTTGACTGGAGTGGACAAATAGATTGGGACAACCCTGATCCTGAGTACTCTCGTACACCCAAATCAGACCAAGCACTAGAGTTTGCGACATCCCTCTCTCAAAAGAGTCAAAACAAGGAACATGACTCAATAGCTAGTTAAAAGTGTGATTCAGAAAGAAGAGACTAGAACTCAGATGCTATAAAGAAATCATCCCACAAAAAGAAGCCATACACAGAAAAATATGAGATAAACTCCACAGATTCCAATGATTATAAAGAGATAAAAGGGTTTAGTTACAATGCAGTAGTAAAATGAAAGTAAAGTGTTGTAAAGGGAAGATAGGTATCAGTCTCTTTGATTTAGGAAATCAAAATACATAGTAGTAGACACCTAAAATAATTCTACCTGGTATCAGGCAAGGGCCCTATCGGGATACGACCGTGTCGGGTTCTTGACCGTGTCGGGTCGTGAACCATGACAGGTAAGGGGTGCATTGGGATAGGACATCTACCCGATATGGTCGTGTCAGGCTACTGGTTGTGTCAGGCTGCAATCGTGATGGGTATAGACCATATCAGGTTGGGTACCATATCGGGTTAAGATACATATCAGGTAAGCATTATCTTAGGGTTCTCGGGTTCCTCGTGTCGAGTATAGGTGGGCGAGCCGTCTCGAGTTGAAGCCCAGATAGGAACCCGGCATGTTGAAATAGCCTTGAGGGTCATGTCGTGTTGCTTGCTGCTACCTGAACAATTCCTAAGTTAACTCCTCCCATCCCTCTCGGGTCAGGGTTTGCTCACCTAGTATTGCCCAACAGACTCTGGAACTCAACACACTAGCTTCTGTGCTTTAAGAGTTAGCTCTCGTAGGGTCTGACCCGTCCCATCGTAGGCTTGCAGTTGCTATTTATAGGCAATGAGTTGATGAGATTAGTGTCTTTTATTGGACCATGTGTTCTCCATCCCATCACTGTCCTTGTGGCTTCAGAGAGCCCGATATGACTATCGCCCGACATGCATGTCGGGCCATCAAACGTGTTGGGCGATGAGTGCATCGCACACAGCCATGGTGGGATGCTACACCGAGGGGTAGCCATATCATGTAATCGATGTTGTCGGCTGGGCAAACCATGATGAGCGAGGCACCCTGTCGGGTAAAAGGGTTGCAGCGGCCAGGGCTCCTGTGCGACACACCCACGTCGGGTTGTTGTCATATCAGGCAGTGATCATGACAGGTAAGGGGGGGTGTTTCGCCTTATGTGCAAGTAGGCCGGGGCAGGTACTTCATTGTTGATGGGCCTGAAGGGCTCATTAATGCTTTTTTTGTGGAAAGATAAGAGAAACTCTATAAAAGATGGGAAATATTTTTAGGGGGTAGTGGGCATGATTTCTATACAACAATTGATATAAAACAAAGAGGAAGTTAGGTTTGGAGGCTATTTTGATAGTAAAATATAAGCTTCCGCAATCATAAAATGGGTGGTGTCAACTCCCCCAAACTTAACATTTTGATTGTCCTCAATCAATCTGTACTTATTTTAAAACTTTAATTTGTGGTACCTTTCAAAACTAGGTGTAGTATTTAGACAAAAGGTTAAATGGATTTTTGGGATGTCCTGAGGAAAATTATGTATGACCGCAAACAATGGACTTTATTTTCTTGCCTTACTTAAACAAAAAATTTCTCCCCAACATTTGTGAGACCTTGGTGCATGATTTTGAAGTTCTCTTTCGCACCAAACTACTTGAATCTTGGGGGTAGAAGGTGGGGTTTTTAGGAAGGCTTTAAGGCTTTTGGGTTTTTCTTGCTTCCCATTGGTCCATCCAGGTACGAGTCCATTAACAGGCAAGTGGTCCCTGCAGTCCAAGCCAGTTGGGTTTAGAGCAGTGATTTCACATCCTATGTACCACTGCCCCAGATCTACCATGCCTAAAGACGGGTACTTTTGGGAAGACAAGTGTGTTGTGTTTTTTTAGCACAACTCTCATGCTTTTATTCACTCTCATAAGGTTTTTCTCTCTTTTTGGGATTTTGATGGGTAGGGGAAAAAAGGGGTTTGCTTTTTGGGCAACTTTTTCCTTCACATGCACATCTCTTAGCTGGAATGAGATTATTTTTCAAAGTTGGCATAGAAAAGATATAGTCTTTGTCGTTTAAGACTACATTTTCAAGAGAGCATAGTAGAAATGTACACCACCTTAGGCACAGAGAGATCAAGATGGAAGAAGTTGTAACAAATGTTTATGATAATGTAATTTTTACAATTTTGAGAAACATGTAGTCGCGTATATATTGTGTATGTATTGCTTTCTATCAAACATTTATGTACATGTATACATGGAGTATGATGAGGGGAGGGAAGGAATGGGAAAGAAGGATAAAAATTTAGAGTACCTCCCTCACTGATGCTATAGAGAACATCCCCCAAACTTACCCCACACTCTGTCCCAGAGTAGTGAGATAAATAGGAAAGGGTAGGCATAGATCAGTGAGGGTTCAGTGGATGCATGCGCCATCGGTAGATAAGAGCTCCATGACATATTCTCCTTGTTGGCTGTGGTAGTTGAGGTCGTGAAGCTTCTCTGGCATTTTCCTCAGGGCTGCTACGTTGTATATCCAGTGCACCACGTAAACTCCGCAGTTATTTGATAGGGGGCCTGTTGTGGACTGCGGTGGCAGAATTGGAGATTGTTCCAGGTTGCCGCCAGATTTTCAAGATAAGGTTGTATCAAGGACACCATCTCTGTATAGTATTTTCTTGCCAGTCATTCGAGGGATGTTGCTGGCATAGGTGCACACTCCTTCGGCCAATCGTTGTTGGCGTATGAGCTGTTGTAGAAGAAACCAATGCGGGGACAGGTGTATATCATGAGTAGTGTCCAGTGATTGTCATGCAGTATAAGAAGAAACATTATACGCGGCAGACGCTTTTTGGTTTTGTGCTAGAACATCTGGCATGCTCTCATTTCATTAGCCAATCATAGATCATTGAACAACATCAGATGAGTGATGTAGGGTTGTCCAATCTTTTTTTGTAAGATAGGGATATAAGTTGATGCCACCATCATAGCTAAACATCTACTAGTTTTGACTAGGTCCCGTAGATCGTTGAGGGGGATTACTACATTATCCTTATCATAGATGATGTTTGTAGTGTTAGAATCAGCAAATTGTAGAAGTATTTGATTGACATGTTCCTGAGATAGAGAACTGCAGGCGGAATGGTCAAAGTTGCTGATGACAGAGTCAAAGATGACAAGAGAAGTAGAAGCACGTTCAGCGGTTAGTAAGGATCGCAAGTGCTCTATCTACTTGGATGTCCTGAAGACATTAGTGGAGCCCTCGACTTCATTTCTTAGAGGACTGCTAGGTGGAGAAGAGTGAGAATCAGAATCAGAATCAGTTTCTGTCTCTAACAGATCCTCTAGAAGCTCTTAATATCAGAAATAGTGCTTGTCTTTTATCAACAACAATGCATAGATGCTCCTTAAATGATAGAAATTTGTGTCATGGAGCTGTCGTATATATCTAAAGATTTTTAGCAACTCTATGGCATGCAAGATGATGAAGGCGCTATTTCTGCTCCCCAGGTCTTGTTGAATTAGGAAGTCCTTGATCTTGTAGAAGTTCCAGGCACCGATGTGTCATCAGATGCCTTATTTGATGACCCAGTGGAGACGTAGAACTAGGAGCCTGAGCTCGATGTCTTTGGGGTAGAGGAAGATGTGCTCTAGGTGGGGGACCTCCGTGCTACAACAACTAAGAAATGTAATGTCGTGGGAGCGGAGGTCAGCCATGTAGAGGAACTAGTACCCCTTATGCTTGTGGGGGGCCAACACTAGGTCACCGTTGTGCTCTTCTACATTCTTCAGCATATCAACCACCGTTCGTGTGTTATCCACCCCTGCTAGCAGTCGCCTGGCCAAGGCTGGAGTGGCATTGTAGATCGACTGCCAGCCTATCTTAAGCATGATATTCTCGATCATGGCACCTTTCAGGACTCTGAACAAAATCTTCCCCATGATAACTTCTGAGCAGAACATTGCCTTGAGTGCTCTCCGTCAAATGGAAAAGTGTTTGTCGCTTCATAGGATAGCTTCTTCTTCTAGTTGTGGCCTTAGGATCATGTTCAAAAGTTTTTGGTCCTAGATTGTCAAGTAGTCGATGGCGCCCCTATCGAAGTCATCCATCTCAAAGACTGGAATCTCGAACGGCACAGAGAACACATCAGTCGTTGAAGTCTTTTCTCTTGGGAGTTTCTCAACAAACAAGATATACATATCACCCCTTTCTCCATCTGAGGAATCATCTGCTATGCCTTCAGACATTTCTTCTTCTGCTTCAGTTGGCTCTAACAGTTGTGGAGGGGCAGAAGTGTCGACGCCACAGGTACTCCCTTGTTTTGTGGGGGGCCCATCGGTGGTTTTGTTGGTCGTCTCCTCCTCAGGAGTTGTTAAGTGCCCACTGGTGTCGGAGGAGGATGACGAGCTGGAGGAGAAAGGTGATGATGATGATGGCAGAGAGGAGGGAGCCAGTGGTGAAGGTGATCTCCGAGAACGTCTTGAGTGGTGGTGGGCATCCCTCTCATCGAGCCTCTGCTCGATGGCGTCTAGGCGTTGGAGCTCCGCCTGCATTGTGTTGTTCATTGCTTCTAGTTGGCCAGGGAGACCAACTAGGGTCAGTAGGTGATGCTCCTATTTGCCTAGCCATTGTTGGGATACCTAAAACTTGCGGGTTAGGGAAGCGAAAGTAGCGTTGTGGTTGCATGTTACCTCCCGCAAGTTGTCGAGCTTGAAGCTGAAGGCTTGCCCTAGCAAGGAAGGGACTACTGTTGATTGACTTTGACTCTTCGTAGCGCTCCTCGCATTGGCAGTTCAACCCATTGAATATGCATCATCTGTCGGGGATGAGTCCACTAGGATAGTATGTGAGGGTGTTCCTCTAGGAGTGGCGTTGGAACCCTTGTGGCTGCTTCTGTCTCCTTAGTGTGGGGTCGTGGAGAAGGTGACATAGTGGACAGATGCTAATCGACCACCCATCTCTCGGCTTCCTCCTCCATGGAGACCTATGGCGTTGTGAGTGGCGGTGTTGGGGTTTGCTGGATAGACATGAGCTCAGCATTCAAGATCTAAATGAATGCCTCATCGCTGTTGCAAAAGGCATTTGACTGCACTAAGGGGGTGGTTGCAGCTTCTATTGTTGCCAGTAGGGTTGAAGCTTGTGGTGCTACGACAACTGTTTCTGCGATGGTGCATGGCTTCTGAGGCGAAGATCGTTGTGGCGGCCTCAGTTGTGTCAATGACCTCCTCGATGGTTGGCACTTCTTCTATGGCCATGGCGGGCATCGTTGTGGTTGCCGCGGATGGTTCGGTGGTGGAAGTAGTGATTGGCTTGGCGGTGGCGGCTACCACTAAGTCCTCGAGGATGACCGCAAATGACTTGTCCCATCGAGCTTCTGTAGGTACGAGCCTCCCTATGGCATCCATCCTTTCTTGGATGGTTGTTGTGGTAGCGTAAGCTACATCAACGGTCAGAGCTTGTACCTATGCTGTTGTGAAGTCCAGCTTTTCCGCGTCATAGTTGACACAACTTGGGAGGGGCAGGAGGATATTAGTCCTCGTGAACTTATAGAAGAGGCGGTGGCCTTCCTTCTTGATGATGTTTGCTCTGGTGAGGAACTTTATGTCTATCTTGTCGTCGCATGTGGTTTACGACAAGCTGTGTGGCTCCCTCAGGTACCCAAGCCTAGCTGCTATCAGGTTGATGACTCCTCCCATGTTGTACTCCTTGGTGGCATCCTTTATTGGATGTAGATGATTGAGCAGGAAGCACCCCAGATTGATCGGCTTGCCTTCCATTATATACCATATAAGGCGTAGCTCTTCAGTGTAAAGGTTGCTCGTCTCATATTTGCTGAAGAGTATGTTCACCACAATCTTATGGACTATCTTGCAGAATCAGGAGTGGACCGCCGCCACTTTGCTTCCTGGCTTGAATGAGGACTCACTCATCAACTTCTTCCACAGCCTGACTGGGTCAAAGTCATTGGCGTCGCTAATTCGGGCCCCGTTGTTGAGAAATTCTTGCTCAACCTCATTGGAGGAGAAGATCTCATTGAGCATCCTCTCTATTATGTCATGCTCCTCGTTGTAGAGGCACCCCTGCAGCTTGTCCTCTCTGTCGTTCCTTTTGTTTTCCTCTAGCATGTTTGGAACCCGACGGAGGGAGGAGATGAACTCCTTTGTCAGCTTGGTGTAAGAGGCAGAGAAGCTGAAGCAGATTTTCCAGAGTCTGACAACTTCCAGGAGATTCTCTAGCCTATCGAAGATGCCAATCGTCTAAAAGGATGCGTGGTGGAAGAACCGGGTTGGGCGGTAGACTTTCACCAAAAACTCATTGTAGTGCCTATGGTGCTCTTCATCCCTCTGCATGAAATGCCCTGGTGAGTGGGTGAGAACCTCAGGTTCTGCCGTCATGGCCAGGGTTGTAGTTGCTTCTATTTGGAGCCGCTTCTCGACCTCAGATGGCCCATCGGTTGCTGGATTAGGGCATTTTTGTCCTGCGGTGGCTTCAGCTGTGGCCCCGGGGTTGAACCTCTGACCCTGCTCATCGACCTGTTCGATGGTATGCTTGGTGCGTGCCATTTTCTAAAAAGATTAGATAAGGAAATTAGATCAAAAAAAGTTATTTGATCAAAACTTTGTTTAACCGGTACTGAGAGTTAGTAAAAAGGGTGCCGCCTGATATGGGTTGGAAGGTACATGTGAAAAGCGGTATCGGTCGGCAAAAGTTCGGCGTCGGGCCTTAGGAATCCTGGCGCATGACACACACGTGTCTGATACATAGAAATCTAATACACTCTTTAAACGATACTTAGAATAAACCGTCATCGTGCAGAAGGGAAAATGATGCGCTGGTGAAGTCAGCATCAAAGAAGCGTGATATGGTCTAAGAGATACACGCATCACTTGTGGAGTATCGGGTAGCTCTGCTTAACTCAGTCTGCACGATAAGGATGCATGATATGCGTGTCGTGCGATATGCTTGTCACACGGCACATGTGAAAGCACGATAAGCTCTCTAAATGATAGGGTAACTGACACATGCTAAATGTCATGCCCGTCATAAATGTGTGATGCATTGTGCTGTGTGATACTCGTGTCGCGCGACACGGGCGAAAAACCAATGCAAAAGTAAGCGATAGGAAATCTGACACGGTTTGATGCGGTAGTCGGAAAAACTGATACACTTTTAAGGTCTTACCCAACACTGGTAAGAACACGATACTGAGAGCATGATAAGGGTGGGTGATAGGGTTTGTGCGACACACATGTTTGTGTGACATGGGTTATGCATCATGAGTTTTTACCTTATCGGGCAGGAAGATTGGGAACATGACACAAAAGGTCGATAGGCTGGGGAACTAGCACTGGAGCTAAGCTAGCAGGAAGTTGCGTGATACGGGAGTAAGATATTTGGTTAATTCGGTAACCTGACACGATTAATCTTGAGCTTCTATATATAGCCGTCTGTGAGCGGGGTAAAAAGGGTAAAAAAGAGGACACGTGTCACACATGCACGCAAATTGCCTTCCAAAGCAAGCACACAAATTGCCTTCCAAAGAGGACACGTGTCACGATTAATCTGGAGCTGCTATATAAATCCTATCTAATCACGTCACGTCACAAATCTTTTGAGAAGGCGGTGCATTTCTCGGCATGCGTGTCGGTCAGCAAGCGCGTGTTGTCTGGTGTGCATTGCCTGACACACCCTTTTGCACGCCACATACTTGAGCAATATACGTGTCGTGTGGTACGTTGTAAGAACCGAGCGATGCCATGAGCGTGCTACTTGCCTGACAGACGATGGGCGACACGGTAACTCGGCATGGCCATCGTGCATGCCCGACATGTTAAAAGCAAAGAACTTATGAGAACTTAATAAGGATGAAAACCAAAAATTAAAAGGCACTCGATATGTAAAACATCACTCTCAGCTAGTATTACACACGAAGATGATAAAACTAAGTCGGTGGCCCAGAAAATGCGAGAATCTGTGCACATGGCGCGGGTACAGACTCAGGCCTTATTGCAATAAGAGTGTTCATAATGTTCTTTGCAGGAAAAGGAAATAACATCCTATTCTAGGAAAGTAAAACTTGGGCTGCCTCCCAAGCAGTTCTATGGTTTTTGTCATTAGCTCAACATCTTAAAATCTTGCTATGCTTCTTTGGTAGGTGCAGCTTTGACATCATCCAGGGGCAACTCAGACCTCCTTATGAAAGCTTCATCTTTGTAGAACCTTTTTACTCGGTGTCCATTACCTAGGAAGACCTTCGCGGGATCATCTTTGTCGTATAGCTCCATCATTCCTGATAGGTACATCTTTGCTACCACAAATGGTCTGGACCACCTAGTCCGCAGTTTCCCCAGAAATAGTCGAATAGAAGATTTAAAAATCAAAACTTTATCACCTTCCTCGAATTCTTTCTTCCATAGGTGGGAATTATGCCAGACTTTTTTCCTCAGCTTGTAGATTCTTGCATTCTCATAGGCGTGAAGCCTAAGTTCTTCAAGCTCTTAGATTTGTAGGAACCTCTTCTTTTTATCTAGGGAGGGATCCATGTTAAGACGCTTAATGGCCCAAAAATCCTTGTGTTCTAACATAAAAGGTAGA
The DNA here is from genome assembly GCA_963693085.1 of Alisma plantago-aquatica. Lineage (NCBI taxonomy): Eukaryota > Viridiplantae > Streptophyta > Magnoliopsida > Alismatales > Alismataceae > Alisma > Alisma plantago-aquatica. The sequence goes on from OY856409.1 coordinate 476,893,835, forward strand.
TGCCAAGCTTTCTTGTATATCAAACGATAAGGCATGGTGTCGAGCGGTGTCTTATATGCTGTCCTGTATGCCCAGAGGGCATCATCTAGCTTGGCTGACAAGTCTTTTCGAGACTTTCCGACTGTTTTCTTCAGGATCTATTTAATTTTCTGGTTAGAAACTTCAACTTGATCAGATGTATATGGATGGTATGATGTGGAAACTTTGTGTCGAATGCCATATCTGTGCATAAGTGACTCAAATTTCCTCTCAGCAAAGTGAGATCCACCATCACTGATTACTGTTCTTGGCACTCCAAACCTAGGGAAGATGATCTTAGTAAAAAGCTTTATAACTGCCTTAGCATCACAGGTGGTGGTGGGTATGACTTCTACCCACTTGGAGACGTAATCCACCACAACAAGAATGCACTTAAAACCACATGATGAGGGGAAAGGTACCATGTAGTCTATCCCCCATATGTTGAATATTTCCACTTCAATCCATTCTGACATAGGCTTCTCATTCCTATGAGAGATATTCACAATTCTTTGACACTCGTTGCATGCTTTGAAAAAGGCATGATCATCCCTAAAAAGAGTGGGCCAATAAAAGTTGGACTGGAGAACTTTGGTCACAGTCCTTTCAGCACCGAAGTGCCCTCCATAGGGGGAGGAATGACACTCAAATAAATTTTTTGGGGCCTCATCTTTAGGTATACACCTCCTGTATAGGTTATCAGTGCAACACCTGAACAACAGAGGGTCGTCCCAGTAATAGTTCTTCAGATCAGAGAAGAACTTCTTCTTTTGATTGTAAGACATTTATGGGGGTAGTTGTTTGCAGGCTAGATAGTTACAGAAATTGGCGTACCATGGCCCTTTAGGATTGGCCATCTAGGCAACATATATTGCCTCATCAACATAGCTTTTATTGATTGATAGTGCATGGTCGTCCTCCACCCTAATCCTCAAAAGGTGTTCAGTGGCCACGTTCTCATAACCTTTCTTGTCTATTATCTCGTGATCAAACTCCTTTAGCAGCAATGTGCCACGTAACAACCTAGGCTTCACATCCTTATTTTGCATCAAATACTTGATAGCCCCGTGGTCAGTGTGAACAACCACTTTATAAACCACAAGGTAAGATCAAAACTTATCAAATGCATAGACAATTGCTAGCATTTCTTTCTCGGTGGTGGTGTAATTCATCTGTGCTTTGTCTAACATCTTACTGGCGTAGAAGATCACATGATACTTCTTATCTTTCTTTTGCCCAAGGATTGCACCTATGGCAAAATCAATAGCATCACACATAAGCTCGAAGGGAAGATTCCAGTTGGGATACTAGAGAATGGGTGCGGAGACCAAAGCATCCTTCAAAGTGGAGAACAGTGTCAGACACTCATCTGTGAAATCAAATTTCACATCCTTCATCAGTAGATATGATAAAGGCTTTGCAATCTTCGAGAAGTCCTTGATAAACCTTAATTAGTAACCGGCATGTCCCAAGAAACTTCTGACTCCTGTTATAGATGTGGGTGGAGGAAGCTTTGCTATCGCCTCCACCTTATATTGGTCAACTTCAATGCCTTTACTTGACACCTTATGTCCCAACACTATCCCTTCCTGTACCACAAAGTGGCACTTCTCCCAATTAAGGGTGAGACTCTGTTCTTTACATCTCCTCGTTACCAAAGACTAGTTATTTAGGCAATCATCAAAAGACCTGCCATAAACACTGAAGTCATCCATAAAGACTTCCATCTTATCTTCTAGGAGATCTGTGAAAATGGCGTTCATGCACCGCTGAAAGGTAGCAGGTGCATTGCAGAGCCCAAAGGGCATTCTTCTAAAGGAAAAAGTTCCATAGATGCATGTGAAGGTAGTCTTCTCTTGGTCATCCGGATGAATGGGGATCTGATAGAACCCTGAATAACCATCCAACTAGTAAAAGTAAGAGTGGTGGTCCAGACGCTTAAGCATCTAGTCGATAAACGTGAGAGAGAAGTGGTCCTTGCGTGTGGCAGTGTTCAGCTTTCTATAATCTATGCACATCTGCCAGCTAGTGACTGTTTTGGTTGCAACTTTGACTCCATTATCTCCCTTAATTAACATTATGCCTCCCTTCTTTGGAACTACCTGAATGGGACTCATCCATGCACTATCACTAATGGTGTAAATGATTCCTGCATCATGGAGTTTCACAACCTCCTTGCTAACCACCTCTCTCAACTTCTCATTCAGCTTTCGTTGCGGTTGAGCGTAAGTCTTGGAATTTTCTTCCAGGTGGATCCTGTGCATACACACAGAAGGGATGATCCCCCTTAGGTCTCTAATCGAGTAACCTAGGGCTTTTCTCTGTAGCTTGAGCTCCTCAAGCAGTTGTTCTTTCTAACTATCAGTCAGCTCTGAGTTGATGATGACTGGATTCATCCTTTCTTCGTCCACGAAATGGTACTCCAGACCTTTCGGCAAAACTTTTAACTCGGGTGGGGTCTCCTCCTCTTGTTCTTCGGTGGGATTGCTTCGTAGGGCAGCATACATCACCATCTCCACTGGGTCTTCTGCTCCAGGTAGATCTTAGATTTCAAGAAATGCCAGCAATTCATCCACCTATGGGTCCTCGACCACCTGTGCTTTTCCAGCTAAAGCGTGCATCAACGGGTCTACCATATCCTTTTCTTCCCTAACCTCATTGTAGAGCTGCTAGTAGCTTTCAACGAAATAAGAGGACTCAAAGAACTATGGGGCTTTCATACAATCATAAATGTTGAAGTCGATGTGCTCTCCTCCAACTTTGAGTGTTATCATACCCGCCTTCATGCCCAAAGATAATGGGGCAGCTAGGGTCTTCCACGGTGTCGATCAAAACGATGTCGTAGGGTATAAAGAACTGCCCAACTCTATTGGGCACATCTTCAACCCCTCCAACCAGCCTGGTGAAGGTGTGATATGCAAGCTGAATTCTCATATTGGTACTCACCATATCGGTGAGTCCTAACCTTTTTGCAAGTGACAAGGGCATTAAGCTGATACTTGCTCCCAAATCTACTAGACCTTTATGGGTCATGTTGTCCCCAACTTGAAAGGGGATGGAAAAAGCCCCAGGGTCTTTCTTCTTAGAAGGCATACTCGCCTTGAAAAAAGAACTGGACATTTGTGCTAGCTTCACGGTTTCAACGTCTTCTCCTCTTTTCTTTCTCAAGATCAAGTCTTTTAGAAACTTTGCGTAGGTGGGCATTTCCCTGATAGCATCTAAGAACGGGATGTTGAGGTGCAACTTCTTTACTGTAGCAATGAACTTTTTGTACCTCTTCTTGAAATGGGCCTTTACAAACTTGTGTGGGAAAGGTAAGCGAGGTGCATACTTGTCCGGATGCTCCTCGAAAGGGATGTCATCGACTCTTTCCTTTGTTACCTTCTTTGGCTTTGCATGTACTTCTTCTGATTCTTTGGGGGTAGCATTCTCAACTATTGTTGTCATTGTTTCTCTCTTCTCAGCTGATGGCTGCACCACTGTGCCTGACCTTAAGATGACCATTTTTGTTGTTTCATTCCCACACAGATTCACCTCAGTATTGGAGGGGAAACACCCTACTTGTTGGTTGATACTCTGGTCTAGGCTTTCCAGCTGCTGGTCAATCCATTTGTCGTGCTGCTGGAGCTGTCCTATATGAGTTCAAAAACCTCCCATCTGTTGTTGCATCAACTTGAGCAAAGTCATGTTGTCCACAAAACTTTTGTGCAACTTTTTATTCAGATTGTTCTGCTTCTTAGAAAAAGACATCAATTTTGTCATCATCGATGGTCGTTGTGGTTGGCCCTACTAGAAAGTTCTTTGATGTGGGAAACTTGCTTGACGTTACTGATTTGACGGTCCTCCCGAAGAAGTTCCACCCACCAGCTGATGAGAATTTTCAACCGCGTTGGTATTCTCGTATGAAAAACCAGGGTGATCGGGGCGCCGATATTGAACGTAGCTCACATTCTATATGTTGTCTTCATCAGGCTCACCTTGAAAGGCTGTGTGTGGATAGAAGTCAGACAGGTGATCTGGCTCCCCACAAGTGACGTAGCTTCTCACTGCCTCTTGTCAAACTTTGCCCTTATATCACTGCTCCTTCAAGGTTTGGATGTCAGTTACTGTCTTGTCTAGCTTAGCCGCCAATGCCTCCATCGCCTTCAATTCTCTAGGGGTGGTGTGGCTCGTTGACTCCCTGTTGTACTCACTATCTTGCTGATTCATGGCCATATTGTCTATAATCTCTCTAGCCCTTTGAGCACTGAGTCCCAAGAAATTGTTGCCAACCGCAACATTCAGGGATTTCCTTTCTCCGACGCACAACTCGTTATAGAAAGTAGTGATTAGCTTGGGCTCAGAAAAACCATGGTGGGGGCACTCCCTCTGATAGCCTTAGAACCTCTCCCATGTCTCATGTAGGTTCTCTGAGACTTTTTGTGAGTACCTCATTATCTTGTTTTTGCATTTGATCGTCCTCTCTATAGGGAAGAACTTGGCGATAAATGCATTTTCTAGATGTTACCAATCGGGGAGGCTTCCATCCTGTAGACTTGTATACTGATGGAGCTTCCATTCGCGTGGAGTTGTCTGCACCACTAAAAATCCTAAAGATAGTAAGTCTTTAGGTTTAGCCTTGCTTATACTAGATTAAAAACTCCATCCACGTATGCTAGGATACGTGGAAGTCTTATCATAGTATAGTTAAGGGTTAAATCCACAGGACAACAGTCTTGTTAAGATCAACAAGATAGAAAATGTTAGAATTTCATTTAACTCCTTAATAGTTGGTATTTAGATCAAAGAGTTGGTTTGGTTGTTTAAACTAAGTGCAAGTAAAGTAAAAGTAGGAAAGTAAATTTAAGGTTGTAAACAATGTTAAGAAACCACTAGGATGTGACCGGCTTTCGCCACCACTACACATGGATCAAAACATACATCACAATAACTTGGCTTGCAAAGAAAAGAGTCTAAATAGTTAGTATCTTTGTAGGCTTAGCCTCCTTTCAGATAACTAACTATGAGAAATGTGGAAGTGTTGCAATGCCAGCCATCCTCAGACGAATGGTCACTTGCTTTGCATCACTCCCCTCACAAGGTGTGTTCCTTGACCAGTCAAGGTTGTACTTTCATACGTCAACTGATTCCATTTCATAGTATGAAAGTACAATGATGGAGGTGAGTTTACTCCACTTCTTGAGAAATGCTCCTAGATACCGAACCAAACGTATGGTGACTACATCCAATATGGAACCAACAAGTAGTCGATATTCAAATCTATAAGTATAAACATAGATGATTTGCACTAACAGATAATAGATAACACAAGTTGGTGATCAAGCAACTAGCATTCATTAAACAATTGATGTTGAACTGGAAAGATAGTTTTTTTCTATTGCAAACTCAAGAATTACAATGCATGAAATGAAAACATGGGTAGCGGGGCTACTCCCCGCACCCTAGTGTATGAGACTACTCGCTCATGGCAAGAATAAAGAAGGGGGAGAGAAGAGAGAGAGATCATCATCTTCACAAAGGAGGGAGGAAGGTCAACCCCTTGGAGAGAGAGAGAGAGCAACGATCTTCACACTTTGTAGCTTGCTTGATGATGAATCCTCCTCTTCCCACCTTCTTTGTCGATGAGAGAGAAAGTGGCTTGGAGATGGAGTATGGATCTCAGACCGGCAGCCTCGGGGCAGTGAGTGAAGGATGGAATGGCTCTAGAACAATAGAGACAACCTTTGGACGTCTGAAAAACTTCCCTTTGTGAGGACCTCTCAGGTCTTATTTATAGGCTTTGAGTGAAACTCAAACGGTTTGGGAGATTTGGACCCAAATGGTCGTGAAGACCATTTGGACCCAAATGGTTGTGAAGACCATTTGGACTCTCTCAGTTTGGAGACCGTTTGAACTCTCACTTTAGAAACCATTTGAGTCATCTTGGTTTGGAATCGTTTACCTTTATTCGGTCTTGGGACCGTGTAGCTTCATATGGTCTTGGGACCGGTTGATCTCCATTCGGTCTTGGGACCGTTTGACTTCCATTCAGTCTTGGGATCGTTTGGTGTCCATTTGGTCTTGGGACCGTTTGGTGTCCATTTGGTCTTGGGACCGTTTGGTGTCCATTCGGTCTTGGGACCGTTTGGTGTCCATTCGGTCTTGGGACCGTTTGGAGCTTTTGTAAAAAAAATTGTGCTTTTATGTAAGAAATAAAAGGGGAAAAGTTAATCTGATGGTATATTTACAATAAAGTGGAGAAATAAAGATTGTGTCTAATTTATCTAAGAAAGAGTATGGAAAACTGAAGAAAACTAGTAAGATAACATCGCAAAATGGGAGGTTATCACCCCCCCTAACTTAGAGTCTAGCTTGTCCTAAATCTAGACAAAGCTAAGGCATGTAGTGGTGAGGTGATTTTATTTAGTAAAGATTTCCATGCTCTTGCTTCAATTCTAAACCAGAGATCTCTTAGAGTTTTATCGGGCTTCTACTCGTACTAACTCTTTCAGGTATTGGGAGTTGCGTGGATATAAGATTTCTTCCTTATCACGTAGCTCGCATTGGGACCACCTTTTCCTCGATCGCATTCTGTGCATGTTTTCAACCCCAATCAGTTTTATACTTCTTTGAAAAACCTTCTGGAAACTAAGATAGACATGAGGGTTGGCTAAATGTTGATGTGTAACTCCCCCTTTTAGTGGGGGATGGTTTATCTAAACTTTTAGGATCTCAGTATCGGGCGCGACACATCTGCCTTTGTGAGGGTAGCTAAATGTACCGGCTGGGCGAGTCCTTTATCAGCCTTTTCATATATTCAGAGACCTTAGGATCATTACCGTGCGTGACACATCTGCCTTTGTGAGGGCAGCTGAATGTATCGGTCATGTGAGACCTTTATTGGTCCTTCATATAGGTCCTTAGGTGTGGCACAACTCTCATGTTTTTATTCAATACTCTGGCTTTTATTCTTATACTCACAGACTTAGGAGTTGGATATTTAGGGATTTTATTTAGGCTGCCATGCCTCTTTTGAAAAGAAGAAAACTATTCTTGGAGTCTCCTGACATGCACTTATTTTGATTTCGTACTTGGTGGCCCACTTGCAAGGTTCCTTGATTTGGATTTCACCTGGTTCCCTCCCATCCTTGAGAGTATTTTGGCTTGCTTCAGTTATGATGTTAACTTGTGGAGAGTCTGGGGCACAGTTGAAGCAAAAGCATGGAAATCGAGTGTGAAAGTAATTTATTAATTCGCCATTACATGCCTAAATGCTTTTTCTATTATTGCTTTTTGAGGACTACTTTGGTTCTAAATTTAGCTGGGGGTGACCTTTTCCAAGAATGATGTTATACTTATGTACAATAATTATTCTATAGAAGAAATTATTGAAAAAGTCTAAATGTGAAAGGAAAGATAAGAAAATGCATAGAAAAATAGGAGTGAATAAAAAGAAGCAGAGGGAGAAGGGTTGAAAAATGATAATTCACCCTTGTCCAGTGTACCCTCCTAACTTATCACTCACTCTGTCCCCAGAGTGTCAAAGTGATAGGTTGAGAAGTACATGGACAAGGGAAATAGGCTTCTGTTAGTCCTTTGTTAGCTCCATGTGTTCGGAGAAGATTAGCTGCGAACTTTCCTCATAGAGCATGGTGATCCACATCCGTCATGTCCTCTACTGGTCTTCCAAGGACAGCGAGGGTGTACATCCAGTATAGGATGTGGAAACCACAGTCGGTTGATTCTCGGAGCTATTGGGGGCATCTGTGGTTGAAGGCTGGGTGATGAAAGTGTTCTTTATCATACGCCCTTGTGTGCTTTCTTAAAAGATCGTGTAGTTTATTAGCACATTCCTTTGCCACCTCCTCTGTGGGTGTGTTAGCTGTCACCGCATACTGGTTTTGGTTAGGATCAAATTGGTTGTCGTAACTGTTATAGATGATTTTTGTTCCTTCGGGAAGGTTTGTCTCCAGTAACATCCAGTGCTCTGAGTGAAGGAAAGGAAGAATAATGAACTTCGGAGTTGTATGCTGGAGGCAAGAGATAAGTGCCTCTGTGGTTCTGAAGTTCTTTGTCTTTAGTAGGTCGTCCTTCGTGTAAGCAGACGCCATGTAAACCGTGGGATGGTTTCGTCTGAGGAGATATTGATAAGCAGTCATCAGGCTCACGGATAGAAATCCTTGTAATTGTATGGTTTCATGAAGGGTATCTGCCATGACTAGAATATCTCTAGCTAGAAAAATGAGCTCATCTTTCTCGGCATATAGCCTATACATGATGAGTTGGAGTTCATTTTTAGAAAGGTTCTTGCAAGCAGCAAGGTCGAAGTTAGGAAACGTCAGTTCTATGGCAAGTAGGGGCACCATTTGTGTGGAAGGTTTGTTGATGGTGGACCAGGATACCAATTCGATGTCTCCTACATCTTCCGCCAAATCAAAAGTGTAAGGGTCCCATTGTCTTTTTTCAAGAACCATGGCGGGTTGTTGTTCTGTCTCCAACTCCATTAATGTTTGTCAGAAAGTTCATCTTTATGGATGTTGGATGGCTGAGAAAAGGTAGAGAGGGATGTCGTCTGGCGCCATACTCGGGTCCTTGATGAACCTTCTGTCACATATGAGTTCCATGACATAACGCCCTCATAGAGAGTGAAAATCTTCTGTGGTCAGCCTGGTGAAGGGGGTTTGTTGATTAAGCGCTTGAATGTGGCGTATAGTGTAGAAGGTGCAATCCCCATATCCGGTAGTGGTTTGGACTGGTGGAGCAATGATTTGGAACCAAGGTTGGCTCCAACCATTCTTGAGAGAAGGGCAGGCAGCCCAAATTAGTTTGAGAAGCCAGAAGGGGATGCATCTTGCTTCTCCGGATTCTTCTCCAACAAAATTGATTGTTCCAGCCTTTAGTTCGCTGGAACAAAAGTTGTACACAATGGCATCGTGGGCCACAGTGTCAACGATCATGAGCAGCCAGTGGCTAGAAACTTGAAAGGGGATGGTGAGATATCACACCTTTCGAGCGATCCCAACGCGCAACCGCTCTATAGATTTATTGCGTAAGTCCTTGTATAATAGGCTCATAGCCAGAGCTGGTGAAGCGTTGAAAACTGGCTGCGGTCGCTTTGATCTTCTTTATATTTCGATAGAGTTGGCAAGAAGGACATGGAAGATTGCCATCTTCATTGTTGATTGTGGTCAAAGGATGGTGTGGAAATCTTCACGTGTCAAATTACGCTTAGTTTTTATATTCGTGTAGATGATGTCCCTTCCCTCTTTGGCATCGTCTATAATAGTGTTCAGGATGAAGATATCCTGGACATCTAGGGTAGAGATGGCCGCCATGTCTAGGTCGTGCATCATCTTAGGTAGAGGTGGCGGGGGGAGCTCTTGTGGAGGTGGAAGAGAGGTCTGCACTAAGTCATCCATATATTATTGTAGATCTTCATATTTTTCTAATTTAGAAGCAGAGTCGAGTCCAATATCTATGTCTAGACTCACTCTATCTTCCTCTTCATGGTCTGGGGGAAAAGGTGAAGATTGCTTCGGGGTAGAGTGTTGTGGAAGGTTTGTTGGTTGACTTGTACTAGTTCCCAATATACATTGTTGGAACTCAGCAAAAGCGGCTTCTTTGCCAGTTTCCCCCAAAGATCCCATGGTTGAGTAGTCAATGAATTGGTACCCATATGACATGTTAACGTTGTCATTGTGATCATGGGTTTTGGGATCGTTTCCACCTTCATGGTGGTCTTTGTCATATGCTTTCTTTGAAGGTTCTGCTCCTCGGCTGGTTCCCTCCCCAACATGTCGTGGATCATCAGGGTTGTCATCTGGAGAGGAAGTATCATCGTTGGAGTCAGCGGAGGATTCAAAATATTCCTCATCTTCATCTTCTTCCTCTTCTTCATTGTTTGCCGCTTTATCTTTTGTTTTCATCGTTGTAGTCTTCTTGCACTGCTGGTGAAGGGCTTGTAGTTCGTCGAAAGCCACTTGCACATGCTCATGTGTTTCAAGCAATGTGTTGTGGGTTTCTGTAAGATCTAAATATCTAGCCTCGGCGGAGAGGAGTCGTGTAGTAAGATCTGTCACTTGAGCTCGTAATTGGTTGATTTCATTATTTGACAACTCCTCTTGGTGGCTATGGAGCTGCGTAAGGGTGTTGTTGATGTCGTCCAAGCGCGTGCTAAAAGCAAATTGTTGCTGCTTAAGCTTGCATAGGATCTCAGGCAGAGGTTGAGTCTGCGCTGATATCATGTCAACTTGCTGAGACAACGCTACTTGTTGGCTTTTGACCTCAAGCACCAATTGTGGCTGTTGTTAGACGGTCATCGATGTGTTCGACTTGCGTGGCCGCTGCTTCCTGCCGTTGGTGGATATTTGAGAGGATGCCTGGTAAGGCATGGTTTTGCTCATCGATCTTGGCAACCTATTTAGTAAGACCCTGCACACAAGAGAAAATATATTGTATTTTGTTAGAAGGGTTGGTAAGGAGGTTTTAGATGGCGTCAAATTGACGTCTGAATTCCTCACCAACATTTGTAAAAGGGACCCCAGTTATGGATGGATGTGGTGGCTGGGGTCAGGGTGGAAGGGCAGTAGCGCCTTATGAAAAAGATGTTGTGGATGGTCCCTCGAACTATGTGGTGACTGTAGATGGAGTCACCAGAGGTTTCGGGGTGGCAGATGGGAAGGGTGATAACAGTCCGAGAGAGAAAGGTGGAACTGAGAATGTCGGGGGAAAAGCAGTGGAGGTGGAGGTGAAGGAGGTGAAGTCGGGCGTTGAAGTAGGTAGTGGGATGCCCAAAGAGAAAAAGGGTGGAGTGGAAGATGTGGGTGGTGGTGCGGTTGCAGAGAAAGGAAATGTGGTGGTCATCATTGTGGAGAAAGATGGAAGAGTTGTGGATTGTGGAATAGTGGACGATGGTGGCATGGTGGGGGTGGTGTTGGAGGTAAGTTCAACATTTAGACTCATGATGAAGGAGTCTAGTGATGAGGTGTTGATATTTTCTTTAGGGAGGGTGGGTTCTGCCTCTGGATTTGGTTTTGATGTCGGCATTTCTGACAGTTGTTGTATCTGCAAATGCCCTTTGGATGGTTGTTTCACTGGTATTTTTGTTATTCTTGCTGCTGGGGAGGTGATGATGTGCTATGTCTGCCTCACTTTGGATATCTTTTCTTGTATTTTGACCGAATCTAGGAGGTATGCAAGCTCCTCTTTGGTGAAGAGAAGCTTTTCCTTGTCATAGTCTGCAAGCTCTGGATGTGGCAGCAGAGTCCTTGAGGATTTTAGTGTAGGGCAAAAGATATACTGTAGTTTTGCATCTTTTTCTTTGATGATGTATGAGTTTTTTAAGGTCTTCTCATTGGTAAGGATGTCACCCTTGATCTTTGTGCACCTAGGGAGTAGTCTGTCCATCTTGAGATATTTTAGGATGGATGTTATATGACCTCCCATACATATTTCTTTCCCGAGGGCGTAAGATGTGTGCTTGTGTATCAATTGTCATCCGATGTTGACTGGCTACCCTTTTAGAATGGACCAGAGTATGAAAAGGTTAGAAATGCTAACATTTCCACCCTCGGTCCTGGGGAAAAGTGCACCTACAAGAATTTTGTGCAATGTGCGCACCAGTCCAGATTGAATATTGGAGGCTTTGTAGGTTTTTGCCTCATAGGTCAGGATCCTTGTCAGGGATTTCCAGAAGATATGCTTGTTGAACTCGGAGCTTTCGATGCCTAAAACTTTGGCCTTCTTCAGCTACTTCTGGTTGTCTATAAATATTTCATTTAGCATGTTTTTCGTTATGACAACCTTGTTGCTAAAGAGTTTGGTGACCAGCCTGCGTTCACCTCCGTCCCTTGATCTATCTATAACGTCCACAACTTCTTTGTTGAGATATGTGAAGAATTCAGTTTTACGCTCAACGTAAGAAGTCTCAGGGACAAAGCAAAGTCTTGAAAGGTTGGCGTTATTGAGCAGAGTGAGGATTCTATCATATATCCCCATCTTTAGTAGTATGCTGGAGAAAACATACTCTGTTGGCTTTAGGGACTTGTCGATAGATGGCAGGGTGTGGATGAAAAGATCTGCTTGTGGTGGTGTTGTGGTGGTCTGGTGGTGAAAGCAGGGGCAGCAGTGGTGGCGGGAGCGATAGTGATTGATGGAACGTATCCCGCCAGGGTTTGTTCTCTTGCAGTGGCAGGTTGTACCTACTTCCTTGCTCGTTTCTTTGTTGGTTGTTCTTTTGGAGCTTTGTGTGTCTTCCGTTTCCCCTTTATCTTTGTGGAAGGGGATTCCTCTTCGGGAGTTAGCTCGTACTCTGAACCTTCATCACTGGAGGAAATCTCCCCCAATTCTTCAACAGGGTCTTCGGCTAGGCACCTGTTGAGTCGGTTGATTTCATTCAGGACATTAATTAGGTCAACCTTTGGTGGGACCTGTCCGGTCTTTTCATAAGTGTCCATGACGTGCTGGAGTTTTGCGTGGTCGTCCATAAGTTGATCCCTTATTCAGAAGGGGGCGTCAGCGGTTCCAGTGGCTTCTTTTGCAGGGGAGGCCATACTATAATCGAAAAAAATTATATTAGAAAGAATTACAATTTTGAAAGAAGAAATTGTTTAAGGGTGAACTGAAACTAGTTTGGGACCAAATGGTTTCAAAACTGTTTGGCTCCAAGCAGTTTCAAGACCGTTTGGCACAAAGGGTTGCACAATCGTTTGGCTCCAAACGGTTTCAAGACCGTTTGGCACAAAGGGTTGCACAACCATTTGGTTCCAAATGGTTTCAAGACCGTTTGGCTCCAAACGGTTTCAAGACTTTTTGGCTCCAAGTTGTTTTGAGACCGGTTGGCTCCAAACGGTTTCAAGACCGTTTGGCTCCAAGCGGTTTCGAGACTGTTTGGCTCCAAACGGTTGAAACCGCGAGGAAGGTGAAATGTCAGGGTCGTCGCCGGTCGGTTGAAAAATGGGTGGAAGCAGAGGATGACAGTGGCGACGTGCGTGTCGGTGACGAAGATGGCACCGAGGAAGGAAGAATTTGTCATTAGCATTAGAAAGGACAACATTGGCTAGTTCTACCTTGCTGCTCCAGTCAAAGAAGGCAACAGTGTTGAGGGTGAAGTTGACTACGATGGTGATGAAGCGACGAACGGTGATAATGACGGAGATGAAGTTATGATGGGGTGCGGAGATATGGTGGCGTCGGCAATGACGTTGGTGATGGTCGTAGAGCGAACAAGAGCCAGGAGCAGAGGAATAGAATGGAATAGGGTTCGTGCGAGGGTTTAGAGAAATCGGGAATCAAGGGAAAGAAAATGATGGGGGTTATATTTATAGAAATCATGGGGTGTCGTTACAAATTCCCAAGGGCAAACAGTCTTGAGACCATTTGGGTTCCAAACGGTTTTGAGACCATTTGGGTTCCAAACGGTTTTAAGGTCGAAAGGACCAATCGGTTTCAAGACCGTTTGAGTCCAAACGGGTTCGAGATCAAAAGGACCGATCAGTTTCAAGACTGTTTGAGTCCAAACGGTTTCAAGATCGAAAGGACCAATCAATTTCGAGACCGTTTGAGTCCAAATAGTTTCGAAACCGTTAGGTTAAGATTTAATTAGGTTTTTGGATTTTATATTTTTATCCTTGTTTTGGTTATTTATGTGAATTTTTGTATTTTTCAGATTTAAAGGAGATAAGTCTAAATCAAACAAAGAGATTAGAAAATTAGCAAAACTAGGCAAAATAAAACAGTGGTACTCAGATCTTGGGTTGCCTCCCAAGTAGCGCCTGGGTTTTATGTCGTCGGCCCAACAAAAATCCGATTTGGTTATGTCGATGTTGAAGGATCGTGGATCTCGATAGTTTGTCTTGGTATTTTGTCTGCTGGTGTGTAGTATCTCTTCAATCTGTGGCCATCAACTGTCTGTTCTCCCCCATTATTATCAAGGATGATGACTGCTCTAGTGGGGTAGATGTGTTTAATTATGAAAGGTCCAGACCATTTTGTGCGGAGCTTTTCGGGAAACATCTTAAGTCTGGAATTGAAGAGGAGGACCTTATCTCTGACATCAATGTCTTTTCTTTTGAGGTAGCCGTTGTGCCACATCTTTGTTTTTTCTTTATAGATTCTGGCACTTTAGTAAGCTGTCATTCTAAGCTCTTTAAGTTCTTGTAGTTGAAGTTGTCTATATTCACCAACACTTTTGAGATCAAAGTTCAGCTGTTTGATGGCCCACCAAGCTTTATGTTCTAGTTCAAACGGTAGATGGCACGACTTTCCATACACCAGATGGAATGGGGTTGTTCCTATCAGTGTTTTGTAAGTCGTACGGTATGCCCAAAGGGCATCGGGGAGTTTGGTAGACCAATCAGTGCGATGTCTATTGACTGTTTTTTCTAAGATAGCTTTCAATTGTCTATTTGAAACTTCAACTTGGCCACTTGTTTGTGGATGGTAAGGTGTGGCGACCTTATGGTTGACCCCATATTTTCTCAGGATGGCTTGGAAGCTTCTTTTCAGAAAATGGGTTCCTCCGTCTGATATGATAGTACGAGGGACTCTGAATCTGGGGAAGATGATATCTTTGAACATCTTGATGACCGTCTTGGAATCGCAAGATACAGTGGGTATAGCTTCTACCCATTTCAAAACATAATCCACAATGACTAATATGTAAGAGAATCCATAAGATGAGGGGAAGGGACCCATGTAGTGTATTCCCCAAACATCAAAAAGTTCAAATTCTTGCCACAAAGTGAGAGGCATTTCATTCTGTTTAGTTATACCGCCAGAAAGTTGACATTTATTGTAGGATCTTATAAAATCATAGGAATCTCTTGCTATTGTTGGCCAAAAGAAACCCGATTGTAGAACTTTTAGAGCGGTTTTCTTCGAACTCATGTGCCCCCCAGTGGGGCCAGAATGATAGTGCTCTAGGACAGGGGTAATTTCCTCTTCTGGTAGGCATCGACGGAAAAGTCTGTCTTCACATAGACAAAAAAGATAGGGTTCATCGCAGAAGTATTTCTTAACATCGGGGAGAAATTACTTTTTATCGTGGTGAGAGGTGAAAGATTGGATGATTCATGTAGCTAGATAGTTCACTATGTCAGCATACCAGGGAAATCCGATGGTGATTTTCATAAGCTGGCCGTCAGGGAGGGAGTCTCGGATAGGTACATTGTCGTCCTCTTGACATTCGATGCGACTTATGTGGTCAACGATGACATTTTCCACTCCCCTCTTTTCTTTTATTTCAAGATCAAATTCTTGCATCATTAATACCCAGCGGATGAGTCTAGGTTTTGCATCCTATTTCTGAATAAGATATTTGATGGTGGAGTGGTCTGTATATATTGTGACCTTTGATCCAATTAGATAAGAACGAAATTTTTCAAAAGCGTAGATGACGGCTAACAATTCCTTTTCAGTAGTAGTATAATTCTTTTGTGCCTCATCTAATGTCTTGGATGTGTAGTATATTACATATGGCTTTTTGTCTACTCTCTACCCCAGCACAACCCCTATGGCATAGTCGCTAGCATCACACATTATTTCAAAAGGTTGTGACCAGTTATGCGCTCTTAGAATGGGTGTAGAGATTAGAGCATTCTTCAAGGTTGTAAATCTATGCAGGCATTCATGGTCAAAGTTGAAATCGGCATCCTTGGTCAATAGGTATGTCATATGTTTTTCTATTTTCGAGAAGTCTTTGATAAATCTCCGGTAGAAACCGGCATGACCCAAGAAAGCTCGCACTCCCCTTATGTCTTTCGGCGGAGACAACTTTGAGATGACATCGATTTTTGTCTTGTCTACTTCGATTGCTCTTTTGCTTACTCGATGTCTGAGGACAACACCTTCGGTCACCATAAAGTGACATTTTTCCCAATTTAGGATAAGGTTTGTTTCCTCGCATCTCTGTAAGACTTTACTTAGGTTGAGTAGGCAGTTATTAAAAGAGTCTCCGTGTACTGAAAAATCGTCCATGAACACCTCCATAATGGTATCGATTAATCCTGTGAAGATAGCAGTCATGCATCTTTGGAAGGTTGCGGGGGCGTTGCATAGACCGAAGGGCATCCTTCTGAAGGTGTATGTTCCAAAAGTACAAGTAAATGTCATTTTTTCTTGGTCTTTGGGGTGAATTGGGATTTGGTAAAACCCAAAATATATGTCGAGGTAGCAGAATTTTTTTTGGTGGGCTAGCCGCTCAAGGACTTCGTCAAGGATGGGTAAGGGAAAATGGTCTTTCCTTGTTGATTTGTTCAATTTTCTGTAATCAATGCACATTCTCCAACCAGTAACGGTCCTTGTATGTACTAATTCATTCTTGTCATTTAAGACAACAGTGGTTCCCCCCTTTTTAGGGACCACTTGGATCAGACTAACCCACTGAGAGTCAGAGATTGGATAGATGATACCCGTTTTCAAGAGTTTAAGAACCTCGAGGCGAACTACCTCCTTCAGATTTTATACAGAAAGCTCTTTTCTATTTTCTATTATATTAGTATTAGTTATATTATATTAGTATTAGTTGTTGTTCAGTTTTCTCTAGTGCTCCCTCGAGAGTTTGAACTCTTCTATCATAGGTAGTTTATGAATGCCTAGAGCTAGGTTTATGCCTGTTAGGTTAGTCATTTTGTACCCAATTGCTTTCTTGTGCTTCCTTAGTTCAGTGAGAAGCCTTTCTTCCTGGTCGTCAATCAGAGAGGAGCTAATGATAACTGGACATAATTTTTCTTCATCTAGGAAGACATGTTTGAGCCCAGCTAGTAGAGTTTTCATTTCCAGGGCTTTGGGTACTTCTATTGCCTCTAACATGGAGACAAATTTCAGTTCCTCAAAAGTAGCTTCTGGGGCTTTTTCAGCCTGGTCCAAGTATTGCAGGCATTGCTGAACTAACTCGTTGGTTGAAAATTCAGCTTTCAGATTTATTAGAGCATCCTCTAGGGCATCTGTTGGTTTTGGATTTGCTTGCTTGAGTTGAGACATTTTATCAATAGCTTCAAGCAGAAAAACCTCTTCATGGATACTAAGGATCTTCAGGCTGTTGAAAACCCTGAATTGAACGATTTCTTTACCCAATCTCAAGGTAATTGTGCCAGCCTCGACATCAATTAATGCTCTAGCTGTGGCGAGGAAGGGTCTACCAAATATTATTGGGTACCTTAGGTCTTCTTTTATATCCATAATGATGGAATCACAAGGGACATAAGAGTCCCTCCCCACTCTCACTGGAATATCTTCAATGATTCCCATGGAAGCAGTAATGGTATAATCAACGAGCTGGATGGTCATTGTTGTAGGCAACAAGTCAGTAAACCCTAATCTTTTGCACATGGAAAATGGCATAATTGATATCTGGCTCCCAAATCGGCCAATCCCTTTTTCCAAGAAGTGTTCCCAATAGAGCATTGTATGCCAAAGGATCCAGGATCCTTCTTTTTTTGACATTTTATTCAGAATGATATCAGAAGTGGTTTGGGCTAGTTTGACAGTTTCATGCTCATCTGTCATATATTTCTTTGATAGTAGGGTCTTCAGATATTTGGACCAGGCTGGGATTTCAGATAGGGCATTGAGAAAAGGAATATCAACATAAAGTTTCTTCATTGCCTCTTTGAATTTCTAGAATTTAGAGTCTAGTCTGGTTTCCTTTAGCCTGCCAGGATAGGGTATCCTTGGCTTATATTGTGGAACCTCTGGTTCTTTGGGACCTTATTCCTTTTCTTTCCTTTCTTCAGCTTCTTGACCTGATTCTTTTGTTGGGATGATTTCAGTTACATCCCTGTCTTCTTGATTAATCGAGATGGCTTCAGTAAGAGCACGACCAGACCTTATTGTAACAACATTTAATTATTCTGGTCTATGTTGATCGTGTCTTGGATTTGCTTCTGGCTGGCCAGCGAAAGTGCCCACTGGAGGTTTTAGCTGAGCTGCTATATGTGCTAACTGAGTTTCCACAACTTTTTGCTGGGCTTGCTGGTTAGGAAGCATGGTCTGTTGTGATTGCAACATTTGCCTTATCAAGGACAGTTCATCAGTCTACTATGGTGGGGCATTCTTCTATTTAAATTGAGTGAGTTGCTGCTACCCTTGAGGTGGTTGTTGTTGAGGTGCTGGCAACTGAGGTTGTTGTGGCTGTTGCAGCTGAGTTTGTTGTAATTGTAGGTGCAGAGGAGGGTGAGTATATTGGTAGTATGCAGAGGGATTTCTTGGGTAGTTGGATCTTTGGAAATTGTTTCTAAGATTCCCTTGATTTTGGTTGTAGTTGCTTTGAAATCCAGGTGGTAGTCTGTTGGAGGATCCACATTGTGTTTGACGTTGTGGGTTAGCAGTCCTTGTAGGATTTCCATATTGAAAACTAAGATGATTTCTCAGTTGATTTGGGTTGTAGTAAACTTGTCCTGGT
Source organism: Alisma plantago-aquatica (assembly GCA_963693085.1). Classification (NCBI taxonomy): domain Eukaryota; kingdom Viridiplantae; phylum Streptophyta; class Magnoliopsida; order Alismatales; family Alismataceae; genus Alisma; species Alisma plantago-aquatica. The sequence goes on from OY856409.1 coordinate 476,912,232, forward strand.
ATGGAATGAATGAAATTTACTTGTTCTGGCATCTGATCCTCAGGGTGTTTAATGATTGGCTCATACTGTGTTTGACGTGGTTGCAAATCCATCATTACATTGTATAGGAGACCACATGACAATGTGGGATGATCTGATGCATGACAGGCCTCGCAAGTTCCTGTGACTGCTTTAGCTTGTTGGAGGTTCTTCTTTCTGTCATACTCCCCAAATGATGCTTCGAGGGCTTTTTGTTTGTTGGCTATGGTTTTCAAAGCTTCGACTATGGCTTTCATTTCTGTAGATTCTTCAACTTTACAAACCTTTGGAACTCCTCATGTGGTCGCCCTCCCCCAATTGGATTGATTTTCTACTCTGAGAGTGACGATTCTTCAGGCATCTTCGTAGTTCTGTCTCATAAAGTTTCCTCCAGATGAGGAATCTAAGAACTTTTTAATTTCATTACTTACTCCCCTATAAAAAGTTTCTATGAGTTGATTATGTGAGATTCCACGGTGAGGGCATTTCCTCAATAGTTCCTTGAACCTTTCCCATGAGTCAGCCAGTGACTCTCCTGGTAGTTGAAGGAATTGGTTGATTTGTCCTCTGATTTGGTAGGTTAGTGAAGGGGGGAAGAATTTCTCCAAGAACTTCTCTTCTAAGGGAGCCCAGGTGATGATTGGTTCCCCATCCAAAGAATGGTACCAGCTGAGTGCTCTTCTAGACAAGGTGAAATTGAAGAGTATGAGTATGACTGCGTCCATGGTTGTTCCAGCTTGTGGTACCAACCTACAAAGAGATGTGAATCTCTTCAAATGGTCCATGCAGTCATCTCTAGAATTTCCAGAGAATGAGATGCCCTGCATTATTTGGATCCATTGTGTCCTAATCTCAAAATTAGGAGTGTCGATGAGTGGTGGTTGGACTAGATGGATGTCTTCATAGTTCTTGGAATAGTGTAGTCCTGTAGTTGCTTGCTTCTTACCAACAGTTGAGCAACAACCTTGACTGCTTCATTCTCGGCATGGATGCAGACTTGCTCTTCAGCCCGTACTTCAGCCTGAACTTGGGCGCGTGTGTCGGCGATGAGTTGCGCTCGCTGGGCTGCTATGGCAACGTTGACCCTTTCCATCACTAGTGCATCTTGGCGTTGATCTTCGACCATTTCTCTGGCTCTTTGACGATTAAATCTAATGTAGTGGTGGAAACTTCTCTCTACCTCAGAGTCGTACTCTAGATCAGGGGAGAGTCTGAGATTATGCGATGGTTGCATACACATCTTCTACCTGAGTAGAGGAAGAAACACACTTTTCAGATGATGTAAGAGATATGATGAAATTAAGAGAATATGGAGTAATGTTTAAAGGAAAAGTGTAAAACCCTAACCAACTAGCAAGATGATAAATGAAATTAAAACGTTCTGTTGTCCCCGACAACAGCGCCAATTTTTGATGGAGCTTCCCCTCACGTGGAGTTGCGTGCACCACTAAAAATCCTAAAGATAGTAAGTCTTTAGGTTTAGCCTTTCTTATACTAGATTAAAAACTCCACCCACGTATGTTAGGATATGTGGAAGTCTTATCGTAGTATAGTTAAGGGTCGAATCCACAGGACAACGGTCTTGTTAAGATCAACAAGATAGAAAACATTAGAATTTCATTTAACTCCTTAACAGTTGGTATTTAGATCAAAGAGTTGGTTTGGTTGTTTAAACTAAGTGCAAGTAAAGTAAAAGAAGGAAAGTAAATTTAAGGTTGTAAACAATGTTAAGAAACCACTAGGATGTGACCGACTTTCGCCACCACTACACATGGATCAAAACATACATCACAATAACTTGGCTTGCAAAGAATATAGTCTAAATAGTTAGTATCTTTGTAGGCTTAGCCTCCTTTCAGATAACTAACTATGAGAAATGTGGAAGTGTTGCAATGCCAACCATCCCCATATGAATGGTCACTTACTTTGAATCACTCCCCTCACAAGGTGTGTTCCTCGACCAGTCAAGGTTGTACTTTCATATGTCAACTGATTCCATTTCATAGTATGAAAGTACAACGATGGAGGTGAGTTTACTCCACTTCTTGAGAAATGCTCCTAGATACCGAACCAAACGTATGGTGACTACATACAATCTGGAACCAACAAGCAGTTGATATTTGAATCTAGAAGTACAAACATAGATGATTTGCACTAACAGATAATAGATAACACAAGTTGGTGATCAAGCAACTAGCATTCATTAAATAATTGATGTTGAACTAGAAAGATAGTGTTTTTCTATTGCAAACTCAAGAATTACAATGCATGAAATGAAAACATGGGTAGCGGGGCTACTCCCCGCACCCTAGTGTATGAGACTACTCGCTAATGGCAAAAACAAAGAACGGGGTGAGAAGAGAGAGAGAGCGTCATCTCCACGAAGGAGGGAGGAAGGTCAACCCCTTAGAGAGAGAGCAATGATCTTCACACTTCGTAGCTTGCTTGATGATGAATCCTCCTCTTCCCACCTTCTTTGTCGATGAGAGAGAAAGTGGCTTGGAGATGGAGTATGGATCTCAGACCAGCAGCCCCGGGGTAGTGAGTGAAGGATGGAATGGCTCTGGAACAATAGAGACAGCCTTTGGATGTCTGAAAAACTTCCCTTTGTGAGGACCCCTCAGGTCTTATTTATAGGCTTTGAGTGAATCTCAAATGGTTTGGGAGATTTGGGCTCAAATGGTCGTGAAGATCGTTTGGACTTCTCGGTTTGGAGACCGTTTGGACTCTCTCATTTTGGAAAGTGTTTGAGTCCTCTTAGTTTGGAACCATTTGCCTTTATTCGGTCTTGGGACTGTGTAGCTTCATACGGTCTTGGGACCAGTTGATCTCCATTCGGTCTCAGGACCATTTGACTTCCATTCAGTCTTGGGATCATTTGGTGTCCATTCAGTCTTGGGACCGTTTGGTGTCCATTCAGTCTTAGGACCGTTTGGTGTCCATTCAGTCTTGGGACCGTTTGGCGTTCATTCAGTCTTGGGACCGTTTGGAGCTTTTGTAAATTTTTTGTGTGCTTTTCTGTAAGAAATAAAAGGGGAAAAGTTAATTTGATGGTATATTTACAATAAAGTGGAAAATTAAAGATCGTGTCTAATTTTTCTAAGAAAGAGTATGGAAAACTGAAGAAAACTAGTAAGATAACATCGCAAAATGGGAGGTTATCATATACCACTCCAAATCTTTGTCTCTGAGAGAGAAGGGAAAGCACTATGTGTAGATATGAGATATTGGGACCCTGTTGATCTTAAAAGTTTTGCAAGTCCTCTTGAACAATGTGAGGTGGTTGTATGGGTTCTCTTTAATGGTGTTCCCTCCAAACTGATTGTGTTGCAGCAATTGGAGGAAAGCAGGCTTCAACTCAAAGTTGGCAACATTGAGTGGTTGCTCAACTACCAGATTCCTCTCTTCATTTGCCCTGACTTGGACAAATGAGCGCAAGGACCGAGCTTCAGCAGCCTACTTAGCCATGGCCTGTCAGACACAAGGATGGATCAAAAAGGTGAAGAAGTACCTGGAAAGAAGAAGTGTGAAAGTGTGAGTGTGTTGTATAAATCATGTGCAGTAAATATTTGCAATATTATATGCAATATACATGGTTTTTGGCAAAGTGCAGGTAAAGCTTGAGTTCATAGAATGGTATTCATTGCCGATCCCCAACAACGGTGTCAAAAAGTTGACAAGCCTTAAATGTGGGTCCAAAAAAGGAGACATGTCTAGGTCATCGGACTTTAGAAATTTATAATACCTGAGTTTTTAGGACTCCTACAACTAGCACAGGGTCGAAGTAGTTCGGGGTCAAACACAGAGAGTGGAATAATAGTGTTTCGGAACTCAAGTTTTACTTGTCTGAGCACGTCAAAAAGGCAAGAGATAAAGGTTGTTGTAAAAAGAATTACAAAGAATTAAACTAAAAACCTATCTCCAAGAGAAGTTACTAGAAGGATTAAAGTTTTAGAGCTTAGGCATTTTTATAGAGGTTTTGTATATTGAAATATGAGGAGATAAGACTATCATCGGAGTACAACACGAAGGAGGAAAACCTAATTGTAGCAAGTGGCAACGGTCTACAACCTGCGCCTCCTTCTCTCAAAGAAGATGCCAACTTGCCATGCACTAATTTCCCTCTCTCAAGGGTACCGGGCGTGGACTGGAGTGGACAAATAGATCGGGGCAGCCCTGGTCCTGGGTACTCTCGTACACCCAAATCAGACCAAGCACTAGAGTTTATGACATCCCTCTCTCAAAGGAGTCAAAACAAGGAACATGATTCGATAGCTAGTCAAAAGCATGATCTAGAAAGAAGAGACTAGAACTCAGATGCTATAAAAAATCATCCCACAAAAAGAAGCCATACACAGAACAATATGAGATAAACTCCACAGATTCCAATGATTATAAAGAGATAAAAGGGTTTAGTTACAATGCAGTAGTAAAATGAAAGTAAAGTGTTGTAAAGGGAAGATAGATATCGGTCTCCTTGATTTAGGAAATCGAAGTACATAGCAGTAGACACCTAAAATAATGCTACTCGGTACCAGGCAAGGTCCCTATCAGGATAAAACCATGTCAGGTTCTTGACCGTGTCGGGTCATGAACCATGACGGGTAAGGGGTGCATTGGGATAGGACCTCTACCCGATATGGTCGTGTCGGGCTACTGGTCGTGTTGGGCTGCATCCGTAATGGGTATGGACCATATCGAGTTGGGCACCGTGTCGGGTTAAGATAATATTGGGTAAGCATTATCTTAGGGCTCTTGGGTTCCTCGTGTCGGGTATAGGTGGGTGAGCTATCTTGGGTTGAAGCCCAGATAGGAACCCGACATGTTGAAGTAGCCTTGAGGATCATGTCACGCTACTTACTACTACCGGAATGATTCCTAGGTGAACTCCTCCCGTCCCTCTCAGATCGGGGTTGTGCTCACCTAGTATCGCCCGACAGACTCTAGAACTTGACGCACTAGCTTATGTGCTCTAAGAGTTAGCTCTCATAGGGTCCGACCTGTCCCATCGTAGGCTTGCAACTACTATTTATAGACAGTGAGTTGATGAGATTTGTGGCTTTTATTAGACCACATATCCTCCATCCCGACAGTGTCCTTGTGGCTTTGGAGGGGCCGATATGACTGTAGCCTGGCATGCGTGTCGGGCGACGGGTGCATCGTCCACAGTCGTGGCGGGTTAGGATCTTGGCGGGCTGCTGCACCGAGGGGTAGCCATATCGTGTAATCGACATTGTCAGTTGGGAGAACCATGACGAGTGAGGCACCCTGTCAGGTAAAAGGGTTGCAGCGGCTAGGGCTCCTACGCGACACACCCGTGTTAGGTTGATGTCATATCAGGTAACGATCGTGACGGGTAAGAGGGGTGTGTCGCCTTGCGTGCTTCTAGGTTGGGGCAAGTACTTCATTGCTGATGGGCCTGAAGGACCCATTAATGCTTTTTTTGTGGAAAGATAAGAGAAACTCTACAAAAGATGGGAAATATTATCAGGGGCGTAGTGGGCATGATTTCTATACAACAATTGATATAAAAAACAAAGAGGAAGTTAGGTTTGGAGGCTATTTTGATAGTAAAATATAAGCTTCAACAATCATAAAATGGGTGTTATCAGGTATCCAAACAATGAATGAGGCACTCAAGTCTGCGCTGTGGTTAGAGGACCACCTAGGCCAGTGGAAGAAAGGAGGAGACAACAACAACCATAATGCAAGCAATCATGAGAATAAAAGGAAGGCTCTTGAGGAAGATGCTCCTTAACATGTTAGGTACCAAAAATGTTGTAAGACCCACATTAAAGTATATAGCATGGGCAACACCGCTTGCTACTATTTCAATGAAGAGGGACATATCAAGATAAAGTGTCCCAAGATCTTGTAAGAAAAAGGAGATAAGGTGAAGTAGAACCATAACCCAGTTACCCCAATAAAGAGGCAAACTAGGATCTTTTCCATGGTACATGTGAAGGTAAAATATATATTTCATGATTATGAATTGTACTACGTGCACTTTTAGTTATGATAATAATGTTAGATATAGATGGTTGGCCAAGTCAAGGTCATACATTGAAAGTTATAATGGGATTTCAGGATAACTATCGGGAGTCATTGTATATAGAACATGTGAAACATAACATGGGTATGCTAGTCACATTTTGAGGAAGAAATTCCTATAAGGTGGGTAGGTGTAAGGAGTGACACTTGAGAGGGGATCCACTCCTCACTAGATTGAGGGAAAATAACCATCTAATCCAAAAAATTAACAAGTATGTCTATAAGGAGTGGGACCCAGAGGGGATCCACTCCCTACTAAAATTTAAAGAATAAAACACCCATTCCAAACACACTCAAAAGTTATGCTAGAATAGGTGTAAAATTTTCAATTCTTATAAAATGCTATACAAAAGACAAAAGTATAGCAGCAGACTAAAATTTTTATAAATATAATCAATTCTAAAAAAGTACATCATCATTGTCTCCCATATAGGGTTTACATGAATGTTAAAACATAAGGATCTACTAGAGAGAAATATAAACTATAACAAGTCTACCTCCAAGCATCAACTCCTTTAGCTAGGTTCATGTTAAAAGTCATATTCTCCTTTACCTACATCTAGGGTTGGAAGCATACCCCAACAAGAGAAGAAAAATAAATGACATCAGCAAAGGGTTGGTATGTGCATACTAAATATGGATTGAGCAACATTATGAAATAAAGGATGTCAAAATAAAAGCCTTCCCATGGAAAATAAAAGAACAACCCAATCAGGCATAAAAAAATAAGAGTTTAATAAAACAAGAGCAAGGCATTAATGTGTTTCAACTATGACAATACTAGAACAATACAAACATATTGGTAGGAATAACACATCTACCATAAATATGGGGTGAGTAAGAACATATACACGTCTACTCTGAATGTGGGGTAAGTAGGGACTTATATACATATGCTCTAAATAGGACAAGATACACATCTGCTCTAATAATATCATTTGCAGGTATTATCACATCTACATTTTCAAATTGTGGGAATTTACACATCCACATAAAATAACACATGTAATGTTATATTAGCAATCACCACATAATGCATAACAAAATCATAAGCAAGTATGAATTAAAATAAGAGGGATGAGAACATCCAACAAATATAAAGTGGGATCAAAGGATTTGTATAAAATTCCCATCACAAAAATGTGCAATATAAGCCTCCACCACAAAATTGGGCAAATTTAGGGATTCAACAAGAATAAAGGCATCAACTGAAGTCAAAAGATATTCTAACAAAATAGGATGATCTCAGAGACAAGTAGAATATTCCACATGGAATTAGATTTCTCAAAAGAGAGATGTTGTGTGGGCTATCAAAAGAGTGATAATATAGAATTATAACTCAATATATTATAATTTGGGATGCAAACATACCCATATCATATCTACAAATATCCAACATAAATCCTAGATCCAAGCCTAGGCATCAAAAGTACCTATTACACATATATGTAGAATTAGGGTTAGGTTTACATTATTTTCATAAACCCTAAATCACATTTTTACTATTTGTTAATTAGGTTATCAAAACCATGCCATATTGTAGGTTATATTTTTCTGAGTTCATAGCATATTTTATTTTGTTTTTATGATTTATAAGTTATTATTTATGAATTTTGCAAGTTATAATCCAATTAAGAGTCTCAACAAGGGGGTATGGTGGGTTCGTGCTCTGGCGGCACTGGGGGCGATGGCCATCGACGGCCTCCAGCCTAAGGAGGAAGGTGACCCCAACGGAGAACCAACACTACGGAGGAGGTCAGGGTGGCTAGCATGGCCAAGGATTGGACGGCGATGTTCAAAAAATCTGTCGGGGATGTCGACACTAGACTCCCATAAACCAATCTGATTGTGGAAGGAGACACAATCGTCATTCCGCAAGTGGAGGTGGATGATAATGTTGCCCTATGGAGGAATACTCTCATGGGATATGTTATTGGGTTCAAATCACATATTCTGACTCTCCAAGATTACCTGCTCAGGTTGTGGAAGCCGGCAGGTGCCATGGAAGTGTTGGGGGAGAGGAAGCGGAAGCTTCATTATAAAGTTTCAGGAGGATACAGACCTTGCGAATGCTTTGGAAGGTGGACCTTGGCAGGTAAAGGGCAAGTCGATGGTCTTGAAGAAGTGGGAGAAAGGTGAACCACTGGAATAGGAGAGATTTACCTCAGTGACAGTCTGGCTGAAGACGATGAACCTGCCGCTCGAGCTATAGAGCGAGGTGATGATTGCACGCATTGCCTCGTACCTGGGTAAGCCTCAGTGTTTAGATCGTCAGACGAAGGCGAAATCAAGAATTGACTACGTCAGGGTGAACATGTTGATGAATGCTAAATCTTCTTTTCCGAAGGCAGTGAAGTTTTGGACGGATAAAGGAGTTGATTACACTGTTAGCATTGAGTATGAATGGTTACCCGTCAAATGCCCTCAATGTGAATGCTTCTGTCATGACAAGGCGTTGTGTAAAGTCACTACTTCTTCCATGGAGAAGGAAGTTGATCAACCCAATATAAATCAACATGAGCAGAGCATAAAGCAAACACAACATGCTCGTCAGAATGTCCCAATGAATGATGCTGCACAAGTAGAGAAACAGATCACTTGGGATGACAGTTCGGATATGGAAATGCAGAATAGGGGGTCCGGTGAGAAGGATGGATACGAGAGACCAAAGAAGATAGTCAATCCAAGAAGAACTAGAAGGCAGAAGACACCTACCTGGAAGGATCGGGAAGGTAACAAATTCCATTCACTTGGTGATTCAGATAATGAGAAAGAATCCATGGCCTCGAGTGGCGGCAAGCCAGTTCCGAGGGCCAATGGTTGATACCCCGAACCTGATGGCTTGGAATGTATGTGGCATATCCAGTTGGGAGAAGCAGGACATTGTCTGAGCCGAATTGAGGAGAGCCAAGGTAGATGTAGCTCTTCTTACTGAGGTGAAAATTAAGAGAAGTAAAGTAGCAAAAGCAATGCATCAGACTTGGCCAAATGCACAGTGGGTAGACAATTCGTTCTCCTGCAAGAAAATAAGATTACCGGTGATTTGGGAAAGCAGCAACATCCAAATCACAGTGGTCTCACAATCTAGACAACTCCTGCACCTATGTATCACTTTTGGCGACAGATGCTTGGAAGTGACTGTGGTCTATGGCGACAATGATGACACTAAGAGAGAAATCCTCTGGAACGACCTGGTTGAAATCATCACATCAGTGAAAAACCCATGGATTATTACTGGCAACTTCAATGCGGTTAGGAAGGTGGAGGAAAGGAAAGGAAGAGTTGCACCGTCTGCAAAGTCGATGTGGGACTTCAATGAGGTTGTACGCAAGATGAATGTGTTAGAATAAAAGGCCAAAGGCTCTTTCTTCACATGGAACAACCAACAAAGTGGTAGCAACAATACACGAAGCAAAATCGACAGAACTCTCTACAACTCCCAAGGGCTGATTGAGTTTCCCAAACGCTGGATTGAAATTTTTTCATCCATATACAGTGATCATCACGCACAAATAGTTCACTTGGATGATGAAATACAAAGGTGCGGCTACCCGGTTTGATATTTCAACGCATGGACCAACCTTCCTGGTTTCAAGGAGGTCATCTCTAAAGCTTGGAACACCAGAATAGACAGAAATCCAATGTACAGATTATGCCAACGACTGAAAATCACAAAAAAAAGCATGCAAACCTGGAACTGGGAGAATGCTGGTAACCTGGTTGATTTGGCTAAAAACAAGGAGAAGGAAGCTCTCAGGACTCAAGATAAGGTGGACAAAAATCCTTATAATGAACTGTTGTGGGACATTGCAAGGACCCTAAAAGAGGAAGCGCTTGTTGCTAGGGATATTGAGGAATACATAGTGAGACAGAAATCTCGTGTTTTTTGGCTCAAGAATGGAGATTTGAACACTAAGTTCTTCTATGCCTCCTTAAAGACTAGGAGGATGAGGAACCAAATTCGGATTCTTGATGTGCATGGCGTGCAAACAAATGATATGGAAGTTATCAAGATAACTTTCATAGATCATTATAAGAAGATTTTTAATGCTCCTAGTAGAAGCTACGATTTAAGTGGTGTCAACCTACCAAAGCTCATGGAGGACCAGAAAAGGGCTATGTGTGCCTTGGTAACTGATGAAGAGATACATAACATTGTGAAAATTGTTGATGATGATAAATCTCTTGGGCCTGATGGGCTGAATGCACATTTTTTCAAGTCCACCTGGGACATAGTGGGAAATGACATGTGTTGTACAATCAAGGATTTCTTTCTCAAAGGAAGAATGTTAAAGGAGATGAACAAATCCTTTGTGGCTTTGATTCCTAAGATCAAGAAACCACAACGAGTTAGTGACTGGAGACCAATTTCATTGCGTAACTTCGTCACTAAAGTCATATCAAAGATTATGGCTAATAGGCTAAGGGATATACTTCCTTGTCTTATCAGTTACAATCAATGTGCCTTTGTTAAAGGGAGAAGGATCGTGGATGCAATACTCCTTGCAAATGAACTGGTGCACGATTTCAAAAAAGGAAATGTCGGTAATAAACTTTATTTGAAGGATGACTTAAGCAAGGCATACAATTCCATTGATAGAGGATACTTGATCAATATTCTCAATTCAATGGAGTTCCCTGTGTGTTGGATTCACTAGATTGGAGAATGCTTGAACACATCTTACTTTCAAATTCTGATTAATGGAGTGCCTACTGAGATAATTCAAGCCTCCAGTGGCATAAGACAGGGCGACCCCTTGGCACCCTATCTGTTTGTAATTGGGATGCAAGGACTAACATCTATATTCGATGAGGCGGTCAATGAAAAGAAGGTGGAGCCTCTGTATGCTGGTGAAACCACTGTCTCCCACTTGTTATTTTCTGATGATCTATTAGTTTTCACAAAGGCAATTGAAGATAATATCACTGGCATTAAGAACTACCTACAACGATTCAAGGAGGCCTCGGGGTTGGAGCTTAACCCGATGAAAAGCCAGCTATTCCTTAGCAGAAATGCACCTCACCAGCTTAGCTCCCTGTTGGGTGTGGAAGTCTGTGAGTTTCCAGTGAAGTACCTTGGTGTGCCATTGTTCACAGGTAGGCTCACCAAGAGTATGTGCCATTCTATGGTTGACAAAATCAAAACTAAGTTAGAAGCATGGAAGACCAAGCTTCTATCTATGGCAGGGCATTTGGAACTGGTCATTTCAACCCTCACTGCTTACCATCTATACTGGACTGGAGTCTTCCCTTTGCCAAGAGCCATGATGGAGGAAATTGAAGCTTTGTGCCATAATTTTCTATGGGGGGACAAGGAGGAAAGCAAGCATATTCACTCGGTGTCCTGGGACATAATCTACAGGATGAAACTTGAAGGTGGTCTTGGCATAAGGAAAGTGGAAGACTGGATTGCAGCTGGGCTGATTCGAACTCTATGGGACATTACCAATAAGAAGAACTCTCTTTGGATACGATGGATTCACAACAAGTACATCAAGGATGAAACTCTATGGTCTTGCAAAGTAAAACAAGCTAGTAGTTGGATGTGGAAGAACATCTTAAAAACCAGAGATAGATGCCTGGCGCATGTCTGATTCAATATTGGATAGGGAACATCAGTTAAATTGTGGAAGGACCCTTGGGTCAAGGGGAGGTTCTTAGGCCAATGCATTGAGGATGCTGGCTACCTCCAACTTAGGTCTAAACTTGGACCTAATAGCAACTTAAGCAATATCATCACCAATAGCAAGTGGGATATTTCTGTGGCTAGAGGGACTGAAAGCTTGTTGAAAGTCTGTAGTAATATACGGGTGGGGGATGGTAAGGATGTGTGTATGTTGAATGACTGCACATCTGTATCACGGAAGAAGGCATGGGATTTCTGCAGATTCAGAAATGAAGAACTGGCTTGGACCAGGTGGCTGTGGAGATTAAAGGCACCCAAACGCGCAATTCTTTGCTGCTAGGAATTCATGCTTGGTAGACTAGTTACTGAAGATAATCTACAAAGAAAAGGAATTTACTTAGCATCCAGATGTAGTCTGTGCTGTAGAGAAGTGGAGACAAATAACCACATAATTTATGAATGCGATGTGGCTTATGAAGTATGGAGTCGAGCAGCATCTGTGCTTCCCTATGTCCCAAGATGCAAGGAGGATTTGCATACGCTGAGGAACAAAGATGAAGCTATGCTCACTACCCTAGTTATTTATCACATATGGGTTCACAAGAACCGTATCAGTTTTGATGGAGTTAGATGCAACCCCATGTCTGTTTGGCGTTGTATATCTAGTGACTACAAAATCCTTCATAGATAGGTTGAATTTTATTTATCTTGCATAGATAGATATTTTTTAGCATAGTTTCCCCACTTGTATGTTTGTGATTATGGAATGAATAGCACACTTAATGATAAAAAAAAGTTATAATCCAATTAGGAAAATCCATTCAAATTCACATATCAATTAGTTTTGAATTATGAGAAAAATTGGATACCATTAGTTATATAAACTTTTTCTAAATCCAACAACTATTTATTTGTAAATTTTGGATAAATATAGAATTAGTTATGGATTTTACATATTCTGGCCAACTTGAATATACTGAAAAATTTTCATCAGCAAAGAAATCCCATTCAGCCATTAAACTCACTAAGTTGGGACATACCAGAGGCCAAATAGGTCAGGGGGGAAACCAGCGAGGCCTATGCTCACGGAAATCAAATTGAGGGAGAAAATACATTTATACCCTTGGCAAAAAATCAAGGAAAGAAGAATAGAAGGGCAGGTTGGGGAAATCACAGGGTGATCATATTCTTGGCTGATGAGAATAGCTCAACACCGATCATCAATGAAACATGTTGGATTTGAGAACCAAAACTCATGAATTCATCATCCAAATCACTAGGGAAAACCACTAACTTAATCGCAAGGCATAGCCAAACTCGAGAGCCTTGAACATCAAAACTCGAGGTGAATAGAACTACAATTAGTCTCACTACCATTGTAATATAGACAGGAAGGAGCACAAAATGGTAAAACATAATGTACCTTGAATTGGAAAGGGGAAAGGTGCATAAACATCCAATTTCATCCTAGGACGAGTCTTGGGTTGTAGCCTTGAATCTAGAAGGTTGGGAACCCCCTACCGGACCCTAGAACTCTGTCGTGAGAAAACTAGGTAGATTATGGGCTAAACACCTCAAATTGGAGGAGTCTAATATGGCACCAAGTCACGACTCCTGGTGATGTAGAGAAGGTGTGGAACAAATTTCATGGAAGTCTGAAGTCCTTGGCTGGCGATGGGAAGGAAGAGAGGGGAGAAACAAAGAAAAAATAGGGAAATGATGAACTCATATAGTGATTGCGAGAAAGAGCCATTGAAACCTTATGTATATATAGCTCATTGACACAATTTTATCGTGCACAGAAATGCAAGTGAACGCGTCGAAGTAATACAGGCCTTGTGAGGCCCGAGTCGAACTCAGGGATACATGAAATTGTCGGAGACTCCTACTAACTACTCGCAATCAGCTAAGCCGATTAAAAAGTTGAGAGTTGTTGTCTAAATTAAAAGAAAATAAAAACAAAACAAAACAAGCAATCAATTAAATGTTGGTTTAATCAATTCAAAAGGAGATCTTTAGGATTGCGGTTTCACCGCGAGTTTTCATTGTATTAAATTCTATATAGTTACTCAATTTTATCTCTCTATCCGGGTAGTTGTCTGAAATCAGAATTGCCCACAGTCGTGGTACAATTCACTACCTATGTCTAGGTCGGTTCCACCGTCGTAGTAACCTATACCCTAAACTAGGTGCATTAAAAATGACCTCTCGGTATCCACCATTAATCTTACACCACCTTGTTCAAGGGATTTGTCAATTAATGTAAATTCTGTCACTTTTCAACCATTAATTCTTCTTTCAAACAATTAAGGGTGTTAGATTATTATTATGGTGATCAAGCATAACAATATATTGGAGAAAACGAAATTATACCACGGATTTAAGAGATAAGATATGAATTACTATGATAAAATTGTCATACAATGAATTCCCGGGCTACTCCCGGTCCTAAAGACAAAGGGGATTAGCCCTGCATGTTCATCTCAAAATGCAACGTGGATAAGAAAAAGGGCAACATGAAGAAAAACGTGATTGAGTGGTTAAACCCAAGAACAGAGAAGATCCAATCGATCCTTGGCGTGGAATACGCGTTCTCCTGCCTTTCGGTGGTGGAATTCGTCTTCTTCAGCGTCCGGATCGGCTGGGGCATGCTCTCGTGCTCCGTTCTTCTCTCCTTGCTCTCCGGGATGTCTGCCACGACTAATGACCTCCTCCTCCCTTCTTGGGCGCCGTCATTAGGTATAATCCTGCAATTAGGTCCTCCATTAACCACAACCGTACGATTTAGATCATTACAAAGCTAACAAGTATCTGACGGTGTCGATACCATCGACGCGAGTCGATGGTATCGACCCTGCGTGATAGCGGTAGTTCTCTTTTCTTTTATCTTTACGCCTGATGTCATCTCGATACCATCGACTCAACACAATGCAACGCAAGTGAATGCGTCGAAGTAATACAGGCCTTGTGAGGACCGATTCGAACTCAGGGATACGTGAAATCGTCGGAGACTCCTACTAACTACTCGCGATCAGCTAAGCCGATTAAAAAGTTGAGAGTTGTTGTCTAAATTAAAAGAAAATAAAAATAAAAATAAAACAAAACAAGTAATCGATTAAATGTTGGTTTAATCAATTCAAAAGGAGATCTTTAGGATTGCGGTTTCACCACGGGTTTTCATTGTATTAAATTCTATATAGTTACTCAATTTTATCTCTCTATCCGGGTAGTGGCCTGAAATCAGAATTGCCCACTGTCGTGGTACAATTCACTACCTATGTCTAGGTTGGTTCCACCGTCATAGTAACCTATACCCTAAACTAGGTGCATTAAAAATGACCTCTCGGTATCCACCAT
Organism: Alisma plantago-aquatica; assembly: GCA_963693085.1. NCBI lineage: Eukaryota > Viridiplantae > Streptophyta > Magnoliopsida > Alismatales > Alismataceae > Alisma > Alisma plantago-aquatica. The sequence goes on from OY856409.1 coordinate 476,927,284, forward strand.
TAATCTTACACCACCTTGTTCAAGGGAGTTGTTAATTAATGTAAATTCCGTCTCTTTTCAACCATTAATTCTTCTTTCAAAGCAATTAAGGGTGTTAAATTATTATTATGGTGATCAAGCATAACAATATATTGGAGAAAACGAAATTATACCACGGATTTAAGAGATAGTATATGAATTACTATGATAAAATCATCATACAATGAATTCCCGGGCTACTCCCGGTCCTAAAGACAAAGGGGATTAGCCCCGCATGTTCATCCCGCAATTTGATCCTCCATTAACCACAGCTGTCCGATTTAGATCATTATAAAGCTAACAAGTATCTGACGGTGTCGATACCATCGACGCGAGTTGATGGTATCGACCCTGCGTGATAGTGGCAGTTCTGTTTTCTTTTGTCTTTATGCCTGATGTCATCTCGATACCATCGACTCGGGTCGATGGTATCGACACTCTAAGGCGTCGGTTGTTGTCCTTTTCCATCACTGTAGCCTCCTGTGTCGATGGTATCGACTTTGTGTCGATAATATCGACCTCATTTTCATCCGCAACCTGATGGTATCTCGATACCATCGACATCCCTGTCGATAGTATCGACTTTCTTCTAGTCCTTGCGGTTGTGCGCCTGTGGTTGTGTCGATAGTATCGACCACCGTCGATGGTATCGACGGTAGCAGATACTTGTTTTTCCTGAAATTAACACACAAAACCACATAAGTCCACACAAAACATATATTTTTTATAATTAATACTCAAAATGCTGAAATAAAGGGAATTTGACATAAAGAAGTAGCATAGACCAAAATGAATGAATTATGCAACATTAACCATGAAAATGACTAATAAATGCATAAAACACATATCAAACAAGTCTATAAATACGACTCAAAATCATCGCATCAAACTCCTCTAAGCTTGAACATTGCTCGCCCTCGAGCAACTAAACCTTAGAATAGAATTGCCAGAGTCAACTATAGAACAAAGCATCACAACAAACATCCCATATGACTCCCACTGGACATTCACAAGCCGGCCCTCGCTAACCACAGAATAATAATTACCCTAAATACGACAGTAATCATCCATAGAAGATATTAACCTCAAAACTGATGAACACTATCACATAAGGTAGTTAACATAATAAAATTTGCCGGTCCAGACTTAGTGCATCTTGTGATCTCCTATACTACGTTGCTCGCCCTAACTACCATCTATATGGAAGCAGTTCTCCTGATATTCACTAGTGAGGAGAAATTCACTGTGGCCTACCAAACCGAGCAACGGGTGGATGGAATGGGTGGCTCATGGAAGAAGTGGAAGCATTATACGGTTTCAACATGCATAAAACAAAAATGCCCTAAATGATGCAAATGCACACGAAAAATGCCCTAATGCCTAAGATTAGGTAGAATGATGCATGCACTAACAATCCGTCTCAAAACAAGATGGATATCTAATTAAGCTACATCATGTACTCACTCATCTTAAAATGTAGGTGAGATTATATTCCTTTCTCCTTCTTATTCTAGTTGCTTCAAAGTAACCTTCTTTTTTTTCAGAAATATTTTTTCAGATTTTTCTCTTTTTTTCTTCTTTCTTCAAACCCTTATATCCATAATTGGCAATGAATACTTTATTGGGCTTATTTTTTCTGCATAACTCGAATATTTACATTTTTTAGAAGGTATGGAACAACTTAATTCACCATTGAAGAATAAATGAGGTACATGATATACTTTATGCATAAAAGTTATGAATGTAACTACATGACATGCACCTAAGGGTAATGTGCATGTATACCTATTCTATATTTTTTTATTTTTCATGCAAAACATATGAAAGTGGTTGCAATGCAAGTCCTATTTACATGCCATGCAATCAAAAAGAGTTAAAACCGTACTTTACTTCCAAATCTTAGTGGATTGTGAAAAGCAATGAGGTGGACAGATCACAAGACTAATTGACTGAACCTTTAAAAAAAATATTATGTGTCCCTCCTTACTGACATGTGTAGTAGTTAAGAGGTTTTTCTCTCTTACTTCAAATTAAAGTCTCGTTATCATTTGGTCAGTTTAGGCTCAAACAACCAATTCCGTCCACTTTCATGAATCATTAGGAATGTACAGTTATGATTTTCTATTTTAAAGTTGACAAAACCAATCATTTTCTAAGTTAGGTGATCAGGGTTAAACAACACTCAAGCTTGCGAACACTAAAAAAATTTTAGTGTTTCCCCTTAATTCCATGCACATGCAACTGAGATGACTCAAAATTAAAGACATCCACAATTACACTAGATAGAATGTGGATCCTAAAAACAAACTAAAATTGCAGGAAACAATTGACAGGAAACAAAAGCAATAAAACTAAAAACAAGGAAAATGAAAGATAGAGTTGTTCCAACACCCCCCCCCCAAGCTTGAATTCGACTATGGCCTTATAGTAAAAAACAATCTTAAACGTTGGAACAGAGATACCACTGTTACTCTTTAGGTGGAGGCGGGTACTGCGGAGCCGTAGGGTCCCAAGACGGATACTCCCCCTGGAAGCTTGGATCAAACTGGGCCCTAGGTGGGGGTTGTGGATAGCCTCCAAAGTAATTTTGGCTCCAATAGTGGTCGTAAAAGGGCTCCTGTTGCATCTCCATCCGTTGCAACCTATCATGAATTTGTTGTTGGTTGTCGAGGAGAAGACGCTCGTTCTCGAACATTGCCCTTTGATTATCCAGTAACCGGTTTGTAGTGTCTTGAATACCGGTGTACATCGCCATGTGATGTTGCTGTGTCTGCTGTATGTCTTGCAGCATAGTATACATGCCCTGCATAGAATAGACATCCTCGCTTGGCTGCGAGGGTGGTGGTGGTGGTGGAGGCTGTGATGATGAAGATGTACCTGAATGCATCCGAGGACGCTTCCGTGGTGCCACGTGTGCCCGAAGAGGTGTGAATGCCTCCTCTTCCTCTACAGCCTCGTCGTCATTGTTGTTGCCATCATCATTGCCGCCGTCTTCATCGGAGTTAGTGATGGCTATGATAGGCCATCGGAAGTGTTGTGCCCCTTCGATGTTGAAGACCAGATCGGGAAGCGAGCATTCTTGGTAAGCATGGTTGACGTGGCAGTGCGCTTATGCCAAACCATCTCGTAGAAGTATGAGGTTGGAGCGGTGAAGATGTTGCAAGTTCACCTTGCTCCTGGTGGAGAGAGGACCAATCCCGACGACAAGAAACACCGAACAAAGTTCTTCATCAAGCGGAGATTTGCTTCTCTGATCTTCACCGAGCTCCCTTTCTATTCCCCTTTCTCTCGCAATCATGGTGCACGTAGCTGGTGCGTCTTCTTCACGCGTGAACCCGATGGACGCGTCGATACTGTCGACGCGGGTCGATGGTATCGACCCATCCCCCGGATCGACTTCTTAGTTGATGTGATCATCGTTGATATTTCCTCGTGGATCGTTGACGTGGCATGTCGATACTATTGACGCGAGTCCATAGTATCGACTCTCTAATTAGGGCAAACCCTTGTGAGGCCCGGACACCGCCTTCTTTGCATGAATGTGTCGATACCATCGACACGCCCGTCGATGGTATCAACTTTCCTGAGATGATTTGTTCTGAAAATCTCCAGAGATCTCGATAGTATCGACAGCCATGTCGATACCATCGACCTCTATTTGCGATCTGCCTATTGGTGTGTCGATAGCATCGACGAGGCCGTCGATGGTATCGACGCAATGCGATTCCTGCAGTCGCCAACCTGTACCATGGTCGATACCATCGACACAAGGGTCGATGGTATCGACTCTACCTCAGCCTTGCACATGTAGCAAATAATCACGATATCTTTTTTTACACTACAAACTAAGCTAAAACAAATCAAACTACGAATGTAAAGGAACTAAACTAAAGTACCAATGGTTGGGTTGCCTCCCAACAAGCGCCCTTATTTAACGTCTTAGGCTAGACGACTTGAAGCTTGTCATCCACTCGGTAATGTGGAGAAGGTGCTCAAAGGATAGTGTGGTAGCTTGAACTCCACCCGATCTTGATCAATCCCCAACGTTAGCGTACCTCTCCCAATTGCAGTTACTACATCAGCCGTTGCTTGAAACGGCCTACCTAGTAGCATCTCGCAACTTTGAAGCTACGGCATATCCATGATGACAAAGTCTACAAGAAAAATGAACTTGTCCACCTTGACGAGTACATCTTCACATATTCCGTATGGCCTTACAATAGATCCATCAGCCAATTCAATGGTTGTCGCTGACTTCTTCATGTCCTTTAACCCAAGCTTTTTAAATGTGGAGAGTGGCATGAGATTTATGCTCACGCCTGAATCACACTGAGCTCGTGGAAAGTGTTGATCGCCTATCGAGCATGGAATATAAAAACTCCCTGGATCTTTCTTCTTCTGTGGTAAACTCCCATGGATGATTGAGCTCACCATTTCATTCTTCCGACATACATCCGTGTCTTTAATCCGCCTCTTCTTATTGATGATTTCTTTGATAAACCTCCCGTAGGCGGGAATCTTCTCAATCATCTCCACTAATGGAATGTTGATATGAAGTTTTCTGAACATCTCCAAGAATTTCCTATAATGTCGGTGCTCTTTCTTCGGCTTAGAGTTGTTCAGACTTGACACAACTGTCACATTAACACGCTTATGAGGTGGCACATATGAGCTTTTCGGGGCCAACTCCCCTAAGCTTGCTTCAATGACTCCCTCTGGCGTGACTTTGTTGGAACATCATCAACAGGTATAACTTGTTGTGGCTCCTCTCTCGCAATGGATGTATCCGCACCTTGACAGACGGCCTTCACTTGCTCTTCTTGCCTAGGCGGGGGCGCAACCATCATGGGCTCTTGGTGGGATTTCCTGAAAGGAGTGTATCTGCCTGGTAGTCCATAATGACTACGAGGATACGGTATTGCCGGTGTAGCCTCCGTATCAAACATCATTTTGCTTTGGTCCTTTGTTTCTGCCACCTGCGGTTCTTTCTCATTGCTCACAGACATGTATTTAACTTGATGATGTGCTTGGACCACATCTGCATTCCCATCCTGTCTCTGTTGATTGGCATGCTTGATGGCTGCCACTTCATTTGAAATTTGGGTCACGGTGGTTTCTAACGCCCTCATTTGTGCTCCATGGCTTTGCAGCGTCTGCCCAAATTTGGTCAAGATGTCACCCTGAGATTGCAGTTGTTTACCGAACATAGTCATCATTTCTTGATTCTGCTGCACCATTTGACTAAGCAATTCGGTGCTTTTATCTTCAGCTCTAGGTTGTGGCTTTGCATCGGGATCTTGTAGGAAGTTATTAGGATCCTTCCATGAGAACTTCTTGTCCCTCCTCCAAGCATAATCATTGTTTCTATAGCCCTGTTGTTGCATGAATTTGACTTGGGCTTCCTCATCCTCGGACTCGGTATCCTCCTTTGCAAGCAATTTTTTCACGAGAAGATCCATCTTCTCATTCAGCTCCTTGATTTCTTTAGATTCACCTGCCACTCGAACCTGCTCCACGGCGCCTTTTTCGCCCCACGATTGTTTCTTAGCCATGTTCTTGAGGATCTCCCAACATCTTATGTCTATGTTATTCAAGAAAAATATAGAGCCGACTGAATCGAGGTTGCTTCTATCATGCTCGGAGAGAGAAAAATAGAAGATCTTGACTTGTGTCTCTTTATCAATCCTGTGATGCGGGCATCGCCTGAGCATGATCTGAAACCTTTCCCAAGTCTCAGAATAAGTCTCTCCTGCTTGTTGGGTGAAGTTTTGGATCTTTCTGATCATGTCATTGGTCTTCTCAGGCGGAAAGAACCTCTCGAAGAAAACCTCCACCATGTGGTCCCAAGACTCCACGTATTCATCGTCCAAGTTGTGTAGCCATTCGCGCACATTTCCCGCTAGAGAACTCAGGAAGAGCTTCAAATAGAGCACATCTTGTGGAAATCTGTCAATTTTTATCATATCACATTTCTCCACAAATTGACTTATGTGCGCGATGGGGTCTTCATTTTTTAGCCCATGGAAAGCATTCGACTTCACCAAGTTTATTAAAGCCGGATCAATCTTGTATGTCGGAATATTCACCGCTTGCTTCTTGATCGGCCCCTTGGAAGCGGATGAGGAAGAAGCCTTGATCTTCTCCCATATTGTCTGTGGCTCGTCCATCTCTTCTTGTTCAGATTCAGAAACTATATCCTCCAGCTGGTCTTGATTATACTCGTCCTCGTCTTCCGATCCCAGTAGCGGAACCTCTAGTGCTTGCTTCGTGTAGTCTTTACTATGCGTTTGCACCATGCACAGTACCTACAAATAGAAAAATTAAATTTAGTACAGTGCTTGACAATTGCAAATATTTAGAAAATAGATTATGAATTTTTGAAATTATAAAAAAAATGTGGCCTAGAGTGGCCGCTTGTAGCACTCGTAGTGCCAACAATTCGCCATGTCCTCGGTAACGGCGCCAAAAACTTGACGCAATTTAATCGTGCGCAGAAACACAAGTGAACGCGTCAAAGTAATACAAGCCTTGTGAGGCCCGAGTTGAACTCAGGGATACGTGAAATCATCGGAGACTCCTACTAACTACTCGCGATCAGCTAAGCCAATTAAAAAGTTGAGAGTTGTTGTCTAAATTAAAAGAAAATAAAAATAAAACAAAACAAGCAATCGATTAAATATTGGTTTAATCAATTCAAAAGGAGATCTTTAGGATTGCGGTTTCACCGCGGGTTTTCATTGTATTAAATTCTATATAGTTACTCAATTTTATCTCTCTATCCGGGTAGTGGCCTGAAATCATAATTTCCCACTGTCGTGGTACAATTCACTACCTATGTCTAGGACAGTTCCACCATCGTAGTAACCTATACCCTAAACTAGGTGCATTAAAAACGACCTCTCGGTATCCACCATTAATCTTACACCACCTTGTTCAAGGGATTTGTCAATTAATGTAAATTCCGTCTCTTTTCAACCATTAATTCTTCTTTCAAAGCAATTAAGGGCATTAGATTATTATTATGGTGATCAAGCATAACAATATATTGGAGAAAACGAAATTATACCACAGATTTAAGAGATAAGATATGAATTACTATGATAAAATCATCATACAATGAATTCCCGGGCTACTCCCGGTCCTATAGACAAAGGGGATTAGCCCCGCATGTTCATCTCAAAATGCAACATGGAGAAGAAAAAGGGCAACATGAAGAAAAACGTGATTGAGTGGTTAAACCCAAGAACGGAGAAGATCCAATCGATCCTTGGCATGGAATATGCGTTCTCCTACCTTTCGGTGGTGGAATTCATCTTCTTCAGCGTCCGGATCGGCTGGGTGTGCTCTCGTGCTCCGTTCTTCTCTCCTTGCTCTCCAGGATGTGTGCCACGACTAATGACCTCCTCCTCCCTTCTTGGGCGTCGTCATTAGGTATAATCCCGCAATTAGGTCCTCCATTAACCACAACCATCCGATTTAGATCATTACAAAGCTAACAAGTATCTGAAGGTGTCGATACCATCGACGTGAGTCGATGGTATCGACCCTGCGTGATAGCGGCAATTCTCTTTTCTTTTGTCTTTACGCCTGATGTCATCTCGATACCATCGACTCGGGTCGATGGTATCGACACTCTAAGGCATCAGTTGTTGTCCTTTTCCGTCACTGTAGCCTCCTGTGTCGATGGTATCGACTTTGTGTCGATAGTATCGACCTCATTTTCATCCGCAACCTGATGGTATCTCGATACCATCGACATCCCTGTCGATAGTATCGACTTTCTTCTAGTCCTTGCGGCTGTGCGACTGTGGTTGTGTCGATAGTATCGACCATCGTCGATGGTATCGACGGTAGCAGATACTTGTTTTTCCTGAAATTAACACACAAAACCACATAAGTCCACACAAAATGTATATTTTTGATAATTAATACTCAAAATGCTGAAATAAAGGGAATTTGACATAAAGAAGTAGCATAGACCAAAATGAATGAATTATGCAACATTAACCATGAAAATGACTAATAAATGCATAAAACACATATCAAACAAGTCTATAAATGCGACTCAAAATCATCGCATCACTCATCCTATGCAGAATCTCTCTAGGAAACCATAGGAGAACAAATCAGTCAAAAATACAGAGAGGAGAGGGAGATTCGGGGAAAAGAAATCGAGAACGAGACCCCTCTACTGTAGCATGCGAGAACGGAAAGGAGGAAATGAAGAAGGTAATCCATGAGCCATAATTTAATGGATGAGATAGAATCCAAAAATAGTAAAGTCATGTGACAAGGAAAAATAATAGAAACTTTATTCAAATAAAAAATCAAATAAAGTGAATTATATACATTATTTCCTTTTCTCTCTCTCATGAATTAAGGATGCAAATGAATTCTAAATTACTTGAAATTTTTCACCTCAACTAATTAATATATGTAGAATCTAAATATGACATTATGTTTTTCTTTTAAAGACTCAAACTATTTTATTTAATTCTTTCAAAGTAAATAATACTTTCTCTTTCTTATCACATTAGAGACTTCTAGAACTATCCAATTTATGTGAAACTTCACCCTTAATAAAACTAAACCATATAGAACACGAAATTGGCCATTATCCTTTTTGTATTATTTGATACATTAAGTGATATTTTGTCTTTAATTCCACTTTCTCTCTTCTAAAAATTAATGATTATCCAAATTGCATGAAAATTTACCCAAAGGAATATTTAATGTGTAGATTATGAATCTAATATTCATTTTCTATTTTGGATTCATATAATATTCTATTCCATATTTTTTAGGAAATCACCTTTTTATTATAAATAAAATAGATATGGTTATTATTATCCTAAATTTTTTAATCTTGGCCTCCAAGCCAAAACATATCCAAAGAAAATCAATCTGAAATTATTCTTTATCAATTAGTCTTCTTTTTATGAGTTCTACACTTGTGGCCCATTATTTTTTTAGTTAATATATTATTTCATCATTATTACCATCATATTACCACCAAAAGGATATATGTCATTTTTTTGCACAAAATATTATATATTTATCTTTTATCTGATTTAGTTTATTAAATATATATTTATTTGGATAATGCAACATTTTCTCTCAATTATGAGCACATAGTTCTCCTATGCATATTATCTCCTTTATCATCATACCTTAATAAAGATTGTCTCATGTGACATATTTTATGTATCCTTTATTAGTCTAAAGATTAATTATGAGAACATTAGGTCATAATTGTTTTCATGTTTATATGTTAGGGTGATTAACTACTATTATGTATATCTTTATACTTGTTTGGATAAGCCCAAAGAACTAAAGTCTCTAACCTCTTAACCTTCGAATAGGATAAGGTTCTACATTTTAGTATGTTACAATATCGGAGTAGGTGTATTTTCCATTTCTTAAAAGAATGGTATATAAGAATACCAATGAAATAAAATATCATGAATGTATTCAATTAATAGGATTACATAATCATCTCCCACTTGGGGTTTACAGGAAGGAAACAACTTCAAAATATAATAAAAGGGATGTCCAAACCATCTCAAGTCTATCTATTATGAGTCAGCTCCACTAATCCAAGTCCATGTCATCTTATCATGTCCACCATGTCCTTCACCTAAGGGGTTGGAAGAATACCCCATAAAAGAAGATAGAGGTAAGTTGTCAGCACAAAAATTCCAATATATGCATATAAATTAGGATTGAGCAATATCAGGTAAAAAGGACAATAATAAACTTATCAAGGCTTCCCACATGAAGAAGGAAAAAAAATGGATTTCAAATAGAACATATAAAAAGATGACGAGAGTTTCTTGCCTTAATCAATCTTAAAATGTTATATCACAATAATAAATAGTTACAAGTAGTGCCTATAAAAAACTAGACTAACATTATTTAATCAGGGTTGAAACCTATAAAATCTCAAGCCTAAAAGTATTAGGTGGAAGACGCACACCCAAAATAAAATAGGTGCATTGTATATATCCAAGTAGTATACACACACTTGGGTTGAAGTACACATGTCCAAATGTTATGGTGGTATATAGGTACCTTTTGTATAAATAAGTTTAGTCTATTGCACATTCACAAATGTAGATGCAAGATATAAGTTTAGTCAAGCTAGGATAAGAGGATGACTACATCAAATCGTTATCATGTAAGGCCCCTGACCTAGCCTAAACCCTAATGATGCTTAATTTGTCTAATTCGATGCTTAGATTCTTAATAAATCACTTGCTTATGCTTTGATATCAGTTAATTAAGCTACATTTCATGTTTGATTCTGTTTGGATAATGTTAATGCAAGTTATGTAATTTTGTGCATGTTTTGGACTTATATGCAGTTTTCCCATACTAAGGTTTTTCATGCAATTTATCACATGTTTTTTTCCTCACATGTTTTCATATAGTTTTGGAGTTAGTTGTATCATGGGGCGCCTAGATGCACCTTGGTTTTATGTGTGACATCTACCTAAGGCTGAACTTAGGATTTCCTCTCATAGATGCGCTATCTTGTGAGTGGGTTTGAGGACTGACCTAAGAATCAAGTTATGGTGGGTCTCCTAACTTACCACTAATGATGGGCTTGCATGAAAAATATGCTCTTGACCATGGACACTTGACAAGTTTGGTTAAGACACTTGCCTCTTCATTCTCTCCTCTTTAGCTTTTTATGCTCCTCTCATTGCATGAAAAGAGACCCCTTACACACTTCCTCCACCCACTTAATCCCCCTTGCTTCTGGAACTTGTCCCCCCTTCTTGGTATAAGAAGGATCCCAAGGTAAATGAAGCTTGGTCGATCTACTTGCATGTGCACTTAGAGCTCATATCTACCCCCCTTCAAGGTTTCAGAGCTTCATTAGCTTGTTCTTGAACCAAGCAAGTAAGATATTCTCTCTTTCCTTCATTATCCTTTCTTTCCTACCTTCCCCTCTCTTATTCTTGATCGGATCTATGGTTTCCATGATGGAGTTTGTCTAGAACTCTTGAAGAACACCTTTCTTCTTGCTTCCATGAACTACGGTTGCTTGTTCTTAGAGAATAGCTAACTTGGATGAGTGGGAAGCTCAAAGCTAGGATTTTCTTCTCTCTTTCCTCAAACCAACTTGCTATTTGGATCCTCATCTTCATCCTTGAGATGTGTTATATAACTCTCTTCATGTTTATTGCTTACTTTTAACTTGCCATGAAGAAATCTTGCTCTAAAACATAGCAATGAGTAGAAAATTCAAATCCTTACTTAAGTTGTGCATATATAAGAGGATTCTTGAATAGAAAATCATCTTGTTACTCCTTAATATTATTAACATTCTGCGTTTTGGAAGATGAGCTTTAGACCTAGCTTGACGATGAAGCAGTGGTGTTGTTGTGGTGATAACTGTCCTTGATATGTTTTGAGTTGATGTCTACCTTGCCTCGTGATCTGATGGCTAGTCTTTTGTGTAGAACAATGGTGGTGTTTTGCTACTATTTTGATGGAATTTTTATATTCCTATGAACCCATGGACATAATATTATTATCTCTGGTTGGTGTATGGTTTCCATAATCATAGTAACAATGGTGTTTAAATGGTTGAAACCCTAGTCTACTTGATGCCTTGAAACATTTTCTCACTTGTTGAGTGACTCGATGGGTTTTTCTGTAGGAAGGAACAATTATGGTACTTTAACTACTATTTTTATTACTTTAATAACTCAATAAATGATGGTTACATTGTCTTCATCACTGAATGATCGTTGGCTATCTTAAGCCTCATGAACGATAGTTTTTCATAGAGTTTTGAGCAGATTTTCCCCTCCTTGTGCTTCAATTGATAGGTGGTTTTGGAGCTGTTTGGTTTGGTCATTTTGTGCCAACCAATGGCTTGGACTTGGATTCTATTTTGTACTTTCTTATGCTTGAAAAATGATATTCATGATGCTCTCCCAAGTGGTTCAAGTTGATGGTCATATTTCTCTCTCAAACATTGCTTTCTCTCTAATGATTTGAGTTGATTTTCTCTTATTTCCATTACTCAATGGTTGGGATTTTTGTGCCAACTGATGGTTCACACCTTGTTTCTATTGTTTTGGGTTGATGTACTCAAGAATCGATGGTCATGTTTCTCTTATCCATTGTCAAATTATGGTTCCTTAAACCTTAGCTACATGAGTGTTTTCCCCCTCAAATGAATCGATGATTTTACGTGATGTTTGAAGTATGTTTTCCATCTAATGATGAAATTTGATGATCTCACTAGGTTCACAATCGATGGCTTGCTGATTTTCTGATTTATCTAAGTGTTAGATTGATGGTACACTTTAGTGGAACAACTGATGGTCATCCTAAAAGGTTATGGATTATTTTCTCTAAGTATTAGAATGATGGTTTACTTAGTTGTTCAATCGATGGTTTTCCTAGATGAACGCCTGAAATTTTCACATGTTTTGCATCTGATGGTTTTACGTATATAACATACAAAGGTCATGGGTGAGGATTTAAAAGGTTTGTGTTATGACCCCACCTTCCGGTAACCCCCAATTAAGGGAGACCGAGAGGTCAAAGCCACACCCATAATTTCAGGATCAAAGGTTCGACAATTAACCAAGAAAAATTATTAAATTTCAACAATCTGTACTGAAAAGCTATAATAAATAAAATTTTGCATACCTTTGAAAGTTGGAAATTCTAAATCTCTATCCACATATGAACTAATCTAACTAAAACATCCTTGTTCTTTAATTTGTGAATTCATAATGTGCCACTTTACTGTTTGTCCTTTTTGGGATTTTGTACCTAAATCACCGACAAACAAAACATCGGTCAGCCAAAGATGGTATGTGGGGGAAACAATAATCATGCAAATATGTTAACAACATATTCATTCAATTAATCATTGAACAACCAAGATTACAATTTAAATATAAATTCGCGAACCATGAGTACCCTATCCTCTATGTTGTCCCTGTAGTGGACCTGAATACTACCTTCCTTATGGTAGATCCCCGTTAAACCCCTCATGATCCACCTATCAGGTGAACCAGTTTCTAGGGTTGAGTAACATGGCACTACCCATAGGTAGGCCACTCCTTAACTCATGGTGTGCTAAAGAGTCTCATGGCACTACACGTGGGTAGCCCAATTTCTAACTCACGGTAACCTAGAGCTTGCTCTAGGATTACCCCTTTTTTAGCCTTTTTGAAGCAACAGAGGTGGACCTGGATCTAGCTAGTTATATGTATATTTATGGTGATAATCATAGTCACTTTATAGTTGCATGAAATAAATAGACATCCAACAGTTATTTTTTAAGCAATCGATAAAATGTTTGGGAATCGCCGTGAAACTAGAGTGGTTATTCATAAGCGTAACCACATACTTGTCAAGCTGATGTGAGATAGAAATAATCCAGTCAACAAGCAAGTAATCCAGAATCAAGCAAGCACACAATTCAGTCCTAAAATTACATTCAATTCCTTTTATCAAAATCTATCCAAACCATCTTACTACTTATGGTTTCTATTCCTTTTTAGAGTTTACTTTGCAATTAGGGTTTTTACTTCATCTTACTCTTTTACACCCTAATTTCTCATCTATCCTTCATGATAGTTATTAAGGTTACCTTTTACAAACACATAACCTTAATTCCATATTAATGCACAATTAATCATCAATTAAGTCCATTAAGCCTCTTTACATTAAAGCTACCATTTTTATCCTTTTCAATCTATGACAAAGTCATTATGCTCATTTATCATCAATTTGTAGTTCATTATGCTCTAATACTTATATGAACATTATTTATCATTAATTCTACCTTTTATCCATTTGGAAACCCTAATTTCCGCATTAAGGATATTTAACCACAATTAGGAACTTTAATGCTCGAAATAGCTTTGTATCATTATATCTTAGCTTTATTCATGATTTTGAATAATTAAAGAAATTAAGAGTTGAATTTGCCAACATTAGGGTTTCAAGGCCCATTAAAGCACATTCATGCACATGAAACCCTAAAATGGACTAATTACGTGCCAAGTTCATCTTTTTCAATCTTAATGTACTCTTCATGATTAACATGTTAATATCAACTTTAATCATCCATTAAGCCCTACTAATCACATTAATCATATTAAAATAGGGTTTCTTACTCATTATTACATTAAAGTTGATAAATTACACTACTTTTCAAATTGTAAGAGGAAATAGCTTTTAAACATATTTTTATTGCATTCCTTGAGTTCTCCTGATTAAAATTCATGTATAAAGTGCATCTATCCGATCTACGGTTATTGAGATATGAATTTTGCAAGGTTTACCTTATTGGACCAATCACGGAGTGCCACATCATCCCATCCATGCAACACAGCTTGCTTATTGGAAACATAACGCAATGTCTGAATTGCCCTTTGTTAGGTTCCAGGCTCTTCCATGCCCGGATGGGCATAACTGTCCAAACTCCACTTTGATCGTCTCCCTCAACGTGTGACCTAGCTGCCACTGCAGCAAGGTCGAGATGCGGCCCGACCACCCTCCTTCCAGCCACCAAGCTGCCTCCCTTGCTTCTATTATGCCCCGTATAGGCGAGGGTGTCCTTACTAAGCCGCCAAGATGGCCAGAAACCAACCCAACCAGTCCGCGGCCATGACCAACCCGCAACGCACTTGCAGCCAACCTGCAGGCATTGAGCATTGGTTGAGAGCATGGAAAAGGGGTTGAACTTCCGTGGGTTGTCGGGAGGTCAACAGACCTTTATCAGGGCGACTCCACAGTCCCTCATCACATCTGCCCATGCTCCCACCCTTGGCCCGATTGGTCGAGTGCAGGGTCAGAGGACCTGCGCTCCACGGCTGTGCTGCAGATCCTTCTGTAGTGCCACACTATGGTGGAAGCAAGGTGGTGATGGCAACTCCCTCCGCAGTCGTCGTAGGGTCACCTTGCTTCCCTCAAGATAGCTTAATGATTCCTCGTTGCTCTGTGGTCATGCTAACATTTCCGTTAGGGTTTGTTTACCAAGAAGAACGAGAAGAGAGGGTAGGATATGTGGGATCTCACTTTAACTCGAGCCAGAGGCTCTACCCCTTATATAGGGGAGGGTATTGATGCCCTAAGATGCTTGCCCATGAAGCAACATGGTTCTTTCCCAATAGGAATCCAATTCCTATATTGAGAAGTAAGACTCTCTCTCTCTCCTAAACATCTTTTTGATATTCTTATTTCTTGGATAGTTAGGAATTCGAAATTCCTCTCATTTATTCTTTTTATTCTTGCTTTTTAAACCATTGGCACGAAATTATATATCTCCTTAAGTAGGAAATACTTTTATGTATTCACATTATCTTATTATTTGACTTTATTGGTATTTTCTCATTCCTTTTTCTTCATTGGGACTCTTTGGATCCCAAGAAACTCTATTATTTCGAAATCCTTTTTATTGGATACTCATTATCCTTCTAGATGCATCTAAATGCATTATTCTTCATTATTTCTCATTATCTTATTTATTTCTTATTAAAATAGTTCCTTTTGAGGATTTCTCTTTATTTCTCTTTTATTTTCCTCATTGGTATTCCTTTTATCATTAGGAATCTTTGGGATACAAAATTCCACTAAGGATAACTCAATTACACCTCTTTCCACTTATTTTCCACATTTTATCATTGTTTTCAATTTCTTTCTTAATAAAAAAATACTTAATTGTTCTTTTCTTTTCTTATTGCACTCTCTATGCAACTTTGGACTCCTTGGAACCCAAGAGGCACGAAATCCATCTTTGGATTATATTCTTTTGCCTTCTAGAGGTTTCCACATCTTTCTTTTCTCAAAAACTCAATTATTCATTAATTAATTGAATTTTCTTGTTATTGGGCCCAATAGACAATAAAGCCCACAACACAATCATCAAGGCTATTTGTAAATGAATTACATCATTATTTGTCCAATTATCTCCAATATGAGAGATTACATTTCTCATCAAATGAACCCAAAATTTGGGGTTGTAACAGTTTGTGTTTGATGCCCTAATCTGTTGGTTATGCTTTATGCAACCATGATTCAATGGTGGTGATTCTTATACACAATGCAATGGTTTTAATTGCCTTGAACTTGATGTCTTGATGTGTGTTTTATGATTTTATGGGTAGTTCTTATTTCACTTGATTTTATGGTGGTGATTAATACAGATAATTCAAAGGTCATGTTTACCTTGAAATCGATAGTTTTATGTATGATTGGATGGCTTGTTCTTGCTGCACCTAACTTGATGGTTTGGATCTGACGATTTAGAGTCAATTTATTTAAGCCATGAGTTTGTAGTCTTACCTTTTTCCTCGAATTAATATAAACCTAAGGTTGTTGTAAAGTGTTGATTTGTAAAGTTAAGTTCAACTTGCATTGTTAACTCTAACCCTAGTACAACTAAATCATGATGGTTAATTGTACCTAGTTTCCTTGCATATTGTTATGATAAATGAATGCACTTAATGATAAGATAATATTAATGTGAACATATTTTAGTTCCTTATTTCAATGTCATGTTGAACATATGTATCACAAATATGATGAGGGTATGTCAAGCCTTTTGAAAGGTATGTAAAGATAATGATGTACTTGCATGATACAACGTGAATGGTCTTATGACTTTGGCAATGGCTTTATGTCCTCATTGAGTTTATATCCTTTGTATGATGTGACAGGGATTGGTATCCTATGATGATGAGGTGATGGGTATGGAATCATGTATGATATTAAAATAGTACCATGAGGTGATGTGATCGATTTTAAGTTTCATACATTTTATATCTTCTGGAGTTATTATATATTAATGATTTCTATAAATGAACTAGGTTTTGTTTGTCCACTTGTTTGATTCAGTCTTAATTCACCCAATTGACAATTATTAATCAAAGTGAAAACTTAATCATGTATTTCCCTGAGTTGTAGAACCATTCTTTGTTAGAAGTCATTGAATGGGTAAACAAGTATTCTTAAAGGAAACTCAGAGCACATATAGTATGCGGGGTGGTTGGAGAGTACATCCTTGTCATCCAAATCCCAATGTATTTGAGAATGATTGTGGCCGTGTCTCAGATATTTGTATATGTGATATGTGTGGGGACAACATTGAGAATAGATGTAGTTGTGTCTCAGATGTTACATGTGTGTACAACCTGGTTTCACTACTGTCTTGACATGTACTAAGGGAAGACTACACTGTTTTGCAGCTTGAACTTATGTGTCACTGTGTGGCAGACCCATTCTGACCGAAGGAGGAGAAGATCATAGGAATTTGGTCATCCTATATCTTGTTTGGAACTGATTTCATCTTAGTAGTGGTCAGTTGTAGTTTGGGTGGTACAATTCAAACTCCCCATCGCTTGATAAAATACATAAACAACCATGTAGCTTATCTGTTAGGGTTAAACATGCTTCAAATTGAATGATAACCCTTGATTGATCCTTTCAAATTTAGATGGTGTACATTACAGTAAGAGGAAGTATCCATGTTATATAAGTTGGTTATATTTATGAAGCTAGTTACCTCATGCTATTTGTAATGCTTATACTGCTAATCATGCCTATACTATTAGTTATGCTTATGTTACTAGAATTGCTTATGATGCTAGTCATGCCTATGTAGTTATATGTGCTCATACTGGTAATCATGCTCATGTTATTAGTTATTGTAAGGCTGTTATCTCTACACATGACGTAGATATGCTTATCTTTTTGGACATATTATATTGTTAAGATATATTATGCTATTATATATGCATATGTTCTTAGATATGGTATATTGTTAGACGTGTTTATACTGTTAGTTTTTCTTCGTACCGTAGTCATGCTATATTGTTAAGACATGATCCTTGTTGACCTACAGGTTATACATTATCCATATTTTGATAATGACTTAACCATTCCATTCATATGTATCTAATATATGTATTCAAGATTGATTATAGGCCTTAGGTACATGAAAAAGATCAAACTACACAAGCCCTAGCTTGTCCAAGTTCAAGTCAAATGCAATGCAAGTGTGCTAATAAGGAAATCACTTCAAACAAACTTAGAAGAATTGTGTAATCACTTGTATTGATGATATGACTTGTAACTAAAATGAGAAAAATATGTGGGACACTTAATACCAAGTTTTAATCGCTTTTTAGCCAAATTAGAAAATTAATCACAGGTTGTTGATCGGTCGAGTTACAATCTCGACCGATCCCATGATTGATTTTCTGAAGATGGCAATCAGTTGAGTTGTGCATTCACAGAACTCGACCGAATGACGTTCTGACCAAATGCAATTTTGGATGATCGGTCGAGTTCCCCAAAACAAACTCGACCGATAGTTTGAAAATTAGATTTATCTTTTAGTCGATCGGTCGAGTTACCTTTATTGAAACTCGACCAAATGCATTGTACAAAAAAACAAAAAAAGTGATTATAACTGTTGATGACTTGTTTGGACGAAAATAGATTTGTTGCCTTGAGCAAAAATGGCTATATTTTGGCCCCAAGTTTTTCCCAACTTAAGAGAGCACCCCCAGCTATAAATAGGACCCCTCGGAGTTCATTCCAAGTTTTATCATTCACTACATTCAAGGTCCTTGCTATAGTTGAGTGTGCTACTACTCCTTGAGCCCCTTTATCTCTCTAGTTTACACTTTAGTTCATGATTTGTGAGTGAGTTAGGCTTATTGTAAGAGAGATCCAACCTTGTGCATGTAAAACTCTAAATCTTCCACTACTTCCCTATCCCCTTCCTACATGAAGAAAAGGTCAAGAAAGCTCCATTGAGTGAAGAAGGAGTTGTAGCTGGTCCTCTTCAAGGTTATTGAAGAGGTGATGATCTTCTCCAAGAGAAGGATAAGGAAAAGGTTGAAGATTCAAGAGGAGAAGCAAAGTCCTTCAAGGTGGAAGACTTGAGCTTGAGTGGGTAAGACATTGGTGAAGGCTAAAGACTCAAGCTAAGTGGGTAAGCTCCTTGGTAAGGTTAATATCTCCTTGTGGTTAGATGGGTATGTCCTTTGGTGGTCTATTTGTTATAACTCATATTGGTGATAATATAGAGAAAAGTATTTGCAAAGTCCTAGAGGTTGACCTCTCTAGGTAGTGGACTGACTCACTTCTAGTTTGAAGTGTGGAACCACTCTACATCCTTTTATCAAGTGATTTCTATCAATATCTCTCATCCTTGCTATGCTTGATAGATAGGACTTCAAATTGACATCTATTTATTGCTCTAAAATTGATAAATTTTGAAGGTCTAATATGTTTTGTGAGAAATTTTGTAGCTTTATTCACCCCCCAAGAGACCTTAGATCCAATAAGTGGTATCAGAGCTAAGGAACTTATCCAACAATCTCATATGAGATAAGAATATGGGCGACAACCTACTTGGTTCACTCAACTTAGAGAGAGGCTTCTCCATGCGTCCTCCGGTCTTTGACGACACCAACTTCCTATATTGGAAGAGGCAGATGCAGTTCTACATTCAAGGGATGAACTTTGATATGTGGAAGGTGATGGTCACACCTTACAAGGAGCCAACCAAAGTTATTGCAACATGGAGTGAAGTTTCTCTCAATGAGGCTCAACTCAATGCCAAGGCCATTAGCATCCTCTACGCAGCCCTCACCCTCATGGAGTTCAACCGGATCTCATCATGGGATACCACCTATGAGATTTGGGACATAGTGTACATCACATATGAAGGCACAAAGCAAGTCAAGGAGGCAAAGATCTACATGTTGAACATCCTCCTAGAGAACTTCAAGATGGGAAAGAAAGAAGGCATTGTGGAGATGTATTCAAGACTCAATGTCATCATCAATGGGCCGGCTACATTGGGCAACACTTTGGATAGAGGCCTCATCAACTCAAATATCTTGAGAACTCTTCCAAAGAGATGGGAGTCAAAGGTCACCTCCATTGAAGAAGTGAGGAGCCTTGGTGACATCCCAACTGAAGAACTCATTGGCAATCTTCAAGCCCATGAGCCTAGACTTGACAAGCAATAAGAAGAAGCAAAGCAAGAAGAGAAGGAATCCAAGAAGATCAAAGATAGTGCTTTCAAAGCACAAGTGGAGGTTGTAATCCTTCAACAACAAATTTCTTGACAGACTTCTCCCTCCTCCTCTAGTGAAGATGAACGCCCTAGTGAGCATGAATCCAACTACATTAAGGGAAAGCACTTTAAGGGAAAGCAAGCCTCTTCCTCCTCTACTCTGAGATGCTACAAGTATGGTCAAAAGGGGCACTACAAGAGTGAATGGTCAAAGTCAAGAAAGGCACACCACAAGAGCAACTAAAGGAAAGAAGAGGATTACAAGAAGGAGAGCAAGCATAAGAGGAAGGACAAGAAGGAGAAGAGACACAAGAATGCAACTCATGTGGCTTGGGAAGCTTCATCTTCAAGAAGCTCAATCTCCGAAGAAGATGGAGAGTGTCACCTTGCTCTCATGGCCACTAAAAGTGAATACATTGGTGAGGTAAGTGAGGTAAGTGAGTTAAGCTTGCATGAATTTCCTAAAGAAGCTATTATTGACATGCTTATTAGTACATGTTCTTCTTTTGCTAAATGTAAATCTAAAAGAAAATGGTTAGGAAAAATTATTGATGATCTTTATGCTAAGCTTGAGATTTTAGAATTGAATGAGAAAACCAACCTTTAGAGTATTGATAATTTTCAAGGGAAATGCCTTAATCTTGAACTCTAATACAATGGGTTGAAGTTGAAAATGGTATCTACCTTAAGAACATTGAGAATCTTAAGGAAGAGAACCAAAATTTCCTAAAAGAACTTGAATTGCTTAAAATTGAAAATGCTAAATTTAGGTTTCTTATTGATTCTTGTAGAGAAGAGAGAGAGTTCTATATCAAAGAGATTCAAATGCTAATATCTGAAAATGCTAGGTTTCTTAGTCAAGTAAATGATCTATCTTCTAGACCTTTGTTGCCTAGTGTTAATGTTGCTTCTATCTCTTTTGAAAAGGATACATATCTTACTAAAGTGTTATGTCATGAGGCTGATCTTGTGCATGCTAGGGATGACATATCTAGTTTATCTTCTATTGTTTCTTTGAATGATGATAACCATAGATTGAGAGCATCCCTATGGAAATTCCTCAAGGGGAAGAACTCCCTAATGAAATCCTTGACCATTCTACCAAACAAAGTGGTACTAGTGGTTTGGGATTTGTAGGGGGAGCCTCAAAGGGCAAGAGTAAGGCCAAAGGTAAGAAAAATAGCAAGGAGACCTCTTTCTTTGTAGGAGAGTCTTCGGGAACTAAGAATCCTATAGTTTGCTCTCATTGCAAATGTGATGATCATTATTCTACTTATTGTCCTTACAAGCCTAAGAGGACCAACCCAAAGATGAAATGGGTCCCCAAGCTAACTTTGGATCCCAAAGTTTGAGTTGGGAACTGACATTCTCCTTTCTTGTAGGAAAAAGATAGATGGATTGTTGATAGTGGCTGCACAAAGCACATGACCGGTGACATAAGCCACTTCAACAATTTCACAAAGAAGAAAGGAGGATCTGTCACCTTTAGGGACAACACGAAAGGTAAAGTCAAACGTGAGGGTAATGTAGGTGAATCCTTATGCATCAAGAGTGTTCTCTTTGTAGATGGCCTACATCACAATTTAATAAGTGTTAGTCAACTTTTTTATAATGGTTACTTTGTGATATTTACTTCTTTTGAATGATTGATTCTAGATTCCGTCACCTATCAAGTTATATATAAGGGAACTAGAAGTGGTAATCTTTATGTTATTGTTCTTAACACTATTAATAATGTGGTTGGTAGATGTCTAGTAGTCAACTCGAATGATATTTCTCTTTGGCACTACTGGGTTGGTCATGTAAATATGCATCAATCAAAGAAGTTGAGCAAAAAGGACTTAGTCAATGGACTTCCAAAATTAGATTTGAAAAGGATTAGGAATGCCAACCTTATTCACAAGGAAAGCAAACCAAGTCCTCCTTCAAATCCAAAGGAGTCCTTAGCACTAAGAGATCTCTTGAGCTTCTTCATATTGATCTATTTGGACCAATGAGAACGCAATTGCTTCATGGTGTCAAGTATTGCCTTGTTATTGTCGATGATTTCTCTAGATATACTTGGACATTCGTTCTCATTTCCAAGAGTCATACGCTTGATGTTTTCTCTATTTTTTACAAACAAGTTGAGAATGAAGCTTCTTTTTGAATTGTTTCCATTTGTAGTGACCATGGGGGAGAATTTGAAAATGAGATTTTTAAATGTATTTGTCAAGAATCGGGTTATGCACACAACTTCTCTTCACCTCAAACACCTCAACAAAATGGGGTTGTAGAGAGGAAGAATAGGTCTTTACAGGAGATGTCTATGACCATGCTTCTTGAGTATGATACTCGTAAGAAGTTTTGGGCTGAAGCTGTCAATACCTCTTATTTTGTGCAAAACCATGTTATCACTCATCCTTCTCTTAAGAAAACCCCATATGAGCTATGGTGTGGTAGGAAGCCTTCTATCGAGTACTTCCATGTTTTTGGATGTCCTTGTTTTATTTTAAATATGAAAGATTCTCTTAACAAGTTTGATCTGCAATCGTACAAGGCTTGCTTTCTTGTCTATAGCACTACTAGCAAGGCTTATAGAGTTTTTAATGTTGATCTTGCTAAGGTATAATAATATATTAAAGTTTATTGAGACTAACCCCTCTATTCCCAAAGATATTGTTTCAAATGATGATGTTGTAGATGAAGTAATTCCTATCCTTAAAGAACTCAACATCACTCAAAAGGGAAAAGAG
Source organism: Alisma plantago-aquatica (assembly GCA_963693085.1). Classification (NCBI taxonomy): domain Eukaryota; kingdom Viridiplantae; phylum Streptophyta; class Magnoliopsida; order Alismatales; family Alismataceae; genus Alisma; species Alisma plantago-aquatica. Next base: position 476,950,108 of record OY856409.1, read on the forward strand.
GTGGCTGCTCAAGAGGAAGACAAAGATAATGAAAAGAAGGATCAAACTCCTTGGTTTGTAAAGAATCATCCAAAGGAGGTGATTTTAGGTGATCCATTTGAGAGAGTGTAGACGCGGGCTGCATTTAACAAAGAACAAGCCAACAACGCCTTCATCTCACAACTAGAGCCTAAAGATGTCAAGGAAGCTCTTGGGGATGAAGAATGGATCCTAGCTATTCCAGAGGAGCTGGAACAATTTGAGAAGAACAAAGTTTGGACCCTTGTGCCAAGACTAAGTGATAGAAAGATCATTGGCACCAAATGGGTCTACCGTAACAAGCTAGATGAAAGTGGCAAAGTGGTAAGAAATAAAGCAATGTTAGTGGCTTAAGGCTACAATCAATAGGAAGGTATTGACTTTGATGAAACATATGCACATATAGCTAGACTTGAGTCAATTTGTATGTTGCTTGCCTTTGCTAGTCATAAAAACTTTCTTTTGTATCAAATGGATGTTAAAAGCGCATTTTTGAATGGTACAATTGATGACGAAGTGTATGTTGCACAACCTCTGAGCTTTGAACATGATAGTCTACCTAACCATGTTTATTTGTTGCAAAAATCTCTCTATAGAGTCAAACAAGCACCAAGGGCTTGGTATGAGAAATTAAAGAAATTTTTGTTAGATCATGGTTATATCATGGGCAAAGTGGATTCTACCTTGTTTCTTAAAACACACTTCTAACAATTTTCTTCTCATTCAAATATATGTTGATGATATCATTTTTGGCAGAACTAACCTTGATCTTTGCAAAGAATTTAGTGATCTTATGTAGAGTGAATTCGAGATGAGTATGATGGGTGAACTCACATTCTTCCTCGGCTTTCAAATAAAGCATACAAAAGATGGGAAATTCATCAACCAACGCAAGTACATAAGTGAATTACTTAAGCACTTTGGGATGGAGAACACCAAGCCGATGGACACACCCATATCAAACACCACCAAACTTGTTAAAGATGAAGAATGTGAGAAGGTAGATGAGAAGATCTATAGAGGTATGATTGGAAGTTTACTTTACTTAATTGCCTCTAGACCTGACCTAATGCTTAGTGTTGGCTTGTGTGCTAGATTTCAATCAAATCTTAAGAAATCACATCTTATAGTTGTTAAGAGGATTTTAAGGTACTTAGCCAAAACTTCAAATTTTGGTCTATGATATCCCAAGTCAAGGGACTTTACTCTTACTACCTATAGTGATGTCGATTATGCATGTTGCTTGATTGATATAAAGTGCACAAGTGGTACTTGCTTCCTCCCAGGACTATGCTTGGTGTCTTGGTTCTCCAAGAAACAAAGTATAGTGGAATTATCAACCACCGAGGCTTAGTACATCGCATATGGGATTTGTTGTGCCCAGGTCCTATGGATGAAGCAAATGCTCCAAGACTTTAAAATTCATTTTGATGCTTCTCCTATCTATTGTGATAATACTAGTGCAATTAATTTGTCTTACAATCCTATATTGATAGTAGAGCTAAACATATAGAGGTTCTCCATCACTTTCTTTATGATCACATTGCCAATAAGGATATTTATATCATGCATGTGGACACGGAAAATCAGTTGATGGACATTTATACTAAACCTCTAGTTAGAGAGCAATTTAACTTTATTAGATCAAAATTTCTTATAACTTCTTTAAATGAATCTAATATGCCTTCTATCTAGTTGTCATATATCCTATATGTTTTGCATTTATCTTGATAATCTTTTCTTGCTAATATGCTTAAAATCAGTTTTTCATGTTCATTTTGTTGTGTTTTTACCTTGTTTTTGGGTATTTTTTGCAAACACATGTTTAATCGCAAAATAGTACCAATGATGAGTGATATGTGCCTAAGTATGTTCAATATACATAACGGACTTGAAAAATAAATTTAATTAGCACTCAAATGACTAGAAATTAAGTTTGATGGTTTTAGGTCAAGTTGACCATCGGACGAGTTTCCCTAGGACAAACTTGACTGATCCATGGCTGAGAGATTTTTAAAAATGGGCCAATTGGTCGAGTTTCCACTTCACAGAACTTTATCGATCGGCGGGCTGAAGCTAACTTAATTTGTGTTTGGCTGACTATTCTCCCTCTCAACTAGAGAAAAATCGACCAATTCCACTCTCTCAAGCCCTAAGCTCTCAACCCTCAACCATCCCTTCCCTTATCTAGCCCTAATCTGACCTAGGGAGACCTACCTAGACCTTCACCCTAGCTAAACCTAGGTGCGTGAACATTTTTGGTGGTGTGCATGTTTGGTGTTTTTGACTCTTCTTCCTCTCCATTTTGCCTCCATGGCTTCAAATAGAAGGAAGAGAGCCGCCCCAAGCAATGCACCATCCTCCTCCTCCTCCTCCCACTTGTTTCCTTTCGATGAGACCCTTTTTGTCTCAAATGAGGCTATAAATTGGTATAAGGATCTTCTTCCACAGAGTCCTTTTCCTTGTAGAGCCCTTTTAGAACCCTTTTTGAGCCTAGCCCTAAACACCAAGCTATGATCGATCAAGTGGCAAGGTTTCTCCATGTTCACCACCTATCCTCCCTAGGTGTCGAGTGTGATTGCTTTCACAATTCTATGTCTAGCACAAAAGTCGTTCATGAATTCTACAAAAATTTGTGCTGGAATTATGACACTCTTGTACCTCCTCCCAATACTCAAGTTTTCCTTACTTCTATGATAATTGAGAAGAAATTTCAAATCTCAGAGGATATCCTGAACATCGTTTTGTCAGGTGTCGATGAGAATGACTCCTGGAGTAAGGATTATGGTGAGTATTTTGACTTACTTGACCCTAAAGGTTTCTACAAGCAATATGATATCACACTTCCTGACATCCATCGTTACTTGAAGAAACCTAAGGTTCCCTATAAGAAGAAGAGTACCCTACCCTCCTCCTCCTTAGAACTCAAGAAGTGTATACTAGCCCTAGTGGTCAACTACAACATCCACCCCAAGAAAAACCAAACAGATATTACAGAGAACACTGCGGTGATAATGTACTGCATCTTAGAGAATGTCAGAGTCAAGTGGTCTAGATACATCCTCCATCACATGACTTGCTTCGACTTTGGCAAGAACACATGTGGTACACATCCTCCATACCCTGCCTTGATATGTGGTCTTTTTCAGTTTGCCACTGAGAAATCACTCTTCCCTGACTTCCACTAAAAACCTACCTATAAGGGAGTGTGTATCAGTGAGACCACTATCCCGAAATCCATGCCTATCCTTTCCTCCACCACACTCGGTTCCTCTACCTCTACCTTAGCTGCACCTACCTCTACCTCAACTCGTGCTCCTCCACCTCCTCAACCTACCCGACCTAGTCGTGCCTCGTTCTGTGTGTCCAATGAAGCCCTCATGGGTTATATGATACACCAACAGGCATACAACCTCTAGGTCTAGGAGAACTTGCATAAGGATTTATGTTCAATCATGTCTAACATGAACTTATCCTGTGCACACCCATACCCTGCCTACCAGCCATACCCCGGTAGTGATTAAGCATCCTATGCATATAATCACTTCTACCCTACCCCTCCACCTTCACATGAGCCTTCTGCTACTGCTTCCACACCCTCTTCTGCTAGTGGACCTGCTCTAGTCATCCTACCTCTACCTGTTGGCCATTTGGCCTCTCTGCTTGCCAGTCTTGGTGATTCTGCTCCTTCCTTCCCTCAGGCCAATGAGCTTTGTGCTCTTGGTATGACTTGAGATGAGTAGAATGCTCGTTGGCCTGGTCGCCGCTTTGGTCCTTCTGTTGATGAGGAGATTTCTGACCAGACAGATGACGAGACTGTTGATGTTGATGTTGGTGATAATGAGGATGTTGGGGCTGCATCTAACGATGGTGGTGGCTCTGGTGGTTCTGGTGGTGTCTCCGGTGATGAAAGTGATGTTGTTGCACCTTCATATGGGGACGATGACTATGAGCCTGATGTTGAGGATGATGATGTTGTGGATATAGATACCTTAGATGTGATGCTCTTAGTTTTTAGTCTAGTTTGCTGATCATATATATCTTTCTAGGCTATTTTGTATTAGAAACATATGGGAACATGATATGTGTTGTACTATTTTATCTTTATCTTTCATCGCTTTTGACTTGTAATTGTTTTTATGAGAACTTGCACTCTGGATTGTAATGTATATTATGTGCACTCTTACTCTTTGATCTATTATATCTTATGAGTTGGTGCCTTATTTCACCATATTTTGATTATGACTTAGCATTTTTGGTTCTCTTTTTTGTATTTTATGTGTTTTTGAGATTGCATGTTTGGCTATCTGCTTGGTTGCATTTGGCAAAGACCTAGTTATATGCTCTTCTACTGCCCCTACTTTTTGATAATGTCAAAAGGGGGAGAGAAATTCAATGTATTGAAACTCAACCATGTGGTGTTTATTGCTTATGTGATCCTTTTCCTGTTCATTATATGCTTTATTATGTGACTTACTAAAGGACCATATAGTACATGTACATTATATTGCTTTATGTAGATAGACTAACTATGCAGGTTAAAGTAAGCATAGATTGAGGGGGAGCAATTCACATTGTTTAAATCTTGAATCCCCTACAATTCACAAGGCAAAGGTATAATTTCAATATCCTTTTCAATATGCTTGAGGAATGGTTTGTCATTGTCAAAAAGGGGGAAATGTTGACCTAGAGGTTATACATTGTCCATATTTTGATAATGACTTAACCATTCCATTCATATGTATCTAATATGTGTATTTAAGATTGATCTTAGGCTTTAGGTACATGAAAAGGATCAAATTACACAAGCCCTAGCTTGTCCAAGTTCAAGTCAAATGCAATGCAAATGTGCTTTAAGGAAATCACTTCAAATGACCTTACAAGAATTTTGTAATCACTTGTATTGATGATATGACTTGTAACTAAGATGAGAAAAATATGTGGGACGCTTAATACCAAGTTTTAATTACGTTTTAGTCAAATTAGAAAATTGATTACAGGTTGTTGATCGGTCGAGTTACAATCTCGACCGATCCCATGATTGATTTTTTGAAGATGGCAATCGGTTGAGTTGTGCATTCACAGAACTTGACCGACAACTCGGCCGAGCGACCTTCTGACCAAATGCAATTTTGGCTAAATGGTCGAGTTCCCCAGAACAAACTCGATCGATAGTTTGAAAATTGGGTTTATCTTTTAGTCGATTGGTTGAGTTACCTTTATTGAAACTCGATCGAATGCACTGTACGGAAAATGTAGAAAAAGTAATTATAACCATTGGTGACTTGTTTGGATGAAAATATATTCGTTGCCTTGAGCAAAAAGGCTATATTTTGGCCCTAAGTCTTCCCCAACTCAAGAGAGCACCCCCAACTATAAATAGGACCCCTTGGAGTTCATTCCAAGTTTTCGCATTCACTGCATTCAAGGTCCTTGTTATAGTTGAGTGTGCTACTACTCCTTGAGCCCCTTTCTAGTGATTTGTGAGTGAGTTAGGCTTATTGTAAGAGGGCTCCAACCTTATGCATGTAAAGCTCTAAATCTTCCACTACTTCCCTATCCCCTTCCTACATGAAGAAAAGGTGAAGCAAGCTCCATCGAGTGAAGAAGGAGTTGTAGTTGGTCCTCTTCAAGGTTGTTGAAGAGGTGATGATATTCTCTAAGTGAAGGAGAAGGCAAAGGTTGAAGATCCAAGAGGAGAAGCAAAGTCCTTCAAGGCGGAAGACTTAACCTTGGTGAAGGCTGAAGACTCAGGCTAAGTGGGTAACCTCCTAGGTAAGCTGAATATCTCCTTGTGGTTGGATGGGTAAGTCCTTTGGTGGTCTATTTGTTGTAACTCTTATCAGTGATAATATAGAGAAAAGCACTTGCAAAGTCCTAGAGGTTGACCTATCTAGGTAGTGGACTGACTCACTTCTAGTTTGAAGTGTGGAACCACTCTACATCCTTTTGTCAAGTGCTAGCTATCAATATATCTCATCCTTGCTATCCTTGTTAGATAGGAATTCAAATTGACATCTAGTTATTGCTCTAAAATTGATAAAATTTGAAGATCTAATTTATTTTGTGAGAAATTTTGTAGCTCTATTAATCCCCCTCTAGAGCCCTTAGATCCAACAATCCTATTATTCAAGTTGCTCATATTTTTATTGATATTTATTTAGATAATTATGTTCCTAATGATGGTTGTGTTCGTTGTAATGTCTACATATGATAATTGTAAATAATGATAGATTCTAGTATGTTGATTAGAATTGCACTTATAAAGCCTTTATAAATGATAAGCCTATTTTGTTGCTTTATCGATCTAACTATTTAACATGCTTAATTTACTTAACATGTTTAATCACATAACCTATTGTAATCAATAAGCATTGTTGAGATTTATATCTCTCATTGGGACATGGTCTCACATGTGGGTCGCCAAAATCTTTTTTAGGTGATTGTTAGTAGCAGTAGTAGACCCATGACAATGAAGAGGAACCGATATGATGGATTATAGAAGGAAATTTTATTAGATTTCTAGTGTATTCTAGAGTCATCCCTATACTCTCGGGTCTGAGTGGGAAATTTTTGCAAGTGTTTTATCGAATCAATCTTTCATAGTATTTTGATGTTGTACGTTGTAAAAATAGCTCATGTGTATATTTTGTGGATGAGGCCACAGAGTCAAAGTAACAAATTTTGGTATGATTTATAAAATAATTTGAGATGTGGGGCTTTTATGCAAATTTGTTGAGTAAATTTGTGAAAATTTAATCTATTTTAATTAACCCTCTTTTTAGTGATGTGTTTTATTATCAATTAATCATGTTTTGGTTTTTGGTAATCTTGCTTTGTGTGACGGGTTGTCACATTTGTGGTATCAGAGATATAGGTTCATTGAGTCTACAGGGACACCAGGACTTACGACTATGACGATAACTAAGTAATGAAAATGACATCTACATAATGTATACTTCCCGAATTTAGTACTTGTATGCCCTATCTAGGTATTCATTTACTGAAGGAAAGGAAAGTGTGGAACTCTTTGATTGTTATCTTTCTAGTTACCCTGATCAAGTAGTCAGTTGGAAACAATCTAAAGAGAATAATAATTAAGTAATCATGGTGAACATATCTTAATTATACCCTAAAGGAACTATGAAAATCATATCATAACTCATCAAAACTTAAAAGTTTGATGATTAAAGAAAGAGATATGGCATCGTCATCATCATCATCAACTAAGCCTCAATCCCAACTATGTTGGGGTCGGTTACATGGATCCTTCTTTTCCATTCAGCTCTATCATGGGTCATATTCTGGTTGAGATGTAGAGATTCAAAATCTCTCTTTATAAGCTCTTCCCATGTTAATTTAGGCCTTCCTTTTCTTCTATTAATTGTTCTTGCCTCAATAGTATTTCTTTGTATAGGTGCATTAGTCAGTCTGCATTGCATGTGTCCATATCATCTAAGTCAGCCCTCGCTCAACTTGTCCCCAATGCTCGCCACCCCCTCTTTATTCCTGATATAATCATTTCTCAAGCGATCTTTTCTTGTCTTCTAACACATCCATCTCAACATACGCATTTCAACCACGTTCATCTTGTTGAGTCCTTATTTCTTCACCACCCAACATTCACTCCCATAGAGCATGGTTGGCCGTATAGCAGTTTTATAAAACTTGCTTTTTAGTCTGAGAGGGGTCTTCTGATCACATAATACTCCAGTTGCACTCCTCCATTTCAACCATCTTACATTGATCCTATGACAAACGTCATTTTGGATATCACCATCTGTTTGAATGATAGAGCCCAAGTAATGAAATTTATCACATTTTGGTATATCTACTCTGTCCAAATTGGCTCCACCATTCACATTGTGAGATTGGCTGAAATTACAATGCATATACTCAATTTTGCTCCTACTAATCATCAACCCATTTGATTCCAATCTCTTTCTCCAAAGTTCAACTCTATCATTCAAACCAACTTTAGTTTCATCAATCAATACAATATCATCAGCAAATAACATACACCAAGGAACATCATCCTGAACATTCTTTGTCAACTCATCCATAACAAGAACGAACAGATATGGGTTGAGTGTGGATCCTTGGTGTACCCCAACTGTGATGGGAAATGTTGGTGTCTCACCTCTGGGAGTCTTCACACTTGTAGTAGAGATATCATACATGTCTTTAATCAAGTCAATGTATTGGATTGGCACACCCTTTTTCCTCAAAACCATCCACAACACTTCTCTGGGTACTCGATTATAAACCTTTTCCAAATCTATAAAAACCATGTGAAGAACTCTTTTTCTTTCCCTATACTTCTTCGTAAGCCTCCTTATTAGAAAAATAGCATCTGTTGTTGATCTACCAAGAATGAAACCAAATTGGTTATTTGATATCTGTGTTATAGATCTTAGCCTCTGCTCAATAATCCTCTCCCAAAGTTTCATTGTGTGACTCATCAACTTGATACCTATGTAGTTTGTACAGTTCTAAATATCACCTTTGTTCTTGTAGATAGGGACTATAGTACTATTTCTACATTCATCTGGCATCTTCTTTGTCTTCATGATCTTGTTAAATAAATTTGTTAACCACATAACTTCTTCATCCCCCATACTCTTCCATACATTAATGGGAATACCGTCTGGTCTGCATGCCTTTCTCATTTTCATATTTTTTAAGGCATTCTTGACCTCAAAATGTGAAACTTGTCGTGTGTAAATGATATCTCTTGTATCCCTATCACATTCGTCTCTAACATTATTTACAATATCTCCATTGAAAAGCTTATGGAAGTAATTTCTCCATTGGTTCTTGATACCATCATCCTTTACCAGCACTCTACCATCTTCATTCTTGATGCATTTTACTTGAATCAAGTCTCTTCCTTTCCTTTCTCTTATACAAGCCATTATATATATATATATATATATATATATATATATATATATATATATATATATATGTGTGTGTGTGTGTGTGTGTGTGTGTCCCCTTCTCTAGTGTCCAGCTTCTTATAAATATCATCAAATTATCTAGACCTTGCCTCCTGAACAACCTTTTTTGCTTCTTTCTTTGCTTGCTTGTATCTCTGGAATGTTGCATCATCTCGAGATTTGGACAAGCTCCTATAGATCTCCCTTTTCAGTTTAATAGCCTTCTGTACTTCATCATTCCACCACCAAGTCTCTTTTTGTGGAGGCCTACAACATTTGGACTCCCCCAAAGCCTCTTTGGCCATTTTTTTAATGCAGAAGCTCATGTTATGCCACATAGTGTTGACATCAGACTCTAGGTTCCAAGTTCCCTCCTTGATGAGTTTATCATGAAAGTTAAATTTATTTTCTCCTTTAAGATTCCACCACTTGATACTACTATCTTGATTTTTGTTATGATTTCCTTTATTGATCTTCATGTTAATATCCAAAACCACCAACCTATGTTGGGTCATGAGTTCTTTTCCATGAATCACTTTACAGTCC